>CM037876.1:239228836-239828836 GCA_021292165.1 Shinisaurus crocodilurus
AATGTTAATGACAGTGATGATGGTTCTTAATGCCACTGCCGACTGCTGTTCACTTTACATGGTTGAAATATTATTTTGTTATATTTTTAAAAATATTTTAGTTCACCATTTGGTTCAGAATATTTTTTTTCTTGTTTTCTTCCTCTAAAACCTAAGTGCATCTTATGGTCAGGTGCGTCTTATGGAGCGAAAAATATGGTACCTCTTCTTTCAGGTACTTCCAATTGTGTGTTTTATCACACAACCCTAAATTTTGTTGCTACTATATAGCACAGGCAGTGGCAGGCCCTGTGTTCGTGGTTGACATGGGCAGGCAGCTGAAAGGTTCAGGGCTGAGAGGTTCAGAAGGTCCCATCCGGGTTTGCAGCCGGCACGGAATCTTGACACCCTGACCCTAAGCATGCTGTAGCTGCCAGCCACTTCTTCACCCATCCAGTTGGCCCCACTGACAAAAGCTGTGGCCAAGCCTGCAGGCCCCATGGCACCCCATTTTCAAAGGATTTTTTAAACTTACATTTTGAGTAGGAGCAATCTGAAACAAGCAGACACTGCCTTTAGGGGGGAGACCCAGCCAATGAGGGTGCAGAACAGTCTTTACATTGCTCCTGTGACCTCATTGGCCACATTCCCCCAAAGGCAGTGTCTGATTGGTTCAGATCACTGCTATTCAAAATGTATGTTTAAAAAAATATTTTAAAATCATGTGCTGCAAGGCTTGCAAGCTTGGTTGGCCAGCTGCTGCAGTGCTTTGCCAGTGGGGCCATAAAGGTGAGGCGGAGGAGCCACTGCTCCTTTTGCCACCACTGCCTGGTTAAAACACACACACACACACACACACACACACACACACACAAGCTGACTGGCTGGCAGGGTGTCAGTACCTGGTTGAGGAGGGGGAGGAGCCACTGCCAGTTTTTTAAACTGGGTAGCATGAAGTGGGGGAGGGGTGGGGGGGGCATGGGTGGAGGTGGTGGGAGGCCTATTGGCATCCCTATGCTGAGGGCCCACTGGAGTCTGGTGCCAGCCCTGGGCAGTGATTATTGTTGCAAGATATTTGTATTAAATCCATTAACAGCTCCTTAACTTAGCAGTCCCTGCCATCAAACATATTTTGTGTCTCATACATTTCCTATTCACACAGTAGGAAAGGTAGTGAACTTTAGACCTATAAGCAGGAAAAATATCAGAATATTCCAGTGTTCTTCTCCTGACCTACACCAACTTTGATTGCATGAATGAATGAATTTGTTCATAGCTGTCTAAGTCATTGCCATCTTTGACCAATGATTACCAGCTTTTTAAAAAAGCTACAAATGAAATCATATAGTGAGGGCATACAATAACGTCCATTGCACTATAATAGGCCTTACTACTCAGAGCAGTTATTTGAAAATTGGTTCTGCAAGTGCTCCTCTTGAATAGGTAGAGCTCATTGTGCAAATAAGAATTATTTGTGGTGAGTCTTCAGTGGGTTCCCCCCCATATCCTGTGAAAAGTTAATAGGAAAGACATCTCCAAATCAGAACACCTGAGAGATCCAGATAGGATAACTGCCTATTGCATTGTACATATAGGATTGCATACCACTTTTGCTTCTGTCAAACTTGAAAGGTAGGAAGTGCCATCAGACTTTTTCCATTCTTCCTCCATTGCTAGCCTACACCATGAATGGAGCTGAATAGAAACATACATTGGGTTTTATTTTTATTTTTTTATTATCCATGACTGTTACTATTTTCAGAAGTTAGAAATTGTCACAGTGGGTCAAACAATTAATTTATCAAGGCTGTCTTCTTGTCCCTATCAGTTTCCAGTTATTATGTCTATCAGAGAGGCAGAAAACCAGTAACCATTCCAATTTCTGTTGCAGAATGCTTTGAATAACTTTATTTCAGCTTACAGTACTATGTGTGTTTTTAATAATATGAGGTGAATATTTTTGCAGTGATTTGATATTTGCTTCATTTTTCTCTTCAGATTTTGCCTTGGAATTGGTTTTTTCATCTCTCAGATGCATTAGCAATTTGAAATTATTCACAGATCTTGATGGCTAATTCTACTTGTGAGTTTATGACAAAAGGTTAGAAGACATTATTGGTAACAGGTGTTTGCTAATTAGGGCACATTTCATATTCTTGAGATTATTTGGTTATGATATGTTACAGTAGGAATCTGAATCCTCTGTTAGACAGTCACAGCTTTAGTAAGTCATGAGTAGTGATGAGCGAACTGACTGTCATAATTTGTAATTTGTTCATTGAGTCACAAATCCAACCATATACATTTGGATGAAAGTTGTAAGTTATTATGGGTTTTTGAACAATCTTCAAATTTCTGCACATGTGCATCATTTAACTGCATCATAGGAATGTGGTGTGTATTATGGTGTTCTTTGCTGCCCTGCGCATCATGATACACCCTTCTCTGATCGGCTGTTATCACATGTGCTTTATAGATTTCATAGATCATAGAGTTGGAAGGAAGCCTACAAGGCTATCGAGTCCAACCCCCTGCTCAATGCAGGAAACTAGAGGAGGGGTCTCCCATCCAAGTAATAACCAGGCCTGACCCTGCTTAGCTTTCCACACTCAGACAAGCTGAGCCAGCGTAAGCCACAGGCCTGACTGACCTCTTTGTTTATAGCAATCAGCATGTAAGGATGCACAAAGATGGTGGAGTTTGGATGTTTGCTCATACAGTATTTCCATAGGCAAAAAATACAAATTAACTCATAATCAATCTTGGTTTGAATTACAAAAATATTAAAATTTATTGGAACAAAGTTGGGGCTCGTTATGCGTTTGAGAATTACAAACCCACTTGCTTTGATTTTCAAGCTGACTAATTACAGGTTCTGTAATTAATTTTTTTTACAGGCATCCCTAGTTTTTTCGGTTTTTTAAAATGGCTTGCACCCTCGCTGCTTGGAAGCTCCCAAACTTAGAGGCTTCTGAGATTTCTGTGCCTTCCCAGGCTGAAGCCTGCAGGGTGGGAGGAGTGTTGTGGTCTTGCTCTCAGGTCTTCACAACAGTTGTTCTCACACAGGTAACTGCAAATTCATGCCAATTTTGTCCACTATAAATCCATCCTCCACCTCTTCTTTTCTGCCATCAATCCGGCTAAACAACACTGCTTCACCTCTCTGATCCACACCAACTTTAGGAATCCCAAGTGTCTCTTCTCTACCTTTGATGCCCTGCTTAGGCTTTCTCCTCACCCCTTCTCACTTTCTGCGCAGGGTTTTGCTAAAAGTGAATCCATTTGCTCTGACCTCTCCCTCGTGCCTTCCCCGCCATCAGTTCTCCCTCCTCTGGCTCCTCCCTCACTCTTTCTTCCTTCTCTCACATTACATCTGATGATTTGCCTACCCTATTATTCCCCATACACACACACATTTGCCCCCTTGATCCTATCCCTTCACAACTTCTAGTTGCCATCTCTCCTGCCATTATCCCTATTCCCCAACATATTATCAACCTATCTTCCTCTTCTGGCTCCTTCCCACTGACATTTAAACATGCCACTCTTTCACTTACTCTAAAAAAAAATCCTTTGACCCATACTCTATCTTCAACTACCACCTAATTTTCCTTCTTCTCTTTATCTCCAAGCTCCTTGAGTTTGCTGGTTATTCCTGCTGTCTCTTTTCTCCTCCAACTCTGCTTTTTACCCCCTCCAATCTGGTTTCCAGCAATCCACTGAGACTATCCTCCATGAAAAGACTCACTTCCTCACAGCCAAATTCAAAGGTCTCTGATTGGTTCTATCCTCCTTGACTTCTCTGCTGCCTTTAATACAGTTGATCACTTCTTCTGCTTTGACTCCCTTTGAAATCCCTTAGATGTCCATTATTCTTTCATCAGCTGATCCTCTTCCTACCTCTCCAATCACTCTTTCGATGTTTCCATTGGGGGAAGCTCTTCCTTTGCTTTCCCTCTCTCCATTAGAATTCCTCTGTACATGGCCAATGCTATCCTTTCTATAAATATTGTCCCATGGCGTTTAGAACTAACTATGCACTGATGACATGAGACTCTACCTCTCTACCTCCGAACGTTCTCCTCCCATCTAATCCTGCATCTCCAAGGGCCTCTGATATTTCTGCTTGGATGCTTCATCATCTCAAACTCAATATGTCCAAGATTGAACTTCTCATCTTCCTGCCAGGCTTTCCTCTCTTTGTTCACTCTCCTTATTTGTCATCGTACTCCTTGTTGATCAGGCATGAAGCCAGGGTTATCTCTTTGACTCTTCTCTGTCCTTTGCAACCCGTGCAAAATTTACAGCATTACAAAAATATGGTCCTTCCTCTCTATTATCTTAGCAGAATTTCTGTGATTAGCTAAGGTCTTGGAGATAAGGAGGGCTGCTGTAAATCATATGGTTGCTGTTACCATGTTACAATCTCTTTATGTTAGGGATAGGTGAATCTATGAATTTCAATTTCAGCAAATTTCTCATCTTCCTGATTGCAAATTCATTTTGGCCCACATTTGCAAATATGACAAAATTCATTAAAAAAAAAAAGGCCCACATGAAAATTAATACACATTTTTGTGTGCATTTTCCTAATATATTCAATTTTGTATATACTTTTTGCAAGTGTTTTCTCCTAATATAATGCATATTTGTGTGTAATTTCCCCTAATATATGTTTTTGTTGTGCATACATTTCCTTAATATACACATTTTTTTTTCAACTTTTACTTTTTATTCATAATAAAACAAACAAACAAACACAAACACAATAATGGACTTCCAATCTTCTCCACAGCTTAATCAACCACAGTTAATCTTAAAATCTTTTCTGTTAACAAAAAATCACTTCCAGTTATGGCAAAAAAGAACCCTAAAAGGAACTAACACCAGAGGTCTCCACTCTCCCCCAATAAACATCAACTATTTAATCTATTAAATTCAACATTTATGGATACTCCAAAAAAGAAAACCTATAGTTTCATTAAATAGTGTTTTCAATTCCAAAATACAGTATATTAAGAATCCCAAAAGTAAAAAGTAACTATAAACTAATTAGCAAATGACCACATACCAAAAGCATTTTGTATTTCCACCGCTCCCGCACTCTCTAGTACCTAACCATCGAATCAACACATTTGTATTATTACAATTACTCATTATTCCTTTCTATCTAAACAGAAATTCCTTCCCTTTTAATCTCCAAGATATATTTTTTTAAAGGAAAGAAAAGAAAGATAAGTCTAAAAAATTAAGAAATAAGTGACGTCTGACAGAACAGCAGAAGCACATAAGCCATCATGCTACTTATAGAACAAAAAAAACAAAAGACCTTCCCCTTTAATACTCCAAAGCCTCCACAAAACAACACCCCCAACCACAACAACAAATTATTATTATTATTTTTTTAAATAAATGTTTCCAAACAGACCAAATATAATTATACCTTAATTATAATAATTTCTCTTACATCACCATTAATATTTAAAATTCAAATAAGTCATATAAGCAATCCCTTTACCTTTGCCATTAATATTTAAAATCAAAAGATTATTTATATTCCAACTAGACATATAGTTCAGTATACATCAACCCTTTATCTTTTGCCAATAAAAGACCATGAAGATAGTCCCTTTCATTGCTTTCCTCTGTCAAAGGGATATTCATTAAGTTCCAGGTTTTGAACCAAGAATGAAATCAGCTTGTTCTTTTGTTTTGTTTTCCTGCATACCGATCAGCTTATTCTGTTGTTTTGTGGTCTCCTGCATACCGATCTCCGGCTCCGCCATCTTAGATTTTAAAAAGTGCGTCACAACTTCTTCCTGAACTGTCTTCTCGTGCCACTTCGACCCAATTAAAACTTCAAAGTCTCTGTGAATTTCTGGTAAGTTTCCCAAGTCCTTATTTACTTCTTCTGTCTTCTCCTCTGCCGGTCCTGTAAAGAAATCCGTCTTACGTTGTTCTTCTGATTGATCCACTTTCAGATTTACGTTCCAAGCCTGGATCCTTACTTCCAATCTGTTTAGAATTTCTCTCTCCATTTCGTTCCACAGGTTTAAGAATGCTGCAACTGCAAACATCTTGCCTTGCGTATAGATATTTCCAAGCCGCTTCCAAACATATAAGATTTATAGACCTCCTTTCAGGTTTCCTCTCTTATCTTTTTCGCCTCCCAGATAAACATAGTCTACTTACAGTTAATTATAAATCCCACTCTGCTGCCGAAAGATTCCAATTAGCCACTCCAGATGTACTCCTTTATTTTGGAAGCGAACATGCAAACTTCTGATGATCGGTAAAACCGGTCTCTGGAAGCAGCGTCGTTTTCCCCCACCTCAAGTCACCAACCGCATTTATGCATCATAAGACACACAAAAAGCGATTTATGACCCTATGAGATAATTTGGGGGTAACCTCAGATCTTCGCTTCTCTAATGAGAAGTAGATCCCCCAGCCTGAGACATTCTCTGGCCAGGAAACGCTGTGCCAGCTGCCCACAGAATTTCTGTGCAGCTTTCAAAGCTCCATATTCACCCGGAAGTCCTTAATATACACATTTTTGTGTGCATTTTTTAAAGTTCTGAACTGGATCACAAAATTCTGAAAAGTGTGGATTTCGGTATGAAAGTGCATTCTGGTTCACTTACAGGTTCAGCAGGTCTGAATTTGGTAAGTTCATTGAAAAATTTGGACCTGATGAATTTCTCCTACATCCCTATTAAAAATGCAAATGTCTGAATAGATGTTGTTACGGCATGTAGTAAATTTACCCCAACTCCATGCATTGCATATGAACAATTTACCACATCATTGCTGCTGCATGGTACATTTAAAATATTTCTAATTGTGAGTAATGAAATCTATATAAAGCTTTTGTTTGTTTCTCTAGAAGCTCCTGAAGAAGGAATTGCATTTCTGAAATGTGCTGGGCAGAATAAATGTTTCAAGGCACAATCCTATGGCTTCTAGACGCTGTCTAGATGGCCATAGGATAGGTTGCAGTTCCAGCTCCAACCTCGGAAATGCGTTTTCAGGTCGGAGCTGAAACTCCGACCTTGGAGGGCCCTCACTCTGCTCTTGCAGCCAGCCAGCGTGGTTCTTTCTGTGCTGGCTGAGGCTCCAAAGTTGCAAGACTGACTGCAGAGCCAGCATGTGGGGAGGGAAAGAATGAGGCTCTGCCAAGATATGACATAGCTTGGCACCGCCTCAGCCCCTCCTCCTTGCAAACAGGGGCAAAACACTTAGACAGCCAAAATCAGCCATCGACAGACTCCTGTCATTGATTGGATGCCTACAGTCTTCTGAGTTTGGAGGATTATGGGCAGCCACATTGGATGGTGCTGTCAGGCACTTTGAGAATAATTTCTCTCTTGTTTTTGTGTGCCGTCCAGTGTCTTTCCCTCTTGTTGGTTGCATGGAACTATTAACAGCAGCTTCTAAGATGGTGGTCATTAAGATGTTGATTGGCCCTCATTAAGATGCTTCCAGAGATCCAGGATACTTTCCTAACACAACATTTGGGCATCAGATACAGCTGTGAGAAAAAAACACAAGGAAACAAAAGACAGCTGCATAGATTGGTAGTTACATACACATTTTGGGAAGGAAAAAAAGCATTCCTTTATCAAGGGAAATATCTATAATAACTATATAGAACATAATATAACAATAGAAGTGTATCTAACACAGTATAATAACTTTTGTTTGTTGTATAATATTGGGTTAGATCCACTTTTTGTGTTTGTGTGTATGTGCATGCATGTGTGTGTATGGCATAGAGAGTTTCATGTGTGATTTCTTGATAATATTGTTATAGTTTTCAACATGTTTAAAGATTTTGAGCTTTTGTGCTATATGTGACTATATATTATGGTTTATACAGAATGTATTCAATGCAGTTTATTATATTGGATGTTGCTTTTCAGAGCATGTTGATTGTCATGAATTTTGAATTGTTTTTACAGATACCTTCTCTTGATAAAGAAATATTATTCAAAACACTTTCCTAGCCCTAGTTTTATAATGACTGCTTTCCAAAAGTGCAGTACATCCAGGAATGCCAGCCCTAATATTAAAAAATCACAAGTCAAATCCCATAATCAATAGACCAGGGTGCAGGTATGTTGGGGCCCTCCAGATGTTGTTGGAATGTATCTCCCATCAGCCTTAGGCAGCACAGCCAATAGTGAAGGATGATGGGAGTTGCAGTCTAACAACATCTGGAGTGTCATAAGCTCCCTGCTCCTGCAATAGGCATTTTAAATATTGAGGAGGGGCTCTATCTGGGTGTATGATCAAGAAATCATATATTTCGTCTGCAATCTCAAATTTACCTGGAAGTAAGCTCCATTGAAAGCAATGAGACTTACTTCTGCGCAGACATGTGTAGGATTGCACTGTTAAACTTTTCCCCTCACAGTATGAATCCTAGAATGTGGAGGTGGGCGGGAAGAAAGTGGGACATCAAAGTGTTCAATTGTAATTTTAGAAATTGAAACTTTTTAAACAACAAAAAAGCAAGACAAAGGATGGTCAGTGTCATAGTATTATTAGCAGCAAATTTGGCTCATTGTCAAATGCAAAGGCGAGTATTGTTTGTTATGAACAGCTGCACAGGCCTCACAAAGCCCCAACCTGAGTGCATATATTACTTTCAGCAAAACAAATCCCGTTGCTTTGAAGATTAGCATTTTGAGTAAAATTAGGGAAACAGATTTACTCAAGCTGAATTGTCAGTCTCATGGAGAGTTTGCCTTTGGTAGTGAACAAAGCGGAATTTGTTATGAAATGTTGCTTTACTATAATTATAAGTTTAAAAGACACAGACACGTGTAAGGAACCTCAGCACTCTAGAACTGGACAAATCTGTCCATTTTAGTTTTGTTCAGTTTCTCATTTTTCCAAACCTTTGCTAAGTTTCTCATTTTTCCAACCTTAAGTTCATTTTATCCCATTTCTGCACCAGTTTACATTTTTTAAATAGTCTGCATGAAAATTGATACACATTTCATGCACATTTCTCCTGATATACACATTTTATATTCAATTTTGTTTAATATATGCATTTTTTGCAAGCAAGTTTCCTTAATATAATGCATTTTTGTACATTATTCTCACGAATATAGGCATTTTTGTGTGCATTTCCCCCTAATATACACATTTTTATTGGAGAACTTCATTGCAAAATTCAGAAAAGTGTCAATATTGACATGTAACTGTGTTTCAGTTCATGTTTGGGCTTGGGAAGTGCAAATTGAAGTATTAAAAAAATTGTTTAGGAAACTGCCATTCAGAAGCCATAGTACAATGATTAAGGTATAATTAAGTGGAATAGAAAGCTTGGTACAGTTAAGGCTTGCCAGTGGAATAACACAGGAATATTTATTTTATGTGGTGCCTTAGGAAATGATTTCCCTTTCCACTTGGCATTCTCATTTTATGTATTGACCACAAAATTCATTATTCTGAAACTGTGAACCCTTTTGTGGTGGCGGTGAGCCAGGTCCTAGAGGTTGGAACTTGATGAAAATGCCAAGATAAACAATATGCAATAACTGTGTTTATTGTGGTCACGAGAGTATAGATTGCGTTCAAGGGTTTTGAAGGGAATTTCCCTAGCTTTAACTCTTCATTTCTAGGGGATAATAGGGCAGCTCTCTATCCCTTTCCATAAATGCTTTCCAGTGACTTTAGGCTTACTTGTGGTTAGCATTTCTTCAAATATCATTGCTAAGTCTTTCAAAATTATTATTTTTGTTTTGTTTTTAAAGTGAAATAATTGCACTTTGCAGAGACACTTTGTGCAGTTGACAGCTGGAGACACTTTGTGCAGTGGACAGCTGAAAGACAATATCTAGGAGATAGTAACCAAGAACATAAACTCTGCGGACTAAACTTTGCATTCCAGAAAAGGTGTGAGGTTAGAAAGCCTCCCTTGTGTACCAGTTCATTTTTCACTTCTGTACCTCTTCCAACTACTGAAACAGCAAACATTCAGGCTGAATGTATTTGTTAAGGTTCCTATGAAGATGTTGAAATAGCACTTAGTTCTACAGAAGGTGGGGAATTTAAGCCACCATTAAATAAATCCTGTTCTTCGATATTTAGACAGCAGTCCAGAAGTTCACATGGCATACTCTGCATGTGCAGTTTTTATACCCTTTCTACATACAGCTTCATGCAATGCCCAAGCTACTCTTAAAATCTGTGAGAACTTTAGGAGAGGCCTTCAGCATAACTCTCAGAACTGCAATTACAGGGGATGTGGAGGGTGGACAGCTTGTCTGAGCGTGGAAAGCTAAGCAGGGTCAGGCCTGGTTATTACTTGGATGGGAGACCCCTCCTCTAGTTTCCTGCATTGAGCAGGGGGTTGGACTCGATAGCCTTGTAGGCTCCTTCCAACTCTATGATCTATGAAATCTATGAAACATTTGTTTGGGCAGAATCTCTTGAGTGTGCCCCAGTCAGACTATTCAGATTGACACCTTAAATGGTCAGCTGTGCAGGGTCAGAATCCTGAGGGTCAAACTACATGTATGGGTTGCATCCAGATTTAGTCATACTTCAACGAGTACACCCATTGAAATCAATGGAACTTAAAAGTTATACTAAGTATGACTAAATGTAGACCCAATCCAATGTTAATTGCAGGGATGAGGAGATCCAGCTCAGGAGTGCAGCAGGGAGACAAAGGGTTAAAACCCACTACCACTCATACTAGAATCCTAATCCAGATTAGGTCCCCTCTGCTTACTTTAGAGTGAAAAAGAATATATATATATGTGTGTGTGTGTGTGTGTGTGTGTGTTTAAAGCAAGGGTAGACAATCCAGTGCCAAGCCAGTGTTGATTGGACTGCAGCTCTCATAATCCTTGACCACTGGCCATGCTGTTGGGCTGATGGGAGTTGTAGTCCAAAACATCTGGAGGGCACCAGGCTGCCTACCCTTGGTTTAAAGTAATGTGTACTTTTGTCCTCATATAACCACATGCAATACTGGTAGGGACTCAGCTATTCCTTTTTTTCGGCCCAATAAAAAGTCATTTCTGAAAGTGTCAAGAGGCTTATTAATATGAGGCTGCTCTGTGGGATATGAGAGTGATGTGCAAGCAGGGAGGAGAAAAGGAAGAGGACATGGAAAAATGAAGAATATGAAACAGCCAGAATATGAAACAGCATAGCTAATTCATGAAGTGCCATCTCTTACATGCGAGGGTTTCTCTGCTTTATATTACACCAAGGACTTCTTGGCACTTGTCCCAAGAGAACAGAAGAAAAGAAAGGGGAAAGCTATAGAAAATATTAGAGCTGTTTACTGATAGAGTTATGTTGATGGTGATGAAGAATCATCTGCTTTTTAGCCAATGAAGCATTTAATCAATTTAAATTTAAATAAATTTAGAAATCAACATAACCTAAATATAGGATTTTGCGGGTTGGGGAGAAGAGTTTATTGGAAGAAAAGTGAGTCAATATAACAAAGAGAAGCTTACACTTGGAAGGAAAGATTATCTTTGATATTTTCTTTCTCAGTTCTCCATAACATAGCACAGAAGGACCAAAATAGCCACAAAACAGTTCAGCCAAGCCAGAATGTTCATGAGTTAAAGTTTACCGCTCTAGGAAGTACATGCTAATAGTCTGAGGCAGACAGGACCGGTGCAGGGCACTTTGGCGCCCTAGGCTAAATTATATTTAGCGCCCCCCCTCTCGTGCCGTGGGGGGGGCTTCGGAAAGCAGCCCTGCTCTGCAACCTCCCGCCGCCGCCGCCAGACCCCCCCCCCGCACACTACCGCCCCCCACCTACCTTCCCACGCCTCCTCCGAAAAGGGACCCCCGTGCTCTGTTTTTGGCCGGGGGAAACCAGAGCAACAGGGCTGTTTAAGCCCTGTTTCCTCCCGCCAAAACAGAGCGTGGGCGGGGCTCCGGAAACAGCGCGGAGAAGGTAGGTGTGGGGGGGGGAGGCGGCGCGGAGGCGAGGCGAGGGGGGGGGAGATTTCAATTGATTTCAGAGTGGGAGTGGGTGGGATATTGGGGAATCACCCCATAAATAATAGGGGGAGGAGGCTCACGAATCAGCCCCGGTTTAGGGGAGACTCCCGTATCAGGCGATGCCTCTATCCCCACCCCCACTCCACACCCCCGCTCACTTCCAACCTCTTTTTAGGCAACTTCCAATCCTCCGATCCCCCTGCTCTCCCCTTTTCCAACTCAAAGTGGCTCCGATCGGAGTAAAAAAGGCCAGATCCGGGGGGAAACCCGGCCGAGGCGTTGCTTTTGGACGAGGTGACTGGTAGCGAGCGAAGCCGCCTCAGCCCCAGCTGTCTAGCACCGAAGAAAGTGCCTCGTCTTTTGCTTTGCCATACACACAGCGCTGAGAGGAGTTAGAGGCAGCCTGCATTGCTATGCCTTTCCCCCTTTGCTGTAATTAGCAAGTCAGATTCCGTGGGCAACAAAGAAAAGAGGCTGGGGTAGGGAGGGAAAGCGGTCCCTTATTTGCTACACACACACACAGAGCGCCTGAGGCGAGGCAAGGTGGGGGGGAGGCGGCACGGAGGCGAGGCAAGGTGGGGGGGAGGCGCCCAGGCTCGGCCCCACCACTACTCCGGGCGCAATCCCCCGCACTGACCTGGCTTTCTCGGTGAGGCGGGCGGGCGGGCAAGGCAGGAGCGCGCCGGCAGCGAAGAGGAGCGCAGTGTTCTGCGCCCTCTTCCGCTACGCGCCCTAGGCAACAGCCTAGTTGGCCTAGCGGTAGCGCCGGCCCTGGAGGCAGACACCTTGGCTTCGCAAGACAAGCAAAAGGGAATTGCCTCTGAAAGCAAAGGTTTATTTGAAGACAATTGTTTGTGTAGTTTATAGCTCTGAATGGAAAAAAAGGGGTGCTGGTCTGAGGGAAGATCATGCAAAATGACCTGGAAGCTTGCCATTAGTAATACAGAGACTCTGTTATGGAACCTGCCTTTTCAGATAGAATTATGCTATCACACCAGCAGTGCTGTCAATGTCTCCCCTCCCAGCTTTGGGGCCAGGAGGGTGTTAGGATTAATGAGAGTAAGCAATTGAAGAAAAATATCCCATTATCCCTACCCTTTGGCAAGCCTGGATAATTAGTGGAACCTTTTGCAAGAAATATCATTTGTTTCAATGTAATTGCAAAATAATTACCTCATATGGTAGGAGTATTAACTGTGTTGATTGATAACATGCAGGTAATATATGAAACATCTGTTTCAGGAAGACATGTGCCACAACACCGTTTTAATTGGTCAGGTCAGCATTAATGACCTGCAATTAAATGTATCAAGCACTGCACTGAATAGTGTAAATGCTTGTCATACACAGTCCTGTTGATGTGACATGAAAAAAATTGATTCTCTTGGGAAGCTTTTGCCTGGAAGATGGGAATCTTTCATATTTGCCCTTTTCAAAGAATTTATGATTGGACTTTTGAGCCTTTCTAATTAATTATATAGACTGTGATGCATATCTAATAGAAATTCTGTAGGAAACACAGGGCAAGAGAAAGGAAGGAGGGAGCAAGGGATTGTTATTCATTAAGTAGTTCTCCTTTATTGAGGAATTGCTCAAACTAGCTCCTGTTCTGGATGAACACTCTTTTGGCCTAGGTGAGGTCCAACATCAGCTGTGAAATGCTCAGTGTCCTGGACATGTAGCATGTTCTCAAATCCCAGAGCAGGACTGGATGGTAACTACTCTGTCCTTCCTTTGTGTCATTTATTTCTCCCAGGCATTTAAATCATTTTAATAATCTTAATTATTTTAATCTTGTAGCTGTTTTTAGCTCTGCTGTTTGTTTTTGTGGTTTTAAGTTTTATATTTATTTTATGGTTTTAACTGTTGTAAACCGCCCAGCGAGCTTCGGCTATTGGGCGGTATAAAAATGTATTTAATAAATGAATAAATAAATCATTTATTTATTAACCTTATATCCTGCCTTTTTGCCAAGGAAAAGGCACTCACAGTGACTTATGCCAGAATAATGGAATAATTCTTCTATGAACACAATGTTTTGTGGGAGCTCTCGATTGATTTCCTAGTTCTGCTACAGATTTCTTGAATTCCTTGTGGGCAAGTAATTTTAAATCTATCTATTAGGCTGTCCTCTCCCATCCATTAAAAAAAAAAACACCTTACAAAAGAGAGAAAGAACATTCCTTAGCTTTCACCCTCTGTTTATAATGTGTGCACATACTGTTGAGGAATTATCTCTGCTGCATGGCCATATACCGCTTTAGCACTATGTGACCATTCTCTTCTTAGATAAACACACATATACCAGGGTCATTATAGGTCTGTTTTTATTCTTGTTTTGTAGCACAACCTGAATTTAAATCCTTGACACAGCATGAATGTGTCTCTGAAGTACAGATTCTGGTGTGCCAGGGCGTGCTGTTGAAAACATCATCTGTTTGTTTTGTTTTTTCTTGCCAGCCATTACAGATGGAAAGGTCTTTTGGATCATTTTGTACCACTTGCCTGCCCATGTCTGTGTCAGGGTCAGACTGCTGATGGTCCCAGAGAAGTTGAAAGTTTGGCCTCAGTGGTCATAGGCTCAGCTTCTTTTGTTCAAAGGCTGCACACTCATATGACAGAGGATGCCAGAGAATCCTCACAGCTCCATGTTCCTTCATTTAAGTTGCTGAGGTGCACAATTACAGAAAAAGCACATTTTTTATTTGTGCTTCAATATTCAACACCATAGTAGACAAAGGCATGTGTTCCATGGAGAATATGGGTCCATTTTACTCACTATGACATGGGAACATTTTCCATCATTTGTATATGATTCTCACAAGTATTCTATTTTTGTGCTTTGACAATATGGGAAAATTCAGACCAATCATGAAATTACCACTATGGATTTTGTGTTGTATCCTGAGAACTGTGCTGTTTCCAGGAAAGTAAAATTTTCAGAAAAGCTAATCTGTGATACGTATGGAAAAACAGACTACTTGGATTCAGACAGTCCACTGCAGTCTGTAGTCTACAGCTTTCTGTGAACCGTATTTGATTTTTCTGTGAAATAGGTTAGTCTCTGGAATTGTGGCCACTTTAAGTGAGTTCGGTCTTGAATCCTGTGCCTTGGGCATTATGAGCCATTATGACTTTTGGAAGGAAATACAGATTATTTGACCCAATTTTGGTACATGGTTCGTATGGCACAACTACCATAGGATGGAAGTTGTGACTTTATACTATGCTTGCCTGGAATGCCAGTGAGGTTAGTATGAAGCAGTTAAATGTCTGTGTGAGGCTTCCATCCTGATAGATAATTCCTCAGCCATTCTTGAAGCCTGTGGGATTTTAGCTACTTAATTATCTGCTTTTCTTGTTAAAGAAGATCTCCTTTTATGGAGAAAGAGCTGTGTTTGACTTCTGCTCAAGAGACTGTCTTGTGCATTATATCAAAGATTTCAAGGCCCTGGAGTTAGGAGGTCTGTTGCTGTGGAGGCTGTGCTTAGAAACACTTTTTGTGATTGGGCAGCTGGCTGGTGGAGAATAGCAGACTAAGCAGAGGCCATAGTTAATCATGGCCACCTGATGGAAGAATGTGTAGTAGGCCCTTCTTCCTAACAAGGCCCCGTAGCCCTCAACTGTAGATCTTTAATAGGCGTAGCACCTTTATCCTTACTATGTTATCCTGGAAGACATTGCCTAGTAGTAGTAGTAGTAGTAGTAGTAGTAGTAGCAGCAGCAGCAGCATGCTGATTTGGCTAGCTGCTTTCCAACTGAATGCACCTGGCTGGGCAAACACAGGCCCTTAATTTTAAAATATCTAAGCTCCCTTTTGGACTTGAATGCTACTAAATTCTCCATACAAGTGGATAGGCTCAGAGCAAAGAATGGGAGAAATCATATTGGAAAAGTGTCTTCCAAACATCTTCCATGTGAGTATCTACTTAATTTTAAAATTCTGAAATGTTTCAAATGTTTCATATTTAGGCTGTGAAATGCAGTGTGGTGACAAAAATTACACACTTGTCATACCTAAATGTGAAAATGTGCTTTATGGATTACATTAAAAAAAAATAATCCGTATTTTGAGGGTTGGGGCTGACATCAGACTACCTCCTTTGTTTCCTGGTTCATGGTAACCATGGTTCACTGTGGGATCCAAATCAGGCAAATTCTGGTTACTACCAACAGTAGTTTGCCTCCAGACCAAAATAAGACAATACTTCATCCCCCATTATGCTTTACTCCTGTGAAAGGGCAAACTGTGTTGACAGGGGCTGTAGGCTTGTGCCTTTTACCACACTCCTGACACTGTGCAGTCCTGATCCACCATCAATGTGTTAGTGTGGATGTTGGAGGCGGGAAGCCTTTGTGTATAGACCTCTCTGTGCATGGAGGCTTCCCCAGGTCATGGGCCCCCTGCACAATCAGGGAAGACTCCATGCATAGAAGTTTATGTGCAAAAGCTTCTCCAGCTCAGACATCTACACTAATGCATGGGTCATAGGGGTAGAAAGGGTAGGGGGTGGGCTAGAAGGAGTAGGGGGTGGGGCTGGAAGCCACACAATGTCAGGGGTGGGCTGCCCTGCAGCCCCTTTCAATATACCTTGCCCCTTCATGTAGGTAACACATAGAGGGGGCTAGTTTGAACTAGGTTTAGTCTGGTTAGAAGTGGGTTTGAAATCTGGTTAGTGTGAAGCGGAGAAAGGAATCATTACATGAGTGGAAGATGGAGAGAAGCTGCATGCAAGCATTGAGCACATTCCTACCATAACATAAATCCTTTGTTCAGTGAATGTGAAACAAGCATATCTATTTTACTTTGTCAAAAATTGATATGTGATCACCCCCCCTTACCCCCCCGGTGTTTCAGACCACATGTGATTATTCCAGCGGAGCAACTTTATCTGTTCAGCTCACTTGACTATTGTTATAAACAACTAAATGCACCTGTATATACTAGGCATGCATCCTAAATTCACTGCACTTCATAATCACTTGATCTTTGCTAAGTCTTACCACCTTCTACTGAAATCTCTGCTCTCTACCACCAAAATCTGGAATGGTGTTCCTGCTGTCTACTCCATACAGCTTGCCCATTCAGACCTGTCAGGTATGCCTCGACAGTTCACAGAACCTTTGTAAATAAACACACCTATCAAACAGCAAGTGTCCTGTTGCTTTAAAATGTACCATTGTAGGAGCAGAAATTATGATTTCCAGTGAGCTTATCTCAGTGCCTGTCAAATTAGTGCCATGCCTGTAGCTGTATTTTAGCTTCATTTGATCTATTGAGATTTACATTGTGGCTGGCATAAAATGAACCAGTTCCTCGGATTTCTTTGCATTTATTTAGTGCTGCTCATCACAAGCTCAATTTAAATATTAGTCTCACTTCATTCCATCACTCTCTTTTTGTATACATACATCCAGAATCTGTTCCTTCTCCCTCTTCCATATTACGCACAAGCTCATTTATCCTACTATGCCTGGCTAACTTGGTTCATATGATCGTGAATATCATTATAGGAGGCATGTGAGCTGCACTGGGAAAGGGTTCTTAGAAAAATATGCTAGAATGAGAAAGGTTCCCTGAATCCCACGTATTGAAACCAATCTGAACCAATCAGATGCTGCCTTTGGGAGGGACGACCAATGAGGTGACAGAGGCAGTGAAGGGGCTGTCTTTTCACAGTTAAAACATTTAAAAATGGAAAATACAAAGCATGTCAGTTTTAAAAACATTTAACGTCAAAGATAAACATCCTCAATTAAAACATTAAAATCAGAGAGCTAATGATCAAACTGGGCAGCACAGTTGGTCAGGGAAAGCCTGGCTGAAGAGGTAGGTCTTTAACTGGTGCCTAAAACATGCCAGACTGGCACCTTCTGGGGCGGCACCATGAAGAAAGGCCACTTCTGGGTTGCCACCAGATGGCAATCTGCAGGTTGCAATACAACCAAGGCAGGCCTCCTCCAATGATCTTAGTGATCAAATTGGTCTATATTAGGGAAGTCGATCTGCCAGGTCACTTGGTCCCAAGTTGTTCAGAGCTTGATAGCCAGCAACAAAACCTTGAACTTGGCTCGGTAGGTAACTAATAGACAGCCAGGGCAGTTGGTTCAACAATGGTGTAGTGTGTGTGTGTGTGTGGCCAGGTACCCCACCCAGCATCTTGGCTGCTGCAATTTGCTCCAGCTGTGGCTTCCAGACTAAGCACAAGGGGTAGCCCCACATAAGGCATAATACAGTAATCTAAACATACAGTTACCAATGCAGTGGCCAGGCTATCTGAAAGGGTATAATTGGCATATCAACCAATGCTGGTAATAATCTCTTCTTACCACAGAAATAATGGAGGCTGGTGCAATCCATGGTGCTGAGCCCTATCCCCCAAATAGGTTCAGCATCATGGATAGCTCCTTAAAGTTCAGACCACAACCCAGAGTGGATACACTGCCCCACTGACATTGCAGCCACCGGCCCCCACTGGAAGTGACCTAGTTAAAGCAGCACCAGCAGGGGAGGGGGAACATAGAGACCCAGTTGCTTTGTGTGGTCACCCACACTCTACATTACACTTACAGCTGCCTCTATGAGTTGCCACAGCATCACTTCTGACCCAGAATGCTGTCTAGCATGGATACTGCCACTGTGCCAAGAATAGCCAAACTATATATAAATGAATAAGTAACTGAGGGTGTATTCCCCAAACTAAACTTATTATTATTATTATTTATTTCTTATATTTATTAATCGCCCATCTGGCCGGTCACCCGGCCACCCTGGGCGATGTACAATTAAAATACAATAAAACAATACAATAAATATAATAATAATTAAAACAATATAAAAAGTTCTTTTAAAAACCTAACCCACCCCATATTCCCGCCTGAACAGCCATGTTTTTAATGCACGGCGGAAGCTCATCACGGAGGGGGCATGGCGAAGGTCACTAGGGAGGGAGTTCCATAATGTGGGGGCCGCCACAGAGAAGGCCCTCTTCCTAGTCCCCACCGGCCTGGCTGCTCTGGCTGATGGGATAAGGAGAAGGCCGTCCTTGGCAGACCTTGTTGAGCGGCCTACTTGATGTTGCTGGAGGCGCTCCTTGAGATAAGCTGGGCCGGAGCCGTGTAGGGTTTTAAAGGTCAAAACCAACACCTTGAATTCGGCTCGGCAAGCAACTGGTAGCCAGTGCAACTCATTAAGCACTGGTGTGATGTGATCACGCCGGCGGCTGCCCTTAATCAGGCGAGCCGCCGCGTTCTGTACCAGCTGAAGCTTCCGGACCGTCTTCAAGGGTAACCCCACGTAGAGCGCATTACAGTAGTCTAGGCGAGAGGAGACCAAGGCATGAACCACTGATGGGAGCAGGTGATTAGGAAGGTAGGGGCGCAGCTGCCGTATCAGATGGAGTTGATACAGCGCCGCCCGGCTCACAGCTGCCACCTGAGCCTCCATGGACAGCTGGGAGTCTAGAATGACCCCCAAGCTGCGGACCTGGTCCTTCAGGGGTAGATGTACCCCATTCAGCACCAGGTCAACATCCCCTAACCTTCCCTTGTCCCCCACCAGAAGTACCTCGGTCTTGTCGGGGTTCAATTTCAGCATGTTCCTTCCCATCCAGCCAGCCACTGACTCCAGGCACTTGGACAGGGTCTCAACGGCCAACCTCGGTGAGGACTTAAAACAGAGGTAGAGCTGCGTGTCATCCGCATACTGATGACACTGCACCCCAAACCTCCTGATGATAGCTCCCAGCGGCTTGAGGTAGATGTTGAATAACATCGGGGAGAGGATGGAACCCTGCGGCACTCCACAAGTGAGCAGCCGAGGGTCCGAAGCCTCCTCCCCGAGAACTACCCTCTGATAACTTCCAGAGAGGAAGGACCGGAACCACTGCAATACAGTGCCTCCCAAGCCCAACCCCTCCAGACGGTCCAGGAGGATACCGTGGTCAACGGTATCAAAAGCCGCTGAGAGATCGAGGAGGACTAGAAAGGAGCATTCGCCCCTATCCAAAGCCCTCCTCATATCATCCACCAAGGCGACCAAGGCCGTCTCCGTCCCATGTCCAGTCCTGAAGCCCGACTGGCACGGATCCAAATAATCGGCTTCATCTAAGTGTGCCTTCAACTGAGCACCCACCACCCGCTCGATCACCTTGCCCAGAAATGGTAAATTGGAAACTGGGCGAAAGTTGTTTAAATCCTGGGGATCCAAGGAGGGCTTCTTTAGAAGCGGTCTTATTACTGCCTCCTTGAGGGCTGATGGCATCACTCCCTCCTCGAGGGAGGCATTCACCACCGCCTTGATCCCCTCACCCAGTCTCTCCCTGCAGCTCATGATGAGCCAGGACGGGCAAGGGTCAAGCAAGCAGGTGGTCGGCCTCACAGATGAAAGCACCTTGTCCACTTCATCAGAAGGAAGAAGCCGACACCGATCCCACAAAACCGGTCTGCCATTGGCCTCCTCCCGCTCACTCCCTGTGTCCACGACGTACGATATCCCACTCCTAATCCGATCAATTTTATCTGCGAAGTGCTTCGCTAAAGCCTCACAGGAGGCTTTTGACTGTTCCAGTGGGTCCGGAGCGACTGGACCGACCAGACTCCGGACCACTTGGAACAGCCTCCTGGGGCAGCACTCTGCAGACGCAATGGAGGCAGCATAGAAATTCTTTTTTGCTGCCTTCACCGCCACCCGGTAGGCTGAAGATGCAGCTCTAACCCGTGTTCGATCGTCTTCGGAGCGGGAATTTCGCCATCGGCGCTCTAGCCTTCTCACCTCTTGTTTCAGAGCTCGCAGCGACGGAGTGAACCATGGCGCCGCGCGAGCTCTGTTTAGCGAAGAGGGCGCTTCGGGGCAACTCGGTCTAATGCCCTGGTGATTGCAGCATTCCAGTCATTCACCAGGGTCTCGACCGAGCTACCGTTTGTGTGCTCCAATTCCCCAAGCGCGTTCAGGAATCCATCCGGATCCATAAGACGCCTGGGGCGGACCATTCTAATAGGTCCCTCACCCCTGCAGAGGGGTTGTGGCACCGAGAAATCCAACCCCACCAGATAGTGATCTGACCATGACAAGGGGGTGGTGGATATACCCCCGATCTCCAGATCATTTCCCCCCTCTCCGGAAACAAAAACCAAGTCCAGTGCATGACCGGCTACATGGGTAGGTCCAGTTAATACAGGGTGCAGCTCCCAGGAAGCCATGGTCTCCATGAAGTCCCGAGGTGCCCCAAATCATATGCCCAAACTTTCGGCCACCCCAAATCATATGCCCAAACTTTAGGGAACATGGCCTCTCCGAGATGCCACAGCCTCATGTTGGGCCCAATGCTTAACTGTGGCACAAGATACTGTCAAGCATGGCACCCCCATGCCAATAATATCCAATGTATGTCGAGATGAATACATAACTGGAGGTATTCACCCCACAGTAAGCCTTGGGCCACCTCAAATCATACACCCAAATGCTTTGTTTGGGCACAAGACACTTGTGCATGCAAGCCCATGCCAATAATAGCCAAGGGCCTTCCCAGTGGCCACTCCCAGGCTTTGGAACTCGCTGCCGAGGGAGGCTAGGTTGGCTCTCTCTCTGTTGTTCTTCCACCAGCAGACAAAGACAATTTATTCAGGCAGGCTTTTAAGCTGGTCCTCTCCTGAAGAGGTTTTTTGTTTTTAATTGACTGATGCTGCTTATTTTTTATTGTTGTGTTTTAATTGTTTTTTTAATGCATTTTTTTACGCTATGCTTTAATTAAGATTTTGTTCTAATTCAGTTTTTATTAGTTGATTTGAGTGCCATTGTTTGGCAGAAAGCCAGGATATAAAATAAATAAATAAATAAATGTATAATGAATAAGGAACTCTGTGTGTGTGTGTGTGTGTGTGTGTGTGTGCGTGTGCGCCCCAAACAAAGCTTTGGGACACCTGAAATCATATATCCAACACTCCAGGAGATTGGGCTCTATAAGATGCCACAACATTGAATCAGGCCCAATGCTTTATTGGGGTGCAAGACATTTTCAAGAAGTCCCCCATGTAAACAATACCCAGTGTATGCAGAAATGAATACAGAAGTGGTGGTGTGTACCCCAGAATAAACTTTGAGTCTCCCCAAACCATACACACAGACATCCATGGGATGAGTGACATACCATCATGTCTGGCCCAAAATCTTCGTTTGAGCAGAGGACACTGTCAATTTATTTATTTATTACATTTATACCCCACCTTTTTTCCTGCAAGGAACTCAAGGCAGCTTACATAATCCTCCTTCTCCTCTCCATTTTATCCTCACAACAACCCTGTGAGGTAGGTTAGGCTGAGAGGCAGTGACTGGCCCAAAGTCACCCAGTGAGTTTCATGGCCAAGCGGAGACTAGAACCCGGATCTCCTGAGTCCCAGTCCAGCACTCTCACCACTATGCCACACTGGCTGTGTCAAGCACCCACCCACTGGGTATAATAAAAATCTTTGCTGGGAAAGGCAAAAAGTTCACTTCGGACACATGGAACATATTTCCAGAAGTCACAGCTGTATTTCTGATACTGGCACAATACATATCACTGACAATATCATGGTGCTATTTGAAAGGTTTGTTGTATTTCAAAGAGATCCAAAGTTACCAAATCCTCCAGACTGGGTTTGAGAGAAAAAAATATGGTTCTCAGTGGCAACCAAAGTTTATTTTTGGGATATTAATGTTTGGTGTAAATATTAGGTCAATGATGGATATAAAATGATATTTCAGGGACAGTACAGTATCTTGCATTGTTTAATAGCATTTAAGTGAACCACTTGCAGGCATATTTATTTAAAGAGATGTAAGAATGTCACATTACATAGTGAGCATGCCCACTCCTTGTTTTGTGTTTTTTGTCTCTTTACATTCAATTTAAATTGGTCATCTAAGGGGGGGAGATTCGACTAAGCGATAGCTTGTCTCTCTCTGTGGCAGGAAGTGCGGGATTAGGCAGTATGGCTTAAGTTTATGGTGATCATCCAGTGGCACCTTTCAAGGTGACTGACGTTTACCCAAGGCTGCCCTCGCTAATGCCCTGAGGCTTGCCAGGAGGGAGATTGGGACGTCTTTGAGGTTTTGCCTTTCTTGCCTACATTGGGTGCCTGGAGGCGTCAAAGTAAGGCGACGATGGTAAAGCCCTCCAGCTCCACATGGAGGGCAACTGGCCGGGGGCGGACCAACCCGCCTCCGGTGCAGTTCGGATGTATTCGCCCAAATACTGGTTTTTTCCCGGCCAATGGCCGGGCTAGGTTAGTACCGCACTTCGCCCTTCACAGATCTTCAATTCAATAAATGTGGCCCTGATTTGAAACCATATACTCTGTGTCTGACTCTTCTTTATCTCACCCATACACTCGCAAAATTCTATTGGGGTCTTACCGTCACCATGGGAAACATTCTCTCACTGTAGAGAATAGTAGTTTATAAGTGAAAAGTATAAAAATGAAAAGTCACTTATTTCAAGACAGGAGTAGATGTGAGGGGGAATCCATGTCAGGAAATGTTTAGGCATTATCCATGCATGCCCATGACATGTTCAATGTTTTTAAGCCAAATAGCACAATTTGGTCAAAAATCCACTCTGCTAACATTCAAGCCCGACAGAACAAAAGGAAGGGAAATAGTAAAGAACTGAGCAATAATTTATTGGCCAGAGTTAAGGCTGTGAAAGCTCACTTTTTAAACTTTTGACTACTATGCTTGCGTATAATAACATAAACTTCCTCGTCTGAGTGCCTGCCTTTGCGGCTCAGAAAGTTCCATTAGTGACCCTAATTACAATGGTGCATCAGTTAAAAGAGCCATAGGCTATGGACAGATACACACACACACACACACACACACACACACTGTTCCTTCTTAATGGAAAGGAAGAAATACCCACTGTCGCTGAATTCCTCCCCCTCCACAATCAGAAATATTTTCTACTTAACCTTAACCATTTTGTGGATTGTGGGTTTTTTTTGTGTGTGTTCCTACCTGTTTCCAAATTGTCAGAGCCGCTAATAGACTCTGGCCAAATAATAATAATAATAATAATAATAATAATAATAATAATAATAATAATAATAAATTTATTTCTTATCCGCCTCTCCGTCTAGATCAAGATGGGGAACAACAAGAATATAAAATACATAAACTATTCAAAACACAACACGTACTGTTAAAACATCTTAAAACTACTTAAAAGCATCTTAAAAGCATCCTAAAATTCAGCCAGATAGGCCTGCCGGAAGAGATCAGTCTTCATGGCTTTTTTAAATTCTAAGATACTGCTAAGTTGACGAATCTCCTCCGGCAGGCCATTCCATAATCTGGGAGCAGCAGAAGAAAAGGTCCTCTGGGTCAGCCTAGTTTTGGCTGGCTGAAGTATATTCCTCCCAGAGGACCTGAGTGTGCGGGGCGGATTGTACGGGAGAAGGCGATCCCGTAGGTAGCCTGGACCCAAACCATGTTGTTATTATTATTATTATTTACATTTATTAATCACCCATCTGGCCGGCAACCGGCCACCCTGGGCAATGTACATAGAATAAAAACAATAAAATACATTTAAAACAGTATAAAAATTTTAAAATCTTAACCCATCCCATATTCCCGCCTGAACAGCCAGGTTTTTAATGAGTGGCGGAAGCTCAGCAGAGAGGGGGCATGGCGGAGGTCACTCGGGAGAGAGTTCCACAGTACGGGGGCCACCACAGAAAAGGCCCTCTTCCTTGTCCCCACCAGTCTAGCTGCTCTGGCTGAAGGGACAAGGAGAAGGCTGTCTGTGGCAGATCTTGTTGAGCGGCCCACTTGGTGTTGCTGGAGAGGCTCCTTGAGATAGACTGGACTGGAGCCGTATAGGGTTTTAAAGGTCAAAACCAACACCTTGAATTCGGCTCGGCAAGCAACTGGTAGCCAGTGCAACTCCTTCAGCACTGGTGTGATGTGGTCCCGCCGGCGGATGCCTTTAACCAGGCGAGCCGCCGCGTTCTGTACCAGCTGTAGCTTCCAAACCGTCTTCAAGGGTAACCCCACGTAGAGCGCATTACAGTAGTCTAGGCGAGAGGAGACCAAGGCATGGACCACTGATAGGAGCAAATGATTAGGAAGGTAGGGGCGCAGCTGCCGTATCAGATGGAGTTGATACAGCGCCGCCCGACTCACAGCGGACACTTGAGCCTCCATGGACAGCTGGGAGTCAAGGATGACCCCCAAGCTGTGGACCTGGTCCTTCAGGGGCAGATGTACCCCATTCAGCACCAGGTCAACATCCCCTTGTCCCCCACCAGAAGTACTTCGGTCTTGTCTGGGTTCAGCTTCAGCATGTTCCTTCCCATCCAGCCAGCCACTGCCTCCAGGCACTTGGACAGGGTCTCAACGGCCAACCTCGGTGAGGACTTGAAACAGAGGTAGAGCTGCGTGTCATCCGCATACTGATGACACCGCACCCCAAACCTCCTGATGATAGCTCCCAGCGGCTTGAGGTAGATATTGAATAACATCGGGGAGAGGATGGAACCCTGCGGCACTCCACAAGTGAGTGGCCGAGGGTCCGAAGCCTCCTCCCCGAGAACTACCCTCTGGTACCTTCCAGAGAGGAAGGACCAGAGCCACTGCAATACAGTGCCTCTCAAGCCCAACCCCTCCAGGCGGTCCAGGAGGATACCATGGTCAATGGGATCAAAAGCCGCTGAGAGATCGAGGAGGACTAGAAAGGAGCATTCGCCCCTATCCAAAGCCCTCCTCATATAATGCACCAAGGCGACCAAGGCCATTTCCGTCCCATGTCCAGGCCTGAAGCCCGACTGGCATGGATCTAAATAATCGGCTTACATCCAAGTGTACCTTCAACTGAACGCCCACCACCCGCTTGATCACCTTGCCCAGAAATGGTAAATTGGAGACTGGGCGAAAGTTGTTTAAATCCTGGGGATCCAAGGAGGGCTTCTTTAGAAGCGGTCTTATTACTGCCTCCTTGAGGGCTGATGGCATCACTCCCTCCTCGAGGGAGGCATTCACCACCGCCTTGATCCCCTCACCCAGTCTCTCCCTACAGCTCATTATGAGCCAGGACGGGCAAGGATCAAGAAAGCAGGTGGTCGGCCTCACAGATGAAAGCACCTTGTCCACTTCATCAGAAGGAAGAAGCCGGAACCGATCCCACAAAACCATTCTGCCATTGGCCTCCTCCCGCTCACTCCCTGTATCCACGACGCACGATATCCCACTCCTAATCCGATCGATTTTATCTGCGAAGTGCTTCGCTAAAGCCTCACAGGAGGCTTTAGATTGTTCCATTGGGTCCAGAGCGACTGGACCGACCAGACTCCGGACCACTTGGAACAGCCTCCTGGGGCAGCACTCCGCAGATGCAATGGAGCCAGCATAGAAATTCTTTTTTGCTGCCTTCACCGCCACCCGGTAGGCTGAAGCTGCAGCTCTAACTCCTGTTCGATCGTCTTCGGAGCGGGAATTTCGCCATCGGCGCTCTAGCCTTCTCACCTCTTGTTTCAGAGCTCACAGTGAAGGAGTGAACCATGGTGCCGCACGAGCTCTGTTTAGGTGAAGAGGGCGCTTCGGGGCAACTCGGTCTAATGCCCTGGTGATTGCAGCATTCCAGTCGTCCACCAAGGTCTCAACCGAGCTACCGTTTGTGTGCTCCAATTCCCCAAGCGCGTTCAGGAATCCATCCGGATCCATAAGACGCCTGGGGCGGACCATCCTAATAGGTCCCTCACCCCTGCAGAGGGGTTGTGGCACCGAGAGATCCAACCCCACCAGACAGTGATCTGACCATGACAAGGGGGTGGTGGATATACCCCCGATTTCCAGATCATTTCCCCCCTCTCCAGACACAAAAACCAAGTCCAGTGCATGACCGGCTACATGGGTAGGTCCAGTTAATACAGGGTGCAGCTCCCAGGAAGCCATGGTCTCCATGAAGTCCCGAGGTGCCCCCGTGAGGGCAGCCCCCGAATGCACGTTGAAGTCCCCCAGCACCAATAGCCTGGGGGACAACACACGCACATCAGAAACCACCTCCAGCACCTCGGCCAGGGAGTCTGTCGTGCAGCGGGGTGGACGGTACACGAGCAGAATCCCCAGACTGCCCTTTGGACCCAACCTCCAGTACATGCACTCAATAAACTTGGTCTTCCGGAGAGGGAGTCTGGTAAGGACCAAGGACTCCCGGTAGATAACAGCCACTCCCCCTCCCCGTCCCCCAACCCTTGGCTGCTGGGCATACGAGAAACCAGCCGGACACAAGGCCGCCAGAGTTGGAGCAGCGTCCTCGTCCAGCCAGGTTTCCGTAATACATGCCAGGTCCGCACCCTCATCCAGGATCAGGTCATGGATGAGAGGTGTTTTTTGGGTCACGGACCTGGCATTGCACAACAGCAAACGCAAGGTGGGGGGAGGAGCCACACATCCCCCAGTTATCCCTTGGCTCTGGGCAGGCCCGGGACAAGGGATAGGTATTAAGCATCGATCCCTTGTCCCCCTAAATTGGCGTGGCCTGCCCCTAGCGTTCTGCCAGCGTCTGCCGCTCAACAGTGGTATATTTTGCCCCCCAGAACTCCATCCATCATCTCCCTGGGAGAGGCACATGCCCCCTCGCTTCCGCTGATCAGCCGGGAGACCCACCCCTAAAATCAACCCCTAAAACCCCCCAGCCCTTCCAAAAGAAGGGCCTCTTAAAACCTCGAGCCCCATCTATATCACCATCAGCAGGGGGGCAGGCCCTCGCCCTACCCCCGAAGTGGCTCCCCCAAAGGGGTGGCCCCCTTCGGTAGTGACCCCGCCGGCGGCAGACCCGCCCCCACTGGGGCCTGGTCTTTATAGCCCCACAGTTGCAGGTGGGGCGGGGTAGCTCCCGGCTGGGCCCGGTCCTGCAAGGGGCAGCCAGCAGACCCACTGGTGGTGCGGGTGGTCCCAGGCAGCAGCAGCAGGCAGCAGCAGGGCTGGGCCACTGACCTGGCTCAATGCTCTCCCAGCAGAGGTGTTGGTGGATGTAGGGCTTTAAAGGTAATAACCAACACTTTATACTTCGCCCGGAAACTGACTGGCAGCCAGTGGAGTGCTTTTAAAACTGGTGTGATGTGGGCACCCCTAGGTGTACCAGTAACGAATCTGGCTGCCATATTTTGCACTAGTTGAAGTTTCCGGACTAGATATAAAGGTAGCCCTATGTACAGCGCATTGTAGAAGTCGAGCCTCGAAGTTACCAGCGCGTGCACTACTGTCTTTAGGTCCTCCAACTCTAGGAAGGGGCGCAGCTGGCGTATCAGCTGAAGCTGATAATAGGCACTCCTAGCTGTCGCATCTATCTGGGATGTCTTTTGGAGCGATGGATCCAGAAGCACCCCAAGCTGCGAACACAGTCTTTCAGGAGTAGTGTAACCCCATCCAGAACTGGTTGACATACCTCCAAACCCAGGTTGTGGCCTTTGACAGCAAGAACCTCCGTCTTGTCTGGATTCAGTTTCAGTTTATTTTTCCTCATCCAGCCCATTACTGCCTCCAAGCATTCATTCAGAGGAGACACACTATCCTTAGCTGACGCTGTTGCTGAAGGCATAGAGAAATATATTTGGGTGTCATCAGCATACTGATAGCACCCCGCCCCATGCCCCCGGATGATCTCTCCCAGTGGTTTCATGTAGATATTAAATAGCATTGGGGAAAGAATAGCTCCTTGTGGCATGCCACATAGCAGCTCCTTTTTGGAGGAGCAGCTATCCCCAAGCATCACCATCTGGAACCTACCCGAGAGGTAGGACCGGAACCACTGAAGCACAGTGCCCCCGATTCCCAGTCCCCTCAGGCGTTCCAGAAGGATACCATGGTCGATGGTATCGAAAGCCGCTGAGAGGTCGAAAAGCACCAACAGGGACACACTCCCCCTGTCAGTACTCAGGCGTAGATCATCTGCTAAGGCGACCATA
Organism: Shinisaurus crocodilurus; assembly: GCA_021292165.1. NCBI lineage: Eukaryota > Metazoa > Chordata > Lepidosauria > Squamata > Shinisauridae > Shinisaurus > Shinisaurus crocodilurus. The sequence goes on from CM037876.1 coordinate 239,257,751, forward strand.
GCAGTCTCAACTCCATATCCTGCCATATCCTCAAAGCCAGTTTGAAATGGGTCTAGAAAATTGTTGTCATCCAAAACTGCTTGGAGTTGGAAGGCAACCGCCCTCTCGATCACCTTGCCCAAGAATGGGAGATTCGACACTGGTCTGTAATTGTTAAGGTCCAAGGGATCCAGGGAGGGCTTTTTTAGAAGCGGCCGTACCACCGCTTCTTTCAAACAGGATGGAAAATTACGTTGTAATTGTAATCCAACTGCATCTCCTCCTTGAACAACCAACCAGGAAGGACAGGGATCGAGAGGGTAAGTAGTCCTCTTCACTCGACCAAGCAGCTTGTCCACGTCCTCGGTACTCACCAACTGAAACTGATCCAGTGTAATCCTACTTGTGGAGTTACTGGACACTCCATTGTCTGCTTCTGCTACAATGAGGGCGTCTAAGTCGGCTCTTATCCGAGAGTTTATCTGTGAAATGATTGTTAAAGGCATCACAGCGAGCAACCGTAGGCTCTAAAATCGGGTTCAGGGGTGAAGGTGTCTGCGTTAGACCCCTCACCACCCTGAACAGTTCTGCTGGACGCGAATTCGCAGACGCAATGCGTGCAGAGAAGAAAACTTTCTTCGCTGCACGTATTGCCACCCCATAGGAGCGAAGATGCTCTCTGTGACGTGTCTTATCGGACATGAGTCGAGTTTTCCGCCATCGGCGCTCCAGTCGTCGTCCTTTCCGCTTCAGCTCCCTGAGATCTTCTATATACCAGGGTGCCCGGTTAGAAGCGGGCCAGAGAGGACGTTTGGGGGTGATCGTGTCGATAGCCCTGGTTAGTTCTTGATTCCATCTGTCAACCAGGGCTTCAACAGGTTCGTCGACGGTACCAGACATAGACCCCTCTAAGGCTTTCTGGAATCCAAGAGGATCCATCAGCCTTCGAGGGCGGACCATCTTAATAGGTTCGCCACCCCTGCAGGGGTGAATAGTAGCCACGATACTAACCCTAACCAGAAAATGATCTGTCCATGACAACGCAGAGGTATTGATCACCTCCGCCCACAGATCTGTCTGTTCAGAACTGAAAACAGCATCGAGGGTGTGACCTGCTGAATGGGTGGGTCCAGAGACCAATTGGGATAGGCCCATCTTTGTCATGGATGCCATGAACTCCCGAGCTGCACCTGACAAACTGGTCCCAAATGGGATGTCGAAGTCACCCAGGACCAAAAGCCTGGATGAGTCCAACACCAGCTCCGAGACCAGTTCTGTGAGCTTGGCCAGGGAGTCTGTTAGGCAGTGGGGTGGCCGGTACACCAACAGAATCCCTAGTCTATCCTTGGTCTTCAGACTCAGGTACACACACTCAATGCGATTCAATTCCCGAACAGGAAGTCTGGTCGGGTTGAGATTGTCTTTGTAGACCACAGCTACTCCACCCCCCGCCCACTTTCCCTCACCTGCTCACTAACACAGTACCCAGCTGGGAGGGCCTGTGCCCATGTCGGGCCACTGTCATCTTCCAGCCAGGTCTCTGTGAAAGATGACATTCCTTTGTATCTCAAGCTCTGAAGAGTGTGCCTGTGCCTTCATCCCACCCCCCTAAGCTATTATAGCAGAGTTGCTCAGAAGCATAGTTTGCAAGTATTCAGATTTTATTTTCCTATTGCATGGCCTTGTATCTTCCTGTTTACACACCGCTTGTGATATAGGTGTGTGTTGGTGGCTTTACTTCAAGGCTATGTTTCTCAGCTGCCCACCCTATCCTAAACCTTATCTTTTGAGGAAGCTCTCTTTCATTGTCAGTAGAATATGTGGTTGTGGAGGAGAATTTAATTATCAGGAAGGATACATTGGTGACATCCTGGCCATTTAGTGAAAGCAGTGTGGTCCAGCAGTTTACCACAGTGTGGTAAACTATCATTGGTGTGATTCAGATGATGGGTTGTTTTAGGGCTCAGTGGGGAAAGAGGGATCTTTATGATTGTTTCAGTGATTATATTTATTGGTTTCATTCAATGATTTATTTATATTAAACATGCCCTATACCATTACGTTTTGCCACTTTTCACCCTTCAAGGTGGCTTACAAAATTACAAATGCCTTTATAATTGAAACTGTAATTGAAATTTGTATTGCTGTCTTCTAGTATGGCTGTTGGATATTAGCTTTATTGTACTGTATCAGGTTTTTAAATAATTTGTTTATATTTTCTACCACACTGGAATCTCATTTGATTGGTGGTATAGAAATGTTTTACATATTTACATAAATAAATAATCATTAATACTGAAATCCAGATAAAACTAAGTACCCAAACATATAATCCACTGTAACAAAAATAGCAGAGTCAATCGGATCACAATAAAATGTCATCCATTGAATGTTCAGGAAAATAAAACAAAGTTTTAACTTGATACCTAAGAGATAATAGGCATCAAATTAATATTTCTGGGGAGGGCATTCCATCTTTTTTTGCTTTGTTGCCTGTCACTGAGAGGCCTGTCATGCGACTGCAGTGAGCAAGCAAACTTTTAGCCACTTCCAATGCCCCTGATTTTGCATTGCACAGACCTTGGGAAGGGATTAAACGGGCAGTTTGCCCACTCATTTGTTGCAGCTGAGTAATGTGCAAGGCCATAGGAGAGAGAGAAAATAACTGAAGGAAACCATCTTGTCCATGGGCAATCCTGAGGCCCTGGCATTTGCTCAAGGATGCTGTTGCTGGCCTAGGGCCTGATGGCTACATTCAGACAATTCTTTAAGCCAGCCTTTCCCAACCTGGTGTCCTCCAAATGTTTTGGATTTTAACTCCTATTAGCTGCAGCCAGCATGGCCAGTTGTCAGGAATGCTGGGAGCTGTAGTCTAAAACTTCTTGACAGCACTAGATTAGTAAAGGCAGTTCTAAACTATGGCTTGCAATATCAGGAATGGTCCATGGATATGAAAACTCCTTCCTCTCCCTGCCTAGAGATGTGAAGGGCTAGAAAAACTGGGGAAATGTTTTGGCTTTTTTGCTGGCCCTTCACATCTCTCCATCCTTTCCCTGTCATCTGACATGTTTAATAGGTTACGTTCTGTGTTATGTTATGTTCTGTGTTATCAAACCATAGTCTGCTCCAGCAAACTATGGTTTGGATGAACCGTCCAGACTCAAATGGCAAACCACATCTTTATCCTGGTTTGGAGAACTTGCTCAAACCATAGTTTTCTGATGTGGATGTAATGACAAGCTGAGTTTGATTAGATTAGGAAGTAGTTGTTAAACTATGTGTGAGGGAAAGAGGGAAGAGATGGAGGGGACAGGACAGAGTCCTTGAATCATTGGCTTATTCCTAATATTTCAAGCCATGGTTTAGGGATTGAATTAATAATGCCAGTAAGTTATCGTTGTTGTTGTTTTATGTCCTCATCACAGAAATGAGGATATAGAGGTTGTTATCCTGTATATCACCAGGATCATCCATGGAGCCCATATGGGTAATCTTGTACTGCTCTTTCTGCCATCCAACATCCTGAGCAGCATATTTAGTTTTTAAATTTAAATATGTAATACTCTACTAGCCATACAACATGGATATTTTATTTACTTTCCATCTTATAAATATACACTACCCCCCCCAGTAATTATCATAATTTGCTAGTGAAACATTCTGCATGCTTAACAGCTTGAACTTTATTCAGCTGGACTTAGGGTGCTGCCAGACATTGCTTTTATGGTGCCATTGCCCTACCTTGGTCACAGAATTTGATGGGGGTTCAGATTATCCTTCTCTTGTAACCCTCCAGTATTTTCCCACAGATTCTCCCATTTTTTCTCTTACTGCAGAAAATATGTTAAGGAGAAAATGACAGAATAGCTGCACAATGCCTTCTAATTAGTAGCTCTAGGAGCCCTCTGTCTGGAAGTACTCTTACATTCAGATAATTGTGCATAGGACTGCAGCCTTCAAGTAAAAGCATACTTGCATAGTAGCCTTGCATGTATACCAACAGAGCAAAACAGAAATCTCTCTCTTGTCTCTAAGCAGATATAATTCTATAGTTTATGTAGGCTGAATGACCAGAGGTGTTAGATTATACTCCTAGGTTGTATACAAACACTTATTTAGTGGCAGATGCAAATGTTTTAATCATTGTAGCAATGAGGCAGCATGTGTGTTCATTCGGAAAGTATATATGCATTTTAAAATGAGAAATTTGATTTAAATCACCAATATTTATTTATTTATTTATTATTTTATCAAAGCAGCTTGCATCTCATTAAAACAATACAAAAATGACCTTGTTTCTCTGTCTGGTAGGAGGTCAGACTGCCCTTTCCTCATTTCTGCACTCTCAGCACAAATGGCAGTTGGAGCAGAGATCATTCTAATAGGGAGGTTGGAAGCAGGATTGTATTTATTTATCACATTTATGCACCCCCCATCAGCTGACGCTCTCTACAGCTGCTTATTTTCTGGCTGATGGTTGGGGCCAGACTGGTCTTCCCCTTGCCATGCTCCTTCTGGAAAGGATGGAGAACAACCAGTGGCCCTTGTTCCTTAGGCTGGTGGCAGAAGCCAGAGCGGCCTCCCTTCAGTTCTTCATTCCCAGGGCATCAGGATCCAAATTGCTTTTAATCAATCCATCCTTCTAGCAATTTTTATTTTTGTATATATGGTTATTATTTGTGAGGACTTTAGGATAGGGGATTAAGTTGGTATGCACAAATTTGCTGTATAAGCCCAGTCGTATAGTCTCCAAAAAGATAGTAACTCTGATTTGTGCTTGTTCAGGTGTGTATGAAACTAGAAATGTTTGTTTAAAGGTCATTGGTCAATGTATCAGTAAGAATGGGAGCACAGGGGACTATGGTAGCAGACCTGAGACCCAATATCTGTGTCAGGAATGAATGGTACTACCATAACCCATTCTACAGTAGAAAGTATAGTGAAAGATCTTTAGGTATTGGGTTGCAGTTTACTGAGGTCAGATGCAAGATCATAAGCCAGATGTTTTTAGTTCTTTGCCATAAACAGTAGATAATAGTATTCCTCATTTGATTGTCAAGTTGGAATAACATAAATGTTGAGAGGGTCACAAAATCTGTCTGTCAAGCTGCAATCCCTGGTTTGTGGCATTTGGCCCCATATTTTTCCATTTCGATATTCTAAAATATCACACACTAGAGAAAAGTAGAACATGTTATGGAGGAAAGCAATACTTATAGCCAGCACACATGATAGGGATCTAATTTAATACACTCCAACATCACGTTAGCACTGGCCAGCTTGCTTCAATGCTAATGACATTTTCATTTGACTGGCTAGTGAAGTAAGTGCTGCGCTAACATTGGACAGCAACACAGCTGTTGCTACTCCTCTGACTTAATGGCTTAAATGAATTATAGGAGTAATGGGGTGGGTAGTCTCAGGCAAGTTATATCACTCTCTCCCTCTGCATGACTGTAGCCAAAACAGAGCTATTGAGAAACAAGAGGGAAATGTGTGGTAGGTGGGGAGAAGAGTGGAATGCCCTGCATGGAGGGAACGGCTGGCTGGCTGGAACCGGACCACTCCTATTAGGGGTGAGGATACAGTGAAACATTTTTTCTCATGTCCTATTTGGGAAAGTGCATGCAATTTTCTGGATAAATACAAGGGTTATGGTGGTGCCAGAGCTGAATAAATAAGAAATATGCTAGTCATTGTGGGGAAGAGAAAAAGTTGCTGTAAATATGGTGGAATCAGTTTGCATTCTCCATGCCCTGCCCTATCAGAGCCAGGGCATGGAGAACGCATGTTCCTTACTGTTTACTACTATTCTTTCTTTTGTAAGTTTTTAATCATTACTATTATTATATTATATTACATACGTATTTTAGTGTAAACTGCTTAGACGTTTTATTATATTAAGTGGTATATAAGTATCATACATAAATAAGTCTGGTTTAGGAGCTTGGGGAACTTTAGGGTTCCTATTGTGATATCAAGCTGCATTGGTTCAATATGCTTTCCTTGCTTTTCTATAGAAAGGCTTATTCTTCCTTTTACATGTTTACAGGGCTTGACATCTTTTAATGTGCTGCTTATTTAAAAAGGTAGATGCCTTCCAGGTAAAAATGTTAGCTCTTAAAGCATTGCAATAGTATTATCTGCTGTGCATCTCCCAGACTTCTTTTGAATGATGGGGATTTCCCCCCTTTTTGACACTCTAATAGAATTAACCTGACCTCTCGTAACTCTGGATTTCTACAATAACAACTAGTAAGAGGTAAAGGAAGATTCCAATTTCTGCTTGGTTTTGCTGCACCTTTATACCCACATATTCTGTTAAAAGCATCCATGAGCTGCTCTTTGATCAGACCCTGATCTTGTACATAGGTCTGTGATGTTGCTCGGCCACAAAATAAACCAATGGGACAAGTATAGCTGCGAATCAAATAAGATGGTGAAGAATCCACGTGCTACCTTTGTATAGCTCCCAAAAACTCTACGGCCACTATCCCATAAATCATGAAACTATGCTCAGTGGTGTCTAACCTGGAAAGTCCGCTCTCCCGAGGCCGTGTCGCCTCTCGGGCTTCCTTTCTGTTGGTGCCATTATCTTTCCCGTGGGGACGAGCATCTTCCCGTGTGTGTGTCAGGAAAAGGCTCGGGTTTCTCTTCTCGTTTTGCCTCCTCTTTTCCCATCATCTTGAGCAGCCTGCCCACCCAGCTTCTGTCTTCCCGCTCTAATTGTGGGCTTTGTTTTCCTATTCTGAAACTACTGCTCTCATTCCTTGGGTGGGTTCATGCCTTTCAACCCGCCTCTGTGAATTGCTTGAGCCCCCGTTTTCTTGTAAATGGCTGGGTTCAACACGATAACTTATTGGCTCAGCTGTTCAGCGTGGAAGCTGTCAAGAATGTTCTTGATGGGACCCCTCTATTTCCTGCATAGCAGGGTGGACTGTCTGAGCTCTTCAAAGATCTGAATCTTCAAATGTCCCAAAGTGATTCCAATATGCATATAATATATATTAACTATAAATGGAATATTTCCACAGATAACAAGTGAAATATTTATCTTTATTTTTAATTTAATCTGTGCCATACAATAAGGTGTGATGTCCTGTAGATTAAGTACAATCTGTAGAATTGTAATTTGTAGAAAGATCAGTATTCCAACAGTTTGAGTCTGTGGTCCCAATTCCCCCCTGAACCCCCAAAATCCCCCCCTGGTTGAGAACCCCTGTACTACCAGTTTCCTCAATCGATATGTGGGGATCCTTATTTTATGTCACCATGTGTGCCGCCACCAACTCTTTCTCTTTTTCCTTCGTTCTCTCAAGCAGAACTCTTATGTTATCATAGGAGCACAGGAGCCATTGTTTTGTAATGACTTGATGGAAGTGACCACATGGGTAGGGTGAATAACATTGTTCCTTTGCATATAAATGTTTCTGGCCCCAGGGTGTGAGACATTGGCATGTGAAGGAACCACCTCATTCATCCTGCCCGTATGGGTACACTCCTGAAGATGATACAAGGGTGGAATGGGATGGAGTAAGGGAAGTAGTAAGATATGAATTGACTGCCTCAGTTCCAATATGTTGCCAGGAGAGGCTGTAAGAAGTGAATATCTATACAGTGGTTAATTTCTAAACAAACGGAAGTACTGCAACTTTCACATACTAGAAGCCATATTTTCTAAAGCCCTATACAAGTCAGGACCAGGTTGGGAGCATGGAGGAAGCCTGAACAGTCTCCCAATATGGTATCATTAACACTGCTATTTTCAGTTAAGAGAGAGACACTGCAATCAGATGTTTACATGTCTGGAATTGTTAAATGTACTTTCAGTGTTAAAATTGTAGTACAGCCTATGATGCAAGCAGAGCCTAAGATACCTGGAGGAAAGACCATATCACTAAGATACCATGCTAAACAAAATAGCATTTTCTGGTTTTCTCTCACTGGAGGCTCTGAAGCAGTTTTATCTCTAGTGGAGGAGTAACAACTACTTCCACTTCACTTTCATTTTTTAAAATCTAAGAGAGCTGGCTATTCGAAGTTGGTGTCTTCACATCTGTTTTGACATTACAGAAAATAAATATCTGTTGAAAATATCTTTGTTCCTCTTTATATCCTGGCCTCAGGTAGGCCTGCTTTAGGTGAAGGCTGTCGCTTCAGAAGGGATTCAGCAAAAGAGGAAGTTGGCCACAGAAAAATGGGCCAACTTCAGAAGTTTAAAATGACCCATTAGATCCTGCTGAATTATCCACTAAGAGCCCATTAATGTTTCTAGTAATTTCACTGATAACTATGAAAAAAATGTTTCAAAAGTCCTGGAAAGAGCCTGAGTTAAAATTAACAACTTTTAATAAACAATAATAATAGTACCCTCATTGGGCCATAGAAAAGATTAACTAAGGGCTCAAACCTATGCATGTTTAGACAGAAAATGTCCTACAGTTCCTAGCATTCTCCAGCCAGCATGGCTGGCTGAGGAATTCTGGGAATTATAGGACCTGTTTTCTGTCTAAACATCCATAGGATTGCATCCTAAGTCTGCTTGGGTATGCTCTAAGTAATAGAAATTATTATAGCTCAGGTGTTTTATTAACAGCAAGTACAAAAGTTCCCACAGCAAACATTGTGACTCTCCTTTTATTTTGTAAGGACTGATCTTTAAATTTCTGTTAAAAGGATCAAATTGCATGATATGTGAGCAAAGTAACCTAGTGTGTCTTTTTTCATTTTCACCCTGATCTCACATTCTGACATACTGAAGTAACTAACGTTTTCTGTAGCAGTGGATGCTGCCAGAAAAGAATGAATTAATTTACTGAGCAAAATGGAGAGTAGATTTCTACTGAAACTGCACTCACTTCTGTGAAATCATTTCCCTTTCCACTAGGCCCCTTTTAAGATGCCATGCAGTCTTAAAATAAGATGACTGTCTCATAGTAACAAGATGTGCTGTGAGCCTGTTCCCAGCTGTAGGAAATATTACCATGCCGGTCAGCAAAAAGTGCAGAATATTTTACCTACTGCAGGAGGCATAACAGGATGGGGTAGAGGGATATAAGGGAAGTTAATCTATAGAGGTGGCTGTGATCTTATATAAACATGCCTGCCACTGTTCATAACTGATGGAGAAAGGGTAGTTTTTATGAGCCAAAGTGTGGGGTTCAACTAGCCCCCAGAACTGTCTATGTATGTCAGGGGTAGGCAAGTACTTAGGGGCCAGTTTCTGCCCCCTGAAACCCAGCCAGAGGTGCACCACCCTGCTGCTGAAATCACTGCTGCCCCACTGCCAAAATTGCCAAATTTCAGCAGCAACTTGGCATTGAGAAAGAAGCTGCATTTTCCATTTGAAATAAGTAACGCAGGAAGTGTGTGCCTTGTTTAATGCAAAATTGCACTCCCAGAACCCCAGGGAGAGCACAATTTTGCTTTAAAACAAGGTGTGCACTCCCCACATCCCTTGCTTTAAAAGAAAAATGTGGCTTTTTTTCTAGCTGCTCCTGCACACTGCTGAAATTCACAGCAATTCAGCAGCATGGCAGCGGTGCCTTGGGGGTGGCAGGGGCCACAAACAAACAAAAATATGTGGGCTGCATGCAACCTGTGCACTGTGTATTGCCCATCCCTGCTCTGTATCCTTTTGGACTGCCCCGCTCTCAGACCATGGATAGTGTGCAATAGAGAGCCACTGTGGCATAGTGGTTAGAGTATTCAACTGGGACTCAGGAGATCCAGGTTCTAGTCCCCGCTCAGCCATGAAACTCACTGGGTGACTTTGGGCCAGTCACTGCCTCTCAGCCTAACCTACCTTACAGGGTTGTTGTGAGGATAAAATGGAGAGGAGGATGATGATTATGTAAGCCACCTTGGGTTCCTTTCAGGAATAAAGGCGGGGTATAAATAGAATAAATAAATAAATAAAACAGATGTAGCTTAATATATTTTGGAAACAAACAAAGCCAAGCTTCTTTTTTCTTTTTTTTTTTTAAGAGCCTGACTGCTATTCCCTCTACCCCTACCTTCCTCTTTCTTCATCTACCATTTGAGATAGAAGTTCTTAAGTGATGCAGTTTGGAGGCTGCCTGATTGTCTGGACACTCCGCACTCTCTCACCCAGATATGAGGGGTCTTGCTCTACCAGGATGGGATTGGGCCATCCTATGTGTCTCTGCCACTTCCCTTCCCTTTGAAGCCAGGCTGCTGAAGTGTTTGAACAGATAGGTGAAATCTATTAACTTCAGTGACATTTTAACCACAGTTACTTGTCTAGTCTGAAAAAAGCAATTTGAAAGGCTGAGAAGGACTTAGGAGGTCAGAAAAGGAAGCAGATAAATTGATCAAGGCCGAGGACTTGCACATTCAAAGTGGTGGTCGTGGGGAGCACTGCTGAGGCAGTAGCTGATAGGGAAAATCCTTTTAATATTTTTTTAATCCCGGAATACTGACATTAATAGTTTGCTCTGAAGAAATTATTTCATTTCTTCACTAAAAAGATATGTTTTATTTTTGTTTTATTCATTATTAGTTGTATGATTTGAAAAATTCAATAAAACATATTAAAAATAAATAATAAATAAATAAAAAGATATGTGTTTATTTATTTCATTCTATTTATATCCTGCCCTTCATGATAAATCCCAGGGCAGATAACAATACTATTAAAACAACAACAATAAAACAGCGATGAAACACAGTAAATAAACATATGACAAAACCAATAAAACAAATTAGCAGCGAAATTGATCATAGTGGCAACTAACTACTCACAAATGCCCTGGTAAATAGTTACTTGTGTGAAACTAAAATTAAGTTATACAGTGTATAGTCTTAGGCTATTTATTTATTTATTTGTTGTATTTCTAAATCGTCCATCTAGCCGGTACCCGCTAGCCGGTATTATTGCATAATACCAAACCATAATTTAGCATTATGAGAACAAGCTTCAGGCTAGCACACTCCAATCTCACCTTCTCCCTCCTCCCTCCCTCATACACTGAGAACTGAAACTCCTGATCTCTGTTTTCCACCTAACCATAGTTTGCCATTATATTCAAACTTGGCAAACTATGATTTGTGCAAACCAGGTTTGCAAAGCAGGTTCAAACCATTCACAGAAGGCTGGTTCACATGACACAACAGCCCACTGTGGGTTACTTAAACCATGGTGAGGTTGGGGTGCATGCAGGTCATGTGCAGTTGCCATTTTGCATATCCAACCCCTGCTTGGGGGTTGTTGTGTCATGTGACCTTGGCAAGCATAGGTTATGCAAGGGTTACGCAACCTTTGCATAACCCTAGAATGGACAATGGGCTATGCAAGGGTTGTTTGACCCTTGCATAACCCACACTCGCTAGGTTCAGACAACAAGACAACCCCTGAGAGGGATTGGATATGCAAAGTGGTGCCCACAGGCACTGCAGGTTGTTGTGGGTTAAATAACCCACGCAACTAACCATGCCATGTCATGCGAGCCAGGTCAGAGTGTGTGAGTTCATGGGAAGTTATCGTCTCAGTTTCCTTTAACATTATCATCATCATCATCATCATCATCATCATCATCATCATCATCATCAAGAATTCCTAAACTAGGGGAAATTGTTCCATGGATGTGCATGCAATCATTCAGCCACTCCCAGTGACAAATCTAGTTCTTTTCTTCAGTGCATGTGCAGTACAGTTGAACTTGCATGGTACGGTATTGTTTTACAAGACTTGCACCGTCTTGGCATCTGACTGTTCTTCTCACTGCGGTTTAATTTTAAATGGGTTCTTTGTTTTACAGTTCAGTCAACTATACTACCGTATGTCATAAAGGCTTTCCCCAAATGTTGTTGGTTCTCTTTCTGCATCTTGTTGTTTACTTGTTTTTCCTCACAACAAATTGCCCTTTTCAGAATTATTACGAATTTCACAGTTAAAGTATTTAGTAAATGTTCAGTTTCCATTTTCCCACCATATGGAAACAGAACAGTTCATATCATTGATTTTTGTAATGACATGGAACTGTGAAAAGCTCTGTGCCAAAATCAAGAGGGCGGGGGAGGCTCGATGGATGAAGGCAGGAGGGAGCAGGGCAAGAGGCATGGGCAGGCAGGGTGAGAAGATGGATGAAGTTGGCCAGCATATAGCCATCAAGATGGGTTTTTTTTCTTGGATTGTTTTTTCATACGGTTTTCTTCTTTGTAGAATGGGAATTTGTCCCACTTCATGGAGGTGTAACATAAAAACTGCAAACAAAGTTTTGGGGGTGTGTCTTCAACATTTCTGAGATGTTTTTGGTAGTGAATCAGCTGTTGATAAAATCAACCTTTACTTCAGCTCAGTTATGAACACATTGGGTTTGATCCAGGTTCTTTTCCATCAGTGGGAGCATTCCCTGAGTGGAGTTTCACCTAGAATGCTTCTGATGGCAGAAAGGGTGGAGGCGATCTTTGCTGATTTTCCCTCCCTCTGCAACTCCCCATGCAGAAGGAGGGAGTCCCAACTCTCTGGACAGAGGGAGTCCCAACCTCTCTGGACAGGTGTGTGTGTGGCAGGGAGGGGATAGAAGACTGCAGTGGGAGAGGGAAATCAACAACGATTGCCTCATGGTCTCCCAGTAGAAATCTCCGCTGGATCAGAAGCCTTCTATTGATGGAAGGAGCTCTTTCATCTGTGCAAGGAAGACCCTGGCTCTGAACCATTATAGAGACCACCTACTCCAGATAGTTCTGAAGCCCAAATACAATACTTACATGTTTGTGGTGTTGTTTCAGGAAGCTGGTGCTGTTAAACTATACCTTTTTGCTGCTGGGTACAAGTTTTGTTGTGTAACTTCTTCCTCCCCGTGCACCTCATTTGTTGCCAGAAAATCTTTCCCCAGCCTCTTGTGTTGGCACAGTCTTTGCTTTTTCATAGAGAAGTGGACATCCTTTCTGTTGTGGAACTGAGAGCTCATGTATTCTTTAAAAAAAAGAAATATAGGAAAATGAGGCAACTTAGAGCTATACAATTCTTATCAGTAAAAGATAAATGTTTCCAACATGCAGTTGTGAATAAACTCCTTTTATATATGATTATATCCTGTGCAAATTACTTTGACAAGCAAAAATAGGCTTGCACAAAATGACAGATGTAAGCATCGAGCTGCCTTTCATCAAGGTGTGGATTCCTGGAGCAAGCTGTAGAGTGGATGTCACTCATGAGCGATAATAAAGGCATTGGATTCCTTATTTTGATTGCTGCACAGGCTGTCGCCTTGTTCTTTTGTGAGGTTTAAATATCCAGAGTGAGTGAGGTGAACTTGTCTCAATTACATGTAAGATTTACTGTCGCTCTTTTGCTTTAGAGATTCCTCAGGGAAGAGTTCTGTATGTATCAAAATATGTTTTATGCCTGAGACATAGGAAGATTGATCCTTAGAAATCAGAAACATAAAGCAGAATGCTTACATTTAAGATTTAACTATTCCAAAATCAGCAGGACTATAGTGTCTTAAATCCAGTTACTCCAATTTATCTGGTTTGTGCTTTGGGCTTTGCACCTCTTGGAAATGTGATTTGAGCCTTGATCAGCAAGGATAATAAGCTGTCATATTTTCCATTATATATTACTAGAAATTTGGTGAGAGCTGAGAGCATAATGTTTTGCTGACAAAGCAACACAAGAGTTGAAGCAAGGGTACAAGAATACTTGCAAAGTCTTTTCAGATGCAGCTCTAGGCACAATGTTAGCAGAGCAGCTATCCAATGTTTTCTGGTTGCAGGGAGTTGGACTAGATCAGGGGTTCTCAACCAGGGGGGAATTCCCCCGGGGGGGGATTTTAGGGTTTCAGGGCGGGAATTGGGCCAACAGACTCAAACTGCTGGAATACTGATCTTTCTACAAATTATAATTCTACAGATTGTACTTAATCTATGTGCCATCATACTTTATTGTATGGCACAGATTAAATTAAAAATAAAGATAAATATTTCACTTGTTATCTGTAGAAATATTCCATTTTATAGGGGTGGGCGAACTCACCGGGACCCGACTCTCCGGGCGCTTGCCGAGCACCCCCGCCGCACGATCCGTGGCGCTCAGCGAACTTCCGGGTCCCCGTCATGTCCGTTCTGGGTCCCCAGCGCTGCGTTTTTTCCATAAAAACCAAGGCAAACTATCTTAAAACGTCCATGAATAGGCTATTTGCAGCTGTTTTAAGGTAGTTTACCTTGGATTTTACGGAAAAAACACAGCACCAGGGACCCGGAAGTACCTTTCCCCGGCTCCTCTACGGGGAGTTGTGCCGAGCCGGGGAAAGATAAGTCACACGGAGCTCAGGGGGGCAAGAGGGGCGAGTTCGCCCCGCTTCCACCCCCTGAGTTCCACTCACATCCCTATTTGGAATGCAACTTTTGAGTCAGACAATCTTGGAAAGGAGGGAATGACATCCTGACATATGGTGGAAAGGGTGTAAGAGGCAAAAAAAGGTTGAGAACCACTGGACTAGATGGCTCCAAGGTCCCTTCCAACTCTGAATTCTGTGAACCTGCCCAACTATTAATGTCATCTTCAGAGGCCATGTTCAGAGTGCCTTCACCTTCTAAAGTAAGAAGCCAGACCTTTTCAGAGACGGTACCTTGTCTTGAAATATATTCCTCTATTTGTTCACCAGACTCCATGCTGTAATTTAGGAAGAGATTGAATTCAATGCTGTTTTCTTAGCTTTTAAGATGTTGATGTTTTACTCTACCATATTTGCTTGTTTTATTGTTGTATTTTTTTATTTAAAAAAGTTAGCTGCTTTAGTTTTTGATTAAGATATAAATATTTTAAATAAAATAAATATTTCCTCTGCATATGAAAATTTAATTTCTAGCAATGATGGCTAAAACCATTGATGGATCTCTCTATCCTTATCCCTGGCACGACCCATAGATTTGGCATTTTCAGCAAGCCCTCACAAATCTGCTATAATTTTCTTACCTTTCCTTGGTTTGTTGAGTTGTAAATCAGAGGTTTAAAGAGTTCCAGCTGCAACCCTCAAGTCTTAACAGCATCAATGCTCCAATGTGAGAAGATCTGGTAACCTTAGCCATATTGAGCTGATTACAGTTTTATTCATAGTCAAATAACTTAATGATAATCTATAGTGAGTATAACATTTTTTTTGACAGTGTATTCTGTGGAGTTGTAAAGGTTAGGGTTTCTGCTGTTGCGTAGACTAAATTTTAAGCTGAAATAAAATCCATGTAATTCATTCTGAAGAGATCAGTGATACATAATCAGCACAAATAATCACCCAAAGAAATAACTAAAGATCAGTATAGAGCCTATTATTTCCATCTGAGAAATACTTGTCAACTTTCACACTAAGTTGTGAATTTACCATCAATAATTTGCCCACTGGCTGAATTGCCTCAGAGTGCAGATTATGTTACAGTACTGGAAAGTAACTTCACTTGCCAAAACTGCCTTTGCTTCTGCATTTCTTTCTCCTTTTCTACCCCAGTTCCAATGCTTAGCCAGTAATAGTTGTAAGAGCTACTGGAATCACTGTATTGCTTCCGGAAATCCCTTTTAAAAATTCAGTACTCAAAGAACAGACTTCCACTGGCCCCTCACCTGGGGCCGGGAGAAGATTTGCGAGTGGGGGAGGAGAGAGGAGTCAGGTAACAGGTCAGGTTGGTCACAGGTACTGAGCCAATGGCTCAACTAGGGCGGGGACACAGGAAAGGGCTTATTTAGGCACCTGGGTTCCCGCCCACGGCCTCTTTGGCTGCTGTTTTCCGGCTGTTTTCCTGCTGAATCCACAGCCATTGTCCTTCACTGACTCTTCTCTCCTCGTGGTATCGTTCCTTTCAGGGAGGGGGGTTGCATGTGTGCGTGCTTTTAGTTGCCTTTAAATTTAGTTGCCTTTAAATTTAATTGGTCAGAGACAAGTATTGTAAATTCAGTCTTTAATTTAGGGGATGGGGTGGATTCAGTTTTGTTTGTGTGTGTTACCTACGTTTTGCATGAACTGTTAATTTTATTATATTTGATGAGAGTGGGTGGATTAAGTTTCATAGTGGCTAGGATGGCGCCGCCGCCGGGCTGGGTCTTTGGCCGTCCCCTGCCTGGGCTGCTGCCGCTCCTGTCCCCCCCCCCCAGCGGCCGCCTCAGCTGTTGGTGGCCGCTCGTCTTTCTCGGGGCTTGTTTCGGCTGCGACGAGCAGCTTTTAATACAGTGGCCGCCTTTTAGCTGTTGGCGGCCGCTCGTTGTTTTCGGGGGGCTTGCTGCGGCTGCGACGGGCAGTTGATCCTCGGCCGCAGCCGCTTCCCCCCCCAGCACCGACGAGCAGTTTTCAGTACAGCAGCCGCTCCCCCCCCCCGCCCAACAGCTGTTGATACCAGCGGCCGCCTCTTAGCTGTGGGTAGCCGCTCGTCTTTTTCGGAGGGCTTGCTGCTGCTGCTGCTGCGGCAGCGGGGGTGGGCGGTTGATCCTCGGCCGCAGCCGACGAGCAGTTTTCAGTACAGCAGCCGCTCCCCCCCCCCGCCCAACAGCCGTTGATACCAGCGGCCGCCTCCCAGCTGTGGGCTGCCGCTCATCTTTTTCGGAGGGCTTGCTGCGGCAGTGGCGGGCGGCTGATCATCCCACAGATTGCCGGGGATTGGCTGCCGTGACGTCGGGCGGCTGGTCACCCCCCCTTCCTTTAGAATGGGGCCCAGCTGCTCGGCGGGCCCGTAGCGCGGCCGGGGCTCTGCTGCCGGGAATCGGCCGGGGCTTGATGCTGTGTCTTCGAGCTAGATCGGCTGGGGTTGCTGCCGTAGCGCCACGTGGCCGGACGCCTTTGTGCCACGCCGAGCAGCCGATCCTTTGCCGGCCGGGGTTTGGCTTCCGGTGCCTCTCGGCTTCTGCCCACCTCCCCCTTGTTTGGGGGGGGGCTTGCACGGGCTGGGTCAAACAGCTGATATCTTCGGCGCAAAAGAACTGAACTTCAGCTGCTGCGGTTGCTAGGCTGTTTTTTGTGGGGTAGCGCCATTAGTGTCTGACCGGGCCTGGCCGCTGCGCTACGTGGCCGGCAGCCTCTCGGCCATTGCCCCGTCACCTGGCCTTAGCCAGGACGTTGAGCGGCTGTTCATCATCAGCACCCCATAGTCGCTGCAGTTTTATTCATTTAATTGAATATTTATTGATTTAATTTTATTGTTAAATAAAATTTAATATTAATAATTAATTAATGTTATTAAATTAATCAATGAAATTAATTAATGTGAACAGGCCCGTGGCTTATGCTGGCTCAGCTTGTCTGAGCGTAGAAAGATAATTAATGTTATTTAATTGAATGTTGTTTAATTTAATATTATTAATTAAAAATAAAAAAATAAAAATAAATTAATTAATATTATTGAATTAATTAATGTTATTAAATTAATTAATGAAGTTAATTAATGTTCAACAGACCTGTGGCTTATGCTGGCTCAGCTTGTCTGTGCGTAGAAAGATAATTTAAATCAAAAGTTTTCAATTTATTCCGACAATTTAAATCAAATTTAATCAATTTATTCCATCAACTTAAAATCATTTTTAATCAATTTAATTTTAATCAGTTTAATCAATACAGGCCTGTGGCTCACGCTGGCTCAGCTTGTCTGAGCGTGGAAGGCTAGGCAGGGTCAGGCCTGGTTGTTGCTTCGATGGGAGACCCCTCCTCTGGTTTCCTGCAGTGAGCAGGGGGTTGGACTCGATGGCCTTGTAGGCTCCTTCCAACTCTATGATCTATGAAATCTATGAAAATGGCCATGGCACTTTCAGCTGTCACTGCTACTTGTTTTTGATTGAATTGATCAATTTAAATCCCCCCCTTCCCCCCCCCTCTCGTTTTAATGTTACTGTGTGTTATTGTTCTGGCACAACTTAGCGTGAGAGTTAAGCAGCGTGCTAGTTAAGCTGCGTGCTACCTCTGTAATTTGGCTCGTTACTCTCATCAATTTCTCTTGATATTCCAGTTGAAGTCCCGGTTCAGATGCCTCCTAAGAAAAATCAAGGTGGCAAGAGGACAAAGAATGGGCCCCTAGGCAACCAGCAAAGCGTCCACCACCGACTCGCGCATCTCTACGCGTAGCAGATCACACTATAATGTTATGCATTCATTTTCAGCATGCTTAGAAGAAATAGAAGCCACCATTAGTGCCATGGTCCTACCAAAGCCCAGCACCAGCCGATTTTTTAGGGAGCATGCAGTTGAATCACCTTCACTGCCTTGGGACCAGGAATTTGTTGAAATAGTGCACGCTTAGATTTTCTTGGCTCTGTGACCAGGCATATGCGGATACATCCAACAATGCGGGCAGTTCCCCAGAGAGTGGTGAGTACTACCCACACAATAACATGCCAGCATGGCCATTCACACAAACAGGCTCACCATTGAGAGTTAAAAAGACACTTTGGTTCCTACACAGTAGAGCTACAACATAACAAAGCTGGTTCCTTGACTACATAATGACTCACTCTTTGCCTAGGCGTTGCTTGGTCTTCTCCAGGGCTTGCCTCAGCAGGTAGCCCTGGCCCGCGCTTCTTCACGTGCAAACCCAACAACAACAGAAAGCAGAAGCCACAGCAGCAGTGTGGATTCTTCCCCCCCCCCCTTCCAGTGGCCAGTCATGATGAACTTCGCTTAGCCCAGGCAGACGAGAGGGGTGGCTCATGGCTATGCTTGCATTTGCATTGTAATTTCATACGAATTGCTGGGGCACGTAGACATCAAGATGGGGAGCCTCTGAGGCGCAGTCTGAGTTATGTACATTTCGCATTTACAGGCCCCCAGGGTGTGTGTGTGTGTGTGTAGTGCGAGAGACACTGAAGTCTCCCCCCCATATCTCATCTCCCATTAGGGGTGGCTTGTGCTGAGTGTCCATACAGGCCAGCACCCACCTCCTAAAGGGCCCCAGCCCAGTTAATTTGCCAAGGCTGGTAATTGAGGCAGAGTACATAGTCCAATCTGAAATTGATAAAGAAGTGGCAGCGGGAAGGGTTTGGGCCCATTTCCTTATGGCCCATCCCCTCCCTGCGCATATCGCCTTTGGGAATAGTTCCCAAAGAAGGCCATGGGTGAGTTTCGCATGATCCGTTCCTGTGGTCCCGGGGTCTTGATGGAAGAATGCCATATTAAACCAGCATTTAAGCTGCTGCCTGTCCACTCAGAAGATTTTGACCTTCTTGGGTTCTGTTTCCGGGGCAAAAAATTTATCATTTAATTGGCCTGACGGAAGGGGATGGGCCTCGAACAGGTTGTCCACTATTAGATGATTTGTTCGAAGGCCTTGTTGTGAATTGGTGTTTGATTTGGGGGTACCATTGCCTGTTTCTACACTCAGTTTTTCCTATATGGAGTTGGTACCATGGCCTGTTTCTACACTCTGTTTTTCCTATATAGAGTTGGGATTCAGTGCAGCAGTATTCCCACCTCTCTAGCGAAAAATAGTAGACCTAATTAGGCGTATTTCTACGCCAATTACAAGGCCTGGTTGGCCATCTCAAATTGTGCTGGCAGGGTTATTGCCCCTGATTGTGCACTCTTGGCAGACCTCTTGGCTGACTCGGTTGTCCAATTTGTGACAATCAGGCTCGGTGCAGATACTGAACACTATGTCCTAAGAACTCCAGAGTTCTATCCTTGTCTGGGCGCTTACGTTGCACGCTTTAAAGCACAATATTCTGCTCAGAGCCTGGGGGCGATGCAGAGATGTCGGGCCCTGCCCCGTGGGCCTACAGTTTGCCATTCTCCTTGCCAGACGGTCTTATTTCATGACCAGTTGGGTAGAGGGTCTATCATCCTGTTACATGCGGGATCAATAACAGAGCTATGTCATGGCAGGGCTCTACACCTATTCATGGTGGGATGCGGACTTGCTGAAGGCAGTCTGTTTTGTCAGCAGGATGCCTTGCCCCTTTGCACACATTTGTGGCTGGCTGTGGACTCGCTGAGGGTAGGCTGTTTTGTCGTCAAGACGGCTAGCCATTGACTAAGTCGCTTTGGTTCGGTGACGAGGTCTGCTCTCGCGGACTTGGGCCTGGCACATTTGGGTTTCTGAGCCCACTCCATACAGATTGGTGTCGCATCCACTGTGGGCAAACTGGGATTTTTCGGAGGTCCCAGTCATACTGGTCCTAGGTGTGAAAATTTCCTTAATGGTACGTCAAAAATTGCCTTGATGGTACTGCCGTGGGCTGTGTTTCTCTTCCAGGTCACAGGGGTGGAGGCAGGACTGTCCGTGTGTTGATCTGTGGGCACAGTATGATTTACTGGGCGGCAGGACGAACTGCCATGTCGGGCTTCCTGGCTGTTGAGCCTTCAGCGGACGTCCAGTGGATGGGTCACCGGAGCATGAGATGGCAGAACCTCCTTCACACTTTGTTCCGGACTGACCAGTGTTCTTCCCCCCAGATAGCCTGGTACCCATTCTGGGGGAAGTATTGGGCTTGTCGAAAGGCAAGGCCCTGATTTTGCAGGTGTCATGCAATATGGCATACATACAGCTGGGAGTTCCTGGAGGTTGAGCCTTTGGCGGACGTCCAATGGATGGGTCGCCGCGGCATGAGATGGCAGAACCTCCTTCACACTTTGTTCTGGACTGACCAGTGTTCTTCCCCCCCAGATGTCCTGGTCCCCATTTGGGGGGGAATGATTTGGGCTTGTCAAAAGGCAAGGCCCTGATTTTGCAGGTGTCATGTGATATGGCATACATACGGCAACGATGGCTGGGAGTCCTGATCCTTGGTCGTTCATGAAACCGTGTTTCAGTTGGCCCAAGGCCTTGAACAGAGCGGTTAGAAAAGTGAACGGCGAGATTTGTAGGGCCGTAGGAGGGATTGGGTTTTGTATTCCCCATCCCACAATATCCTTGGCCCGGAGGGAGCTGTATCGCCCAGATGGGGTTCGCCTGGATGGGGTTCACCTATCCGGTGTAGATAATGAGAATAATATTGGAGATCTGCGAAGGACCCTGCTCGCTTGTTTATCGGGCAGGTGGGGGAGATTCGACTAAGCGATAGCTTGTCTCTCTCTGTGGCGGGAAGTGCGGGATTAGGCAGTATGGCTTAAGCTTATGGTGATCATCCAGTGGCACCTTTCAAGGTGACTGACGTTTACCCAAGGCTGCCCTCGCTAATGCCCTGAGGCTTGCCAGGAGGGAGATTGGGACGTCTTTGGGGTTTTGCCTTTCTCGCCTACATTGGGTGCCTGGAGGCGTCAAAGTAAGGCGACGATGGTAAAGCCCTCCAGCTCCACATGGAGGGCAACTGGCTGGGGGCGGACCAACCCGCCTCCGGTGTGGTTAGGATGTATTCGCCCAAATATTGGTTTTTTCCCGGCCAATGGCCGGGCTAGGTTAGTACCGCACTTCGCCCTTCACAGATCTTCAATTCAATAAATGTGGCCCTGATTTGAAACCATATACTCTGTGTCTGACTCTTCTTTATCTCACCCATACACTCGCAACAGACTTCCACTGGCCCCTCACCTGGGGCCAGGGAGAAGATTTGCGAGTGGGGGAGGAGAGAGGAGTCAGGTAACAGGTCAGGTTGGTCACAGGTACTGAGCCAATGGCTCAACTAGGGCGGGGACACAGGAAAGGGCTTATTTAGGCACCTGGGTTCCCGCCCACGGCCTCTTTGGCTGCTGTTTTCCGGCTCCCTCCCATCCCGCCCTGTTAGCAGTGTAGGCTCCTCTGGTCGCCCATTAACGGGGGCCGAGTAGGAATTTTGGCTCATTGTCTCAATTGGCCGGGGCAATGGGCGGGTTTCGCCTACTCTACACTGTGAATCAGGGTAGGGAAATTTTTGAATTCGATCTTGATCCCACCAGGGGGATCATAGCTAAATTGGTCGCATTTGCGGGAAGTGCGGGATTAGGCAGTATGGCTTAAGCTTATGGTGATCATCCAGTGGCACCTTTCAAGGTGACTGACGTTTACCCAAGGCTGCCCTCGCTAATGCCCTGAGGCTTGCCAGGAGGGAGATTGGGACGTCTTTGGGGTTTTGCCTTTCTCGCCTACATTGGGTGCCTGGAGGCGTCAAAGTAAGGCGACGATGGTAAAGCCCTCCAGCTCCACATGGAGGGCAACTGGCTGGGGGCGGACCAACCCGCCTCCGGTGCGGTTAGGATGTATTCGCCCAAATATTGGTTTTTTCCCGGCCAATGGCCGGGCTAGGTTAGTACCGCACTTCGCCCTTCACAGATCTTCAATTCAATAAATGTGGCCCTGATTTGAAACCATATACTCTGTGTCTGACTCTTCTTTATCTCACCCATACACTCGCAAATAATATTAATTTAAAAAATCAAGCTCTTTTACTTTAATTGTACTTTATGGAAATTTAAACGCACAGAACTTTGAAGTCATTATTCTCAGAGGAGAATTTCAATTAGGCCTCACTGAACATGCCTAATTTAGTGTGTGTCTGCAAAAGATATTTTGTGTGTCTGCAGCTGAACACTAACTTCTTGCCTTTAAGAAGAGGTAGGGAACTAGGCACACTGAAAATCACCTACTATGTTGAAATATATTGTAGACCACCTCACAAACATTTGATTGATGCAGTTTGTTTATTTAAAAGATTTATTAGCCAACTCAATTATAGGCCAAGGTAAACAGGCAAGTCTTTAGGGCCTTCTTGAAAACCTGTAACTGATGGCAGCTGGACATGAGTGCAATAGCATCCTCCCACCCGTTTTCTCCAGCAACTGGTATACATAGGAATACTGCTTCTGATACTGGAGGTAGTATATAGCCATCAGGATTAGTAGCCATTGAAAGGCTTCTCCTCCTTGAATTTGTCCAATCCCCTTTTAAAGCTATCCAAATTGGTGGCCATCACTAAATAGTGAATTTCATAGTTTAACTATGCACTGCGTGAAGAAGTACTTCCTTTTATCTGTTCTGAAGCTCCCAGCAATCAGTTTCATGGGATGGTCCTATTATTATGAAAGAGAGAGAAAAATGTATCCCTATCCACTTTCTCCAGCCCATGCATAATTTGGTACACCTTTATCATGCAGCTGGGTGGCCACTGTGTGAACAGAATGTTGGAATGTTGGACTAGATGGACCTTGGTTTGATTGAGCATGTCTCTTCTTATGTTCTTGGGCACAACAACACACCAGCTCAACCACTCTGCATCAGAGGCTTCATTACCACAAGATATGTTCAGAAAAGCACAACCCAATTAATTGAATGGGATTAGTTTGGGAGATTTTCTAGAAGCCACAGGTTCTTCTGGTAACTACAATGGAACTAGGTTTAAATCCATGTCCTTCAACTTTACAGGGCGATAGATTGACCACTAATGTCCAAACAAATCACCATGGTAGCCATATGGTATATATTTTATGTAAGAAGGACTGTAAGTCTTTCTATCTCTAATCAAAGCTTGGGATATCTACAAGCTTTGTTTCAGTCCCTTTATGCTGCAGAAAATTACATGTTGGGATCCGAGTAATCTGAGCTAAAAAAAGAGAGAAAAGAATACTATATATACACTTGGAATCAATAATATAAGAAGGGCATTTCTGGTCATTTCATTATTGATTTTTTGTCCTAGAAAATATTTTAGTTGTCACAACTGGAAATGTTAACCAATATAAAGCACAAATGAACTCTAAATTAACCAGTAACAAGGTTAGAAATTCTCACAGCTTTCATAATGGGATTAATTTCATTTGCAAAACCTCTCCAAGTCCTGTGGCCCTATAAGCTGCTCCTTTGATATATTTGAAAATTATTCTTGTAAAACAATTTTGCATTTTTCAACCAAATTTATAAACAAGTATACAACATACTAATTTCTTACAGATTCTAGTCACCTTATGCAAAGGACAGCTCAACCTAGAAATAATTTATAGGAAAATATTCAAGAATTTAATCACAATTTCACATTTTCTAATCAGTTTAGTCCAAAATTAAGTGTCATTCCATGAAACAGTGAGGCCCAAAACTCCTCAATTAAAAACAGCATTTCTTTCCATCAGGATAAGTCCCTCACTCCAAAGAGAGGGGGGTACCTCTAAGAATGTCTGTGCAACTGTATAAACATAATGGTAACTATCCAACATTCTCATATGATGCTATCACCTGGATTGAGGATTGCTCCTTTGATAAATGCACTAGATGAAGGGCAAAGGCAAGAGAAGCAAGTTACGTAGTGAATGATATCATTAAGAGAGATCTTAAATACAGGGGCTTCTAGAGCCTTTAAGGCTGTTATTATTCTATGTCATCTGGAAAGAAAATCTTTTTCTTCTCTCCCCAGGAAACTAGGACCGTTAAAAAGATGAGAAGGAAAAATTACCAAAGACAACATTTAATGAGTACTATAAGCACTTTAGGTTTAATATTGTGAGTGGGAATTCAGAATTGCTTATTGGAAAAGCAACAAGAAGAACAAGACCAGAAGCAAGGAAACAGATTTCTGAAGGTTATAAAGTTAAAAATAAATTAGTCTTAAGAAACAGCAATAATAAGTTGTACATCATCTAGCTCCAAGTCCTCATTTAACCCAACTAAGGTCTCCATCATTCAGAGGGGGGGGGGGGAATTCCCTCTAGACAAAGCAGTAAATTTATAGTGCTGCCATCATAAGGAGAATAAGATTTTCCCTGTAAATCAAGTCTAATATAAAGGAGTGATTTACAAATCTCAAATAAGGTTCTAATATTAAAGATCTCTTTGATTCCTTGCTTTCTAGAGAAGAATGAGTACACAATGATAGCTATAACTACTGTAATCAATTGCAGCAGCTCTCCGGTACAGAAGGGAAAGAAATGTGAAACTCACAAAAAGTTGCATTGAGATTGTCACAGATGATTACTTAAGATGTAGGACATTTAAGCCCAGTGGCTTGAATCCAATGGTGTTTCACCAGCAGAAGGGAAACCAGTGGAGGAATGGATTTTCTTGCCCCCCCCCCCCGCAGCCCCCTGCATATAGCCTCCCCACCACAAGTATCCTTGAAAAGGATGCAATTTCCAGTTAGTGAAGGTGGGTTTGGCTTTCCAAATCTTGCTTTATATCATTAGGCCTATTTGTTGACCTCTACTAAATTTTGGTCTTTTCCACTTAGTTTAGATTTTCCACCTTGGTCAGTTTTGGAATCTTTCTGTCTGAATCCTCTCTCCAAATGGATGGCATTAGGTTCTCGACACATTAAAATGGATAGCGTTCCTCCCACAGTTACAGCTGTTAGAGACATGTGGTGCATAAGGTCATATCAATTACATTTTGATCCATTTTCTTATGCTACATTGAGTCTTTGGGGAAATCCAGATTTAAGAAAATGTTTTTTGTGGTAGACTTGGATGGATAGGTTGATTTTTACCTTGCATCAATTAGTGGGTGCTGATGACAAGTTTTTGTCATTCTTGGCTTTGCATGCCAAATAGGATTTACCAGGTATAGATGAATAGCAATACTTGCAAGTACAAGATTTGTTGGAATCTAGATTTGGTCCTGCTGCTTTTACAGCTTCAGAGTCTCCTTTGCTATTGGAAGTACTTATTGAGACTGATCAATTATATTGACCCACGATCCATGTTTATAAATATTATTGGTGAATAAATATGATACACAGGGTCTTAAGCAGGAATGGAATAGGAATGTTCCATTTTGCCTAATCAATGGATCGCCGCTTTAGCATCTGCATCTGAATCTCAGGTTACCGGGTACATCTTATTCAGCAAAAACGCTTGTTCCATGTCTATTGGATGCCATATTGTCTCTTCAATAAGGGTTTGTCTAAGTTGGCTAATTACTGGAGGTGTAACACAGCTAATGCTTCTTTAATCGTATCTTTGGCAATGCCCAATAGTTGCCTCTTTTGGGGAGGGAGTTACTATACAGATAAACTTTGTTTGGAACACTCTTTAATATTTACTGATGTACATGCCCTCTTAAATTACCTACCTGCTTCTTGGAACATAGTGCACGGTCAGTGCAAATGGATTCTCCGTGCCCTTTTGACAGCTAAAAGACTGATATTACAACATTGGAAGGATAAATGCTCACCTCCTCTAATGCAATGAATTGAGGACCTAACAACATTTTTATCATTTGAACGGGTGGCATATAGATGCCACTTGTGAATGGATACATATATGAATATTTGGTCTGCCTTTGTTGAAATTTATGTATAATTTTCAGAAAGCTATATTTTCTTATTTTCATATATGCACACACACATTTCATATTGATATATTAAAATCTATGTAGTTACATTTTTTTCATTTCCTCTTTATGGTTTTGTTTTGTTGAAAGTTTATCATAAAAATTTAATTTTAAAAAAGTGATGTTTTACAATAACCAACATGGAGTATTTGGTGGCTTTAGGATGGGAAAGCATAGTCTGTTGCAGAGCCAGAGGGCCATATTATTTCTATACAATATATCTGAAAACATTCCCCTTCTTTCAGGACTATAGAGAAGCCACCCCTAACTCATGCTAAAGGGTATTGAGGCCCTTTGCAAGCTGTTCAGCACAGCTGTTGCCTGGATACCGTGTGTCTAGCTTTTGAGGCTGCCCCCCATCCCTGAGGCAATGTAGGCAAGAACCATTTGTGGCTTATTTAAGTGAAATGTACCTGCAGGCAGGAGCATAAAACCTCTGGTAACTTGTAAGCTTAGAGTTTCCTTTTATTCAGCAATTATTAACTCTCCCTTCCCTTCCCCGCCCCCAAACTCTTCAAGGCAAATAGGTATCCTTGCTCTGTACCATATTTGAAACCTTCCTGTGAGGAGAAACACTTTTCTCTGCCTTTAAGCCCAGACATCAGTCTATCTCCACATTAAGCCTTTTATTTCAAATGCTGTTTCTGCGGCTCCTGCTGTTGCCAGCAGCCAGCCTAATTGCTGAAAAGCAAGCTTGCTCATGAGTGCGGTCAATCTGGCACCAGACTACAGCCTGAGAATCGCCTTCAATCTGAGATACTGTCAGAACAATACAAGGAAGAAGATGCTGAATATATTGGTGCATTAAAAAACCTGAAAATTTTAGTCTGATTTTTATCTGGTCTCGTTGTTGGAAGACATGTTCTTGCTTTCTGATAACAGGCTCAATTAGCAAATTTAGATTTAGATTAAAGATGGTTGTGGCTACACAACAAATGGCAATTAACAAATTGAAGTTGTAAATCAAAGGAATGTATTTAGCAGTGGATTATGAATCGGAACAGTTGTAGCAAAGAGCCTCACTGAACTTGAGACGGAGCTGGATAAATGGAAAGTACCATATATATATATATATATTTAAAAATCTGGTAGCCCTGTTGCCGTGCATGTGACCAGGGATAATTTATTCCTTCTACCAGATCTTTCCTTCTTCCTCTTGCACAGTGGAAGATGCCATTTTTTTTCTTCATATTGAATCATATTTGAGGTTGGGAATGCATTTTCTGCTAGGACAGATGGGTATCACACCAGATGCTGGCCTGAAGCGTATGACATGGTGCACTCTTTTAAGTCACTTGGACTTTTACACTCTTCAAGTAGGCACTGTGAGGACTGATGGATCTTGTCACCAGAGATAGCAAGTAAGTGCCCATTACACTTGCACAATCACATTCCACATTGAACTCATGATAACCATGGAGCACTAACTGGGAGAAAAATCACAATTCCCAGAAAGAGGTTTGAGTGCTAGGAAAATGCAGAAGTGGTAAATAACTCTGTAAGTAGTACTTGTAGTAAGTAGTACTACAGTATCTGATGGATTTTCATCAGGAGCAGGGTAAGCTGCCTTGGGTTCCTTGCAAGAGGAAAAAAGGCGGGGTATAAATATAATAAATAAATAAATAAATAAGGGTGAAGGAATAGCTTATGGATATTATATAACACCAATTTGAAAGGAACTGTGCTGGCTGCCAATCAACTTCTGATCTGAGTTCAAGCTGCTAGTAATGACATTTAAAGCCCTAAATGGCTCAGGACCTCGATATTTGAGGGAACACCTCTCCATGTTTACACCTGTCTGGGTATTAAGGTCTGCCGAGGGGGCTCTCCTTTGCATCCACCATTGGGAGTTGTACATTATGTGGAGACATGAGGGAGGGCCTTCTCTATGGTGGCACCCAGTTATGGAATGCCCTGCCCTTGGATGCCCTGCTGGCACCGATGCTGGCTTCATTTCAGCACCAGGTTAATATCTGCCTATTTCCCCAAGCCTTTGGGTCTTACTGACAGTAGCTTGGTTCTGATTTGGTGGCTTGGGTTATTGATGCTGATTTCATATTGTTGTGGGTTTATGTTGAATTGTTTTTATTATTGTACGCAGCACTGAGATCTATCAATATAGATCTGTAGCGGACGGGACCCCTCGCTCCAAAGCCCACACCCTCGATGTGTACTTCGCTCTCACCAAGTGCCACCTTGTATTGGTCACTTCAGACTTTAAGCTGTTTTCTAAAGTTGCGTTAGCCGATTATGTGTCTTAGGTCTTATATGTAGCTGTTCACCCACGTTTGTTTGTCTTTATTAAGAGCAGTTTGCCTTATTTGATTACTTGAAGCAGGGTGTCCCTCCGTTAATTCCCTTCTTACTTTCCTGTCACCAGTCAGACTCTGGAGAATTAGAACTTTGAATAAAAAGGTTGATTTATTGTTCTAACAAAGTCTCTAAACTGATATTCAACTCAGGAACAGATAACTTGGAATTTTCAACAGTTACATTTAAACTTGTTCTTTGCTTAGATTCAGGTTAAAGGCAGGCAGATATTATACAGTGCTCTTTGTATCAATTTGGCTTGGTTACTTAAAAGTTACAGTATCAGACCAGGGAACTTCTGTCCCTCACACTAGTCCAGAGTTTCTCCTTCTTCCTCAGACAGAAGGTCCTTCACTCCCTAAGTGGAGACTCCTGTGAATTGTTCTACACTAACACCTTCACGTTTGCTTTCT
The DNA here is from genome assembly GCA_021292165.1 of Shinisaurus crocodilurus. Lineage (NCBI taxonomy): Eukaryota > Metazoa > Chordata > Lepidosauria > Squamata > Shinisauridae > Shinisaurus > Shinisaurus crocodilurus. The sequence goes on from CM037876.1 coordinate 239,286,613, forward strand.
CACAACTTAGTACTAGATTTCCTGTCTGAACTCTTCTCTTCAGTACCACCTTTCCCTGCCTACTCTACTAACCTTCCACTCCCTCTCTCACTCCAACCCACTCTCTTCCCCAACTGACAATCAACTCCCCTTAACTGTCAACTCCCTGGGGTTCTGTGCTCTGGGCTTCAGCCAATCAGAGCCTCTGGAATGTTCAGCTTGGCCCCCTCCCTGGGCTTCTTCCTGTCACTCCGCCACAGGAGGGTTACAAATATTTTTTTCAAAGTAAAAATCTGCACTAATGTCTTAAAATACCAGGCATATGTAAAAAGAAGAGAGAAAAGGGACAGGGACTTATGCTTTTAAACCAACAGACTAGCCCTGAACTGGAAAGTAGTATACGTGACCCATGAAAATATATGATTCCTGCATTTAAGACACAACTTAGCCTCTGGTGGGTGAAAGAAAATTCTTATGTTCTGCCTGATTGACTGTAGCTAAGTGATTTTATGGTACCCTGTAACCAGAAGCAGTTTTCTGACTTACTATTGTTAGCTGGGGGGAAAGGTCATAGTGAATCTGTACTGACACATATCTTCTATATATATAAAAGAAGTCCTGACTGACTGACTGACTCATCAATGCCCAGCTCAAACCGTTTAATCTAGGAATGTGAAATTTTGAAGGAACATTGTTTTTATGATGTAGACACCCACCAAGGAAGGATTTTTGGAAATTCCATCCCTAAGGGGATGAAAAGGGGGGGGGATCACCCCACTCTCATATCTCCTATGGGCAAAACAACAGGGGAGCAGTTATGCAAATCGGCCTCACCTCATAATTGCTGCAGGGGGCAATATGAGTGGGTATGCAAATCTGCCCTAGGCCATTTAGAATGTTCTCTAAGGGGGTGAAAAGGGAGGGAAACTTTCTAAATGAGACTGAATGAATGATTGTTGTGTGGGGGGCGTCGTCGCATAGGCTCCATCACGTTTTGACGGATCTACCCCAAACATGGCACGGTCACGCCTCATCAGAAAAGATTTCTTCTGCCAGCACCCAGTCTAAACGTTTCAGTCAGAGACACTGTATCTTTTCCATACAGGCTCTTGCAGGCCTTCAAGGAGAAAAAACACCAAAAAAAAGCCCTTTTGATTTTTGAACCTGTTTTTTTCCCCCTTCTTCTCCAGAAAAAAAAAATCCAAAGTGCAAATTGAAAATTTAAATGTAAATGGTGTGATGATACCACACACAGTCGTACCAATTGTAGACGATGGAGCGTGCCTATTCCGAGGGAGAGGGGGCAAGCTGGGATTTCATAGTTGTGTTGTCCCGAGAGGGAGGGGGAACAGGGATTTCATTGTGTGGTCCTGGGGGGGGAAGCAGGGATTTCATTGTGTAGTACCGGGGGGACACAGGGAATTCATTGTTGTGTAGGCCTGGGGGGGGGGGGAACCTGGGATTTCATTGTGTAGTCCGGGGAGGGGGGAAGCTGGGATTTCATTGTGTAGTCCTGGGGGGGGCGGGGAAGCAGGGATTTCATTGTGCAGTACCGGAGAGGGGAGCAGGGATTTGTTTGTGTAGTCCCGGTGGGGAAGCTGGGATTTCATTGTGTAGTCCCGGGGGGCGGACAGAGATTTGATTGTGTAGTCCCGGGGTGGGGGAAGCAGTGATTTCATTGTTGTGTGGTCCTGAGGAAGCTGAGATTTCACTGTTGTGTTGTCTGGGGGGGGGGGGGTGAAGCAGGGATTTCATTGTGTAGTCCCGGGGCGGGGGGAAGCTGGGATTTCATTGTGTAGTCTCGGGGGGGGGGGGGAGCAGGGATTTCATTGTGCAGTCCCGGGGGAAAGGGAACAGGAATTTCATTGTGTAGTTCTGGGGGAGCTGGTAGTCCTGGGGGAGCTGGGATTCCATTATGTAGTCTCGGGGGACCTTTCCTATGGAGGGATTCAAAACTGCGGTCAGCTACCTTAAGGAATTTCGAACAAATAGTGCCTATAGGAACATGACGGCCTGTGGAACACCGGATAAAAAAAGCTAGTCTCGTCATGTATAGAGCTAATGCCAAATGAGCTCTGTTAATTTCATGCAAAAGCAAATACCTACTTGGTGTTAAGAAAGATATAGTGAATACTTTACAATGTTCTTTTTACTTGCTTTTAGCAATACTATATCCAAGAGTATATCCAGTAAATTCTCTTTACTGGATGATGTGTTTTATTGACCAGGATAATTTAAAATGTGTGTTCTCTTCCATAATGAACACAACAACTTCACTGACTGACCAACTGGTGAAATGTTTTTGTTGTGGGTGTTTTTAAACTTGGTTTCCTTTCTTATTGACTTCCCAAAGGTCTGCTGCATAGACTGGGGAAAGGTGGTTTGCTAAAGGTAACACCGAGAGAGACATGCCATAAGATTCTGCTAGAAATACACACACACACACACACACACACACACATACACACACACAATTTCAATTTGGTCTACCCTTGCAATCACACATGAAAGTGTGTGTGGGAAAAGATCCTGGGGACCCCAAGTGCTGGTTCTGACATACATTTTTCAAAGTATGAAATGTGGAGAAATATAGGTATTGAAACATTATTTCAGAATAAATAAATCTATGAACATTTTTGCAGGAAAGATCTGCAAGCACAATAATAGATCCCTGTGGCACATAGAATTACAGAGCTGAAGAAATCTTGTAGGCCATCTAGTCCAACCCACTGCTAGATGCAAAAAATCCAGAGCTAAAGCAGCCCAACAGATGGCTGTCTTCTTGCTCACGATCCTTCCTTGAGAAATCCCGATGGGTTTTCCATCATTTTCCTCATGTGTTCTTCAGTGGAGGAACAATGTTATCTTGGAACTTTTAGAATAGCTGCAGATTTAGTGTTTACTGTTATACTGCATATCTCAAGATCAAGGTGACAGAGATAAACTATATTAATGGAATCCATTTAACAGAGGAGATTAGATGTTACAAATTAATTGTATCTCAAGAGGTGTGAAGCAGAAGGTAATGCATAACTGAAATGGCCACATAGGCATTTGTGTAACTGATTAACACAATTAAATGAAGTGATACGTATCACATGATAAAAATCCCTTTGATAGGCTAAGGGTGCAATCCTATGCATCTTTAGACAGAAAAAAAAGTCCTACAACTCCCAGCATTCCCCAGCCAGCCATGCAGGCTGGGCAAGGAAAGTTTTTACAGCCAGTTGGACACTCTCCTGTCAGAGATACCTAAGGAGGATAAAATTATCCTCCTGGGCGATTTTAACGCAAGAGTCGGGCGTGACTTTGATTTATGGCCAGAAACTATTGGAAAAGACGGAGTTGGTAATAGCAACCCGAACGGACTCTTACTTTTGTCTATATGTGCAGAGCATAATCTCACTATCACAAACACGCTCTTTCGACAAAAGAATAAGTTTAAAACATCATGGCAGCACCCACGGTCAAAGCACTGGCATCTTCTGGATTATGTAATTGTCCGTGTTAGAGATCGCCGCGATGTACTTCTTACTAGGGCCATGGTGAGTGCCGACGACTGCTGGACAGACCACCAACTAATCCGGTCCACAATGGTTATCAACATTGCTCCCCAACGTAGGCTTCAGGGAAGGAAACCAAGGCGTAAAATGAACATCCAAGTCCTTCAAGATCCTATTAAGCAAACTCGTCTTCAATCACTTCTTAAGGAACATCTACCTACGGAACCTCCTGACAACATTGAGGACCATTGGTCTAAGCTGAAAACCTCCATTACTGCAGCTTGTGAACAAACTATTGGATATGAAACTAAGAAACATCAGGATTGGTTTGATGAAAATGACAATGAGATTAAATATTTAATTGACCAAAAAAGGAAAGCCTTCCAAATATGGCAAAATGATATTAACTGCGCTGCCAAGAAAAAAACCTACGCTAGCGCAAAGGCTGAGGTCCAAAGAAGAACAAGAGAACTTAAGAACGCTTGGTGGAAAAAGAAAGCTGAAGAAATTCAACAACTTGCAGAATCTCATGATGCACGGGGCTTTTTTTAAGGCCACAAGGGCCATTTATGGACCAAAAACCTATGGTACAAACCCTTTACAATCAAAAGATGGCACCAAACTCTTAAAAGACAAAGAGTCTATTGCACTGCGTTGGAAAGAGCATTATTATGACCTTTTAAATCGTAAATCTAAGGTGGATAATGAGATTTTTTCGCAAATCCCGCAAAAACAAATTAAAGAGGAACTTGCAATACTCCCCACTTTGGATGAAGTAAAAAAAGCCATTAATCAAATGAAGAACAACAAAGCTAGTGGACCAGATGGGATTCCTGCTGAAATCTTTAAAGAAGGGCCCCCCGAACTTGTACAACATCTTCATAAACTCATCGAAAAAATCTGGATAAGAGAAGAGATCCCAGAAGACTTCAGGGATGCCATAATTATCACCCTCTTTAAGAAGGGTGATAGAACAGACTGTGGAAACTATCGGGGCATTTCTCTCTTAGCAACCGCAGGTAAAATATTTGCTAGGATTCTCGCAAACCGTCTTCTATCTATTTCAGAAGAGATCCTCCCTGAAACTCAATATGGTTTCCGCCCCTCTAGAGGGACAGTAGACATGATTTTTACTGCACGTCAGCTCCAAGAAAAATGCCGGGAGCAAAATCAACCCCTTTATATGGCATTTATCGATTTGGCTAAGGCCTTTGATACTGTAGACCGTACAGCTCTCTGGACTATCCTTATGAAAATTGGATGCCCCAATAAATTTGTGAATATCTTGCGACTTCTCCATGACAACATGACGGCAACGGTTTTGGACAACAACGGCTCTCATGGTGCTCCATTTAAAGTGGGATCAGGTGTTAAACAGGGATGTGTTATCGCCCCAACATTATTTGCCATTTTCATCGCCATGGTTTTACATCTTGTCAAGGGGAAACTTCCCACCGGTGTGGGAATTATATATCGAACAGATGGAAAGCTTTTTAATCTCAGCAGGCTGAAAGCAAAAAGTAAGGTAATTACAACCTCCATTGTGGAACTTCAGTATGCTGATGATAATGTGGTCTCCGCACATTCAGAGGATGATCTCCAAACTATCCTAAATGCTTTTGCAGAAGCATACGAAAAACTTGGTCTCTCACTTAACATCAAAAAAACCAAAGTGCTTCATCAGCAAGTGCAAGCCAATCCTTTGGTGATGCCATCTATCCAGCTTGGCAGGACAATACTGGATAATGTCGATCATTTTCTCTATCTTGGCAGCTATCTTTCTGTTACAGCTAACATTGACAGTGAAATCCAGCATCATCTGAGCTCCGCATTTTCTCGAATGAAACATAGAGTGTTCGAGGATCGTGATATTTGTAAAAAGACCAAAACACTGGTTTATGAAGCCATTGTATTACCAACTTTACTGTATGCCTGCGAAACATGGACTATCTATAAACGTCACTTCCACCTCCTTGAAAGGTTTCATCAACGTTGCCTCCGGAAAATCCTGCAAATTACTTAGGAAGATAGGCGAACAAATGTCAGTGTACTGGAAGAAGCAAAGACTACTAGCATTGAAAAAATGATCCTTCAACGCCAACTTCAGTGGACCGGTCATGTTGTTCGAATGCCTGACTGCCGTCTCCCAAAGCAGTTACTTTACTCCCAACTCAAGGATGGAAAGCGGAATATCGGTGGTCAATATAAGAGGTTTAAAGATGTTCATAAGGCTAATCTAAAAAAATGCAATATAAACATCGAAAACTGGGAAGCTCTGGCCCATGAACGATCTAACTGGAGGTTGGCCTTTCACAAAGGTTCCATGGACTTTGAAGAAGCCCGAGTGCAAGGTGAAAGGGAGAAACGTGCTAAGCGAAAAGCACGTCAAATGAATCCTTTACAGGACCATCTTCTATCTGGTAACCTGTGTCCTCACTGTGGGAAGCTGTGTGGATCTAGAATTGGCCTCCACAGTCACTTACGGACCCATCGCTAGAGTCTACACAATCTTCTTTAGAATTTCCTCCTTTTATCCCGGAAGACAATCTTACTCGGTCACGAGTGATCGCCTGATGATGATGATGCAATCCTATGCATCTTTAGACAGAAAAAAAAGTCCTACAACTCCCAGCATTCCCCAGCCAGCCATGCAGGCTGGGCAATGCTGGGAATTGTAGGACTTTTTTCCTGTCTAAACATGCATTGGATTGTTCCCCAAGTGGAGTTACACCACTAGAAATCTTTGAGGAGTCATGGATTGTTTTAGGGCCCATTTTCTTTGCTGCTTCTAAATTTCAGCTCTCACAAATACTGCTGAGTTCTCTTAGAAGAGTTATTTGGCAGAGTTTTCAACATCATAAGACTTTCCCAAAATAATACCTATGTCTCATGTGGAGAACAACAGCATATTTGTCTCATCTCCCGAGGCATTAAAAATACTTTCCCAGCATAAACCAGTTTACAAGCATGTTCAGCCCCAGAATTACATAAGCTTCATGGAAATTCTCAGTTTGTGATGGAATAAGAAAGCACAGAGATAGAAGGAGGGATGTGTGTGGAGAGAAACAGAGAAGCGGACTTTGTGCTAATAAGTGACCCCTGGCTAGGAGCTGTCAGTTAATGCTCTTTAATGAACTACTGCTGTAGAATTCAAGGCTGGAGCCAGAAGCCTAATAAAAGGTGCATTATTACTGCTGTTCAGATAAAGCCAGATAATTTTGCTGCTCTAATTTAAAGATTTAATGGTTTGTTAATAAAATCTGAGTTAGGAATACAAGAGTATATCAGCCCAGGGAGTTGTATAATGGCATTAATACGGGTAATAGAAGTTGTTGCCATAATCTTGTTTTCTTCCCTGATTTGTTAATTGAAAATAACATACTTTTCATGTACGCTACAAAAGGCATTCCATTTTGAGCCAGTGTGTATGTCTATATAACTTAAGTGCATGCATTGGGGACTATTGTAGTTCTTGGCAATATGTGACCATGGATTGCTGTGGCAATCAATATGGTATGTATTGGTGTGGTGACGCCATTTCAAATGCTAAATAAATCATTTCAAGATAATTTGTATTTATTTTAAATAATACAAGTTACTTCCAAGTAAGTATGTTTCAGATTGTAGGCATAGGTCTGCTGCTTTACTAGGGAAAGCTTGAGCACCTTTAAGTTCCACTAATGTAAATGAGACCTTGATGCATGCGAGATGAAATTGTACCCTGAAACTTATAAAGCATTGGCCATTTAACCGTGAGTATGCAAACATATCATCTGTTCTTCCACCACTACCCACACATAATGGCCATTGACGTTAATTATATACAGCTCTGTGTGTAATAATTCCTCTTAACCCTAATTAGAGTAAATGGGAGCAAAGCAATGGATGTTAATGGGACAAAAGACAGCCAAGTTTTTACTTTCAAGTTCAAACACCCAGTAGCTTCCCTTATCACCTCTGACACCCTGTAATCACATAATAACCCATTGCACATGCACTTTGACTTCAGTCTTTTCTGTTGCACATGCATGAAATGGTGTTATTTTGGGCAACAATCTAAGAGAAAACAAGATTTCACTAGTGATTTCAATTGCCCTTATTAATGTCATTATGTCCTATCTACTGCTTGGTAGATTATATACTGTACTCTTGAATCAGAACCCATTAAGAAATAATTATTTATACTGCCACTGCTTTAAAACTTATCTGGTGTTTTTGGGGGGATAATAGATGAAGCAATGCACCCTTTATTGACCTTTCATTAATACTGACAGTCTCACACATGAGCACAAAGAGTATCCACTCTGCTCTGAAGGCTGAATCCCTTATGATAAATGAGAAGGCTCGGGGTGTCTGAAAAATGGTGTCTCTATGTAGCTACTTCTAGCACATACCTCTTTCTAGTGATATTCTCTCTGTGAAGAACAAAGATCCTTTTCCTAAATCTTTGACTTCACTTTGTGTCTGCTTGTTTTAGAAATACAAAAAGATAATCATCCATATATGGTGGACTGTAAGTTTTAAAGAATGCATTCAGTCTAGCACTCTTGTCACATTGCATTTTATATTTGCCTAGCATTGTCTGGAAACAAATCTTCCTGTGTTTCTTGTATGCAAGAATTGCAGGCTTCAGCTGGTGGTGGTTGTCATGGGTCCAATCCTTCAAGCACATACTCTGGCATTTTGACACAGTATACCACAAATCAGTGAGACTCTTTTATTTTAGCAAACCTCACGTTAAAAACTTAGTGGTTACACTCTTCAGAAATCATTTGGCTGGTGACAATTAACTATAGGCTCCATAAGTTATTCCCAAACAATCCAAAGGTAATAACTATAACTGTGTCAGAGATCCAGACAACTTGATTTCCCCATTGTAAATAATCTCGTAGGGATGTACACGTACCTCTTGGGGTGCTCGGTGAGCACCCCCGCCGCTCGATACCTCTTGCGGCGACAGCAAGGCTCCCGGCAGACATTCAGGAGCCCGGAAGTGATGCGATGGGTCCCGGCGCTGTACCAGGAAGTGACAGGACAGGACCTCGGCGCTGCGTTTTTCACGTAAATACAATAGAAAACTACCTTAAAACGGCCACTAATAGCAAATTGCAGGCGTTTTAAGGTGGTTTTCTATGGTATTTACGTGAAAAACGCAGCACTCCCTGGCTCCTCTCTGTACCTCTCCCCGGCTCCTCTCTGGGGAGATGTGCTGAGCCGGGGAAAAGGTAAGTTCCGCGAAGCTTGGCCCCGCTTCCACCCCACAATCGAGTCACATGTACATCCCTAAAAGATTCAAGACTACAGGGCAAGGGCTTGAATGATTCCTGGCATAAGCCATCCCAGGCAATCAAAGACAAGGGTCCTAGAAAAGGATCTAAGCAAATCCACACACACACAGGTTCAGTCCAACCTTGAAATCTTCATTGGAACCTCGGCGCTAAATAGGTCAAAGCCTAGCCAATCCAAGAGTCAAGAGCGATTCATGAGTGAGTCCAGAGTAATCCCACACACAGAGAGATTTCGACGAGCATAGCTTTCACTTTGCTATCTCCACACTACATGGATCCAGGCATATAAAAGTCCAAGAGTCAGAATCAGTCCAAGCCAGCAGGGCTCTGGGCTTATCGACACTAAAGATACATAATCCATAGCAAACAAGAATTCAAGATCTATGATAAGTATAGCAGTACTTTTCATGGCAGGTTCTTAACAATACAAAGTTCAAGGGACAAGAGTCTAAATTGGATGGAGAGTCCATGTGGAGAATGCCCTGAGAGGCTCAGATGGTAGTAAGTACAAACAGAGAGGATTTGGGGCAGTAAAGATGAGAATGTTCCTAGCAAAGGCTTCCAGCTTGGGCATCTGCTTCAAAGCAAAGGTGTGGCTGCAATAGCCCTCCCACTGAACAACTAACTGGCAAGGGATTTTAGCCCGCTTCAACCTGTGTGACACCTCTAAGAACCTCCCTCTTCTGTTAGGTTCTCACAGAGAAGCTGCCAGCCTCCTTCCTGCCAAGGTCGAATCTAGCAGCCGGATTGGAGTAATTTAACTCCTACCTGCTTTCCTCTAAGAATACTGACAGAGATAAGTTCACACTGATTCTGACATTCCACAGGCTGAATAGGCCCAAACCTTTCTGGACCACTTCCAATCAGATTCTGGCTATAAACTATGTGGCCCACTGCAGTGCTAGAGCTGGGCCACAACATCAGTGGTGGTGTTTTTCCCCCTGTCTTTTTCCTTGATAGGTGAAATTTGCAAACTTGCACCCATATAGCAGTATAAGTATACCCAGAAATAAATGTCATCCAGTTTTCCAAAAAAGTTGAGAGGGGAATCTTGAAACAGGATTGTTTTAAGTAACCAGGTCCCAAGATCATCAATAAACAGGTTTAGCTTGTTTTAAAGAAATGAGCAGATATAATTAGCAAAGTGTCCAGAAGAATAGGTGGGTTCAGATCCACTGAGCAGGTTTATTATTAATATAATTTTTTAAACCTGAGCGTGAGCCACATTACAAAATGTTCTTGAAATGTCTGAGTTTCAAAAGCAGCTTGCCATGTGACGTACTGTAGGTACCTGCTGGCTGGGAAAATTTAGCTCAGGAACTTTGGATTGTGTCTTGTGTCTTTACACTGTGTGACCACATCCTAATATTGACCAGCTTCATGTCATATGCATATACCCTAAAATGCTAGCAGATGTTCATATGGTAATTGTGTGATAAGTCCAGGCAGGGAAGGGAAGGGGTTGTTAAGTGTTTTTTCTTCACTTCTAGCCACCTCAAGCATTTGGTGTGTTGGCAATGTAAATGGTTAGGAAAACAAACAAACCGCAATAAGTTGCACACATTTGCTAAATGTTTGGGAAATGCACTGAACATAAACTATATTTTGCTGGATGAATCTAGATCGTGCATTCATCATGTGGATATATTTTTCTGCTAAGTACATTGCTATGTGTCTTTGAAGGCTCCCTGAAAACGGCACCAGAGGTGCTAGTAGTTACAGAAATAATTCTAGGCCATGGCTGCAAATGCATTAGTTCTCCTCCTCTTCCATTTGTAGTTCAGCATTGCTGTCTTTATGGCTTGGGTTGAATATTGTCTACCTGACACAGCAACTCTCCCTGTGGACCACTGCAACAGATGGTTAGGCTGATAGTGCCTATATTTAAACATCCAGTGATTTAGTAATTTGCTTCCTCATTTTATCTGACCTTTACACACAATGTGAGGCCTATTTCCCTTGTCAGCTTACTCTATGGAAAGAACTGCTATGCATGGTGGTTGTGTGTTTACTTTATTAATGTTTTCTTATGGTATGTATGTTGTTACTCCAATCCATTGATTGATTTGCTCTTCTGAAATATTTTTGGAATTAAAAGCACTTGATTAATTGAAATGAAAAGCAGTTTTTATCTAAATCTGTTCTGTTAGCTTGTTGAGACCCAAGGTGGCAGATGTGTTGCTTTGTGTAGAATGAGAACAGTTTTGTTGTCTGTGCTTTTGACCTGACAAAGGCAAAATGATGTGCATTCTCTGATTATGCCTCTATGTCTTTCCATTGTACATGGGCTAATTGAGGAAAAGGACTTCAGTTAACTTGATTTATTTGTACAATAAATAAATCTCTTATAAAACAATCTCTTATAAAAAAACTCAGAAGAACCCCAGCAGTGTCTGAGGAACAAAATTCTAGTAGCTTATGGACATAGTGGCCATAATTGGCTTGCATGTAAAAAGTAAACTTGCATTTAAATGACAATTCAAAAATGTAGCCATTTCCTGCCACATGTGACTGCAAATCTTGGCCCAGTCAGGGTTCCTGTAGATGTGTGCATGGATATTCAAGGATAAGGGTATGTTAATATATGGCTTACATGTTTGTTGAATAAAGCACAGGAGTAATATAGTTGTACCCCAGCATTTAGGTTTGTGGCGTAAAGTGTGAAGCTGCCCCTAGTGGCAAGCTCGCATTCACACATCATGCCAGTTCATCCTGGCAATAAGCCACAGTAGGTTGGCCAAACAACCCATGGTGCACCCGACAGACGATAGGGCTCACTGTGGGTTTTTTGCCCCCTCATTTCCCCTAGGTATCCCAGGGCCGACTTGCCTCCCCACTCCCCACTGCAATTGTGAGTGATTTTTGGCTCACTGTGGCTTTTTTGCACTTTATTTATTACATTTCTATACCGCCTAACAGCCAAAGCTTTCTGGGCAGTTCACAACCCCGTTTTTCCTGAGATTGCGAAAGCCAGTTTCACAGCCAGCTTTCATGATCCCTATTTTGGTAACCACTGACAGCCCCTTCAAAGTGCTCCAGTGGCTCCTTGGAGGGGCTGTCAGTGGCTGGCAGAAACTTTTTTTTTCTTTTTTCTTTTTAAATATTTTGAGGTTTGCAGTTGCGCGAGTGTGGGAATTTGGAGCCTGGAGCAATGTCGGGGGGGGGGGCCCTGCTGCCAAGGTGCAGAAGGAACCAAGCCTGGATATCGCCCCAAAGAGGCTCACAAAAAGGGGGTGATGTGATTTACAACCCCTTCATGGCAAGGTGCTCATCTTATGTTTTTCACCAACAGTACTCAGGGTGAGGCACAATTTGCACTTTTTCCTGAGACTCTGGGTGCTTGGGAAAGTGCAAAAGTGCCTCCCCCACTTTTCCTGGGGAAAAAGAGTTTTGACAGCTTTGACAGTTAGCTGTCAAAACTTTGGGTCACCTTTAAAAGGGTTTTTTGACAGGGCAACATATGGCTATCTATGAACATATTTGCACATATTTTTTTTGTATAAACCTTTTTTTAAAAAAAAGGTTCTGCCAACCACTGACTGCCCCTTCAAGGTGCTGCTCGGGCACTTGGAAGGAGTTGTCAGTGGCTATCAAAATGGGGATGGTGAAAGCTGGCTGTCAAGCTGGCTTTCACAATCTCAGGCGGGGGGGATGGTAAAGTGCAAAAAAGCTGCAGCAAGCCAAAATCAGCTTGCGATCATGGCAGGGAGTGCACCAAGCCAGTGCCAGTCACCTCCAAGTGCTGCTGTGGCACTTGTGGGGCAGCTGGCACTGGCAGGTGCCTGGGCAAGCTTGGCAAGAGCAGCAAGGGGGGTTTGCTAGTCTTTCCAAGTGAGTCGCTAGCTGATCCCTGGTACCCACAATGGGGTCGATCACCCGGGTTCGGATGACACAGCAACCCATTGTGGGTGCAACAACCCCTACAACAAGCTATGGGTTGTCAGGGTGGCTTATTGCCCTCAAACAAGCCACCCTGTGGAAATTGTTCTGGGTTTGCATGACACGACAAACCAGCATGGGTAGCAACCCATGATGGGTTGTCATGTCATGTGGACCTAATCCAAATATTTCCCTGGTTTTGCCCAATTTCAGTCCCAGTGCTCTTAGGTTCTCTTAAAAAATACACATGCATGCACATGAAAATTGTCGTGATCTGGTTTTGCCAGATCAAAACAGTTTACAGAACCACCCCTTAGTCTAGTTCGGCTTTCCCCCCCAATTCTGAAGTAATTTGTAAGCTGTAAGTTACTAGGAAGTGTTTATTCTTGTTATGGGGTTAGGAAATTAAAATGTTATCTTTGGGCAGATATTGTCATGCTGTCTGAGGTTAAGCATTCCTTGCCCCAGGCAAATTTCCTTGCTCTGGGGAAAAAACCACAGCTAGGCTATAAACTATTGCAAACAGGAAACTGTCTTAGGTTCCAAAGTGATCCATCTTCAGAATTATGTCAGCAATCCGACTTAATAAACCTAACAATTTAAATGGTGTTGAAGTGTGACTATAAGTGCAATCCTGTACATATCTAGAGAGAAGTAGGTCCCATTGAGCTCAATGGAGTTTACTCCTGTGTAAGTATGTATGGGATTATAGCCTTCTTGATCCAGCCCAATCTATTTAACTTTCATAGAAGTCATACATATTTTGTGGTCTTTTATTTTTAAAAATGTTAGTAACCAATTACTAATTAAGTACTCTGATTTTAAGAATCCTGTCTTTTAGGAGTCACTTGTATCTTATTAATTGTCCTATGGAATCAAAGCAGATGTTACGTTTCCCCCTTAGAACAAAACATTAAGGTTCTTTCATGCTGCTGCTTGTATTCCCTAAAGAGCTTGCATGGATTAATGCAGTGCACATAATATAGTGTTACATTGTAGAATTAACGACTGCACTGCTAAAAGTAGGAAGCAAAAAGGGATGGACTGAATCAGCAAGAAAGTCAAGTGAGTTTTCATCATTTGAGATCCAAAGCTCTGGACATGATGGAGAAATGGAAAAATTCATGACCAGGCTTCTGTAACTAAGGAAAGCATCAGTAAAGAACATGCTCAGCTTTCGCCAGCTGTGCGGCTCCCCTTAGAAACATCGCATCCCTTCATTCTTCAGTGCACTCAGGGCTCATCAAACTGACAGAGAGGGAAATTGACTTTGTCACCTACACATGTTCAGCTGCAGTGTGTAGAAGCACTTAGAAGCTGAAATGGACAAAGTGCAGCCCGCAAGTGACATGTGGCCCAGTTTTGCAATACTGCTCAGGATTTGTGTGCTGAAATTGTGATCAGTTATCAGTTGCATACATTAGGATTTTTGAAAAATCGGAGAGAAATTTGTAGTTGTGGCTCACTAAAAGAATTAACAATGCACAATCTTTCTTTCTTTTAGACCTAAACTTTGCTGCTGGAAGTCTTGACTCTTGTATAGTCTCTCTAAACAGGCTGGGAGATAATTAATCTCTGGTGTCTGCAAAGGGAGAACATCCTTTGCTTATGAAACATTAAAGATTCATTGACTTGTTGCATTTGCCTTTGGAGGAAAGCATACCCTGATATACAGTATTCCTTTATTTAAGATTAAAAATTAATTCCATTTATTTATTTATTCATTCATTCATTCATTCTAATGTTTTTATGCCACCCTTAAAATCAGGACGGTATACCAAATGTAATACAAACCCTAATATGATATACAATAAAACATCAACATCAACTACAGCAGCCTTCCTCAAACTGGTACCCTCCAGATATTTTTGGACTTCAATTCCCACCAGCACCAGTCAGCATTGCCAATGCTGGGAATTGTAGTCTAAAATTTCTGGAAGGCACCAGGCTGGGGAAGACTGAACTACAGCAATAAACAGCAGGAAATACCGTACATAAAATACTAATATTGTATCAGCCAGCTAATAGATCAATTTAAAATCCCTTTATTTAACTCACATGGTTAATTGTTTGACTGTTCTTTAACTGTTCCTTGTTCAGATGGGCCCAATCATCAGACCCTGCTAAAGGAAGCAATAACAGTCAGGCTGGTTCATTATTGTCTATCAGGAAAGCTGCTCTTATCTCTTGCTAGCAGATCATTTCTCTGTTATGATCTCTCTTCCCTTCCAACCTGCTCCACCCTGCTATTAGGTTTCTCCCAATTCTGCTCCTTGTTTTGTCCTGCCCATGTTTACCACTCATGCTTTTCTTGGAGGTTTTGGCTTAGAACCTGTTACTTGAACTCAGAATTGATGATTGACCTCCAGTGGCTGGCTAGTCAGGCCCTTCCACCTCACACCTGTGAAGGTGCTGTGGCTCAGTGGTAGAGCACCTGCTTTGCATGCAAAAAGTCCCAAGTTCAATCCCTTGAATCTCTAGGTAGGGCTAGGAAAGAATCCTGCCTGAAACCCTGGAGAGCTGCTGCCCGTCAGTGTTGGCAATACAGGGCTAGATGGACCCATGGTCTGACTCAGTTTAAGGCAGCTTCCTATGCTCATCCTGCTCACCATCTTAATTCCTAGGCAATCCCCTTGGTTTGACCTGTCTGGTTCTGTTCTTTTCAGTCATCAACTTGTTTGATCCAGTCCCCACAAATCTTCCCGTAGTATAGATATACTGGCCCTTTTCTTTAGAGTAGCTCTGGTGGTGACAGTCTACCATAGCAATAGTACAGAAGCAATTTGTTTGGGAGAGTTTTCCATAATGTGTTCTATGTAAATTATATTCATTGATTGAATCTTACTTGATCACTTGCAAAAAACAAACATGTAATTTTTAAGCTGAATGCAGAGCTGTTTCCCAGTTGGACCTTCTAAGGAATATTTAGTTACAGGGTGCATGTATGGATTGATCTAATAATCTTTCCAGTTCTGAAGCCTTTAGAATGGCTATCAACCAGCTTTCAGTTGTTTAACTCACTATGGTATACAGACCTTAGTCAGCATGATGAGGTTAGGATGGGGAATTCTAAAAAACACACATATGGAAGCATTTCCTTATTAGATTTTTAAAAATGTCTTTTATGTTTTCTGCTGGCTGCTTTTCAGGGGTTTGGCCATTTACATAGAACTCTAGGATGGAAAGATTGGGTTGGGAAAAGTAAGAATTTTCTGAGAAGGAAAATATGATCACAGCAAACAGAAGGATGAGAATCCTTTTCTCCCTCAGAGCCAAAGCCACCATCATATTCATGAAGAAAACAGAACCAAACCAAATCAAATGAGACATGCATGCTGGGCTGTAGCAGTGATCAGGAGATGGGTTACTGGGCATCCAGTGATCCTGAAAACGTGAAACAGAAGCCTACAGCCTAAATAACAATGGCTGAGCACTTGAGAGTATACCTCTCTCTCTCTCTCTCTCTCTCGTGGTGGCACTTTGTTGCAGAAATTCAAAATATACTATGGAGACCAAATAAAACAGATGTTTCTTTGAGCCCTGAAGACTCACATTAGCAGGAACATAACAAAGGAAGACCTATGTTCACTACGACATTTGCCGTTGGATTTAGGGAGCTCTAGTACACAGTGTGTCATATTCCACTTCATAAATGTGGTCAAGACTCTTCCAGGAACAGCTTAATTAGCTTCCTTTTTATTTCTTAATTCCTAGAAGCACAGAAGTATGCTCAACTGGCCTTGATGCTAACGAGAATCCCTGTTGATTTTGTGCTCCAAACAGTGGAGGCAAATTTGTTACCATGGCACTCACAAGATGCCTCCAAAATCCACAGCCCCTGTCAGCTGCATGGGCTCCCAGCAGCACATCCTAATTGCCATTGTGCAGCAGCAAAACAATGATCACATATTTTCTGCAAAGACAATAATCAACAGGAGCATCCCTTGCTTTTTAATATGTACTGAGCAAGTTAATTTGTAAGCATATTAACAACTTCAGTGAAAGAAGCTATTAGGCTGATCATTAGGTGCCTGTGGCGGGGCGGAGGGGACAAGAGGAAACTAGGACACATTCAAACTACCCCCCCTTTTAAAAATGGTGTGCTTTCAGGAGCATTTAAAAAAATATATATTAAGGATCAGCCACACTTGCTTTGCCACTGTATTTGATGTGAATAAACATAGAACAAAACCAAATGGAAAATGTAAAGAATAAATTATGACTAATCTCTTTTCCAGAAACACCTGTCATTCTCAAGAGACATCTAAGCACATGAGGTAGGAACTAAAACTATTGACTTCTATTTTATTCATTCCTTCTCCTGTGATGTACAAAGGGCTTGCATGATGAGTTAGTTTTGGAATGCATCTTTTCTCTGTTAGCTAAGTAGTTAGTTGAGACATTTCTTTCAAAAAGTGGGTTGGGGGAGATAGAAATCAGCAAGAACTCCTATACATTGATATAGCCAGGATAAACAGGACCTACATATTAACTCCCAATTTATTTTTTATTAAGAGGTTCTGAAGTAGCTTTGAACTTCAGTCATGGTTGTCAGGGTATTTGCCTCCATTGACTAGAGTTAGGAATATCTGCAGTAAATCCTGTTGCTGATGGACATTGCGCCCTTTCCTAATTCATACCAGGTGACTAGAATCAATTTCTGTTGACTTTAAGACCACAGTCACCTTCCTTTCATTGTGGAGAAGGTTAAGAGGGCTGTTTACATGGACATTGATTCCTCCATGCTTGGATGTAAACAGACATAATTGGGCCTCACATTTCATTTAGATACTATTGATCACATTCCACATTGTCAATGTCCAATGCATCATGCTTGCAAGGGTTATTTGTAAATCTGTCACCCTTTTGTATTCATTGTGAAATTAATCTTGTTATGAAGCTCTCTCAAGCATGTGGTAATGAATAACTCATTTGGGCGTGCACTTTCAGTCACTTCCAATCTTGAGTTCCATAGACATGTATGCATACGGTCTCTTCAGTTTTCTGGGATTTATGTTTGTGTAATTAAGTGCAGGATTGCAGCCTTGAAGCATAAGCCATATCTCTTCCTTTTCTATCTATCCCTCTAGCCTCTTTCATCTAATTTTAGATTGTATACTCCACTTGATAAATGTAGTCAAAGCACTTGCAAGAGCAGCTTAATTAGTGTCCCTTTTTATTCCTTAATTCCTAGAAGTGCCTTAACTAAGTAAGTGGAAACAGTTTCTGCGATAAGTAACATGCAATATGTATAGTATATGCTGATGGTGCCATACTTCAGATGGTAAATATTAGTTGTTCTATTGGTGTATCATTTTACAATTAGTACACTAAAGCTTCAGTTAGTACACTAAACTCACTAGGGAGTAAATCTCATTGAACATAGTGAGACTTACTTCTAAGTAAACATTTATTTGTGTATTTGAAGGATTTTTACCCAGCTCTTCAGCCAAAAAAGAAGAAGCAGAAGCTTCCACAATGGCTTAGAAAGACCAAAAATAAGACAATCCCTGCTCTCAGGCTTACAATCTCAAACACATGACACAAAAGAGAAAGGGATTAGTAGGGAGGAGAAATAATGCAAATTCAGGCACTATTTTTTGGTTAACATGTATAGGATTGTGCTGTAAATCCATAATACTGTGACTACTGATATTTATTACTGTTGGAATTTTATCTGGCATTAGAATTCTTGTCTTACCATGATCACTTTTGTGTTGTGTTTCTGTTAGTTCTACTTGTGAAAGGTCCTACCATGCTTGCTCAGGTCTGACACACATCTGAACCTGATTCTGCATCATGAGAGTTCTTCCTTTAGGAACAATAGGTTGGGGAATTAGTCTGGTACTAGGGGAATTGCTTCTCCCTGCAGTGCCCTGCCTCTATTCCCACTGGAGGACAGACTGCCATCTGTCTGGAAGAGCTGGCTCAGAAAACTAGTACCTTAGCCAAATTAGCAGGAGCTAGTGTGCATAATTTAGGATCCTTGGTCTAGATAGTGGAGTGTCACTGTATGTTTTCTGGAAAGGAAAGACAGAGCTGAGACTTTAGGCAATAACCAAGAAAAGGGACTCTATTAAGAGAGAGGTAAAAGAAACTGCTTGTTACAGAGTATGGGTTTTCAGGCTATCTCGGTAGGAAAAGGGGGAAAGGAAGATTGATAGGGACCAGGAATGAGAAGAAGGAAAGAGAGAAAAGAAGGCTTGCTACCTATCCTTAATCTGCTGAGATGATCGACAGAGGTGTAATCTTTTGGTTCTGAGTGAGATCGAGGCAGGGAAGATCAGGCATTCTCAGGCATCCACCAAGTGGAACCATGTGGCAACAGGGATTTGGGAAGACCAGACATTTGTAGGCTGCAGTCAGTACCCCATTGGGCAGGAATGCTAGTCCCAAGGACTGGTACATACCTGGGAGTTCCAGAACAGATCGTAGGGATGGGAGAGAAACTTGTTACATCGAATTTTTATGCAAATTTATGAAACACCTCCCAAACCAATTTGAGAGCTGAGACAGGGCGGGTTCGCATGACCCGCCAACAATCGTGGTACGTTACCACGATTGTTTGCTGGACAGCACGAAGCAACAACGATGAGCCCGACAGATGATCGGGCTCATCATTGTTGCTTCACTCCCTCCCCTCCTTCCCCCTCCTTCTCCCAGAGGACACCGCAGGGAGGAATGAGGCTCCTCTCTTTGACAGCCGTGATCACGAGCCGATTTCAGCTCATGGCAGCTGTCAAAGACTCCCCTGTTGTGCAAACAGGGCTCATGCCCTGAAGTGCTACAGGGAGGGGGGGAGCCTCTCGCCTCCTCCTTGAGAGGTCACCTCTCAGGCAGGAGGTGAGAATGCTGGTTCCATTCTCCGCAACTGCTCCATGAATGGAGCAGCCATGGAGAGTGGATCACAACCTCCCACCGGAGAGGTTTACTCACAGGGTAAACCTTTCCTGCTGCAGGTTGTAACATAGTTCCGTGGCTGCTCCGTGCACAGAGCAACCGCGGAACTGTGTCCCCACCAACAGCAGGTAAACCTCTCTGGCGGTGGAGCGGGGTGACAGGAAGCACCTGCCTACTCCACCCATTGCTTTCCCTGGGTCTCCGGGGAAAATAAAGGGCAGAGTGGGCAGGCGCCTCCCACCGCCGCAGAGGTTATCCTGCTGCAGCCGGGGAAACCTTTCTGGCAACGAAGCAGGGCACAACCGCACCAGTGACAGGAGCAGACCCAGCCCTGCTCCACTGCTGGAGAGGATTTCCTGCTGTAGCCGGAGATGCAGTCCCCACCTGCAGCAGGTAAATCTCTCCAGTGATGGAGTGGGGCGGCCGGAAATACCTGCCCACTCTGCCCTTTCCTTTCCCCGGGTTCTCCAGGGAAAGGAAAGGGTGGAGTGGGCGGGCACCTCCCAGTGCTCCGCCACCGGAGAGGTTTACCAGTAACAGGAGCAGACTCTACTCTTCTGCACCTCTTGAGAGGTTTACTTCCTGGAGGACTGTGTCACCACCTCCAGCAGGTAAACCTCTTGGTCAGTGGAGCAGGGCAGCGGGAATCACCCACCCACTCTGCCCTTCGCTTTCCCTACCTGGGAAAGCGAACAGCGGAGTGGGGGAACACTTCCTGCCACTCTGCTCCGCCGCCTGAGAGGTTTCCCCGCTGTAGCTGAGGAGGCAGTTCCCGACTCCAGCGGGGAAACCTCTCGGAGAGCGGGGCGTAGTCTGCTTCTGTTACTGGCGTGGTTGCCACACCAATAACAGGAGCAAGCCCTGTCCTGCTCCACCGCCCGATGGGTTTCCCCGCTGTAGCAGGTCCGCTGCTGCAGCAGGCAACCCTCTCGGGGAGTGGGGCGGAGATTCCCTCTCCCTGTTGCACTTCAGGGCACGAGCCCGGTTTGCGCAATGGGGAGTCTTTAACAGCTGCCGCAAGCTGAAATCAGCTTGCAATCGCAGCTGTCAAAGAGAGGAGCCTCATTCCTCCTGCTGGTGTATGATGGGATATTGCTGGGAGGAGGGAGGGGGAAGGAGGGGAGGGTTCGTAGCAACAACGATGAGCCCGATCATCTGTCGGGCTCATCATTGTTGCTTCGCGTGATCCAGCAAACAATTGTAACGTACCACGATTGTTGCCTGGTCGTGCGAACCCGCACACAGAGTTGCATCCCAAAATCGGCACTTTTCTGAGTTTGGTGATGCAGCTCAGCAAGGAAAATTGTGCACAAAAATGTGCATATGAGTGAAAAGTCTGCACATAATGTGTATATTTAAGAAAAGTGCACACAAAACTGCACTTTAAAAGATCAGTAAAAAGTATTCGGGGGAAATGCGTACACTCAGAAAAAAGTGCATACAAAGGGTCCTTGAAGACTTAAAGGGGGAAAAAACCCCTCAGACACCTATGTGGAAATGGGAGAGAACAGGCTTAATCCTGAAAATCCAACAATCTCTGCAAGTAAAGAATGGGATTGTCAGATCTGTCCATCCCTACAATTCAGTCAAAGCGGCTGACCCCATAACTGCTCTTGCAAGCATAGGAATCTGACGGCAATGACATTTTTAGATAAAGGGTGTTCACTGCAAAGAAAGTTTTATAGAAAACAAAAGGGGTGGAGGTGCCAGGACTGATTTCCGAAAAGGAGGTTATGGGCATTTTATGGATGAGCTGATGGTATGCATGGATGGTCACAAAGCACACAGGGCTCTAAGTATTGTTGATGATTGAGTGGTAGTGTGTTTACACTGATTGCATTTGGGTGTGGGAGAGATACAGCCTGTTGGGAACTTCATTGCTCTGGACATTCAGGTGCTAGGACATTCTCATGTCCAATCAAATTGTGGGATCTTTCAGGTGGGTGGTGGTCTTAACAACAAGCCTATGTCAGTGTGGCAGTTATATTCTTTTTATTGACTGAAAATATTTGGGACAGACTCCAACCTTTAACATACAGGTTTTGCCATTCTAGTCCACTTTTTCATCAGCCACCTATGATGAACAAACTGAGAATCCTTCACTTCTATAAATATTTGATGCACTGAGAGTGATATTTATTTTTTATTTTAAAAAAATGCTCATTAGCCCACCAATTAATAAACCCACTACCAAAGTGCTGTTTCCATCTTCTTTGGCAATCTTTGCTGTCCTTCAGATCATAATTCTAAATGCATATCAATTCGCTTAATTTTTAAGTATCCTATCATTATTCATTTACTTGTCATTCGCTATAATAATTCCTATTTCAGAAAATCCATTGATTATATGTGCAATGCATTTAATGCTTTCAGTTGTAGTTCGGGCTATGTCCAATCCAAATTGCATGGGAGCAGTTGTAGCCTGGCATTCCCTGTTTCATTAAGTATACAATTGCTGTATGTGCCTAATGTTGAGGGATATTTTGGAAAGCTGCAAATAAACATTCAGCAGAAAGTAGTGGCTAGGAATATCCTGACAATACAAATCAGGGAAGACTTTCCTGGCCTCAAAAATGCCATGCCCTGTAACCTAATCTGCCTTTGATCATGTTTTTGTAATAATAATTGAAAATGTTTCTTCCCCCATCAGCTCTTCCTTCAGGACTGACTAAAGCTTATTTCAGATGTCATGCTAAACCACAGCTAATGAAGCTTAACTATGTTTTGGTGTGACCTCCAAATTGACAAATCATAGTACGGCCATTGTACCATAGAGATTAAAGGAGTGGGTTGATGAAAAATGAAAGCATAGACAATTTTCCTCTGTTGATTCCCTCTGCACTCTGATCCATCCTTTTCAACACTCTAATCCAGTGATGGCGAACCTTTTTGAGCCCGAGTGCCCAAACTGCAACACAAAACCAACTTATTTATTTCAAAGTGCCAACACTGCAATTAAACCTGAATACCGAGGTTTTAGTTTTAGAAAAACAACTCATACAAGTTGTCCGAACTAATTAACATCTTTTGTTTTAAAAGAAAAACCATAACAGAGCTTTCAATGATACAAACAGTTTTTTGTTGAAAAAAAAATCAACTCAAAAAATTATTATAGTACTACATTGTACACATAGCCTGAAGGGAATTTATACAAACTTTTTAAATAATTAGGCACATGTATTTTTGGATAAGGGATTCTTAACTTGTAATATGATTATATGCCAGACTGAAATTGTATGGGGCAAGCTTTATTCCCTGCTTCTACAGGTGTCGGATTAGTAAAAGTAAAAGTCAACCTGTACTAGGATGAGCAAGATAAACAAGAAAACTAAATGTGCTTAACACATTTTAAACACTTTATGTCTTGGACTGCACACACTGCATTAGGTAAAAGTTTGCATTGGGCATGCTTTTGCACAATTAATGTGATTTTTGCTATTGCATGCATGCTGATAATTTGTCAAACCTTGGCTCATACTCCGTTAGTTTGAGAGCAACACATGCAGCACTCAGGTCAACTGTTAGGGCTTTACATCCAAGCCATGCTCTGTGCATCATTCTTCAAAATCTTTTAAATGTGATAACAATGTAGAAAAGAATTCTGTAACAGGAATTCTAGAATAAAATCATTCTGTTCCACACTGTGAGAAAGAACAAGATCATTAGTGTTTTGCAGAAGGGGACAGTCTTTTCGCGATCTGGTGACCAATGGCTCGAGTGCCCACAGAGAGGTCCCTGCGTGCCAGCTGTGGCACCCGTGCCATAGGTTCTCCATCACTGCTCTAATCTGTCCACTAGCCACAATCTCCCAGCCCAGCTTTGCACGGCAGGATAAACCATTGTTTGCCTGTATGTTTGGAACTCCAACCATGGTTTGGTATGGCATTTGAACTGGTAGAAGAGTTGTGGAATTGCCCAGATAACAATTTTAAACTCTAATGAACAGTGGGGATCTGCAGTGAAGTTAATGTCAATTGCACAACTTGGTGGGGAAAGGTAATTTTGAAAAATTCTTGACATTGAGAGTTGGGTGAAAGTGTTGTTATGAAATATTTCCCAAATGAATGGGTAAGTGATTTTAGAGTAATCTTTAGTTGCCTGTGTTGACTTCAGGCTTCCAAAAGCTCATAGTTAGGATTCAGGCCCTGATTCTCATTAATGGAAAAAATTACTCTGGCATTTCCAGGAATACATTAGTAACTCTTTGAAGCTATATGGCAACGTGATATTTCTAGTCAACATCTAGCATCTTCCACATAGATATATAACAGATCCCTGGCCTCTGAGTGACAACAAAAGCAAAGCCAAGAACATTGGTTAGTCTGGCAAGAGCATCACTTTTCATCTTTGGAGTTAATTTAAATTTGGAGACATGAACTGCAATTAATAATTCTATACATACAGAATTAGCATCTTGCTAGTGGAGAGGAACTCTAGCAGCACATTCCAAAAGCAGAAGGAACTTTCATAACTTTGACTTTCTCACATTTTGTTTGGCAATTCGTGTGGTTGCAAAAACTGCTTTTTGTGTTTCCAACTCACAGCCTCATGAATGACTCCAAGGAATGTTCAGCATATTAAGAGCAGAACTCATCAGTTATTGGTTAGTGTGCAATTTCCCTGTGGAGTGCTGATGTTGTCAAGGCAGCAAAACATATGAGGATAACTTTGTATTGATTTGTTCTGGTAATGTTAACACTAATAGCCTTGTGCTACCTATAGAGACACTGATGTTTCAGATTTTTCTCTGGTTTTGGGAGAACACAAATTCTCCCATTTTTCCACATTTTCTCTTTTGTTAATCATTTTTTTAACACAAAGATGTTTGCCTCTCATGCTATTTTAATTTATATAAATGTAAGTAGAGCCCTGCTAGATCATTCCAAGGCTCCATCTTGTCTAACATCCAGTTTCCAGTAGCGGGCAGCCAGTTGCTCTGGACGTCTGCAAGCAGGGCATGAAGACAACAGTCCTTTCCCCATTATTTTTCATCAGAATCTGCTAGTCCAGTATAATGGGACTAATTGTTTTGTTTGTATTCCACATTATAGGAGATATAATGCACATAATTCCCTGAATAAGAGCATTATTATGCTGATTATCATGCTGTTATTTAGGCAAAGCTCTGAATAAGAGCATTGCAGACAAAATGGAAGACTTGGGAGTTTTTATTTTATTTTTTTAAAAGGACATTATAATGGGCTACACCAGTAGCCCCCAACCTGTGGCCCTCCAGACGGTTTGGACTTCAACTCCCATAATCCCCAGCCAACATGGCTAATGATCAGGAATGCTGGGACTTGTGGTCCAAAATATCTGGTGGGCACCTGGTTGGGGATGCTGGGCTACCCTCAGAATAGCTACTTCAGGTAGTTGAGTTTGTGGCTGCTGATACTTGCATGGCCTGTTTGCCTTAAAATCTTTTACTCTCTCCTTCAACTCGTTTTCCCTATGATCTGTAACACATCAGATAACTTATTAAGATAATGAAATAAATACTTGTTGGTATACTGTAGCCCTGCTGAAATGTGGAGAAGGTTGCTGCATGCTTTGAAAAGTCATCAGGTTAACAAACCAGAAAAAAACCAGAAAAAAGGGAATTATTAGGCGTTAGTGTTTAGACTCTAAACTTTAGAGGAACAGAACAGTGTCAGATATCCTGAATGAAAATATGTTTGCTAAACTAAAGAAAGACACGGCAGAGTGCTTTTTGTATTATTCCAAATCTATAATGGAATACAGTTAATAATAGAGACCTAAAAGAAACAGGAGCAACAACAAAACAAACCACAACAGCAGGAAAATAATTAAAACAAACCAGTACCTGGCAAAACAGGAATGTCTTCACTGCTTGCCTGAACACTAAGGAGAGGGCAGGGCAAAGGGCAGCTTCAGGAGGGGAGGGGGTGAATTTAATTGAAAAATCTGTTTCATTTCCTCTCCAAAATTTTCCCAACTCCCTTTATCTCAGGGTATTGCATACCCCCCAGACCAGCATTTATGGCTTCTGTCAATATATTTAAAGTCCAAAAGTGTTCGATGGCCAAATTAGTTTGGGAAGCACTGCCCTAGAGCTTCCTGCAATTGTCTTTAAATTATTAGGAGATGCTTCTGCACATGGGGCAATGATCAAAATAATCAGCTGCCCCTCTGCCACCGGTCTCTTTAGCTGCTTCTCTATAGTGGTAAGAGTTCTGGTTGCCAGAATTAAGTTCATGGTGGCTGCTGGTGACCTAGTAAAGTGTATTTGTGGAATCCTGCATTGAGCTTCTATTTATCATGGCTGTTCATATACCGATCTTCCATGCATGAAATTGTGTATCAATCTAAGAAATCCCAACATACAAAAAATATTTGAATTGTTTCCATAGGGGGTTGGAGATATTTTATAGGGATGTCTGAGAAATCCACAATGGATTCAAAAGTGTTTGGATTTCTATGAATCCAACCCATGGATTCCACAGCGGACCGGCTTTCTGTGAATTGCATGGATTCCGTTGACTTGCGGACCGTTGTTTTTTTACTTTCCGTAATTTTATGCAAATTTAGTCATAGAAAAATATGAAAAATAAAAGAACACTGATCAAAAATGCACATTTCCCTCCATAGACTAAAGTGTGAAAATGCACATTTGGGGGGAGATTCATGCATTTTCGGAAGTGCGAATTTGCACAACTGTGTACGAACGCACTTGCGCAAAATTTGATTCCGTCATTAGCGAAAGGTGCTTGACAGTCCGTGAAATGCAGATGGAACGGATTTAACAAGTCTGTACATCCCTTGATATAAAGCAAAGTGTAAGTGACAAGAGGTTATATCCCATTACAGAATTGCTATAATGTATTATAGACATGTACGGTAAGTGTTCCAGCTCTTCTTTTTTTTTTACCCAATACCATGTTCTAGCAATCTCAGCCAAGATGCTGAAGATTTTCCATCCATCTTTATATAATCCTTTTTCTGTTAATGAATTCTGCCTTTTCTAATAATAGGGCCTTCTTGGTGGCTGTTCTGTTCCAAGGCTGTGGAACTCCCTGTTGAGGGAGGCTAGGTTAGCTCCCTTCCTGTCATCCTTCCACAGGCAGACAAACACATTTTATTCAGGCAGGCCTGTGACGTGTAAGCTTTTCTGCTGCTGAAGGGGGGGCTAAATGGATTGGGTGATATTTATTTCTTTTATTATTTTTAATAATTTCTTTTATTTGTTTTTATGTTATGTTTTAATTACACTTTTGTTTTAATCTCGATGTTACTATTGTTAGCAACCTTGAGCGTCATTTTTGTGGAAAGGTGGGAATATTAATTATTTAATTAAACCTTTTGAGGTTAAAACACAGCGAGCAATTACCATACTTAGGAGGGGAGAACTGGAGAAAGCTTTAGAAGCTTGCTAATTTTGTTTGAAGCCAAGTGTAAAGTTGGTGGGTTTTTGTAATATTAACAAGGACTTGGTGAGGTTAATATTTTAAGTCATGGATGTGCTCCCAGGGACACGGGAAAGAAAGCTGTGCTGTGCGGTTAGATGCAATCAGGCAGGGCAGTACGTTCCCTTGGCTTCTGCATTACAAGCCGAAGAAGTTGTTCCTGGCAAATGGGCCCTCCATTGCAGCCACATTAGTATTTTAATGCAACTAAAGAGAAGCTGGATTTACTGTAATTTAATATCTCAATTCCTGGCCTAACGCAGTCCCTTCTTCAGTGCTCTGTGGGGGCCAATTGTAGTTGCACAGTTCTTTTTGGCATCTAATTGGATTTACGTGTGCTAATGTAGTTTCGTCACAGGAATGACTCCTTTATGTAAGCACTACAATTTTTTTTGCTCCATTACCTATGTGTTGACAAGCTACACAAGATGTATTTATTATTTATTTAAAATATAAACAAATAAATAAAATGTTTATAGGCTGCCATTTATTTATTTATTTATTTAGATTGATATCCCGCCTTTTTTTCCTGCAAGGAACCCAGGGCGGCTTACATAATCCTCCTCTTCCTCTCCATTTTATCCTCACAACAACCATGTGAGGTAGGTTAGGTTGAGAGTCAGTGACTGGCCCAAAGTCACCCAGTGAGTTTCATGGCCAAGCGGGGACTAGAACCCGGATCTCCCGAGTCCCAGTCCAACACTCTCACCACTACGCCACACTGGCTCTCTCTTTTAAAGCTAATGCCCTGCAAAAGGTGGCTTCCATCAAAGAGTCGGAATACAATTACACATCAAAAGTCAAATAAAATTAAAAGTAATTAGAAAATCATCATAAAACAGTATACAATCAT
This sequence comes from Shinisaurus crocodilurus, assembly GCA_021292165.1. Taxonomy (NCBI): domain Eukaryota; kingdom Metazoa; phylum Chordata; class Lepidosauria; order Squamata; family Shinisauridae; genus Shinisaurus; species Shinisaurus crocodilurus. The sequence continues at coordinate 239,314,439 of CM037876.1, forward strand.
AGATTGAGCCAAAGACATGAAAGCAACAATGCCAACCTGCATAAACCACTTCAGCAGATCCATAAGTCCATAAAAATACCATTTAAACCAGTAAAAGCAATAAGATCACAGAACTTTTCTAGAAAAAGCAACCTGAAATAAATAAGTCTTCAGTGCATGCCTGAAGACCAGTAAAGAAGAGGCCGTATGTACCCCACCCAGGAGTTGGAAGGAGCCACCACATGCTCCAATAGCTTGCCCAAGAATGAAAGATCAGAAACTCATTATTCCAAAATCTTCAGTCCAAACTTGTCTTCTTCTTTTTTAACAAATACTTCATATTGCCTCTTTTTAAGGAGTTGGGAACCACGTCTTCAATCAGGCATTCGCCACCTCCAGGACCAAAAAAGACAATTACTTTAAATGTGTGTCCAGCAACTAGGTCATCTTTTCATTTTTACTCTAGAGTAGGTGCAGGAGGCATCCAGATATTAAAAGCCCCAGGCTAGGGTCCCAATCTGGACTGGGGGCCCTGCACCTACTCTAGAGTAAATGTCGTTGTTTCGTTTTTAAGACAAAGCTGCTAGCTAGACACACATTTAAAGTAATGTACGATTTGGTTCTGAGATTACACCTAAGGCCTACAGCTCTTCCGGAGCTCCATCTTCCATCTTTTATTGAACACATCTAGAAGGGTCGGGGACCTAACAGCAGGCTAAATTACAGGTGAGGGGAAACAGTTGTTACAGACAAACTACCATCCCCTAAATCAACCCAGCCCTGCCTCCTCTACCCATCACCAACACACTAATGTAAAAGTCACTTTTAAAAGATCCAAAGCACCTTTTTTTTCATTTGTTCCTAGGGCTGGGCTGAAGGAAGGAATCCTTGGCAATAGGGCTCAGAAACTCCCTAAGTAGCTGGACGGACTTCGGTGTGTCAGGAGGATCATCCTAACAGGCAGCAGCCTATCAGAAATTCTTATTTGGGGAAACTCTTGCAAAGAAGAGGTTTACCAGGCTTCCAGTTTGTAACACTGGTGTACCAGCCTAAGCTGCTAAAAGGCACTCCATGCTACAGAATACACTTGTGCATTCTCGGTGACAAACTCGGATCTATAAGCACCGAACCTGATCAGCCATGAACCTGATCCTTTAGGGCAGGGTTGGGCAACTTGTGGCTCTCCGGATGTTTTTGTGAGAGCTGGACTGTCCCAGGTTCAAAAGCTTACCTAGCCAGTGACCATCAGTCCCAGTCACGCAGACGGAAGGAGGAGATAACAGCAGTTAATAAAGATTAAAGAGTTTATTTGTAAGACCCAATTACATGAGATTAAGGCAAGCAATGCATCTCTTACTCACTACATGATTGCAGATTCAAATCCAAGACCCCAGTGGTAAGGCTGAGATGAAGTGAAGTAGAAGTCCAGAACAAGAGAGAGTAGAGCCAGGAAGTCAAGAAGCTGTCAACAAGTGTGTCAGTCTTTATACCCCTAGACCCTGTACCTATAAATAGGATATTACTCACCAGTCATATAACCTATTCATCACAACATGTTTACCCCAAATCTGTCCCAAGGTCTATGACTCATAAACCTTGAGACTATGTCTGGTGACTGAAGACCTTGTGTACTTCACCTCAAGAGACATCCTCCATGTCAGGTGACAATCCTCATGTCAGGTGACAATCCTCGTTCTGCCCACTATGCAAAACCTAACAGTTTTGACCTACAACTTCCATCAGCCGTTGCCAGCGTAACCAGTTGTGAGGAATGATAGGAGTTGTAGGTCAAAACATCTGGAGGGCCGCAAGCTGCCCAGGCCTGTTTCATAGAATCATAGAATCATAGAAAAGTAGAGTTGGAAGGGGCCTACAAGGCCATCGAGTCCAACCCCCTGCTCAATGCAGGAATCTAGGTCAAAGCATCCCTGACAGATGGCTGTCCAGCTGCACCTTGAATGCCTCCAGAGTGGGAGAGCCCACAACCTCCCTAGGTAGTTGATTCCATTGTCTTATTGCTCTGACAGTCAGGAAATTTTTCCTGATGTTTAGGTGGAATCTAGGTTCCTGTAACTTGAGCCCATTATTCCGTGTCCTGCAAACTGGGATGATCGAGAAGAGATCTTTGCCCTCCTCTGTGTGACATCCCTTCAAATACTGGAAGAGTGCGATCATATCTCCCCTCAGTCTCCTCTTCTGAAGGCTAAACATGCCCAGTTCTTTCAGTCTCTCCTCATAGGGCCTTGTTTCCAGTCCCTTTATCATCTTTGTTGCCCTCCTCTGAACCCTCTCCAGTTTGTCTACATCCTTCTGAAAGTGTGGTGCCCAGAACTGGACGCAGTACTCAAGATGAGGCCTAACCAGTGCCGAGTAAAGGGGAATTATCACTTCCCGCGATTTGGAAGCTATACTTCTATTAATACAGCCCAAAATTGCATTTGCCTTCTTTGCAGCCACATCGCATTGCTGGCTCATATTCAGTTTGTGATCTACCACAATTCCAAGATCCTTCTCACTTGTAGTATTGTTGAGCCAAGTGTCCCCCATTCTGTAACTCTGCATTTGGTTTCCTCTCCCTAGGTGCAGCACTTGGCATTTATCCCTATTAAATTTCATTCTGTTGTTTTCGGCCCAGCGCTCCAGCCTATCGAGGTCACTTTGAATTTTGTTTCTGTCTTCCAGAGTATTAGCTGTTCCACCCAACTTTGTGTCATCTGCAAATTTGATAAGCATTCCCCGTACCTCCTGATCCAAGTCATTAATAAAAATGTTGAAGAGCACCGGGCCCAGGACCGAGCCCTGTGGTACCCCGCTCGTTACCTCTCCCCAGTTTGAGAAGGAACCATTGATAAGCACTCTTTGAGTCCGATTCTGTAGCCAATTGTGGATCCACCTGATAGTTGTTCCATCTAGCCCACTCTTAGCTAGCTTACTAATCAGGATATCATGAGGCACTTTGTCGAAAGCTTTGCTGAAGTCTAGATATATAATGTCCACAGCATTCCCACAGTCCACAAGGGAGGTTACCCGATCAAAAAATGAGATCAGATTAGTCTGACAGGATTTGTTCTTGACAAATCCATGCTGGCTTCTAGTAATCACTGCATTGTTTTCAAGGTGCTTGCAGACTGACTTCTTTATAATCTGCTCAAAAATCTTCCCGGGGATTGATGTCAGACTGACTGGCCTATAGTTCCCAGGTTCCTCCTTCTTGCCCTTTTTGAAGATGGGAACAACATTTGCCCTCCTCCAGTCGTCTGGCACTTCACCTGTCCTCCATGATTTCTCAAAGTTTTAGGGGGAGCTTCAGTTTATTGGCCCTCATCCAGTCCATTTCCATGGCCAGGCACTGATTAAGAACTTCCTCTAGCTCATCTGAATCTGATGAAAATCGGAGCTAGAGCTGTGTGTCAGCAGCATACTGATGACACTGCATTCTAAATCTCCGCATGGGGGACAATATGGGCCCTTGCGGGACCCCAAAGCATAAATGCCATGGAGTCAAGCAGATGTCCCCCAGAAATTAAATATTGTTTTCTTGACCAAATAGTTTCTATCATTACAAAGGGGTTTGGGGTATTTAGTTTTAATAAAGGTTTGAGGGAGAGTCTGAATGAATAAGAGGAAGTCAGAGGGTAGTTAAGAAGGCAGCGGATGGCACTGGGGTGAAATGTCACAGATGGGCGAAGGCCTGGCTGCTTTGGCAGCTCCTGTCTCATCTTGTGCTTCCAGTTGAGATTGTAATTAAGGAAAGCAACCTGATTGAGTCGCAATTAGGCACACTAGTTGTGTGCTCACTCTAATTCCCCTTAATGACTAAATCATAGTTCTTCATCTTAAGAAAGTCCATTCGGCGAAAGCTTCTCCTCAGCTTTAGCCTCCAAGGGAGGGGTAAATACATTGGTAATGTTTAGCATCATCTGATGATTTCAATCATCTTCTCTGCTGACACAACACCTGCTGCTGCTTGGTGACACAAAGTTTCTTTCTTTCTCAGAAGTGCGGTAAATCCTTCAAAATATTGTGAGTTGAGGGGGGGAAAAACATTTCCCTCCCTCCCACACAAGCCTCTGAGGACTGGTAGCAGTATAATTATATGCACTCACACACACAGGCACAGCAGGAGCAGGAAGCCTATCAGTATCTTTATTTCCCTAATGATAGGTTTATATGGAGCAGTTACATCTCTGAAGAAAAATGTAAACTTGTTTTTAAGCAGCAACACAAATCCTCTGAGTTGTGGTGCCACACTTGCAGTAAATGAAAGCAGATTAAGCTACTTAAACATTGCATCATAAAGACTGGAACAGCGTAAACAAAAGGGGAGAAGGGAAGTGGGTCAGGGCACATAAGAAATGGGAGAACACGTGGGAGGCAAGGGTGAGCACACAAACACACACATGTACCAAGCACACATTAACATCTCCTTTAACAAGCCCTATTGTAATCAGTGGGAGTTGCAGAGGATGATCAGGGCACATTTGCACCATCTATTTTATTTTTTATTTTTTCAAATAATGTGATTTGCTTCAGTGTTGTACGTAGGGATGGGAGAGAAATGGGTTCAGTCTGAATTATATGAACATACCTAATTCGCAGCTTCTGAACCAATAAACAGACTGGAATGCACTTGTGCTCCAAAATTCACACTTTACCAAATTTCACATACAGTTCTTCCGTAAAAAGATGATTACAAAAATTCATACAATAGGGAAACGTGCACGCAAAGAATGTATACCTTAGGGAAAGTGCACACAAAAGTGCATCTGTTAGTGGAAATTGCATACAGAAATGCATTGTCCTTTGAAAACTGCTTGCAAAACTGCATACATTATGGAAAAGCACACATAAAAATACATATTATGGGGGGGGGAACCCACACAATAATAAATATATTAAGATATGTGTGCACAAAAATGCATACAAATGTTCATGCAGACTTAAAAAATAAATCGTACTCTGATGCGGAACTGGGCTAAATGAATCTAAGGTCGGGAAAATGAGAAACGGAGAGCAACTGAAATGGTCAGATTTGGCCACCCCTAGTTGTAACACAAATAGCTAGGGGTAGTGCACACATTTTCATCCCATGTCATATATTCATTAGGATTTGCTCCACTAGGTTTGTTAGTTTTTTCCATGTTAAACTAAGTGCTTCATTAATGAAGTCATCCAAAATCCATAGTAGAACAATGCTCTTATTAGGCCAAACTAAAATGTCACTACATTTTAGTTGGTGCTAATAGAAGTATTGCCTTACTATGATTTTTTTTTTCCCTAATCGACCAAAAAGCGACCTGCTCTTTCTGTGTATTAAAGAAATAGTAATCTGCACTGTGTATCTCATATTTGTTTGAAGAAATCTACCGCATCCTTGCCATTGAGTTGCCACTTTTCCTACATGGGCAGAGTGATCCTATGGACCCTAAACAGCATCTAGAGGGCCATGGGATTGTTTGGATTCCCAGCTCCAAGGTTGTAAGACCGACCTCAGAGAAGGGGTGAAGAGGGTGTTCTGGGGGGTGGGGAGGGGAGGAGACTGGGTCTGCCAGGATACTATGTATCCTAGCAACGCTCCAGCCTCCTCCTCTCCCCATCCAAAGTGCCACAGCTAGATGGCTGAAATTGGCCATCTAGCTGCTTTGTAGGGTGGGAGGAGTGCAGAGGCGACCTTCGCCTCCACACTTCTGCTGCCCTGCATAGGATCTCCGTAATCCTCTGAGTTTGGAGCCTTTGGGCATCCACATTGGATTGCGCCGTAGGAGAGATTTTCATCTTTGAATATCACTGTGTGTTTGTTTTTAATCTGAATCTGAACAGGTGCACTAATGTAGCAGCCTTCATACCATATTCCTTTGGAGGAGTAGAGTTTGTTTCCAATTTTGCACATCACCAGCAGGTTTTCTACTTCTATATCTCTTCTCCTACCCTATTTTAGGTCTTTTAAAATAGTTCTTTTAAAACAACAAGATTATATGTTCAGCTGACCATTTCCAATTTAAAAATGTCTTAAAAATTAATTCAACCTCAAAAACAGCCTAGTCCTGAAAAGAGGGGATGCATATACATTGAAATTGTGGAAGACCAGAACCAGGACAAAAATCAAAACAAAAAGAACTGGAACAAAGTCTGATGGTGTAGGATAAGCATATTTGACTACTTCTTTGAAACCCCCATTAATTTCATGGGACTTCCACACAAAAAATTCCCAGTGGTTGCGATATCTTTGATGTTTAAAATGAATGAATGAGCCACTCTCTTCATGATCACTTCAAACACCAAATAATTGGATATCGCACACCCCACACACCATAAAGCTTCAGATGTTGACATGAGTCTCCCAGTGCAATCCTATACATGTCTACTTAGAAGTAAGTCCCATTGAGTAGTAGTAGGCGATCACTCGTGACTGAGTAAGATTGTCTTCCAGGATAAAATTACAAAAAGAAAATTATAAAAGGAGGAAGTTCTAAAAAAATAGTGTAGACTCTAGCGATGGGTCCATAAGTGACTGTGGAGGCCAATTCTAGATCCACACAGCTTCCCACAGTGAGGACACAGGTTACCAGATGGAAGATGGTCCTGTAAAGGATTCGTTTGACGTGCTTTTCGCTTAGCACGTTTCTCCCTTTCACCTTGCACTCAGGCTTCTTCAAAGTCCATGGAACCTTTGTGAAAGGCCAACCTCCATTTAGATCGTTCATGGGCCAGAGCTTCCCAGTTTTCGATGTTTATATTGCATTTTTTTTAGATTAGTCTTAAGAACATCTTTAAACCTTTTATACTGACCACCGATATTCCGCTTTCCATTCTTGAGTTGGGAGTAAAGTAACTGCTTTGGGAGATGGCAGTCAGACATTTGAACAACATGACCGGTCCATTGAAGTTGGCGTTGAAGGATCATTTTTTCAACGCTAGTAGTCTTTGCTTCTTCCAGTACACTGACATTTGTTCGCCTATCTTCCCAAGTAATTCGCAGGATTTTCCGGAGGCAACGTTGATGAAATCTTTCAAGGAGGTGGAAATGACGTTTATAGATAGTCCATGTTTCGCAGGCATACAATAAAGTTGAGTACAACAGGGGTTACAACTCTTATTAGTGGGTATATGATTAGTAACTTAAGGAAAAATCAGTTTTAAGCTTGTATGTTCAAATATCTAGAACATAAATACTTGGATGTTTAAGCAGTAATACAATAGGATCACAAATTGTCTTAATGGATTGTTTGCAGCCAAGCAGTACAGATTTAAAACAATCATAAAGTAAAAAGATAAATTACTGATTGATATATAATTTGTTTTATAATTGTATCATTATTGGAGCCTGTACACACAATGGCTAGATAATTTACGTGGTGGTTTTTTTTAATGTAGTTGAAAACTACAGTCAGTATAGTGAACTGGATGAGAGAAATAAAGGTGAAAATATAATTATGAAATGTGAATAATAATGTGCTACTCTGCTCTTGTGTTGCTTTCATTCACTTCTGGAGGCTTGTGCCCATTTTATATTGTTTGCCACTAATGTAGAATATCTGATATTTGACATGTTTACCATTTATTGGCACAACCCATTTAAATAAATGAAACCCTCAAGCACTTCAATAGAGCTTGCATTGTAGGAATTCCTGATACATTGTGCCCATTATCTTATTTACTCTCAAAACTACTCTGTGAGGTAAGTTATTTTATTTCCAATTTATAGAGAAGAAACTGGGGTTGAAAAATAAGGGGACAGTGGCTGAATAAAACTCATGTCAAAAACCCATACTCTATTCACTGGGAAAAAAATACTATTTGTATTTGTAAATCTGTTTGTCTTTTTCATTTTCCCTGTTAATTTATGGTAAAGTGTGCATGATGCTCTAGCAAAATATCAAATTGTGGTTTGGGATGTATGGCCTTTAGGCAGGTGAACCAACACAAAGGTTGATGAACCAGGTTATGAGGAATTGAATGCTTCACTAGGTGCTAAAAGCTTTTCATTAGTGCTAATGTACACGGAATTAAACATGCAATTAGACTAAGTGTATTCATCAGGGTGGTGTTTTTTAATAAATGGTTTATCTAATGTGATTGTGTTTTATTGGCTTGTACATTAATTGAATATCTTTTTCTTATAGGACAAGCTTGGCAAGTAAAAGATACATGGGACATATAAACCATTAGAGGTCAAAAGAGACATTCAAAGAGCTGCATAGGTGAGACTTTTAAATTATTTCTTCTCTCAGCACTTCAAAGGGACCATTTTCTTCATCCTTCCCTTTTCAATAATTTCACTATTTCTGATCAGGCAAATATAAATGAAATCCACAATCCTATAAGAGCATTATGGGGAAAGAAGGATATAGATGTGTTGCTTTAATTGCATTAAATCTTAATTAAAAATTATAACATTTTGAAAGAAGTAGCGCTTGCCAATTATTCCCAGGCCCTTGTACTCTGTGACCAGGTTCACACGATTGGCAGGCAGTTAACAAGCCACTGTGGCTTGTTAACTACCGTATTGTACTGAGTATAGGCCGCACTTTCCCCCCCTAATGTAAGTCTTTAAACTAGGGGTGCAGCCTACAATCGGGATGTAGGTTTGTAGAACCGCGCGGTTGCAAAACTGCCCATACCTTGCCTCCGCAAACAGGCTTCTTCCAATCTGCTTTTACATGGAAGTAAGCCAAGGAGAGAACCGCGCGGTTGCAAAACTGCCCATAAAACAAACAGGCTTCTTCCAATCAGGAGTGAGACTCTGCAAACAGGCTTCTTCCAATCAGGAGCGAGACTGGCGATAGTGAGCAGTTCACTGTGTGGGTGAATAAAGGGAGTGTGAGGGGCTTAAGTTGAGAGCCGGTTATCAACTGTGACACAATGTGAGATAAGTGGTGAGGAGGGGGTTGTGTGATGAAGAAGGGGGCTGAAAGTGTCAGGGGGTCCATGAGGGAGAGGTGGCTGAGAGGATGAGAAGGGGCTGTGTGAGGGAGAGGGAGAGGTAGGCTGAGAGAATAAGGAGGTGGCTAAGAGGGTAAGGAAGGGCCGTGCAAAGGAGAGGGGGCTAAGAGGGTGAGGGGGCTGAGAGTTGAGGATGAGGTTGCTGTTTTTTTGTACAGGGGCTAACTTAAAATACCAAAATGTTGCCTGTCAAATGCATTGGATGGTAGTGAAGATGATGTATTGTGGGAAGATCAGAAAGAAGTGGATCAGGAGAAGGATTAAGAAAATAGTGGGAGTGATGTAGAAAGCATTGGAAGTAGTGATGAAAACCTGAGCAGATACCAGTATTGATGGAGAGACAGGCAGTGAAAGTGACTAAAATTTCTCAGAGGGATGACTTAAGAACATTTGCTAATGTTGTTGATTGTTTTGCAGGGGAGAGGGTGAGAACTGTTCCCATCAGTCTCCTTGTTCCTTTTCCCTTCTTTATTTACAGTACAACTACAAAATAGTTTTCAATATTTCTGAGTATATAACATATGCCATCAAAAGCAGGACTACCAAAGTGTTAAAAGTGTTAAAAATACTGGTACATGTCTTCCTATTCATTAAATAAAATACTGTTTTACTGTTCTACTAATGTGTATATTTTCTTTAAGTTAAAAACAGTTTTTTTAATTTTTTTTTTAAATAGCACCAAACTTTAAGGGTGCGGCTTATAATCAGGAGCAGCCTATATGCATGTGCCAAGGGATTTGCATAATTAACCTTGGCAGTGCGGTTTGTTGTGTCATGCAAACCTGGCCAGGGTGACTTGTTGCTGTGGGTAACAAGCCACCCTGGCTGAGATCGCATGGCACAACAAGTCATGCTGCAGAGGGTAATTATGCAAATCCCCCTGGGATCTGACCACCACATGCATGCAGCATAGTTAACAAGCCACTGTGACTTGTTAACTGCCTGATGATTGTGTGAACCAGGAGATCGGGTTGGTGTGTGCAATGGGGATAATGAAAGTAGCCCCCACTGCAGCCTCCTGAAAATGCTGCACAGATGGCCAGAGGACCCTGATGAGTGGGGTAGGCTGTGGTGTGGACAGTCTGAGGGGGAAGGAGGATCCTTCTGTGCTCCCATATATGTATTTATTTGAATCTTTATCCTGTCCTGCCTCCAAACATGTCCCTTTAACATAAGGGACATAGTAATAGGCAAGAGATATGATGTGATCCCCATATACTCTGCTGTCTTTCCCTTTGCGTAGTCTTTGCAGGATATCGTACTTGTGTCAGAAGAAAAAACTTCTTCATAAAATCAGTTTTCCTACTGTATGCTTATGTAGACTAAAATGTATACCAACTTGTGTGAAATTGGGGGAAATATATGAAGTGGTCTTTATAGCTGTTCAGTGGCAGGTGTAGTGGTGATATGTGGTAGTGTCGCTCATAAGACCCTGGGATCAGAACTGTGTCTTTGGCACCCATTCTCCATTAGGAAATGAACTGAAAATAAATTTGCCAATATCATAATGCCTTTATACAAATCTGTATTCCGTACAGTTCTGCTCACTGCATCTTTAAAAGGCTCTTGTATAGCTGGAAAAGCTGCAGAATACGGCAACCAAAATGATCAAGAGGCAAGGGCAACTCCCCTATGAGGAAGGTTACACATTTGGGGCTTTTTAGTGTAGAAAAAAGGCAAGTGAGTAGAGACACGATAGATGTGTACAAAATTATCTATGGTGTGGAGAAAGTAGATAGGAAGAAGTTTTACTCCCTCTCTCATAATATTAGAACCTGGTGTCATCCAATGAAGCTGAATGGTGGTATATTCAGGACAGGTAAAATGACATACCTCTTCATTCAGCACATAGCCAAACTATTTAATTTGCTGCCACAAGATGCAGTGATGGCCACCAACTTGAATGGTTTTAGAAAGGGATTAGGCACATTCATGAAGGATAAGGTTATCAATGGCTACTAGTCATGATGGCTATATGTTACCTCCAGTATGGGAGGCAACACCCCTCTGAAAACTAGTTACTAGGGACCTTGAGTCGAGAGGGGGTTGTTATTAACTCATGCCCTGCTTGTGGGCTTTCCATTGGGGAATCTGGTTGGCTACTGTGTGTTCAGAATGCTGGACTAGATAGGCCTTCAGTCTGATCCATCTTGACTCTTCTTATGTCCTTACCTAATGGAGTGGGAATTCAAGCCAGTATTTGGCCCATCATATCTGATTTCCCCAAAACATTTAACTGTAGTGGAAAAAATCTTTGTGGCATTGTATTCTTGAAGCACAAGTACAGAGGCGCAGTTAGAATCATGGAACAAGAGAAGAGTGGAAGCAGGATGTAATTGATTATATTTGGTGCCTATATAAATAAGTTTGTAGAGCATTTTTGCAAATAAAATAGGTGTGAATTACCTCCATCTGTCCCTGAAGGCCTAATTAACTGACTGATTTAGGGAGGGAAGAGAAAGCAAGGTTTGATATCACTTGCATTGGTGCAAAATGAGAATACAGTAATACCTTGGATTGCAAGTAACTTGGTTTGAGAGCGTTTTGCAAGACAAGCAAATTTTAAAATATGTATTTATTTATTTTTGACTTGATATACAAGTGACGTCTTGCAATACAAGTACTGTAGTACGGCTTAAATTAAAAATCTCTGTACACATTTTTTGGGGGGAATTTCGTTTTGATATAAGAGTGTTTTGGATTACAAGCATGTTTCCGGAACGAATCATGCTCTCAATCCAAGGCATGACTGTACTTCAAAATGCAGTGAAGTCAGTGCTCCAAGGGTAAAATGTCTTCTGCAAAGTGAAGCTTTTAAGGTTCAAGCAACTACCTTTGTGTCTTATTTTCCCCTCAGTACTTTCTATTATTTATCATGTTTCATCAAGCGATGTTCTTCAGTTATTTTCTACTGAATACCATAACTGTCATCAATATCCAGCCACTACAATTACATAAAACATTCTGCATGCACAGCAGGGGATATCAGTAACAAGTCTTTTTGCCTTGTGTAGGCTGTGGAAGAAGGGTGGTGGAGGAGAGATCATATGAGGCAAGGCCTTGTAATGAGTAATACTGCCATAGCTCAGGCCCACTGAGTCATAACCAGGCTAGAGAAAGGCTGAATGCCATATTTATTGTTTATACTCTGCCTGAGTAGTTTGCATCAATTACGAAAAGCAGTTTTGAACCTAATGCTGAAGTATGTGAAGGTTCTGGAGCATATTGGTGACTTAGGTTTATAGCAATTAAATCAGTGATATAATAACAGAATTGAACAGTTAAGAGGTGTGTGTGTGTGTGTGTGTGTGTGTGAGAGAGAGAGAGAGAGAGAGAGAGAGAGAGAGAGAAATGCAAGGTCCTTGCATGCTGCAAGTTTGCACAGAACTGCAAATTTCAATACTAACTCCTTTTAAAAATCTATTCATTATTTTGGCAATGAATTCTTGTGATGGACAGTAGTCTCATGTTTGCTGTATCTTGGCTTAATCAATAGGAGTGTTCCCTGTAATAGCTTTGAACTTTTAGAGCATACAGGATTTTTTTTTTAATATGCAAAGATTATAGTAGCCCATTTTCACCTTCTATTTTTCAGCAGTGCAAGTTTTTTCTACTGCTGTGTTTGCAGAATTGTTTCTGTGTAAAGCCAAGTAGATCTGAAACCCTCCAGTAGCTTGTTGAGAGCCACAAATCAGCACCACCTCTTGGGTGCCTGATGCCTTAGGCAAACTGGAAAACATCCACCTGTCAAAGCTGTGTCAGGGAACAGTTTGGCTGCCTTAGGCAATTGCCCAGCTTAGTAAATCCTGATAGTGATGCTTATTAGTCTGAGTAACACAGCTACCTCTGTGGAACATGTTAGTCTGCTGCATCAAAAACAACAAAAAGTCTTGTGTACCTTAAATGTTATTTATTGTGGCATAAGCATTGGCACTGAACTAGAACACACCTCATCAGATGCAAGTAGCAAGCCGTAGCTCAGTGGTAGAGCACTTGCTTTGCATGCAGAAAGTCTCAGGTTCAATCCCTGGTATTTTTAGGTAGGGCTAGGAAAGAATCCTGCCTGAAACCCTGGAGAGTCACTACCACTGGGTGTAGATGGACCCACATGGCCTGACTTCTTATGTTGCTATGAGGTAGACTCTCTCTGCAATACCTTTGCCAGTTTTTAAGGTACCACAAGACTCTTTGTTATTTTTACTAATCTTGGGATTCACTAGGACTTCAGCTTATGCCCAGCATTGTATGCCAGTAGTAGAAATGCTGAACAGCAAAAAGATGATATAAAACTAGCCCCACTAATCCAGATGTGACTGCTGCATCTTTTCCCTTTTTAAAAAAATGCTATGTGGACACCTCAATTTAAGTCCATATGTAGCTTTTATCATAGGACAATATAATATGAAATGTGGGAGAGCTGGAGTGCTTGGAACATAGATATAGAGGACATGACAGAATCATGATGGGAGAGAGCCAGTAGGGTATGGTTATCTCTCAATATAGATTGTAGAGAAGACTGAGGTAGTGTTGCTCTGCATATCAAACAGGACATAGAGTCAAACAAACTAGAAATCTTAAAAGGGGCAGGTTCCTTCACAGAATTGCAGTGGGTAGCAGTACCAGCTCCCCAAAGCAATTTAAGACAAGTAACCTTCTATTGTTCCCCTGACCAGAATGTTCAAGATGATCTTGAGATGGGCTCTTCTTTTGTTCCCATATAATATTGGAAGTATCATGAGGTCTAGCACCTGCTGAAACACCATTTGTTTCTTACAGCTAAATAGCAAATCTCCTCCTCCTCCTCCTCCTCCTCCTCCTCCTCCTTCTTCTTCTTCTTCTTATTATTAATTTACCGCCCAACAGCCAAAGCTCTCTGGGCGGTTCACAACAATCCATAAAAACACGCAATACAATATACAATAAAAACATTATACAAAATTTAAAAGCCCGATTTAAAAAAACATATAGATAAAACAGGAAATGCAGTGAGACCAATTAAAAAAGAAACCACCCCACCAGCTATTGCTTACATAGCCCCTTTCACCATAAACAACAAAAGACACTTGTGGCACCTTAAAGACTAACAAATGTATTATGTCATAACCTTTCATGGATTTATCTGATAAAGCCGACTCCAGTCCACAAATCATAAGTTTAATCAATTAAGGGTGCAATCAATTAAGAGTAGGATCCTTTGCATGTTTAGACAGAAGAAGTCCTACAACTCCCAGCATTCTGCTGGCTGGGGAATGCTGGGAGTTGTAGGATATTTTTCTGTCTAAACATGCAGAAGATTGTGCCCTAAATCTTCAAGCATTTGCATATTAATCAAATAGCTCTAAAGGGGGGGAACCCCAGATGAAGCAGAAACACATTGCAGTAGGCACAATCATAGAAGAGGTACGGTATACCCTCCTGTGCCTGAAAGAAAGAGGGATGTCTTTTCGACACCTGTATTAAAAATAATTAGTTGTTTTAGTTTTGGGTTTTTTAAAAAATCTGCTGTTCAATTAATTGGGGCACCTCTTTAAGCTGCTACTCTAGTCATTGTATTCCTAAATTTCAAACTTTTCTCTTTTTCCCCCTTCCCCATGTTCCTTGAAAATACTTCCTGATTCTTTCTCTCAACACTTTACACTCTTAGAACCGCACTTCACCCTTCACAGATCTTCAATTCAATAAATGTGGCCCTGATTTGAAACCATATGCCCTGAGTCTGCCTCTTCTTTATCTCGCCTTTACACGCGCAAAGAACTTCCAATGGCCCCTTACGTGGGAACAGGGAGAAGGCTTGCGCGTGGGGGAGGAGAGAGGAGGCAGGCACCTGGTAAGGTGGGTCACGAGAAATGAGCCAATGGCTCAAAAGGGCGGGGACCCAGATAAGAGCTTATTTAAGCTCCTGGGTTCCCGCCTTCGGTCTCTTTGCTCCTGTTTTTCCAGTTCTTTCAAGGCTCTAACTGCCCATTCCATTAGGAATCACAAACTACATTTTTGAGACCTGTGAGAATGCAAATATACAGCAACATCTGTCTTCCTTCTCCCTAAAATCATCACACACATAGAGGAGAAATATTGCCAGAATAGTTTGCCTTCCATAAAAACAACCTTTTGAAAATTTGTCATGGTGTATGTATTTCCCCCTCCCCCCATACCCGTTCAGGGAGGATTTCCAAATAAGGCTGCTCTAAACACAGTAGGAGAATCATCTCATGCAGTAGAGAAATATCAGCTTTGTTTCCCTGCCTTCTCCCTGTGGCATGCAGAGAATACCCAAGTGCTGTAGAATCTGGCAGCATTTGTGGCTCTCTGCCATTTTCTTCCCAGCAAAGACAGTTTTTTTCTGGAGAAGTGAAGGGCTGCTTATATTTGTGAACATCTGTGGTGCTGTGTTCGCCTGCCTGCTTCCAAAGCCCATGGTGCCTCTGTCTCTCTCATACATGCACACGCACACTCTCACACTAAAGAGTCAAATCTGATTTTCATACGAGTTAGACGCTGTGCAGCAAACAAAATGCTCTGTGGAACTGTGCTTTTTACCTGAGGCTTTCCCCACCTACCACCACCGCCATGCCTCTTCCCTCACAGTGAGCACTTCTGCTTGCTAAGGAGTTCATCAAGGAGCATAACTAAAGCAGATCAGTTACCATGGCCACACAGGGAAGAGCTGTGGGGCTGATGTACAGCAGCTCCAAATTCTTTGGATTAGGAAAAACAATAAGAGAGTGAAAGGCGAAGATTTATCACCCAGCCTGTGAAAAGTGCTCTGCAAACCCTTGGATAATTTGTGTGTTTGCTTTTAAGAGGATCAAATGTATTTTTCTAACACAGCATGTAATTGAATGTAGAATTTGGGAGTTAGGAGGAGGAGGAGACCTGTGTGCAGTGTTCCAGCTATGGGCAATCTTTACAAAGCCAAATGGGGGACGGGGGGGGGGAGACCCACTGTTTTTGTTTTGTTTTATTTATAAGTTAACCTCCCATCTCTACGGGGCCTCCCAACAAGATAAAAAGTAAACAAAACACAATTTTAAATTACTAAAAAACAAAACAAACCCAACCACTCTAAAGGAGGAATACTGCTAAATTAGAAATGGCAACTGAACAACTGTAGAACTTGCCAAAGACATAACCTTGAAAAAGCTTCAAGAACTGTACTACTTTGGACCTTATTTAGGTGGCCATTACTTCAGGATACCTGCAGTAAAGACCCTGTCCCTTGCCCCAGAGGTCCTCACCTCACATGGGGTGGGCACACAGAGAAGAGCTTTCTTAGCCGCAGATGTGTGTGTATCTCTCCTTGCAGATGTTATATGCTTTACTGAGCATGCACATTTGTCTGAATGGAATATTTCATAATGCTTTTAGTCTTAGAACATTATTTTATTAGTAAAAATCTTAGTAAAACATTATTTTATTAGTAAAAATTAGTAAAATATTAATAGCTGGCATCACATGCTATTCCATGTTGCTCCTGTGATACAATATGGTGGTTAAGAGCAGGAATTATGAGTTGGGAGCCCTTTGTTCAAATATCAGTTCAGTTGTATTTTCATTAAGTGGCCTTAGGCAAGCCACTGGCTGCGTTCAAACTACATGATAACCCACACTCTAGGGTTGAGTGCGAGTTTTTGAAATGTAGGTTGTTGTTGAAATGTGGATTATTGTGTTGTCTGAACCCAGCTGCACTAACAAACCATGGTTTGTTAACCACGAACAACCCACAGTTCACAGCCCAACAACAAACCATGGGTAACATTCATGGGTTGTTCATGGTTAACAAACCATTATTTGTTAGTGTGGCTGGGTTCAGACAACATGATAACCCATGTTTCAACAACAAGCCACGGTTCAACAACAACCAACACTCAACCCATATTCAACCCTTGAGTGTGGGTTATATCGTGTTGTCTGAAGCCAGTCAATGGGTGCATTCGCACGTCACAACAACCCACCTTGGCAATAAGTCTTGTCTGAAGCCAGTCAATGGGTGCATTTGCACGTCACAACAACCCACCCTGGCAATAAGTCAAGGTGGGTTGGTTGTTGTGCGAAAAGTCCATGGTGCGCCCTACAGAAGATCAGGCGCACCATAGATTGTTGGCCCCCTCCCTCCCACTCCTCCCCTGTCCCTGGTCCTCCTGCAGGTATCCCAGGGGACACCACAGGCAGGGCCAGTGCTACCATTAGGCGAACTAGGCGGCTGCCTAGGGCGCATGGCTAAAGGGGGCGCAGAAACGCCTTGAAACTTTTTAGCACTGTAGTGGTCCCTGCCTGGGCAATGGCTCGCCTGCTGGAGTGCGCGACCGAGGCGGGCGGGCGGAGGGCTGGCTCAGAGAGGGACTCCCGCCGCGGGTGCTCCGCTCCTGCAGCAATGCGGCCAGCCCACCGGCAGCCAGGCGGGATCTGCCGCCGCCGCCACTTCCCCCACGTGTCGCGGTGGCTCCTCTCCGGCTCCCTGGGCATGTGTGCCGCCAAACGCCAGCACCGCCGCTGGCAGCTGCGCAGAGGGAATCGCGCCTCCGCTGTGTTGCCTCCGCAGAGTCTGCAGGCGTTCATGGGAAGGGTTCCGTGGGTGGCGTCCCTTGCGAAGGCGTCCCAGCCGGCCGGGCCTACGAGTCTACTCAGAAGTAAGTGCGACACTGACTAGCCCCCCTCCTTCTCCTTGGCCTGGTAGCCGGCTCAAGTGGGAAGGGAGGGGGGGTGCTAAATATCTGACCTTGCCTAAGGCGCCAAACTGCCTTGCACTGGCCCTGACCACAGGAGGACCAAGTGGTCCCTCCACTCCTCAGTGCAATCACTAGCTGTTTCAGGCTCTCCTTGGCTTTTTTTTCACTTTACCCTCTTTTTTCCCCTGGAGATCACAAAAGCTGGCATTCAAGCCATTTTGACAGCCACAGACAGTCCCTTCAAAGTGCCTCAGTGGCACCTTGGAGGGGCTGGCAGTTCTTGTCAAACCTTATTTATTTATTTATTTATTTATTTATTTGCCCCACTAGTTTTTGCAAATATTTGCAAAAAAATTTTTTAATTTTTTTATCCATGCTTGTGCAACTGCGGACATCCAGAGTTGCGGGAAGGGGTAGACTTAGGTTGGCAATGTGCAGGGGGGTGCCTGCTGGCAAAGTTCAGCAGGTACCCACCATAGGCATTGCCCCACAGAGGCTGCAGGTAAGTTTATTTTCCCCTTTGGTTCCATTTGACAGCTGTCAAAAGATGAGCTGTGAAATGTAACCAAAGGGATGAGTGATCTTAGCTCACAAAAGTGGGGTGGCAGCTTGAGATTCTACCACCTTAGGAACATGCAAAAGTGCGAACCATCCTATTTACAGGAGTAGTTATTTTTGACAGCTGTCGAAAGTAAAGCTCCATTTTTAAAGTGGGGGTTTATAAAGAGTTGAAAAAAATTTTTTGCCAGGAAACTACACAGGTATATAGACACCTGTAATATGGGATTACTTCAGGATGCGTTGTCCAGCAATCTTTTTCCAGGATGGTAATCCCAGGGGAAGATAAAAGGGAAGTTACATTTTATCCTTTCACAGTGTAGTACTGGGCTAGGCAACTTGTGGCCCATGAGATGTTTGGGCTTACAAATCGTATGAACCCTCACCACTGGCTATGCTGGCTAAGTCTGATTGAAGTTGTAGGCCAAAACATCTGGAGGGCCACAAGTTGTCCACCAAGTTCCTTGGTCTAGGCCAAGGAACTTTGCGAGCTTGCCTGATTGAGCTTAAAGCATTGGGTCCCCTCTATATAATCTTAGAAGCATCACCATCTTCCCCAACCCATGTGTCTGTGAATAGACCTCACTTAGCTCCTCTCCGAGCCCTGCCTACAGTTAGATGTGCAAGGGAAGGCTTTAGTGAGTGAATAGGAAGGGGACGCTGGACATGCGGCATTTGCTTTGCTAACTGAAAGGTTCTTCCTCGTCAAACGTGCAAATTTTTGACAAGAAAGATTGAAGCTTTCTAATTGACAGCTCAGCTGATCCCCTCTCCCCCACACACAATTTTTTGCTTTAATTGAAAGCTGGGCTGCTTCAGAGACTAACCATTTCCCGAAGGCACCAAGCAGTAGTAGTTAACATTAGATGGGCAGGAAATTTTATACAGGGCTCGGCTTTCGAGTTGCAATTGTTTAGGTGAGGAACCATGCTTTCCTATGTATTTTGCAGGGGATGTCTCTACGGTGAACCAAGATCTTTAGGTGCCAGAGGAGAATATCTTGGCATTTGTTCACAGTGACAAAGCTGCACATGGTCCCCCCACTTCATTAGTTAGTCTGCACCATAGTACAGTGTCAAGTGCATCATAACACTGTAGAGTGTTGAATTATGGTACTAACAAAAGATTGAACTCTTTTTCTTCACCCAACAAATTATGTCAATATGAGAGAGAAGGCTGGTTCACACATCACACTAAGCCACCCTGCCAAGAAGGCACCATAGGTTGGTTGCTCGCTGGACAACCTATGGTACTTTCAACAGTTGATGAGGCTTGCCATGGCTTGTTCTCTCCCTCAGTCCTCCCACTGGCTTTGGCACGTATCCCAGGCACCTTTGCGGCAGAACTCCTTGTTTCCTTGGTCCCTACGTCTGCATTTGGTTTGCTGGGGTTGCTGGCTACTGAGGAAAACCTCCCTCACCCCTGCATCAGCTCACCAAATGGAAAATGATGTTACGAGCCCCTATGACTGCAATAACAAGTTCGCCAGCTTTTTTTTTTTCTTTTTCTGGGGACTTTGGCTGTTGTGCAAGTCCACCTCTGCAGTATTTAGCCAAGCATCGCTGCATTCCCCTCTTCTACTTCAGCGCTTACATTGCTAGCTAGCAAATGCCTTTTTTTTTTTTTTAAAGGCTACTTCACTTTACTCTAAAGTAAGCACACCCACTCCCAAAGCAAGACCACCCACTGGCAACGCACCTTCTCTTCATCCGCTTTCGGTTCTCCCCACCTTCCTCTGTTGCTACCTTGATATGGGTTACGGAGCAGTGAGTGGGATCAGGAAACATACACAAATGCCATGGCAGAGAAGTAACACAGAGAGGAAAATTGCGGAAATGTAAAGGCAGCTGTCAGCTGAGAAGGGATGAGGGAGGACGGTGGCGGCATGAGCGAGGAGTGGCAGGGGCTTTTGCCACTCTGGCTGGGCAGCTCTCTAGCCATTCCCAACAACCCATGATAAAATTGCCCTGCTGGGTTCAGATGATTCAACAAGCCAGCATGGGTATTGTCACACCCCTCCCCTCATGGGGCCCCCAAAGCCTGCCCTCCTTTTTGGAGCTATGTGTGCGCTTATGTAAGGTTGGGGTTTTCTCTTTCTGTAACCCTTAGCTCTCATGCTGATCTTGGGATTTCTATTATCCCTACCTTATACTTCTTTGACCAAATATAAAGCACAACTTCCCGCACAGGTTGCTTCAATAAACAAAGTAAAGTTTATTTTAAAATACAACAGTTTCTTGAAGTAAGTTTTATATGTAAGTTTCAGTCAATATTAATTAATTTACTATTGTATTCTATTTCCAGTCCACCCTCACCAACTGTTCCCAAAATATTAATCCTGCACTCACTAGCTAATCTCCTAACAATCCTAATCCAATCTCTCAACTCTCTCTCCAGTCAAGCTCCACAGACTCCTAAACAGCAGTCTAGCACTGCTCAGAACACAACTTCACTCTCTAAGCAGCAGCACCCACAGTTATTCTACCTCATTCAGATAGGAAATTCGCTGTTTCTGTGTAATGAATTCCACAGGGTCTTGAAAGAAAGAGGATGGGAAGGCTATGTAGATGAAACAAGGGAGTGCTAAAGGACTGTCAGTGTTTTTTCAGGATTAATTGGATTGTATAGCCTGCACAACCATGGAAGGGGATTGTTTGAGCTGCATGAAGTATCTGATGTTTGTCTTCAATTTCTTCATATTTGTAAGTATTCTCTTGTTTTCTTTCATGCCTCTGCTTATGAGTTGACAATATGGCTGTATTTTGGTTTGAGTTACTACAACACAGCCTTTAAGATTCATTATTGCAGCATGTGAAACACACCTAACACCTCTCATCAGAAGCCACCAGGACATTTTATTGATGAGGAGGGAGGTTACTAGTGCTTTAGCAGCTAATAAGGCCCATACACATAATTCTGAGTAATTGGATTTGTAGACCTGGCTTTCCAGTGAGATTTATCTAATCACTGGGTACATTGGCAGTCTGGGATTTTATTACAGCACAGAATATAGTTACATAATTTCTTAAGGCAGTATCCTATGCAGCCCACATGCCAGTGGAACCCACTGCTAGTGCAACAGGGAGCTAGTGGCTGTTAAAGCAACTGGAAATTAACAGAAACAGTCATTTCCGAAATGGGTCATATCAGTGGAGCTCCCAGAAGGGAGCTCTGCTGACCTCACCTGATCCAGAAATGAGCATTTCTGCTCATTTCCAGGGCTACTTTAAGAAATGCTAACTCCCTGATCTGCTACCAGTGGGTCCCGCTGCACATTAAAATTAGCGGGAACACAGCAGCAGTATTGGATACTACCCTTAGCATTTTTTCCTCCCCAAAACCATAATTCTTTTATGAGGTATAATAATTTGGAATCAACAAGCTATGCAAAGCATACATAGTTATGGCCATTGTATTTGTTTCGTAAACCTCTTTGAGCACAACATATTTTGGAAAATGCGGTATACAAATAAATTGACTAACTATACTAATCCCTGTGCTGATCACTATTAGGCCAAGCAAATTTAACACTATCAGTACGGCCCACATAGCAATAGGAGCAATAAACCAACATCATATGGTGCCAAAACTCCACACGATGAAGTACATCATCTCTGAAGCTCAGCTTCTAGTGACAGTGCTATTGTTGTTGAAGAAACCACCATCTGGAAGCACCTTTAGGTTATATACGTATGTGATGTGCTTGTGCTGTCTGTTCAGTACAGCTGAAGCATTCTGAAAAAATGTGCCCATTATATTCTGTTGAGATTTAATAACATAGGATAAGGAATGCCTTACACAATTAAGGGACATCTAGCAGCCCTACCAAGGTACTCTTTGTTTCCCAAAATGAAAAGAAGATTTGCAAAGATGGGGTCTATGCAACTGGTGAAGACTGTGATGTTATCCTATTCCTCATTCCATAATAAAAAAAATTTCCCCTGGATCCCTGCAGATCTTCTTTGCCTGTAAACTAGTGGATTAGGGTTACAAGGAACCATGAAAGAGGACTGTGTAATAAACAAGGAGGGTAATACATAACTTGAATAGTTGAAATGTTGAGTGCTTCCTGCTGTAAATAGTCTCAATAATGAAAAGCAATGGAGAAAAATTGTGCAAAAAGCATTCTCTGAACAGAATAAGCTTGCTCTGTATAGAGCTATCCTCCTAATGTAGCAATTATGTTAGAACTTTTTGCTCCCTGGAATCTAGTGAGATTTTATTCTAAATCTTTCCTTTTTTGGCAGCTGGGTGGTACATGTCTACTGGGAGTTGGAATATGGGTCATAGTAGATCCCACAGGATTTCGAGAGATAGTGGCTACTAATCCTCTGCTCTTCACGGGGGCGTACATCATGCTGGCCATGGGAGCAATGCTTTTCCTGCTGGGGTTCCTTGGCTGCTGTGGAGCCATTCGTGAGAACAAATGTCTCCTTCTCTTTGTAAGTACTGCTATTTTGTTTGTATTTGGTTTTCTTTGTATTTGACTTCCTTGGTTAGGATGGATGATAGAGTATTACTGGAACAGATTATGGCGTTATTTTGCCCACATCCTGTTTTTTTCCTTGACTGCAAGGCACTTTTTGCAGAGTTGAGAACTAAGGGCATCTCATTTTATTAATGTTGTGAACTGCTTTGAGGACTCCAGTTGTAAAGCTGCATATCATCTACTAAATATTTAGTAATATTTACTGAATATGTAATATTTATAGAATCCCTGCAGAAAATATATGTGGGCCCCAGAAGTCCAGTTGTAGCTTGTACGCTGGTTAACACATAACATTTCATCTCAAGAATAGGGGGGGAGATTCTGTATTCAGCTATATATATTGTGTCTACAGGCTCATCGAGACATAACATACTTGTTCTAACAAGCCACAGATTAGCAAACCACTCTTCCCCGAGTGCAGGTGGAACAAGGAACTGTGGTTTGTTTAAAAGTGGAAGCAGATCCTTCTTATCTCCTCCTCATAGCTGTGGAAGGGGAGGGGAGAATGCACGCCAGAGGCTTGTTACAGATAATTCAAGAAACCATGGCTTATCTACAAGTACTTTCACCAAGGCCTGATACAAGAATGCATTTGTAAGAACTCCATGCCCTGTCTATATTCTGTGTGTGCATTTACCCCGCAACTATGGGGCATGGGGGCACCATGTCCTTGAACTCTTCCTGCTCTGAGCCCACCTTCCTTCCAGTCCCAGTCTAATCCTCAGTATGGAAGGGCCACTGTGCAATGGAATGCTCTGTGGAGCCCAAGCCTTGGCAGGGCTACTCAGAAGTAAGTCCCACAGTTGGGACTTAGATGGGACTTAGTCTGTGTGCAATAGATTGGATGCAATCCTAGGCATCTATGCATTCCTAGGATTGCAGCCTTAGAAAGGAAGCCGCGGGGTGGGGGGAGGGAGGCAGACTAAGACAGGAATTGAGTTGTGTGTGGGAGAGATACAGAGGGGTGGGTGGATATGCAGAGCAATCCTATGTAGGTCTGCTTAGAAATAGTAGATCTGCTTAGTAAGTCTACTTAGAAATGAGATCAGTGTGACTTACTCCTATGGAAGCATGCATCAGATTGCAACCTCAGGAATGAGGAAGGACAGGTGAAGACACAAGTGTGTGTGTGTGTGTGTGTGTGTGTTAGAGAGAGAAAAAGGGGTGAGAGAAAGGGGGGATGTGGATGGGACATGCACAGCAATCCTAGGAAGGTCTACTCAGAAGTAAATCCCATTGCGTTCAATGGGACTTCTATGCAATAGGATTGCAGCGTTATACTCAGTTTCTTGGACAAATCACTTCTTTCTCCACCTCAACAGTTCGTCTTCTGTGAAATGGGCGTTTTGTTGTGCTACATGGGGTCAAAAAATGTAGTTTTGTATTTCGGTCTCAGACCCAGCCTCTGCCATGTAGTCCATTTCTTTGGCAAATAACTTGTCTTTCAGCCTCACCGGCTTGCCTTCTGTGAAATGGATTATTGCAGTAGCAAATTTTCTGACCTTTCATTTGCTAAGTCCATTGCATTTCATTTTATCGTATACAGGTGGGATGGAAAAAGCTATGTAAGAATTTTCCCCCAGGAACAAGGACTTCTGGAATTGATGTTTCTGTAAAAAAAAAGGGGGAGGGGTTACAGCAAAGAACTAGCTATGCAAAACAATTGCATGTGTGTGGGTCATGCAAAGATTGGCAAGATTTTCATATTTCTTCAAGGGGTTTAGATGGCTGTTACTATAGCTGGGTTAGGGAGAAGGTGTTATTTTCATGGACTGATTAAAATCCAAGTTCTCCTACAAAGTTTTCAAAAATAGATGAGCCAGAAGCTTCCTGAGAGAGATTATGCAGCGATACATAATGAATGCCTGAAGCTTTTAGCTCAAGTGTAAACGCAAGGCAAGCATACAGCATGGATGAGAGACAAGAGAGAAACATGGCATCCCAAGGGAAGTTCTCAATTCAAGTTTATTTCCATGCAGAGATAATTTTTCATGTTATATTTTTATAAGAAATGCGGCAGTTGAATCTGATATGTTGCATCAAGCTGTGTTATGTTTCACAGCCCCTAAAGCTGTTCTAGCAGTTGGACTTAGCATGTTTAAAAAAAAACCTCGAAAACCCTGCAGGCTTCCTGGAAAACAGATAAATAAGCTAGCCTATGGAATATCCTAAAGCCATTTTCCTATCTCCTTGATAAAACTGAGTTGATGGATGTTTGCATTTTGCAAGTCTACAAAAATCAAGTTAAACTGTTAAGTAGAAATCAGATCTAGTGTGCTCATATAAGACATTCCTGTTCCCTGCTTCTTCCTGTTTCTCTCTGCCATCAACACCACCACACTGACTGGCAACAGTGGGAAGGAAGGGAAAAAGGACAAACCAGTGTTGCTTACTCTAATTTCTATTGAGTTTGCCTTCAAAATACCCCTGATGACAGCCTCATTTCCCCATCTGTACCTGCAAGTCACAGTATTAGTTGCAGGTACAGTTGGGGAAATGAGAATGGGAAAGCAATTTGCCCAAGGCCAGCCAGTGCATCCATGGCAGAAAATCTTTATATCAAACATGGAGAGAGGTACTCCCAAATGATCAAGGAATCACAAAAAAGTGGGACCCAATATTTTTTTTTAAAAAAAGAGTGGAAAAATTATGAATACTTAATGGATACATCCAAAAGTGTTCTTGTTATGAGCAGAAGGAACTTCTACTAGTGCAAGGCTCCACCTCCTGCAATTTCCATCAGCTCTCCTCTCCTGCTGCAGCACGCTGTGCTACATTCTATAATGTCCTGGAGTAGCTTTTCAGGAGGCAGCCCTGGAGATGAGGGGGCAGGAAAGTCCTATTGCTGCCTTCTCCAACCTGGTACTCTCCAGGTGTTTTGGACTTCAACTCCCATCTGCCCCAGCCTGCATGGTCAATTGTCAGGAATGCTGTGAGTTGTAGTTCAGAACATCTGGAGGGCACCAGGTTGGGGAAGGCTTGGGCAGTTGACACGATCGCTCCTGAGCATCCTCTCCCATGTAGTGGAACGAGTGTGGATCGAACATGGGCTAGAGCTCATTTGGAAGCCTACTCCATGGCAATGAGGGCACCAAATTATGAAGGAAGGGGGGGCTGTCTGGCCGGCCCGTCAACCCACCCTTTCCTACCCAAAGGCCCCCAGAGATCTCAAGGTGCCAGACTGCCAGCCTCAGCTCTGCAATCCTACTTGAATCTCTGCCAGGGACTTGCCCTTGACTATAACCTGGATTTAGCTGAACCAACAAAGCAACCACATGCACCATGTGGGGTAAAACCAAGAAGGTTTATTCAGGTAGCAGATTACAACAAAAGGTGGGAAATGAGGGAAGGAGACAAAGTGGAGTGACACTTTGGTACAAACAATAGAGCTACAAAACAATAAAACTGATTCCTTATATCTCCCAGGCACTCACCAGTTACCTGGGGGTCCGTCTGCTTCAGGGCTTACCTCAGCCTGGCCCTACCACAAGAGGAGATCACCGCACCCACCCTAAGGTCCAGGATGGGTGGCCCTCTTCAGGGCTTGCCTTAGCCACAGCCCTCATTCAGCTTTGTTCACTGGGAGCCCCCCAGGGTTGGTGGCTGAGGCCTGACCGGAGTCATGAACCTGCTTGCAGCTTGCTGCTTAGCGACCAACAACAACCAGCAGCCACAGCTTGGCAATATAGCTTTCCCCCCTCCCCTCCTCCTTTCTGTAGCTCTGCTGCCTCTAGCCAATTAGGATGAACCTCACCTGGCCCAGGCAGAAGGGAGGGGTGACTCATGACTAGTGGGCTTCTGCATCTTGCATATGAAAGCCGGGTCACTGTAGACTAGACTAGCTTTTCAGGACTTTCAGGCGCCATGCTTTATCAGATACTTATGCACACTTCGCCTCCTCCCAGCCCCCAACCGGGAATACCTGGTTTACACATGAGGAGGTGTGTGTGTGTGTGTGTGTGTGTGTGTGTGTGTGTGCAGGCATGTGAGTGTGTGTGTAGGAACCCTCAGAGGCTCTTTTCTTCACACAAATAAATTGTACTTTTCCGCCACCATTACATCTGAACAGAGTCAGTGCAGCTTTTTCAGGTTGTCAGAGGCCTATTACACTTTAGCCTGCAAGAAGAGGAGGTAGACTACTCAATCGCCCGCTGTGTGACCAATTTGTGTGACACTTTGTGGATAAAACTGATCGTATCTGTGCCGCCTTGGATACCATAGTTACAAGTCAGGTGGATGTAACTTTGGCTCCTGCTTGTCCAGTTACAAATTGTACAGCCCAAGGATGTGGATAGGATCCTTGGAGAAGTGAAGCCTACCATTTGTGTGCTGAACCCTTGCCCTTCCTGACTTATAAAAGTAGCCAGGGGGGACTGGCTGAGTGGGTAAGTGGTGAATGCCTCTTTACAGCAAGGTGTGATTCTGCATTGCCTAAAAGAGGTAAGACATTTGTTTAAAATAACCCTCCCTGAACCCTACTGTGTTGGATAATTTCCAGCCAATTTCCAATATTCCATTCTTGGGCAAGGTGCTGGAGCATGTGGTGGCTTCTTAGCTTCAGGGATTTCTGGATGGTGTGGATTATCTAGATCTATTTCAGTCTGCTTTCAGGTCTCGTTACAGGACAGAGACTGCTTTGATTGCCTTGGTGGGAGATCTATGCTGGAAACTGGACAGGGGGAGTGTGTCCCTTTGGTTTTATTGGGATTCTCAGCAGCTTTCAATACCATCAACCATGGTATCCTTCTGAGATGCCTGTCTGAGATGTCTGTCTGAGTGGGACACACTGTTATACGGTGGCTCCGGTCCTTGTTGGAGGGATGATCTCAGAAGGTGGTGCTGGGGGATTCATATTTGAGCAGTTACTTTACTCCCAACTCAAGGATGGAAAGCGGAATATCGGTGGTCAATATAAGAGGTTTAAAGATGTTCATAAGGCTAATCTAAAAAAATGCAATATAAACATCGAAAACTGGGAAGCTCTGGCCCATGAACGATCTAAATGGAGGTTGGCCTTTCACAAAGGTTCCATGGACTTTGAAGAAGCCCGAGTGCAAGGTGAAAGGGAGAAACGTGCTAAGCGAAAAGCACATCAAATGAATCCTTTACAGGACCATCTTCTATCTGGTAACCTGTGTCCTCACTGTGGGAAGCTGTGTGGATCTAGAATTGGCCTCCACAGTCACTTACGGACCCATCGCTAGAGTCTACACAATCTTCTTTAGAATTTCCTCCTTTTATCCCGGAAGACAATCTTACTCGGTCACGAGTGATCGCCTGATGATGATGTCCTGTTGGGTCCCTCAGAATTCCATCTTATCCCCCATGCTATTTGACATATACATGAAACTGTTGGGAGAAATTGTCCAGAGTTCGGGGTTCAGTGCCACCAGTATGCTGATGACATGCAACTCTTCTCTCTCCTTTCCATCCAAATCCAAGGAACCTGTTCTAGTTCTAAATCGGTGCTTGATGTTGGCAATGAACTGGATAAGGGCAAACAAATTGAAGCTTAATGCAGACAAGATAAAGGTGCTCCTGGTTAGTCAAAAGGCGTATCAGAGAATAGGGATTCAACCTGTGGTAGAAGGTGTTACACTCCCCCTGAAGACTCAGGCTAGCAGTTTGGATGTACTTTGGCCTTGAACCTGGATGCCCCGGTTTCAGCGGCGGACAGGAGTGCGTTTGCGTACCTGAGGCTAGTGCCCCAACTGCAGCCATTCCTAGAGATGTCTGATTTGGCCACGGTCACACATGCTTTGTTACATTCTGTTTGGACTACTGTAACACACTCTACATGGGGCTGCCTTTGAAAACTGATCAGAAACTTTAGCTGTTCCAGAATGCTGCAGCCAGTTGACCAGGACTTGTTACAGGGAGCACATGACTCCCTTGTTACAACAGCTTCACTGGCTACCGGTCTGTTTTTGGGCAGAATTCAAAGTGCTGCTTATGACCTATAAAGCCCTATATGGCTTGGGACCAGGCTACCTGAATGACCACCTTCTCCCATATAAACCTGCCCAAGTCCTAAGATCGTCTGGAGAGGCCCTTCTTTCAAGTCTGCCACTTTCAGAGGCATGTTTGGTGGCAATACAAAAGAAGGCCTTCTTGGTGGCCACTCCCAGGCTGTGGAACTCCCTGCTGATGGAGGCTAGGTTTGCTCCTTCTCTGCTGTCCTTCTGCTGGCAGGCAGAGACCTTTTTATTCAAGCAGGCTTTTGGTGTGTAAGCGGGTCTGTTAGGTTGGATACTGTTTTCACTCTGTTGTTGTGTTTTTAATTGTGTTTTAATGAATTTGTTTTATTATTGTTTTTATCAAGTTTTGTTGTGCTTGTAAGCCACCTGGAATGTCATTTTTCTTGGTAGAAATGTGGGGTACAAATAAAATAAATAAATAAATAAATAACTCTACACAATGCAGAGCAGTTTAGAGGTCTGTCAGTGGTACCGGGAGTGTTATTGCAGAGGACTCTATCCTCCAGCAGATCCACGCCATCAGTCACATATGCAGTGAAAGTATTAGCCATGAATTGTGAAACACATGCTAAGTGAGAAGTAGCATATGTCCCATGGGATCAACAGCATGAATGATTCATAAAGTAAAGCCCTAATTCTTGTGGTCTGCCATTCCTCTAGGTGTTTTCTTCATTTAAAGATTTGGCAAATATGTTCCGCTGTTGCTGTAGATTTCTGATGACTGGAGAGGACACATGCCTCATTCAGTTTGCTCTATCACTTTGATTATTTTGAGAGATTCTGTCCCAGCTGTTTGCTGTAGATCCACAGTGATTTGTCTGCCTTTCCTTTTTCTCTTTCAGTTCTTCATGTTTATTTTGCTAATCTTCCTGGCAGAACTCTCAGCTGCGATCCTGGCTTTTATCTTTAGAGAAAATGTAAGTATTACACCAATGGCATGATGGAAAGTTCTCTAAGATCCTGCAGGTTTTGGTTCAGGTGGACTTCTAGTTAGTAGTTTATGTGTTTGCTGAGCAGACATTTGTTTAGGGTATCACTGAACCATTCCCTTTATTACTCTTGGCCTGAACAATTTGCAGCCGCCTATTGAATGTAAACAGACGCAGCTTGTGTCAAGTAGATGGTTTATGTGCAGAAGAGATAGGCATGCTTCCCAAAGGTTTTCAGAGTTAAGAGGATTATGCAGGCACATACTTTAAAAATAAATAAATAAAAGCTCATCATTAAAATTGAATTAGTTTTAGTTTCACAGAACAGGGACAAAATTAATGGTTTGAGAGGTTAAAAGCATTCAGCACAGAAAAAAAGTTTATTGTAATTTTTTTCATAGTGCCAGTGTGAAGAATCTGTAACATGCTGGGTCTGCATTGTAGTGCTCATCTGTCCAGTATCATCTTTACTGAAAACAGAGCTGTTAATTATACTGAGCTCAGATGGGGAAAATGTTCTTTGGACAGAAAGGCTGTAATTTCATGTTTGGACTGTCATTTTGACTTGTCCCCTTTAAAAAAAAAAAGTGGATTGGTTGATCATTTTCTTTTTGTTTTCCTTACGAGTTGACGAGTTGCACAAATTCAGTCCGCAGTGGTTATACTTACTAAACAGGAATAGGCAGTAGTACAGTTCTTTACACTTGTGGTTTCCTGTCTTGTATAATTTTCAGAATTGTACAGATTTACCCACAGTTCTCTCTGTGATGCAGAAATAAAAGACAAAAAGGCAATTGCACATTCCTAAGCAGAGATTTTTAAGTGGATGAGGGAATGGGTGGGTGGGTGGAAGGAACTGGGAGCAATGGCCAAAAAAAAACACACCTGGGTCACTCATTTTCCTAGAACGACTCAGCTGTATGTGTTGGCTTACTTTGCTTTGTATTTATTTGCCCACCCCCCCCCACACACACAGTGAAATAGGCATATGTATGATCTTGTGTCACATGCAAAGCCTCAGGTGATGAGACAAGCTGTTGTGAACACATCTCTCTGCTTTTGCTCCCTGAAATGCTGTGAATCTTTTCCTCTCATAATGATGAGATAGTATGTGACCAGACCATTTTTAATTTAAGCATTTCACCATTTAATTATAGTTTGAAGGCTTTTCAAAATCAGGCTTGTCATCCAGATATGTACAGTTTAATATTCTGAACTCAACAGGTGTATACATCTAATGATATGTAGTATAGCTGTATTGTTTTAAACCAATCTTATATATTGTGAAATAGAGTTACACTAAATTTTATGGTGGTTACAGTGAAGTCCAGTCTGAAATCAGATAGACTGATCACATGCGCAAGGAGTCCATTGCAGTGTCCCTCAGCAGTGTAACCCTGAGCTCTGTGGTTCCATGGGCAGGGGAAATGGCCAGTACATAGTGCAGGGTCAATACCAGTGGAACACCATAAATCAGGAATTAGGCTAGCACAGACCAGAGGGACTAAGCACACAGTATTGGTCACTATAACCCGGCCTTCCCCAAGCTGGCACCCTCCAGATGTTCTGGACTGTGACTCCTATGAGCCCCAGTCAGCATGGCAGATTATTAGGAATGATGGGAGTTGTAGTCCAAAACATCCAGAGTGTGCCAGGTTGGGGAAGGCTGCTCTAATCACGAAGGACCAGTTGTTATAGAAGTCCAGGTGTTAAGAAGTTGCTGGAATACAGATTTGAATTATGGATGTAGTACCGGTACTTTCAACCCAAATTGTTCTGAATGCCATCATTGGCATAATAAAGCAATGTAGTGATTGCAGTCTTAGGTCTGTAGCTTACGCTCAGCTTGTCTGAGTGTGGAAAGCTAAGCAGGGTCAAGCCTGGTTCTTACTTGGATGGGAGACCCCTCCTCTAGTTTCCTGCATTGAGCAGGGGGTTGGACTCGATAGCCTGGTAGGCTCCTTCCAACTCTATGAACTATGAAACTATGAAATCTGTGATCAGTTAATGACAATGTATTAATTAATGATTTTCATCCAAATTGAAATTAAAAATGGTATTTAATCTGGTTTTAATTGCAACTCTCATGGGACACATGTTTGGGACAGATGGAACAAATGACACAAATCATTTGTTTCTATGTGTTTGTTTTAATAAACAATACAGTAATACCTTGGATTGCAAGTAACTTGGTTTGAGAGCGTTTTGCAAGACAAGCAAATTTTTAAATATTTATTTATTTATTTTTTACTTGATATACAAGCGACGTCTTGCAATACAAGTACTGTAGTACGGCTTAAATTAAAAATCTCTGCACAAATTTTTTTGGGGGGATTTCGTTTTGATATAAGAGTGTTTTGGATTACAAGCACGTTTCCGGAACGAATTATGCTCTCAATCCAAGGCATGACTGTATGTGATTTCTCTTTGAGCCTTAGAGAAAGAAACACTTCCTTTATAGATCTTTAAAACATCACCTGTATTGAGATACTGTAATATTTCAGTTGGTTATTTTGTTAATTAATCTGGTGAAAGGAGAGCAATCAACTAAAGAAAGCCCTTTAATGGTTTGACAGCCCTAATTCTAGTGTGTGTTTTATGTAGAAGGAATTAATGAAGGAACAAGTATAGAATGACCTCGCAACAGACTTAACAAAAAGTTAACATGGATTAATTTTATTCCAAAGAGGCTATATTTTTCTCATTTTAAATAAAAGATGTTAAAGAAAGAAGAGAGGTATGAAAATCAAGTATAAAACAGCCATATCTATCCAAAGGTTAGAAGGGAAGAATGTCTCCTTTGTCAGCTGGTGGTCTACACAACTGAACAGAAGGAAAAGAACCATGCTTTGTAAACAGTTTAGATGCCCTATTCCAAATAGTGGAGACAGGGAGAGAGCATAATTGTGTCTTGGTGGCAACAGCTATTGCTCTATAAATAGTGACCGCGCCCTGGGGGTCTGTTGTAGTCAGGTCAATACAGCTCTTGTTTTCTGAATTAGTTAAAGGTCTTCCATGAGAACAGAATTGGAAGACCTCACACAAAGCAGGGTAAAACCACACACATACACAATGTGCTGTATTATACATTTGGGCATTACCAATCCAGGATTTGTTCTTTCTTTCTTTACGTCTACATACAAGGGAGATATGTTTTTCTATGACAGCACTGGCACCTCCTGCATAGCACTGCTGAACATGTTGCAGTGATTAGAAAGGAAAACCAAAATAATAGACTAAGAACCAAACTACGATTGATGTTAGGCACATAGCTCTGCCCTTGAGTGCAGGGTTGTTGTTGTTTTTAAAAAATGTCCCAGTGCAGGGATATGTGAACTGGACTGGGACCCTAACTCCTACAATTTGCATTGCCAGCAAAGGTACCATTTGTTTTAGTGCAAATTCCAGGTGTGGGGCCTGATCCAATTCATTTACTGCATTTATTTACTGTACCCAATACTCCTGCTGTCCTCTCACCCACAAAGTCTTCAACTTTTCCATAAGTCTGTACTCAGGGTGGTCCTGACATTTTATTATTGGAAGCAGCTGCTCTGAGCAATATGAGAGGTACATTCTAGGATCCTCCCAATATCACAATGGATGCTGGGGCACTACTTCTGGATCTTGTGCTGCCCGATAGTGTTGGCCAAGCATCCACAGCAACATTGCAAAGGACTGTGAAATGCACCTCTCAGATCACACAGTGTTTCACCGCCTCCGCTAAATATACTGCTGCCCCAAGAAGCCTCTTGTGTTGCTTGTGCAGTCAAGCCATCCCAGTCTGTAATGTAGATAAAGATACTAACAGGAGAAGTAGGGCATGTGTTGACCATGCTATTCAGGTTGTGATATCAGCTTAAAGTTTATCTATCCATCTATCTAATTTCTGTACTGTCCTTCAGTATAAAATTATCAGAGCAGTTTATAATAAGAACACACAGTCATAAAAGTACAACAGATAGTTCAGCAGAGTTAAAGGAACAATAAAAGATTCAAATAATAAAAATCATTAGGTGGTAAAACCCAGGGAAAATAAAAACATCTTCACTTGGCAGGAAAAGGACATTAAAGTGATTACCAGGTGAGCCTTTCTGGGAAGATAATTATATAAATGGAGTATGCCAATATGGAAGGCCTCCCAGTCACCAACTGCCTTCAGTTGGTGGGGGAACTAGGAGAAAGGCACCCAAAAATTATCATTCCACATGGGCAGGTTGATGTGGAAACAGACTTTCCTTCAGGTACCTGGGTCCCAAGCTGTGCAGGGGTTTAAAGGGAAGCACCAGTATTTTGAATTGGACTCAGAATTGAGCTGGAAGGTAGCAGACTTCTCAGCACCAGCAAGATGTATTTCTAATTACCGTACTAGTCCCAGTTGATACCATAGTAGCTGCATTTTTTCCTCCCTGCAGTTCCCAGACAGTCTTCAAAGGCAGTCCCATGTACAACACATTGCAGTAGTCCAATATCACTACTTGAGATTACCAGAGCTTGGATAAACATAGCTAAGTTATCTCTCTCCAAGAGTGGCATCAGCCTCAACTCCATGCCATTGAAGCCACCTGGGCCACTAGTGATAAGGCAGGATCAATAAGTCTACAATCCTGAATGCAACCCTGTCTAGAACAAGTTGAACATCACCTGCCTTAAACTACTCACCAACTTTAGGGGTGGTTATTTCTTCCAGACTTGTGGATTGGCATTAACAGTTGAACTAGTTAGAAGAACTTTAAGACAGTGGGTTACTTTCTATGGACAGAAGGACTCTGCTCATGGAAGGTGACTCCACTGTATTTTCAGGGATCCCTTCGTCCCCAACACAGCACAGTTCACCCCATTCAGCAGGGTCCTCCAAACCCTTATCTAGCCTTTTTAGGGGACTGGAAGGTCTACTGTCAGGAAGAGGGGGCAAGGAAGTCTGCTTCTGCCAATCCAGTTGCACACATCTAAATCTGGATCCAAGCAAATATCACACTATATTTTTTTTAATTTATTATATTTATATCCCACCTTTTTTCTTGCAAAGAACCCAAGGCGGCTTACACAATCCTCCTCCTCCTCTCCATTTTATCCTCTCAACAACCCTGTGAGGTAGGTTAGACTGAGAGTCAGTGACTGCCCCAAAGTTAGCCAGTGAGCTTCATGGCCGAGTGGGGACTAGAACCCGGATCTCCCAAGTTCTAGTCCAAGACTCTAACCACTATGCCACATTGGCTCTCTACTTAGAAAGGAAACTTTTGAACTAATATACCCTTTCTGAACTTAAGGCACTAGCAATGGCCTCAGAAGATGTCATCTTCCATCCATCCACTTTAATGTTATAAGCAGACAATAGAACAGCCACTACTTGCCGCACAATTTGCAGAACTCAGAGTATGGTGTTGGCTTAGGTTTTTCCTTTGTCAATGCACCTTTCCAAAACAAAATGTGCCTACTTTTCCTCTGGGATTTTGATCAAGTGGTGAAATGAGCAGCTGCACTTCACTCAAACACTGTCTACCTTACCCAAGTAGCTGATCCAGGTAAGGCACTTCACTGACTCCTACTCTACCAGAAACCTCGTCATACATTTTGCTACCAACTCTCAAGAGTTTTTTAACTGAATCTCTGAGTTTGCAGTCTCATCTTCACCAAGTATCCTAATAAACTCCTGTTGAAAAGAACTAATCACTTTATGTTATCTTTTTAGTGGGTGAGCACTATGCATGAGAGATCAGAAGATACACTACCAGGATTTCATTTAAAATAAACTTATCTTAAAGAAATCAAAACAATAACAAATCCAATTATAAATCACTAATGGAACCTATCTTAGTGCAGCATGACCCTTGGAACTGAAACAGTTAGTAAAAATCTGTCCAAACTATTTAACTGTCTAGACTAGTTTTGTTACACCAACTGTTTCTATAATCTTAACTGCTGTTGTTCTGGTTGTTTTCTTTAACATTAAAACCTTTTTTCCTTTTCTACCCCTGGACTTCTTTTTCTTTTTTCCTAATCTCCTTTCTAACCCTCAGTAGCTGTCATTAATCAGCTGACTATTCCTGCCCACCCCCACCGCCAAATAAATCTAAAAGGAGTTTTTACCACTGCGTGCAAGGTTATTGCTTTTTCCAGTCCAAGTGGAAGATTCTAAATTATTTCCAAACCAATACAATATAAACATCACTCCCTCTAATAGCAAACTTAGGATATATATGGTCTCTCAAGATTGTAGCCGAAACAGAACAACTTGAAAAACAAGAGGGAGATATCAGCATGCTTATGGGAATCCCAAGGTTTGAAGAAGGACGGAAAAAAAAACCACCCAACAACTCGCCACTTGGAGGCCCTCAAACTTGGAGGCTTCTGAGTTTCCTATGCCCTGCTGGGCTGAAGCTGAAGGGCAGGACCCTTCCTGATCTTCACTAGACAGGCTTTCCTGGCCTCTCATGTCTCCTCCCCTCCCAGCCCACTGGAACACCCCCTTTCCTCCCCCCAGGTCACTTTTTAGCCTATCTTGCGAGGTCACTTTGAAGGGGGAGGGAAGGAGCCTAGAGGAGACTCAGGATAACTCAGTCGCCTCCCCTGCCCACCCACTGGAATGTCCCCTTTCCTCCTCCTCCGAGGTCACTTTTCTGATCTCGGAGAGGCAGCAGCATGGTTGTATCTGCACCGGCTGCAAGGGGGAGGGATCTGGGTCGGATCTCCAACTCTTCCTTCCGAGGTCAGCAACTGTCTCCGGCCTTGGAAGGGTTTCTTGAGCCATCCTATGGTCCCTGGGATGCTTGCCCAGGGACCATAGGATTGCTCTCTAAAATTATAAGGGCACAAAACCAAGCCTACAAAAAGCAGCCAGAAGAGGATTTAGTATGCTCAGTATCCATGCAATGTTGAGTGTCAGTTGGAAAAGAATTATGGGAAAATTGGGAGGGGAAATGAAATGGACTATCCTGGATGAGCACATGGTTGGCTGGCTGGAACCTTGAACAGGAGCACTTCTATTAAGAGGTGAAAATATACTGCAACATTTTGTTGCGGTTTCCATTTTTTCATATTCATTAATACATATTTAAAACTAACACATAGTTCATAATTTCATATCAACATTTAAGGATTGTTGAATTCTGTTATCAGCCAACAGAGCGACAGCATTGGGAATATGTTAATCTGACTTGTGAGATCCTCCTTGGGCACCTTTTAAGTAAAATCTAGATCTTACATGTAATTACTTTTTTATTTTCTATTTATTTGTAATGGGTTTGTTAGCTAGACCAGAGCCAATGATGCCTACCAACCAGGATGCTTGAACTCTCTTTAAACACCACCCTGATAATTTAAAAGAAACACAGCATAAAATAAATACCAGCTTGATGTTTGTTTACAATACTCAGTTACCACTACTAGCAGCCTCTTAGTTTTTGTCACAATATAGGGTAAATTGAAGGCTGAAATTTACTATTTCAATACAAGGAAAAGAGCTTCTGGGTCATTGTGGGCTGTTCCTAACCTATATTCCCTCCTTACATTTTCAACTCAGAGTGATGAACTATGTAAACTATACATAATGGCCATATAGTAGAGTTGTTCCATAGTATGTACTTACAGAGATCTAGAATTATGAAGGATTGTAACTATAGTGAAAATGTTTTGGGGCTCAATGCTTAATCAAAGTTGAGGTGAGATAGGGTTGAGGTCTCCAACTTGGTGCCCACAAACACTTCTCTTGGCACCTGCCAGGCTCCCTGTCCCTCCAGATTTTTATTTTGTTTCTTAAGATTAAAAAACAAACAAACTGGGTCACTAGTATACTGTGAAGCAAAGTGCTGCCCTACAGTGCCATCTTTATTTGGTTTCCAAACAGTGCCTTGGCAGCCATTTTATGAATGGGCAAGTTCACCCGTGGCAGCTATTTTGTGAGAGCACTCATGACACACTCTCAAAATTCCAAATGGGCCCACTGACCTAAAAAGGTAGGGACCCTGGTTTGGGGAGTGGTCAGCCCTTAATTAGTACTTCAGCTTTCCCTCTCTCATGTAAACCATTTCCTTGGATTTGTGTCAAATACATGTTTTTCCTAAATTAATAAAGAGAATGGGTGAATATGCCCTGAGATAAATATTTAGAGTGGTTGTGAAGCAATAATGAGATATGTTTTTGTCCACTGTTACTAAGGCAGCTGGACCAAAATATGGTGATGGTGGAACTAGAAAGGTGAAGATAATTAGTTGTGACCTCAAGTAATAGATCAGAGTTAAAGGATATTAAAATATCCTGATAAGTGGCAAAATGATTTCTTTGAATACTGCACTGTTCTATGTAGCTGCATTCTCCTTGCATTTCCTTAATAGCTTCTTGGCTTGTGAGGTGGTATATGGTTAATGTTCTGCTCATCATAGCCCATCTCCCTCTGAGACAGAAGTAATTGATAGACACTTTACTGCTTGCGTTATGCTGCAGCATAGCTTTATCTTGTACAACATATTGCATCCAAAGCTTCATGCCACTATATGGGGTTAAATAATATAGTTAGAGTTGAATAATTAATAGCAAAGGGAAAAGAAGAAATTAAGAACCAACAACAAGGAAGATGTTCTCTGCTGAGATTTGAAATGAGACCAATAGTCAGTGAAGCAGACAGGCAAAGAGTCTGTTTCAATTGACTGAAGCTGTAGAGAAGATCCTTCCCTTGAATATGGCTGGACAAAGCAAAACAGAGAGACCTAGGAGCAGAGCAAGTTGCAGGGTGGTGAGTCAGCAATGGATGAGGCTCGTCAAAGCTGAATAAAACTGCATTAGAAATTAATATGTTTTCAGAGTGAAAGAGGAAGCCAGTATTAGATGTTTAGAACTTGAGCCTGAATAAAATGAAATGGATGGTGAGGCTGAAGACCTGTGGTTGCTGAATTTCTTTCCAACAGGTTGTGATGGGGTTTTTTCTTTAGGGTCATGGAAAGCATTTGCATGTTCAGTAGTAAGGACATGTGAGACATGGTTATCTCACCAGTGATATCTCAATACAAAAAATTCTACTATGTGCCGTTTGTCATGCGTGAGGCTACTTTGCATGAAGAGCCAAAATCTGCCATATTTTAGTAAATCACCAAAATACCTCATAAGGAAGAACATCATAGTAAAGTGGGGTGCTCACCCAGTTCTTTGGAGAGGGCAAACATTGAAATTGGTCTGGATAATCCATTTCTTCCCCAAAGCCTAGAGCTGAGATGCCACTACACACTCAACAACTTTGCCCCCAAATGGCAGATTTGAGACTGGTCAGTTGTTGTCCTACACAGTGGGTTCCATAGAGGGCTTTTTCAACAGATATCTCACAACAGCATCTTAAGGCTGGATGGAACTAGGTCTTCCTCTAAGGAGTCATTTCTCACGTGCCTTATCCGCTTGATCAGACTTTCTCTGACTGCTTGAATCAGACAGGATAGGCAAGGATATGGTTGGTTTCACACAACCAAGGATCTTGTCTACATCATCACACTGCACAAACTGAAACAGATCCACCATAGCCAGACAAGCAGATGCTAAAGGTATATCCCTTTGCATATACGTTGGAGTGGATGTAAGTGATTTTATTCGCAAAGTGTCCAACAAAGTTGTCACAGTGCCAAGACATCCTCAATTCTCTCTAGTCTTGGATGTAACAGTGCTTTTGCTACTTGAAACAGCTCCACTGGATGACTGCAAATGATATGGTGGTGGGAAATTATGATTTTCTTTGCTGTCATCATCACCACAGGATCATCACCACAGGTTTAATAGGGAGTTGACTCTAGCCTGTGATTGGTCAGATTCAAGGTAGTCATTTATTAATTTCAGTCTATCGACCACAGACATACAGAGTAAAAATATAAAATACATATTGAAAAATAAAGTACATAGAAGTCTAAGAGCAGGGTCATGAAACAATCATAAAGAGTCTGATAGGGATAGCTACATTTAAAAATTAAGCGACTTGCTCTGTAATTGAGATGTTTGAACCCTCAAGTAAAATAATCAACAAGGCCACTAAGGATTGTCCAGGAAGGGATTGCATAATAGGGTAAATCAAAGTTTCTCTAGCCCCTCGATAAAAACTGCAATTAAAGCAGATGTACAGAACAGACTCTTCCTCTCCATTGTTGCAAGGACACTGTCTGTTGTTAACAGGAATTTTATTGTATCTACCAGGGCTTTTTTTCTGGTGGAACTCACCGGAACTGAGTTCCAGCACCTTTTCTTCTATTACTTGCATTACAATTTAATCGCCATCTACTCCCGAGGAAATGTAATCCAAGAGTTCCGGTACCCTTTTCTCCAGAAAAAAAGCACTGGTATCTACTATCTAGAAGTTTAGATGGTAGAACATTGCACTGAGCCAGAAAAAAAGATTTTTTTTGTCCCGAGTCTTCTTCTATCGTCACTCTAGTCACTGCCCCTGACACTTCATCACCCCGAGCTCCTCTGGCTCCTCCAGCATAGAGGGGATCCTCTGGAGCAATTGTGTCAACCTCCCAGGTCATATTGCTATCCGAAAGATTAACCAGGGCTTCAACAAAATCATCAGCATTGGTGGATCCAAGTAGTTTTTGCATTGAAGATGCAGCCCATAGAAACTTTCTTAGCCTAACACCAGACTCTAATAAGGAGAAAAGCAGTTCTTGGTCAACAGCACGGATTTCAGGCTGCTTTATTTTATTGAATTCTTTTATAGCTAAAAATGAGTGGTGTGCCTAAGTTATTTAACTCTCTTTTCCCTCTTTGTCCAGATATTTGGAAGAACGTAAAACGTTATACATACTAGTGAAAGGGAATGGGTTAGTTTTCTGGCAAATAAGCACAGTCCCTGCACTGGGCTTTGTTTTAGGTCAAATCTCATAAAAATCACAAACACAAACCTCAAACATTTCCTTTGGGATCATGCCTGTCAAAATAAAGGTTTCACTTTATATTCAAATGATTCTTTTGTTCCAGAGCTGGTCAAAGGAAGCCAATTGGGACTATTACCAACTGTAATATTAGTTTCAAAGTCTGCACTTAGGAAACAGACAAGCATCAATAAAAAGTCTGGGCGGCTGTCTCCGCAGGATGGAAGCCCAGGCGGGTAAATTATGCAAAAGAAGGGAAGGGAAACACAATGCTTGAGCATATGTGGGGACACCTCCTAACCCGGAGCTCCTTGTTGGTGCTGGCTTATTTCCCCAGGGAGCATCCCTGTCCGGTCTGACTAATAAGCATTTCCATATAACGGTAATGTGGCCTCTTCATATTGCAGTTGTTTAAGGTGTAGCTTTAATACGTCTTCCACAAATCCTGTGAGGTCCGCAGAAGTTCCATTAATTTTAGTAATAAAGTTCCAGGGCAAACAATATAAAAAGTCAATTGATCCCCGGTGTGTTGGCGACACACATTGAATTACTGAGAACTTTTTAACTCTTACTGTTAGTGTACATTCTATTTATCGCTATTTGGTTACATGCATACTAACAGAAATATTATGCTGTGTTTTCCACCAAGCTTGTTGACGTGTGCGTTCTGTTATAATTCTGATGTGACTAAGAGAGATTTAGAAGGATAGTTCTGGCAGTGGCCACAAAGGGCACCCTTACGGGAATTAGTTACGGGCAAACTCCCTTGGTTCAATTTGGATTTAGCTCAGTGGGTTGTATCCAGTGGGTTCTATCCAATGTTAGTCTAAGTTAACTCCCATTCATTGCAATAGGTCTATTCTATTCTAACTAGGACCACACTCTCCCTCTGTGAGGGGGGAACTGGGCCCCAGACATGAATATTCTGAAAGTTTGGCAGATATATCATCTATAGACTCACTGGAATTTAAAAGATCCTTCTCATACCTTTGTTTTATAATTCATTTTGAAATACTTTTATTCAGTGCTTTTTTTCTGGAGAAAAGGGTACCGGAACTCTTGGATTACATTTCCTCGGGAGTAGCTGGCGATTAAATTGTAATGCAATTAATAGAAGAAAAGGTGCTGGAACTCAGTTCCGGTGAGTTCCACCAGAAAAAAAGCCCTGCTTTTATTTAGTTAGAAGAATATGGATAAATCCTGAATTAGCTTATACCGGTAATTTGTATTTAATGTATG
The DNA here is from genome assembly GCA_021292165.1 of Shinisaurus crocodilurus. Taxonomy (NCBI): domain Eukaryota; kingdom Metazoa; phylum Chordata; class Lepidosauria; order Squamata; family Shinisauridae; genus Shinisaurus; species Shinisaurus crocodilurus. Next base: position 239,356,061 of record CM037876.1, read on the forward strand.
GCAATTTCAGCAAGTTCCATTTTTTCTAACTGACTGTCAATGACTATAAATATTGAAGATGCAATTAATAATATCTTTCAGATGTCAGCATTCAATGTATGCATTGGGAAAGGATGATGATGATGATGATGATGATGATGATCATCATCATCATCATCATCATCATTAATTTTATTTCTATATCGCCCAATAGCTGAATCTAGACTTTAAAACTGTCAATGAAATGATATGGTAGTCAGGTTTTAATGGCCACGTGGATGTGGCCCGCCTGGCGCCAACCTTACTATCTTTTCGGCGCCAGGTTAAAACTTCCCTCTATGCCAAGGCATTTAGTTAGGAGCTTGGAATAGCACGGAGGGGATTGTCACCTGTAGGCTCAGTTTTATTGGCTTTTGTATTGTTATTTTAAACTGTGTTTTTAAATTTGGTTTTTAATTTTTTAAACTATTTTGTATGTTTTTTATTGTTGTTTTTATGTATAAAGTGTTGTGAACCGCCCAGAGAGCTTCGGCTGTGGGGCGGTATATAAATGAAATAAATGAAATGAAATGAAATGATGTGGGTTTGTTTGTTTTTTAATTTTGTTTTGCTCTTATTTTAAACAATCTAAGGAGAAGGTCAAGCCAAAATAATTCACTGTACAATTCTGTATTCTAACTGTATTCTACGGTAACTGTAACTGTATTCTATGGTAGAGGCCCACCAAGCCATTTCTGGCAGCCCTCCAGACCATCCTGCATTTGCCACTGTGGCAGCACTGCCTGTGTTTCTCTTGCTAGCACCAGCAAGGGAACCTGCAGGCTTACATGTGGTTGTGCTTATGTGTGGGTGTGCTCGTGTGGCCCCTTAGTGCCACCCATTGTGGCCCTCAGGGTCAAAAAGGTTGTGTACCCCTGTTCTGTGGTCCACATCCAACCACGTTTGCTCTCCCTACAGGACTTCCCCTTCCTGTCCTCTCCCTTGCAGTTTCATACTCCTTCCCCAGATCTACTCTGGAGGGCTGAGGGGGGGAGGGTAATCTGTTCTGCCTAATCTCTGTTGCATTGGCAGATGTACACAGTTGGATACAACCCCATGTCTTCTCTGCTTATCCTTGATCTGAACAAAAAACACCTTTTTTACTTTGTAAGGTTAGTTTATCAAGTGCTAATAGTGTTGGCTGCTGTATATAGCAGAACAAGCCTGAGAACAAGCCACCATAAACAACTCTACTACAAGCCATGGGTTCTCCCATGACAGAAAAGCCATACCAGGTTCGGACATCACTCTAAGCCACCTGCAACCACCCATGCTGACAACCCACTGTGGCTTAGTGTGACGTGTGAAACCTGGCATGACTTTTCCATCTTTTTCTCTCAAGTCAGAGAGCGAAAGAGAGCGAAACTAGAAGCCAGAATGAGTAGCACACATACTGGATGCACAAACATGCATGCGCGCACACACAACCACAGATAAAGGAGGGGGGGTTTCCAACCCGTCTACAGCATCCAGTTCGTGATGATGCCTGGGGTACTTTTTCAAAATGCCAAATGTGACCACAGGCCCAAAAAGGTTAGAGACCCCTGGCTTAGTAGTTTACCAGATTGTTGTGAGTCTCAGTTTCCATTCTGAATTCCTTAAAGGAAAGGTAGGATGCAAATGTAATAAATATATAATGTCTATAACTGCTTGCCAGTGTATTCTGAATTTTGAAGTACTGACATGGATCAGTTCTCATTTTGTTTCATTCTCTGTCTTGCAGTTGACCAGAGAATTTTTTACCAAGGAACTTAAAAAGCACTATCAAGGGAACAATGAGTCTGATGTCTTCTCATCCACCTGGAATTCAGTCATGATCACAGTGAGTAATAGCTTGCCTAGTGCATCCTTCTGTGAATTGCCTAGCAGGGTATGTCAGACGCTCTGACTCTACAGGTAGGATTGCCCTGTTAATAAAACAAACCATTCACCTAGCAAGGTTTTGTAGTGCAGCTGATTTGGGAGTAAAAATAACAGTTGAAAACTGTTTAATATCTGTTTAGTAACCACCTGTCATTACAGGACACTTTATTATTGGAAAGAGCCAGTATAAAGTTGACTACCATAAAACGTTCTATCTCTAAGATATATGATTGCAGCCATAGCAGACTAGCAGGGTCCAAAGTATGTTGTTTGCTGCTGGCTTTTTGAGAAGTAGCCCCCTTTGAACTGAATTGGTGAGTAAACAAGTACCCAAAATCAGCAACAGGAACTTGACAATATTCATAAGCACCTGACTGAGATACAAAGGATGAATTATCTTCATATCTTTTCTATGCTTGAGTATCCTCCTCCTCTGCATTTGTTGATGTGTAGATTTCATAGATCATAGAGTTGGAAGGAGCCTACAAGGCTATCAAGTCCAACCCGATCGAGTCCAACTCAATGCAGGAAACTAGAGGAGGGGTCTCCCATCCAAGTAATAACCAGGCTTGACCCTGCTTAGCTTTCTGTGCTCAGGAGGTCACCACAGAGCCAATGGTGCATATGGAAGGGTGTTTGGGGTTTTTGGCACAGGAGCTCCAGTGCCAAATTGCTGGAGCAACTCTAAGCCAAATTGCTTAGAGTTAGGCTCTACTTACTTGTTGATAGATTGTCACTGAACTGTCGCAAATTATTGCCAGTGACCTTTAAGGCAAAGTCAGCTGCCTAGATAGATGCAGTGTTTGCAGCTTGGTACAGTTCCCACAGGGTAACGGCCCCAATTCATCTGAGCACATGTACAGCAGTAGGTAGGATTGTGCATGTCCAGCCCACTAAAAGATGCTAGAATCCCCCTGATCAGCAGTTTGGTGGGGAAGTGGGGGCCAGATTCAGCTTTTCAGTAAAATCAGTGGTTCCAACTTTTTTACCATAGCAACTAGATGGGTTGGGGAATCAAGCATCAACACCTGTATGTGTGCATGATTCTCCATCGAGCTAGGGATATGCGCACAGAAGCCTGATTCCATGCCCTAGCTGGATCAGGGTGAATGTGAAATGCTTTTTTCTAATATTCTCAGGTTGACAGCTGATGTGACCATTGATTTCCATGGTTTTCCTTTTAGTACTATATTATTATGAAGACAGAGGGCTGGCCTTAATATTTGTCCAGCAACTGGGAAATTAATTATATTTTTAAGTATTTGAATTTTGTTGAGATCTGAATGGTGCTGGAATAAGATTATTATTTGACTATGTCGGTGAGTCATTCTGTACATTACTATAGGCCATATCTATGGTGCATCAGCTACAGGAAGAGCTAGAGAGTCGGGGAACCAAGGCTTTATTCTGTTGCATAAATCACATTGGACATTATTGAAACAAGTAATGAAGACAATGGAGGAAGGCCTCATTATGTTTTAAAACTGGCGTTTTCTTTCTGTCTCACACTTCCTGGAAATTGTTCCATCTTAATAAAAGTAATATTGAAATAGAATTTTCAGAATAAGAACCCCTATTCAGGGCTGTATATATTTTGTCAAGGCAACCCTTGTTCTGCACCAAGAAAAGCTGTACTGTGTGACCAGTATAAATTATGCAAATTAAACACTTTGTATATATTTGCACAATTATTTCATGTTTCCTAATCTTGTGGAAGAGCAAGAAGCTATGCAGGCCACTTAAACGAAACCCCCAAGCACTGGGCACTCTGCTGAGCCCTCTTTCATGGTTGAGGATTTCACCATATATCACACCCACAGCTTCAAGCTTTCCTGCATAGCCATGAGGCTAGAAACATGCTTTATTTGTTTAAAAAGGTGTAAGCTGCAGAATTTTAGAAGAACGTGGCATTTTGAACTAAATATCAAATTATGCACTCTTGTATGCTTGCAGAGGTCCACCAGCTGGCTATATTTAATCCATTTGCCTGGCTAGTTCCTGCATATTCTCCTTCTCCTTAGATTTCATGTTGTTTTTGAAGGGCTCTGTGTCCTGAAAGAAAACAATATTAACCATTTGATCACCTTTCATATATGCTAGTTTGGCTGCTGTGGGGTCAATGGTCCAGAAGATTTTGAAAGTGCCCCTCGTTTCCTTCTGTATTCACACGATGTAGTTCCTGAAGCATGTTGCCGGCGGGAGCTCCAGTCTCGTAATGGAGCATTCATCAACAAAGAAGATTGTCTCAAGGGGAAGGACGTGTACCAAAACCAGCAGGTAAGGGGTATGCAGAAGTGGAACTTTTATGAAGTAGTTTAAACTCATGGGGGGGGGGGAAGGTATGGCATCCACAAACTCCTGTCTTAAAAAGTGCTTTATTTGATAAAAGCTGCTCTGCCTAAATTATTGCAGAATTTGCCACTTCCTCTTCCCAGTTCTTCCATGTCTGTCTGTCTGTCTACTTTTTTGTTAACTATGGTAGGATTATGGAACATTTCATGATGTTTGCCTTCACAGCAATCCTGCCAGGTGGTGCACTCTTATCTATATTTTACAAATGGAGAACTGAGAAATAGTAACTTGCTCAAGGCTGCACAATGTGTCTGTAGAACCTAGAATCTAGAGTGATGAATAGCCTTTGGCTTGAAGATTCACTATTATCTGGATATCATTTCAGTATTTCACCAACCTTGACTTGATACTAAGTATTAGATGCATAATTGGACTCTCTCTTTTTATTGGACTCTCCTTCCTAAAGGCATGGGTGGACAGGGCTCTGTCACTTGATGTCTTACTAGTTCATTAAAAAAGAGCCCTCAAACACTTTAACTTTGAATGAAAGTTTGTTTCCTTCTTTCTAGGGGTGCTACACTGTGATACTTAACTCCTTCGAGATGTACGTGTACCTTGCAGGAGCTCTTGCCATTGGTGTTTTAGCCATTGAGGTATAGTAGAAATTGGTATGCTAATAGCCAATAAGATGCACAGTTACCTTCTTTGTAGGTTCTCACCACAGTCCTTCCTGTCTGTATTTTTATATATTATCCTCAGAAATTCAGTGGAAGAATTTACATTTGGGCAAAAAAATGCATCCTGCACTGCCCTCTAGTGCTAGGTATAGCATAAGCAATAGATGCTTTAGACTTTGAATGCTTGCTCATTCTGAATGCATATCTGAAATTACTTCAGTGAATTCACTTGATTTGAAATTATGAACAGCTTTCAAAATTAATATGCACTTAAAAAGAAATACAGTAATACCTTAGATTGCAAGCATAATTTGTTCTGGAATCATGCTTGTAATCCAAAACACTCTTATATCAAAGCGAGTCTCTGGCGGGCTTGAGCGGAGCCGATTTCGGCAGGGATGTTGAAGAGTCCTTGGACTCGAGTCACGAGTCGAGTCCCGAGTCTTTGGACTTGAGTCCGAGTCCAAGTCCTTGGTCCAAAATGGTGACTCCCGAGTCCCGAGTCGCTCCCAAAGCTGACTCCACGAGTCCCTATTAAAATCAATGGGGTTTTTCCCCAACAAAATAAGGCTACTTCAGATGTGTGGCTTAAATAAATAAATTCTAGGCACAAGTGTGCCTTTTTATCTCAAAACTCTGCCACTGATTTTGACAAGAACAGACCAGGCAGACAAACCCAAAATAACCAGGCAGGCAGAGGAGGCAGGGAACCCCAAAGCAGGCAGGCAGAGCCATTTGTCTTGGACAATTCAAACTGTGGAACTGGTTAAGAAGAGACCAGGCAGGCAGAGGAGGCAGGGAACCCCAAACAGGCAGGCAGAGGCAGCCAAACCCAAAATGTCTGAAAGGTTGCATTAGGAAAATGATTTAAAAAAATAAACTTGGATTGTTACTGCAACTGGGTCCAGGCAGCACCTGCAGGTGGCATCAAGCAGGGATGTTGATGAGTTCTTGGTCTCGAGTCCCGAGTCGAGTCTTGAGTCCCATTAAAAATATTGGGACTCGAGTCGAGTCAGAGGGGAGACTCAGTCCGACTCATGAGTTGAGTCCTCGAGTCCGAGTCCCCATCCCTGGATTTCGGCCCGCTCGAGGCGAGCGGTTACATCCCTACACTTGTATTGCAAGACGTTGCTTGTTTATCAAGTCAAAATTTATATGCTTGTCTTGCAAAACGCTCTCAGGCCAAGTTACTTGCAATCCAAGGTATTGCTGTAATCTGCTTTTACTTCATATGTTCAATAATTTGTCAGCTCAGTAGGATTTTTTGGGTTTTGTGTAAGCCTGTAATATTGACACATGCAATATTGTTCAACAGTGTCACTTAAACAACCTAATATTGTAAAGATTCTATTCCTGTTGATGCATTCTTTACACCTAGAACCTGCAGATAGAGAAGGGGTTAGCATGACCATGCTCCTGACCCCACTCTTGACATCCTGCATGGAACCTGCCATGCTCCCTGGCAGATGCACAGGGTTTCCCTGCGCAGATGTCCCTGCCAACATGTGGATGACTGGAGGGTGTGGCAGTGCTATTTGGGACATAGGGGATGGAGTCAGCAGTGTGATCCTGTTGCTCCTTTTTCCACGCATAGTTTCCATGTGTGGGGAACTCATGAAGAAGGCTGCAAAGTATAGCTTATTAAAAATAACAAAGACAACAATATGCTGGGGGTACCAGCTTAAAGTTAGTGATTACTATAGCCAAATTCATTTCAGCTCTGCTTAGTTTCCTTGAGTGAAAGGGTGGGAGCTGCAGAGGCTGGAGTGGAAGAAAGAGGCAACTGCATCAGGCAATAGATGATTTTGGGCAGAGTAGCGAGAGTTAGAACTGGAGTGTAAGGGGAAGAAAGACTAGAAACTTTAATTTGACATTTGCATCACAGGAAGGCAACATAAGCTATTAAGGAAAAGGGTGATACAGTCTTTAGCAGGACTATGTAACTATTCAGTGGGATTCACAGAACAATCATCATTAAGACTGGCACAGACAAGTCAGTAGAAGAATGCAGAGACAAAAGTATCTAGCAAAGAATCCAACACTCTTGGGCCCAAAGTAGCTCTTCAACAGGAGAATGATGCATTCTTAAAAGCAAACCTGTAACTGAAGAGTAAAGAAACGATGTTGGATTTCATACAGAATTCCCATGGTGAAGGGCTCCTTTTGGTCCCAAATGTGTCTTTGTGCGCTTTGATGGACTTTTTTTTTGTGCAGTGCTTATTTGGGAGCCTCCCTTTTGCTGAACCATAGTTAAGGCTAGCTAAGTCTTTGTTACAACCCCATTTGACTGTTTTCTCTTATTTCTGATTCCTCCACAGCTATTTGCTATGATCTTTGCCATGTGCCTCTTTCGGGGGATCCAGTAGGAAGCGTTCCATGAGCAGCTGAGAATTTTTCAGTCACATGCTTTGAAGGAAGGAAAGAGAGGAGATTAACTTTATTTTTTGGTTAACAAAATGGGAGGGGGGAAAGGATTGTAATATATGAATGACCAAAAGGATTGTACTTCAGGGGCTGGAACTTTGAGGTGCTGTGCACTACATTGCCTTCTCCCAGGGGAGTCATTCATCAGAAGCCACACACAATGGGTTGCACTAAGAGCCTGCAAGACAGGGAGGAAGTGAACTCTGGTGGTCTCCGTGAAGCAGGAAGTTGCATGGAATTCACATCTCTTAATAGTGGCCCATCAATTGCTGAGGAAGAGGAAGACCACCCATTATACACAAGATCTGTGTTCAGCATCCTAAGGAACTGCTCAGCCAAAGCATTGTGACATATACAGGTCAGGCCAGTTTTAAGCAACTCAGAGAAAACGTTGCTTGAACACTGACCAGCCCTCAGCCAAGATGGGCAGTAAACCATCACTTAAAATATCCAGGAGATGCAAGCTTGCTTGGATCACTAGGAGTGGATAATGCCTTCATATAGACTCTTACAGAAGGGGTCAAGCCTACTATGTTGGAAAATATGGGGAGAGGCATCCTTTTTAAGGCCAGGAGAGGGCTATGATGAAATCAGAAGTTTTGTGCATATCTTTTTTTTTTTTTTTTGTCACAATGACTTTTCTGTTCAGTATTCTATGAGAAGAGGAAAGACTAAGGCAGTTCTGCTGCCGACTCCCTCACCTTAAAAAATATGAATAAATAAAGTGTTCTCATCTAGAATTGTTGGTGCTGCCTCCCTTAAGGAGAACTATTTTGTTTTGTTTTACAGCTTTTGAATGTTTTGTCACCACCATGTTATGTGCAAAATATGTTGCCTCATTTGGCCTTTTGTAGCAGTTGATTAGCTTGTGGTCTTCATGTTTCAGTGTGCCTTTCAGCTGTGTGGAGACGTCCCCCAAATGGCAGTGAAAGCAGTAAGAAACTTCTGCAGTTGTCCTTTGCACAATTTCATTTGTGAATCTTGTGGCCTCAAATCTGTTCTCAGCAATTCTTACTTAGCTTTTTCTTGAATCACAGGAAATGCTAATATACTCTAGCCAGAATCTTGTTTTCCTTTCCTTTTTTAACTAATGGCAAGTTGTGGTATCAGTTGTATGTTATCCATCCAGGTTCTCAAGGCCAACTGGAGAGAACAGGCACAACCAACAGGCCTAAGAGGCAGAACTTAGGTCCAAATTTATGCAGGGTATCCTTGTTGCCAGAGATTATGATGGGTACATAAAGCAGAATGAAAGTAATATTGAACAAGTGACAAACAGATATGCAAACTGGCAAAGAAAAGTGGCATATGCTGCCCCAAGGAGAACTGGTAGGCTACTGCCAGAAGACAAGAGTAGGATATGGTGACATCACATACCATGGGACTTCGGGAAAAGCAATTGATGAGGTCTACAGGGAGCACATGAATGAGTATTTATCCCAGAAACACTGCTGTGGAGAAAACATCAATTCCCACCTGATATGAGGCAAGCATTTTGAAAATACTAAAAAAAAACCCAACCCATAAACTTTAAATGCTGAGCTAAATCTTAATGTACTCCTTGACAATCTCTCCCATATAAGGCATGGTTTTCATGTGCATTTAGTTAAGTTCTGCAGTTATACAGCAAGGAATATGTACAACACAATTGGAAATCTGATATTACATGTGCCTGCTGCTAATGCTTGCATTTTGTTCTGAATCAACTGTGGCCAAGGAACTCTTCCCACGTTACTTGAAAATGTAGCAAATAGGTGTTTGAAAATAAGCCACATGTATCAGAGAGCTGGGATTTGCTGTGGATCCCAAGTGTATACCCAGGTTTGCGTGATCAGCTGTAATAGGCTAGTGTGGGAAGAGGGTTGGGTTTGTTTATTTTTAAATGAATGAGCTCACCATAGCATTTTGTGGAAGGAACTGAGCCAGACTCTTATTTGAGCAAAATCTCAAAATGTAGGCAGAAGAAGCATTATCTTCTTAAGGGCGTAAGAAGCTGCCCTATACGGAGTCAGACCATTGGTCTATCTAGCCCAGTATTGTCTCCCTCTGACTGACAGCAGCTGTTCAAGATCTTTTAAGGCAGGGATAGGCAACCTGGTGCCCTCCAGATGTTTGGGGCTACAATTCACGGAAGTCCCAGGCACCATGGCCAATGGTCAGGGATTATGGGAGTTGTAGTGGCTCACGCTGGCTCAGCTTGTCTGAGCGTGGAAAGCTAAGCAGGGTCAGGCCTGGTTATTACTTGGATGGGAGACCCCTCCTCTAGTTGCCTGCATTGAGCAGGGGGTTGGACTCGATAGCCTTGTAGGCTCCTTCCAACTCTATGATCTATGAAATCTATATCTGGAGACAACATGTTGCCTATCCCTGCTTTAAGAGATTGAACCTGAAATCTAACTGCATGTGTCCAGCCAGTGAGCTATGACCTACAGTGACAATCACAGCAAATGAGCAGAGGACTGCAACAGCCTCAGTTTAGGTTCCTAGCATTATCTGGTTCTTTAGGAATCTCAGTTCTAGTGTCTACCTTGCCCACTAGTGTCTACCAGTGGACTTTTTCTCCTGGGCATTCTGTTTTTCTTATCTGCTCTGTTTCCTCCAATTACTCTTCAATTTTCTCTCTTGCTTCCTTAGTAATTCATAATAATCCCAAAGACAAGCCACCATCAACTTTGGTGGAGAAAAAGAGGTAAATAATTTCTCAGAATTGTGGGAATGGTTGCTGAAACGATCGCTTCCTGTTATTAAATAGCTAGTGCTTCAGAAGTCCCTAAGTGGAGGAAGTAAAAATATAGACATCAGCTGACAACTGCAAAGCCCCACTTACAGTGGGAAGGAATCGTTTGAGGGGAGAAATAAGGATTGTATTCCCTAAGATTTTCTTGGACCATACTTTCAAGCGGACAACCATGTGCATGTGCAACCAAAAATACTCCATTAGCACTTCCATGATGTAAGGCAAACAATTCTGCATCTGGTTCATTTTGGAATTCTTGAGGAATACAAGCATAGCCTTTTGTGCTGGTTTTAACTGCTGTGATGGCTGCACTGTGGAACAAAACTCTCATTCTCCAAACCGAAGCATGCTTGGAGGAAGCTCCAAGTGCAACTGACTTCCCAAGTTTAGGATTGTGCTATTAGGTTGAAATCCAGAATACACTCACTTGGAAATGTTAAATTCCCATTTAGACAAATGGAACATCCAAGTAATGGAAAGGGTATCAGTGTCAATCAGGGTGTTAGTTTCCAGTGCTATAAAAACTGGAGCCAGAGCAGATGCATCTTTTTTGTGTCTTAAGAATTTTATAAGGAAGGGACACAATCAAGCATGACATTCTCCTGCATAAGCCCCATTGAAACTAATGTGAGCAGTTGAGTTCTTGCACAGCTTTCATGCTTTTAAACGGAGCGCTTCACACTGGATTTGTGTCCATATTCTATTTGTGTTGGTGAACCCAGATCCACCCCGTCCCTTCCACTGTCTGTTGTTGTCACTGTTTGCAAGTGCCTGGGAAACAGGTCACATGGCGTAAACATTAAAATCTATTTTAAATGTTCCTTTTCTTAGAAAGCTAGAGCTAATTTAACTTGTATTCCCTATTGTAATGCTTTTTATATTGAAAGGGGTTTTTTGTAACATGAAACAACACTACTCTGAAGCATTTTGCACAGTTTCTGTGTGCATTTCTTTAAAAAAAATAAAAAGACAAAAATAAAGACACTGTGACAACAAAGTGGCTTTACTGTTCACAGTTCATGGGTTGTGTTTTTTTAAAAATCTGAAGTATTGTAGTCTTTTCCTTATAGGAGAAACTCCATGTTTACATTGCAACAGCAAGTTTTACTGAAAGCCAAACATAGGGACAGTAGTGCTATCTAGAATTGGAAATGGGATACTGTCCGTCTATGAATTTGCTATTTTCATTCTTCCAATTAGCAAATTGTACAGGCATTGATTTGTGTATTAAACATTCATCACTTTACATTTACCCCAAAAAGACAGTACTTGAATATACCTTGTAAAACCAGTCCAAAAATGCAAGTATTTTCCTTAACATGTTTATTGGTTGTAGGGGAAAGCTGGTTGCAGTATTGGCCTCAAGAGTTCTAATATCTTTAGTAAGCATGTAGGTTCTTATATAAGTTTGAAATTGTTGTTCTCTCAGATTGCTACCTGTTACAGTAGACTAAACAAGAGTGTAGATGGATGATTAACTGCTGGGAAGACATTCAAATACTGTGGCTACTTCCAAGCCTCTGGACATGCACACAGACCCAGGTTTTCCTATCCCTTACCCTAAGCTCTTTAAAAGTTGAGGGTGAAATCCGGAGCAGATAAACAGCCCCGCTGACATTGGAGTCACCAGCTTTCACTGCAGAATTCTTCATGGATGCTTTTCAACAAGACATTCAAATTCAGACCTGGGTCTCCCCTTCAAGCTCCTTACAACTGTACACAGACACAGAAGAGTGGTTCAGACAGCTGTGAAGTCATATGTACTTCTTAGAAAGCTGGAATGAACACTACTTACATTGTGCATGAGAGAACAGGAGAGATACAACTTGTCCAAGAATATGTAAAAAGCGGGGGGGGGGGGGTCCTTATGACTCCTGTCTTTTAGCACCAGGTCTGGCACTGTTATCTGTGGTGGTTTTGCTAAGTTATGAAATCTCTAAGTTATGAAATGCTCTGTATCCTTATGGAGTAAAAATCAAATGATTAGAGCTCTCTAGTGGCTTTATTACCCCCAGGTTTATGACATATTTAGGGTCTAGCACAAGAACAATTATACCAGAACCATGTCCAAAGGAACGGTTGCCGACCACAGTCACTGGGCTTACCAGCAACCTGGGTTTGATGCTACAGTGTCATCTGCATCAGATACAGTATAACAGCAGCTGCTAGAAGCCATATAATAAAATAATTATAATATTTTAAAAAAACAAAACTAGATGTGTCCTTCCAGCAGTCGTGCTTTGTCATTTTAAATGTTCAAGCAACACAGAAGTCACTTCTGTTTATAGGTCATAAATCTCACTGGAGAAGTGCACATTCCTGCAAATAGTCTGCAAATGAACCTTCCAGTTTGTAAATTCCAGGTTCTAAATGTGCAAACTCTAAATTTGCAACTAGCAGGCAGTAAAACTAAAACACACTTTGTAAACAAAAAGGAGCTTGCTGAGCTCCTTCACAATACTTACTGACTGAAAAAAGCCATGGCAGGGCACCGTTTGATAACAGAGGGTCTACACACCTATGTATTTATGTGTACACACACACACCTACACCTACAGCTGGGGTAGAACAGGGATACCCATTTCAAATTTTTGTAAAGCACTACAGCTACAATATCAGGTTATCAATAGCAGAAAACAGCTGTGGAAAACGTGGAACCAAATCGGTAGGTTTTTTGGTAAACGTTTGGAATCCCCCCCTTAGTAGCAAAAATAAACCCAACAAAATATAGCAGAAAACTAGATTGTGGGTGGGAATGTTGAAGGAAAGACTGATCTCTACCCTCTTTAAGGTCTTTTACCAAAACTAAGTCAGTTCTTTTCACATAGCCCTATGAGGCTGATATACTGAGGCAGTAGAACAGGACACTGCTGCAGCTATGACAACACCACACTACTTGCTCTGCTGTCTCAGCTATATGTATTTGAAGGATCAGAGGCTGAATGTGAACTCTTGCCTGGATCATGTGACTCAAATCCAAATGATGATCGTGTTTGCAGGAGCTACTCCAGTCTAGAGATGTAAAATTTCCAGAAATTTTGCAGCCATGGGGGGGAGGGAACACTTTGTTTGCCCCCTGGAAAAAAATGGAAATTTAGGGGGAAATTGAAACATAAGCAATACTTATTTTTAACTGCTCTTTACAGATCTAAAGTCACTTTGTTGCTTTAGGACAGCCTTTCCCAACTGGTGCCCTCCAGATATTTGGACTTCAGCTCCCATCAGCCACAGCCAGCATGACCAATGGTCATGAATGCTGGGCATTGTAGTCCAAAATATCTGGAGGGCACTAGTTTGGCGAAGGCTTCATTTTTCTTGACTGTACTACAAGAATGTACTACATGGCCGTCATTTGCATGGCTTGTATTGCAAGACGTCGCTTGTTGATCAAGTTAACATTTATTTTAAAAATTTGCTTGTCTTGCAAAACACTTGCAGACCAAGTTACTTGCGATCCAAGGTTTTACTGTGTATAACTTGGTTTGCTCATAAAATTATTGTATTTTAAAACTTTTAAAAGTAAATTCAGTAAATTTGTAATTATTGTCTGAATAAACTATACTTTTAAATTTAATATACCAAACAATAATTTTATAAGCAAAGCAAGTCATATTTTTGGCTCCTATATTATGTTGGACCAGAAGAAACCAGCCTGTAGCCCCTGAAACATCTGAATCATCCTAGAAGCCAGAAGAAGCTGGAAGAACTGGAGGCAGAGGAAGACCCTAAATGTCTATCAGTAAAAGATACGTTAGATCAATAATTTTAATAAGCAATAGAAGAAATAACTATGCTAAGAATCCTACAGAGATTTAAAAAAAAAAAAAAACATCTCCCCCCTGACTTCATTATTGCCAGACAGTTTACATCTCTAGTCTTTCTATAAAAGAGTTCTTACTACATAGTTTTTAGAAATCAATTTGGAGGGAGTAATGGCTGGGTAATAACATATAAAAACCCTGTCTTAAATTCTAAAAGAAGACATTTCATAATCCAAAGCTGTTCAATTTTTCAGGGGGGAAATGGTCCTGGGATTGGAGCGGGAACTCTGCCCCCCCCCCACGGGCCTTCACATCTCTACTCCAGTGAAGTTGCTTTTGAAGGCCTGCTAGAGCTTGATCATAGTAAGGTTGTGGCTTAAGTTAGGTATTTCGTTATTTAAATAAAGGTTAGAGAAGTTTATTCTCACCCACACAGTAGCCAGGGTAAGATAGGTACGGCAAACACCCAAGTTGTAAGGTACTATCAAGATCTTTAGGGAGAGTCATTCTATAGATTAGGGAGTGCAGAACCTCAGGCCCAGTCCTCTGGGCTTCCCCAGAAGGCCATAATCCCCTTCCCATGGCCCCAGCCCCTTTCCCCAACTACTTATGGGTTGGCTATTCGGTGGATTCCCTGCTTTTCTGCCATTTCCCCTATTCTTTCTGAAGGCTTAGTTATAGGCAGCCAGAAGTCACTTTTGTTCTATAGGTCATAAATCTCACTGGAGAAGTGCACATTCTTGCAAATGGTCTGCAAGTGAACATTCCAATTTGCAGTCCAGATTCTAAATGTGCACATTCCAGATCTGACTGCAGCTAGCAGGCAGTAAAAATAAGACACACTTTGCAAACCAAAAGGAGCTTGCTGAGCTCTTTCACAATACTGACTGACTCAACTATCATTCATGGGCTGATAAAAGCCACGGCAGGACACCATTTGATAACCGAGATGATCCACACACATCATCAACTACCAGTCAAGTACTGTTTTTGATTTCTATACAGCTGTGAAGGCTACAACTACCTTTATTCAGTCAACAAGGTTGGATTCTTGCTGCGCTTTCACATGCAATGACCCATTTAGGAGAGGATACACATCTGCTAAGATCACTGGCAGGTGTGGCTGCTGGAGAGCTTTTCACAGCACAGTCTGCCCTCGTCATGCAACTGTCTGCTATCCTTGATTTCAGAGAGAAGTGGGCAAAGCATTCACAAAAGTGTTTGACCATCGCACAACCGCTACTTTGGCTACCATCATTACTCAGGCATCCAACCCCAGATGTTTTTTTAGTACAATTCCCAGAATCCCTTATTATTGGCCATGCTGACTTGGACATTATTTATTTGTTACATTTATATCCCATCTTTACCCCCCTCTTGCTAGGAACCCAAGGTGGCTTACATGGTCCTCCTCCTCCATTAGGGAGCTGTAGTCCAAAACATCAGCAGGTTGCCTACCCCCTGGTACACCTCTTTAAATAAGAGATGCCACAACATGAATCTGAGACCTCACATATACAGATGTATTCTCCTACTGAACATACAGTCCTCTCTTCTGCTCTGTGTGAAGCTCCTACCCATCCATCTTGCTTTCACAAATAAAGGGAGGAAGCTTGAACAGGCCTATGGTCATTGCCCAGTTACAAGGGCAGGCTCCATAGTCGTGTGTTACTGACTGGGTTTGGACATCACAATGGCAATTCCCGAGTTGACTAACCCAGGAATTGTGGTGAGAAGCATGCAAGACATGAGCTTGTCGTTTCCGCTTTTAATCAACAACACAGGAACTGTGGGCAACTGTTGGGTCAACTCTGGGTTGTTTAACCCATAAACAACCCAGAGTTTCCAGGTTCAGACATCATGAAACAACCAGGAACGGGATGTTCCTGGAATATTGATTAAAACAGCTTGCCTGCTCCTCTTGTCCCCACAGTTCCTGGGTTAGTCAAGTGACATCTGAACTGGCTCACTGTCTGAATCTTGGGCAAGTGATCAAGCCAGCAGCTCCGATTATATTACTCATTTTCTTTTTTTAAAAACTATATGAAGATTGGGACCAAAAGGCAGGATAAAAGACCCATGTTGTGATTTAAAAGCAATCATGATTTCCCCTTCTCACCCCAAAGCTCAACTTTTGGTTTTGAACACCAGGTGAGAGCATCTCTGAAGTCTGGTTCTCTCTAAAATGGATGTAGCCACAGCCACAGCCTCCTTGGAACAAAATGCTCAAAGCCAGACAGTAATTGCTCAAAACTATACTTATTTCAGAGTGTACAGACCAACTTTTCCACAGACCAAGGACTGTGAGTGACACTTGAAAGTAGCATTAACAAAACCGCTCCTGTGGAGGACTTTAACCTCACGCTAGACTACTACACACTACCCTTGGATTCTAAAGTCTACACTTGAATCACCACATTTATCATTACGTTCAAATAATTTGAGGATTTCCACTTGATGTATGGTCTTTGCATGGCCGTCATCTGTAATGCACATAGCAGCCCAAGTGCATGCACATGTTTGATAGATGCCAAAAGGAGGTATAAAGCAGGCAGTCTTTGGGTGGGTGAGGGAACCACTGCAGGGCAAAAGCCAATACATGTTACCAACAGTCCGTAAAGTGTTCCTGTGACTGTCCAAATAATGTTGCTTGTTACTGAAGGTGTAGTGATGGTGGTTGCTGCAGGCCTTAAAAAGATAATCACAGTTTGATGGATGCAACTGTTGCTCCCATGTTGATGCTGCACTGCATGCCAGTGCTATGCAGACTCCATGTGCTTACACCAGATGCATCATGTCTGCTCCTAATTGCTTGCTCCATCTTAACAGGTCCATGTTGGCAAATGCCTTGAAATCCACATCAAATATACAATTCCTCTGGTTTCCATTCCAGGCTTGCTCTGCCCTGCTCTACGTTCGTAGGTCTGTGTGGGGATAGAACGTCCTGTCCAATTTTCACGTGAAATTATCTACACAGAATCCCAACAGGCTGGAGGAGGTGCCGGAAGAGAAGAGATCTCAAACTTTGGTCTGTTTGCCTCTTGAACACAGTGGAAGTTTGGGAAAGACTCACTGGCACACCTGGATCATTAACTTTCTACATCAGGAATATCCCCAAGCTGGTGTTCTCCAGATGTTTTAGACTACAACTCCCAGCAGCCCCAGTTAGCATGGCCAATGGCATGATGAGAGCTGTAGACCAAAACAACTGGAGGGCATGAGATTGGGGAAGGCTGCCCTATAGTCTAAATTAAACTATACTAGTCCTTTTAACATCATTAATAATATTGGGTTTGAGACAGTAGATGTGAATGGAACTTTTACTCACCTGTGAACCCTGAAAAGTGTTGGTTAAGCGACAGAATGGTTAAAAAATCAATGCCAACAGCCAGAATGCCTCAAATGTTTGGGTTGCCCCTCCTAGGGATGGGCGATCTGCCCGGCATTCAATTCACGGTGCGTGAGCCAAGTGCTCCCGCCGCGCGAGCCGAGCATAAGTGCCAGCTGATGCGCTCGCCAGACTTCCGGGTCCCTGGCTCTATGTCGTTTGCATAGAAAACAGTGTAAAACACATTAAAAACAGCCACAATTTGCAGAAATTGGGCCATTGTTAACATATCTTACGCCATTTTCTATGTAAAATGTCCAACATAGTGCTGGAACCTGGAAGTCGCTTTCCCTGGCTCAGCTCATGAAAAAGCGAGTCGAGCCGGGGAAAAGGTAGGTCAAGGGGAGTCAACCCCAGCGAGTTCACTGGACTTCCACCCCCCCAGTCGAGCTCCACACACATCCCTACGTGCTCACAGTTGACAAAACACTGCAGAGGCAAGATCCTTCAACTGAGCTGCTGCCCCTCCCTAGCATAGCTGAGGAGTTCAGGGGATTGTGTGGCCCTATGGGGGGCCTCTTGCACATGCAGAGGGGTGGTCAACATGCAAACACTCTTCTGGGCACAGATGCAGAGCCATGGTTCACAGTCTATTAAATTTAGCAGTTCAATACATCCAGAAGCAAAACATCTGTCTTCTGTGCCTGCCACCACTCATAAGAAGGGACATAGGAATCAGATGCAAGTCCCCTTCCAGCACCCCTACACACACAAGAATCTTTCCATTTCACAGAAGGCTGGAAGGACCACGAAAACCAGGTGTGCCCAGCATATGCACTGAACTAACCGAAGGAGTACACAGGAACAAGGATTAGGGTGCCATTTTCCTGCAGTTTTCTTGGTTACATATTTATAAAGGTGCTCCCATACGGAAGCATAACAACTGCAGTTTCACTGGTTTGATGCCTGGCAGCAATTTGTAAAACTCCATAACTACAGTATTATTACCCTGTGTTGACATTTTTGTTAGAAAAGAAAAGAAAAGAAAAGAAAAAAGTGACTGTGTGAACTCATGGTTTGTTCCCATGTTCTCTTTCCCCTATATTATATCTGGAATCATCTGAAAGTATTTCTGCAATGTCTGGTACTAAAAAAGAGCAACAGAATAAAGCAATAGGTACAACACTATGTGGGGCGGTGGGTGGGGACTGAAACAAAGAGGGCCATATAGCGCTAACAGCTGATTCAGATATTTTCACCAGGCCTCCTTCAAAAATCAGGCAGAATTAGTTCTTAAATTAGTATGGTTAATGCTCATGGAAAGATCAAGAGCTTGCATGTAGGGCAGTGAAATCAACATGTAAGACAGGGCTGGGGCAAAAGGTAAATCTCCGGATGTTTTGGACTTCAACTCCCAGAAGCCCCAGCCAGCATGGCCAACGGTCAGGAATGCCAAAATAACTGGAGATAGACTTTCTGCCCACCCGTGACCTAACAGATTATTTAAGGATGTTCTAATCTCCTAGACCAGTGTTCTCCAACCTGGCTGGGGCATGCTGGGAGTTGTAGGCCAAAAACATCTGGGGACCCAAGGTTGGAGAACACTGGTCTAGACATTGAGCAAAATATGGCCTTAGGTTTACCACTGCCTATGTCCTATATGCAGCATGTGGACTGCAGAGAGTCCCAGACAGCCAGTGAGATGAGGGGATATTGTCAATTAGTCCACTGTTCACAGGGCTTATTTGGCCATTTTTGCCCTCTGAATTCAGTTCAATTCACTGCTCCATTTCCATGCTGCAGATTTTGATTGTGCCCTACAGCAGCCTTCCCCCAACCTGGTGCCCTCCAGATGTGTCAACTACAACTCTCATCATCCCCAGACAGCACGGCCAGTGGCCTGTTGGCTGGAGATGGTGGGAGTTGTAGTCCAACACACCTCAAGGGCAGCAGGTTGGGGAAGGCCTTGCTGCTGTCTGGTTTGGCAGAGAAAAATGGCTACCAAAAAGGTTTTCTCCCACCCACCCCCCTGAAACTGACGAACCCTCGTTATCTCTGCTGTTTTCTTGCCCTCCCCAAACAGGCATCACAGAGGCAGCCTGGCTTTGATCTCTCCTCTTCCACGTCTGACGGGGCAGTGACGCCAGGACTGGATTTATACATTGATGCATGCCACAAGGAAGTCTGCTCTTAAAGACAAAACACAAAAATGAACAAAAGGAATGTGAAAGTTAGGACAAGTCCTTCTTCCCCCACCCCCAGCCTTCAGAAGTCTTGGAGATTAGATTTTCTTGGGTCTGCGTCCAACTTGGTAATAATAATAAACGCTGATAAGTACAAAGAGGGCCCGGCTGGTGAGGAGAAGTGTGGCTCCTGTGGAAGCCCGGCCAGCTCTCAGCCAGGGTGATGGTTGTAACTGGAAGAGAAAGACAGCAAGTTAGGAACAAAATGCTCAAAAGGTCTTCTACAACTCTGCGAAGACAGAGACGTTCACTTCACACCATATTTGGCAGGACCTGTACTGTGCAGGGCCAGCCTTCCCAAACCTGGTGCCTTCCAGATGGGTTGGACTACAACTCCCATTGCTGGGATAATAAATTATCCCAGCAATGGGAGTTGTAGTGAGAATTTTCGGTGAGCCGTTCAACAAATGCGAACTCGCCTTGTTCAGCTCACGCAAGTCTGTTCGCGATCGTTCTCCTTTTAGCTATGTTCGGCGCACCGTTCGCGAACGCATTTAGATGCTTCCCTGAGCTGTGCCCTGCAGATCTAAAAGTCCTCAGGGATGGCACTGCTTTGACGGCTTTTGCATGCCAATGCTTTTGCATCTTCATCTGAGGTTGCCCCGCTGGGAACAGGAGATAATACTTTTTCGCAATGGTTCCCATGACAAGAACTCTTTGACACCGACACTAAGGCAGGAAATGCACTCCACTATTCCCAGAAACAAAACTTCCTCCAAACTTAAGGTTTCCTGTAGAGGAACAGTGGGTGTGGCTTTTGTTTCCATACACCCAAATCTCATCAGAGGAATGATTTCCTGTAAGGAAAAAGCATGACGGACACCTAACTGGCCACCGCTGCCAAAGAGAATTTTTGCTGCTTTGAACTGATGGAAGGCAGGAAGAGAGGTTGGGGTGCCAAAATAAGACATGGAGCATTTCTCATTTGGGAAACGTAACTGGCATTATAGATGCAGTTTTAATGTACGCAGTAGAGGTAGATATTACAACTATGGTTTCCCCACAAGTGCCGGAGATCAAATAAATCGGGTATATCTCTTTCCTTAAGGAGGTGGGTACCTGTGGCCCTGGCCTACAGCTCCCATCATCCCTCACCATTGCTTATGCTGCCCAGGGCTGATGGGAGTTGTAGGCCAAAACATCTGGAGTTGCCTAGCCCTGCCTTACAGCTTCTCACTCTTTGCACATGCTACATCCCTTATTACTACCAGTTCAACCTCATGGTCTTCTTCCCAATACAATCAGCCACTACATGACGGTATCACCGAACAAACCTTGGATCCAGTGTATAGATTTCCCCCTTTTTTTGCAAAAGGAACCCCTTGGTCCCTTTGTTTCCATCTCCCTAAAGGGACCTACTTACCCAAGAACTGTATCCCGAAGTAACAAGCTTCTGTCAGCAGGGTCCAACGGATGATGATCTTCTCAACTGTATACAGGGCATTCCACATGATGAGGGAGATACCTAAGGGGGATTGGAATGGAAGGAGAGAGGGCTAGGATACAATGGCTTCAGCAGGCCAAAGGGTACTAAAGGCATGGCTAGAAGCCAGCTCGTGTGCTGCCTCTCAGCCCGTCAAGCTTTCAAAAGTGTCAAATCCAAAATCGTAACCCTGTCCCACATTCAGCTCTCACAAGCAGTGGCATAGCGGAGCCAGGGCTCACAGGGCTGCACCACTGGCCCTTTCTTCTTAGCAGGGACACTGACATCACCTGTCACCTCCCACCCCCCTCAGAATTACCTGATCCCTCTGAATTAAGCTGTACTTCTCACAGTAGTTTGTGGATGAAATGAATTTTCCCAGCATCCCTGTTATAATGCAAAGGAATTTGGGGTGGCTTGGTGTTGAATGGGCAGTTAAGACCCACTCGCTTTACAAAAGACCTGCTTCTGGTGGAGATGAAAACTGCTGGAACTGCTTTGCTGCTATGGATCAACACCGCCGCCTGCGTATTTGGACTCTCCCTGGGGGCGTGGCTATGGGGACTGTCACGATGGGTGCCTGCACTTCAAAACTAACCATTACGCCACTGACCACAAGGTACCATGACTGCTGCTGGAGAGAGGCCTATCCTTACCTGGTTAGGATAGGCCTGCTGCCAGATCCAGGCCCTCTGCCTTTGTCACCTTTTCTAGCCATCAGAGGCCCCAGCAAACATGGCCAAATCAGGGCTTGGGACCCACCAGGCTTTGGTGCATTATGGGTGAAGGAAGCATGTGATACTGCCCTTCTGAGGGACATAGGCCTGGTTCTTCATTGTTTACATTTGATGCCAGGCTAAGACCTTTCTCTTCCAGCAGGCATCTAATCTTTAATTTGCTGTCTTTATTATCAGTTTTACTGCTGGCTCTTTAATATTTTTAATTTTTTTAGTATCTTCATTTTTCGATATTTTCATCAGTTGTATTATTGAGTTAGTTGTTATTTTACTGTCATTTTTGGGTCTTTGTTATTTTAAACCACTCCGAGGGCATTTGTCAGTTGAGCAGCATATAAATCTAATGAATAAATAAAATAAATCTTTCAGCCGGAGGCACAGCAACTGAAGTAGCCTACCATGGGCATGGAGATAGAGCCTTCAAAGAAGGGCTATTGATACAAACACATTAATATCCTTCTTTCTGAGTTTTCTAAGATTGTGTCCTGCATTTAAGGAATAATCTGAAGACTTTATGGTTTTATTTAGTTTTTAAGCCAGTTTCAGAGCTTTTGCTATAAAGTGAGGTAATCATTTTAAAACAAATGAAGCCTGCTTAGGATCTGTGGGTTCATGAGTATTTTACACACACACCCTTTAACATCTCTCATCATAATACCAAAAGGCCCTTCCTCCCATCAATACACACTATACAAACACGAGAGCCAGTGTAGCATAGTGGTGAGAGTGTTGGACTGGGACTCTGGAAATCTGGGTTCTAGTCCCCACTTGGCCATGAAGCTCACTGGGTGACTTTGGGCCATTCAGTGACTCCCAGCCTAACCTACCTCACAGGGTTGTTGTGAGGATAAAATGGAAAGGAGGGGGGCCATGTAAGCTGCCTTGGGTTCCTGGTAAGAGGGGATAAGGCAGGATATAATTATTATATGTAATAATAATAAAGAAAATCACACACACCCATACTATTCCTGCCAGATATGCTCATCTCTCCCTGATGTCACAGCCCTTTATAGGGGTTTGCATCCCCCAGCATTTCTGTGCCTTGCCTTGATGGTAGAGTAGGAAGGGAACACAAGTAACAGGAAGAGGAACAAAAGCCAAGAGCAGCCCCAAAAAGCTTGGAGAAGATGACACAGGGTATCACTCATTTACTTCCAGCAGCTACAGCCTGTTCATATGTTTCAAAGGCAGAAGCACAAGGCAAAGCTAATGCTATCTCACAGTACCTCTTGGGGAAGAAATGGGACAAGTTGTTGCTTCATCCATTCCTGTCCCCTTTGTAGTGTGTGTGTCTTAGTTAAACACGGGAATATTTACTTGCTCAACGTACCCATGATGAAACACTCAAACATAACTGGTATAGAGAGGAGAAAGAATAGAGAGAAGCAGGGGATGGACAATGCTCAGAAAGGAGTGAATTTCAGCAGCTCTGGTGCAAACAGCAGAGGCAAAATAAATTTGCTGCAAGCTGGTTTGCATGTAATGACAATCCAGAGTATGGGTTGAGTATGGGTTGTCATTGAATTGTGGGTTGTTTTTGAATCATGGATTGTTGTTACATGCAAACCCTGCACTATGGGTTGTTAACTATGAACAACCCAGAGTTTACAACCCAACAACAAACCATGGGTTCTCTTCCTGGGTTGTTCATGGTTAGCAACCTATAGTTAACCATAGCGCAGGGTTCGCATGTAACGACAACCCACTATTCAACAACAATCCATACTCAATCGATACTCTGGGTTGTCATTATGTACGAACCAGGCTCACACATATGAACAACTCAGGTTGTTGGGGATGAGCAGAAGAGGGCGCGCATGCTGCAAGCAGTGCACCTGCTCTTGCATGACAACCCATACATTTTAAAATTAAATTTTAAATTATGGGGTTTTGTTACTTGCAAGCCAGGTTGTTATCTCTACAGCTGAGCAGAGGTCCGCAGACTGCTGTATTTCCACTTATTACCACCAGGTGCTGCTGCAGGCTCACAGAATAAGCCAAGAAAGTTTTCCAGCTGCACTAGACTTGTCTGTGGCTGTCAGACTCAAGCAGTGTTCTCCAACCTTGGGTCCCCAGATGTGTTTGGCCTACAACTCCCAGCATGCCCCAGCCAGCTACTGGGAGTTGTAGGCCAAACACATCTGGGGACCCAAGGTTGGAGAACACTGGACTCAAGGCTGTCCTGACCCCTCACTTTCAGGAGAAGAATGCACTGTTTCACATCTTACAGGTGTGCCCAAAACAGCCTGGCTTTGTCCAAAATTGCTTCCAAAAAAGCAATAGGAATGTCGCACGCAAAGTGGTCTGAAGCTAGTAAACAGTACTGGTCTATAAATGTTGGAGACAACTCTTGTCCTGAAAGCAGATACATTTTCGGGAGCAGGTGGGGTATCGCTTGTCAAATCCTTCTCCATTAAGAAAGAGTTATACAGACACACACACACACACACACACACACACCTAGCATATCGGGGTACTTCAAGATCTCATAATAGCAGAACTTTCATTTGAAATGAAAATGTTGGATTCAAAACATGGTGAGCATGCTACGGATTACGTCAGTCAGTTCTCCCATCACTGCTTTAGACATATCAAGCCCTGGTATTGATATGGCGATATCACCATCACCTTTCCTAAACTTCCCAAATGTCACGGAGGCCTGACCTGGAGAGCTTGTGATTGCACAATAATATGTCAACCCCTTCCCCACAGCACAAAATTATATGGAAGCGGAACCCATCTAGATCCAAGGATAGATAATAGTTTCTCCTTCTCCAGATGCTGGACTGCAACATCATCCCTCATCACTGACTATGCTAACTAGGGCTGATGGAAGTTGCAGTCCAAAAACATCTGGAGGGCCACACGTTCCTCACCCCAATCTAGATTATTTGTACACACACACACACACACACACACACAGAGTTATTCCCACTAGAGGAGACTGTGTCACCTCTTGCCAACTAAGTGACTACTCACTAAGCAAGGCTCCTCCATAGAGACGGATGGGCATCTTACTATTGACGGACTCTTCCTCAAACACAGCATCGTACAGCTGATCAGGAAAGGTGAGAGCCTATGGGAAAGAAATCAACTTCAATAGAGAAGCATTCTAGCACCTGCCCTTGAGCCTGGTTCAGCCAGAGAAAGAGTCTCTAATTGAAGGCAGACAAGAGCATGCATGGCCATGGCGAGCGTCACTACTTGCAAATGGAAGGTGGGGCCCTGGCTTGGGTCAGTACCTCCACCCACAATAAACTTAAAGGTCAACTAGTTGCCAGTGTGTTTCCAAGCCCAATTTAAAGTGCTGGCTTTAACCTTTGCTTTGGGTCCAAGCTACTTCTCCCATACCAGCCTGCCCACACTCTGGGGTCATCAACAGAGGCCCTTCTCACTTATCCATCTCCAAGGGTGGTTAGGTCAATGAATACAAGGGGGAGAGCCTGCTCAGTGGTGGCCCCATACCTCTGGAATCAGCTTCCATCAGACTCTTTCTTTGTAGGTCTTCAGAAAAGCTCTGAAGACCCACTTGTTTTTGCTGGCCTTCACATAATGTCTGGACTGTTGGTTTTATTGGTAAGTTCTGTTTTTATTGGTAATATCTGTTTTTATGCTTTTTTATTGAATATATTCTTATTGATTTTTACTGTATCCACTTTGTGTGGTTTTTATCTTGCACAGCGCCTTGAGAGGGTTCCACCCTCAAAGGCGGTCCAAAAATAATTTTAAATAAAATAAAAATGAGTGGAAACAGCTGCTGCAGACAGCAGTGAGAAAGAGGAGGAAGGAAAAAGGGAATCTGAGGACAGAATACCAACAAAGGCTGCGGAGGGGCACATTTTCTAATCTTGAGGCTCAAGCCCAGTGTGGGAATGTTTTGCTCACTCACCATGATGGCAACCCCAGAAAATATGATGGCCGACACAAACTGCCAAACCCTGCAAGATAAAATGGAAAACAAGTAACGTTTTAATTAGAAAACAAGTAATCTGCAGAGGACCTCTCCCCAAGTCAGCTTGATAGAAAAGGTGGTTGCCTAGACTAGCTCTTGTTTCTGCAAGGAAGGCCTTTAGGGCAATCCTTGTTGACTGGACAAGGAGCAAAATAAAAGAGAGAGAAAAGAAGACAAAGACCAGACTTTCCTTAAGCAATTTTACAACATTTGCATGATCATCAGGCTACAAATGTTGGAACAAATGCCTGGGAGAGGCAGGAAAGAGGGAAAAAAGGGAGGCCTTATAGGTTGGTCAGCTCGAGACCCCAGCTTACCCTGGGTGGCCATGGCAAGGAAGGGGAGGAGGTCCTGGCGTGGCACAGAGCCAGGCGGAGGGTGACCTGGTGGCTTCCCAGTGGCACGTTCTCCCTCCCAATCAGCTGTGCAGTGGGCTGGTGGGGGGAGGCCTTTCCCCCCACCAGCTCCCACTGGGAGGGAGCTTTCCCTCCGGCCCACACTGCGGCCCCTTAAAATGTTGTGTGTTTTTTTAAAGAAAAGCTAATGCATTATTGGTAAAGAGATCTGCTAGCTATCTGAAGGTGACGCGGTTCGGGGTCAGCCCCTTCCTCCTGGAGCAAGGTCACATTGTTGTGGATGTCAGTCAGCTGCCGGCTGATGGGGCTGGGAAGGAATTTTACCTGGCGATGCTGACTGGCCTGGTCCTCGCAGGGTTTTCGCCTTTCCTGTAGCAATGCAGGTCGGTCGGAAGTTGAACTGCCAAGCAAATTGTCACAACTTCCTAGGCGGATGGCACTGGGTTGGATCCAAGTCAAATGGGGAAGAGGGTAATGCCCCTTGGGGGTGGGGCAAAAGCTCGGGGGTTGTATGCCAGCACCACTCCTAGGGAGACATGTGAATGGCACACGCCATGGCAGGATCAACCCAGGCTCTGGTAAACCTCCCCGCCCCTGGAAAGGGGGCCACCTAGCAAAGGGGTGCGAATTGGCCAGTAGGCAGGCTAGCCAATTAATGGATCTTTCCATATGCCATGACAAACTCTAGCTGTAACCAATAATGTTGTGGCCAAGTTTAAACCCAACACTGTGTTGTGATTTATGGTTGACTTTCCTGAACCGGCTACCCAATTAGGTGCTCTGGGCGCAATACACGGACTGATTGTCCATCACTGGAGACCATGGAAAAATCACAGCAGGCAATTAGGAGAGTGATTCTTTTGAGGGTAGCCAGTTAATAAGTGAAAATTAGATTATTACTTTTAAATAAGACTACATTTAAATAAGAATACATTTAGTTTCACAGCGTCTCCATGAGGTCAGTTAGCAAAGCTTCGCCCTCTGGTTGATCTATTTTAAGAGGAAATGGTTATAATGATGCCATCATAAAAATCAAAAACAAAGCCAAGGGAGCTGCCACATAACTTGTCACCTCCTAACATTCCTAGGATGCTGCTTTTACAGTGGCTCTCGCTGGCACTTATACATGCTACCACAACCCCCATAAGCAGCATTTTTGCATTTCCTTAATCTTCATGGCTCTCTTAAGTCACTCAGGGTTGCTTTGGATGATACAACGGGTGTGGATTCCCTTTTTCTACAGTTTACACACCTTTTATTTAGCTAATCATCCTAATGAGATTCCTTGGCCTACAACCTCTGCAACCGTGGCTTGGAACACACCTGGGTGTTCCATTTTCCATGGTCCAGATTCACAGAAAACCTCATTTTGGAGAAATCTGAAGGATTTAGAACGTGTTCAATTGAATGTTGTTCCCACTGTAACTGGGGGGTAGGGTGGCCCTCCTGGACTCTGGCTAGTGAGCTTGGTGCAAATTCACCACATCTCAGCATATTTCTATGTCACATTTTACTGATTTGCTTATTCATCAAGAGATCTGTAACAGACATAGATGTAAGAAAAAAATACGGCTTAGTGTCAGTGTGTACTAGATCACATACGTACATCTACTGACCCACTTCAAAATCAGTGGTTGATACACAGCTTCTGAAGTTCAAATCTTATTTGCAGTAAACTACACACCTCAAACCATTGCACTTTGTATATACAAAAATTATGCTGGATTTTCTGTGTTCAGATAGCTAGCAGATCTCTTTACCAATAATGCATTAGCTTTTCTTTAAAAAAACCAACAACATACCATCTACCTATATGTCAAGTTACACAATTTTGTAAGAAGCAATATATAAAATAGTTCTGTAGTGCAGGGGAGGGCGGAAAGTCAATCTGCAGATGTTTTGGACTTCAATTCCCAGCATTCCTGGCCACTGGCCATGCTGGCAGGGGCTTATGGGTGTTTAAGTCCAAAACATCAGGAGATCTACCTTCTGCCCACCCCTGGTATAGTGGATGAAAAGTATATCAAGTAATTTGTATGCTTTGGTAACTGATTGACCAATAGATAATTTTCACTATTTGTTCTGAAAGGTAGGCAAGAAAGGGCAATTGTAGGGCTTAAGGACTTAAGAGGATCCCAGCTGGATCAGACCAAGGGTCCCTCTGGTCTAGCATTCTGTTCACACGGTGGCCAACCAGCTGCCCACAGGAAACCCACAAGCAGAACATGAGGACAACGTTACCCTCCCGCCCATGTTCCCCCGCAGCTGGTGTACATAGGCATACTGCTTCTGATATTGGAGGTAGCATATAGCCATCAGGACTAGTAGCCATCAATAGCTTTATGCTCCATGAAGTTGTCCAATCCCCCTTTAAAGCCATCCAAATTGGTGCCCATTGTGGCGTAACCCCACAATTCAGTTCCCTGGTGTATGTCTGCTTTAGTACGTTTAATGTGTCTAGAATGTTGAACCGAGTGGGTGTGGTTTATGATGTCTTGGAAAGGGTGGAGGGAGGAGTATATAAGGAGTGTTTGAGTGATGTCAGAGGGAGTTAGAGTGTGTTGGGTTGGTTGTAGTGTGTTGGGAGTGTTAGAGAGTTTGGGAGTTAGGTTAGGTGGGTTATTTGTGTCTTGTCAGGAGTTTTAAGAGGAATCAGTGATTGTATGAGGAGAGAGAGTATTTGGAGTTATAGGGACTTAGGTTAATTATAAAGTGTTTGGTGTAGGCAGGTTTATTTTCTGGAACTAAGATTTTGATAATTAAAATAAACTTATTTTTATTTTGTTTGCTACCCAAACCCTATGTGTCAGCTTGGCGTTATTAACCTGCTTTACTTTTAAATCTACACACACACCTTTGTACCCACAGCATCATAAATTTAAAAATAGATCCTTAATAACCTGAATTAATCTTTTCCCTCATTAGTAGGGGAAAGGTTTCATTTGACCCTCCCCTCAGGTTTTTAAGTGTTGATGCTTAGCCTGAGAAGGGTTTATGCGCCTGGTCCTAAAGTGTAAGGGACTGTGTCGTCGCACCCATCACTATATCTTGTGGAAGTGAATTCCATAGTTTAACTATGTGCTGTGTGAAGAAGTACTTCCTTTTATCTGTTCTGACTATCCCACCAATCAACTTCACTGGATGACCTTCATGGAGAACAGTTTGTTTAAGGCATTTTACAGGTAAAGGACACAGTGCAGCCCTTGTGAAATGCAGGTATACACCAAAAATTGAAGGGCCTTCTCCCATATGCTGCATTAGAATCTGCCAACACCCTTGCACACTGTACAGGCGAGATATTGTTGCCAAATGGAGTTCCTGTGTTTTTAAAAGCTATGGAGCAAGGAGACATGTGTCAGATATATGGCTCGCAGATATGCTCCACAAAATTGGAAAACCTCTCCACTTAAGTCTTTCCCAGTCTCAAAGTCACCATTAACAACAATACTACATGATAAGCCTACTTGCAAAAGACTTAAGGGAAGGGGTCAGAAGAACTTCAGTGGCAATGTTGCAGGCCTGTCCCTCAACATCTCATTTTGCCCTTGTCCTCTGAGCACAGAGGCTCTGCCTTGAAACTTACCTGAGCCCCAAGGGTTCCCTTACAGCAAACTTTATTTCATTGCCCAAGACTTGACTGATCTGAAATTCAAAATGAGAGAGTGAAGAAACGAGTCAGTCTGCAAAAACATTGTCTAAAAAGAGGGTGGGGGTGGGATCCCTAGACTTGCAACAAGCTGCATCTCTTCTCCACAGGGAACAAAGGGGTTCAACAAAACTCCATTTACAGAGATGGGCTACAAAGATGCTGAGAATCACAGGGTGAAACTGTGACTACTTAAATACTTTACTGCATCCTTCCCCAACCGGGCGGCCTCCAGATGCATTTGCACTACAACTCCCGTCATCCCCAGCCAGCATGCCCGTCACGGGGGCTGATGGGAGTTGTACTTCAACACATCCAGAGGGCGCCAGGTTGGCGAAGGCCGCTTTATTGTTTTGCCAAACACATGGAGAACGAGTCCTCTATGGTCGCCAGCCACGCACTTGAGAGGCTACCGTGTTCCTACAACCTCCAGAAAAGTGCAGGGCGTGGTAACGATCAGCTGACCACATGAATGCAGACGGCAAGCTCTCCATGGGGTTAGAACTGTTGCATGGCAATTTTGATTAGCCCCTGTATGGTAAATGGGAACATTTGACTGCCATTGTTGGCAGAAAGGTAGGATATAAATTGAATAAATAAAATAAAATAATTGTACCGTAATTTAAAAATCCACCTATAGCAGAGATTGGCAGAACCTGTGGTCCTCCAGATTTCGTTGGACTACAACTCTCAGAATCCCTGGCCACTGGCCAGGCTACCTGTGGCTGATGGGAGGTGGAGTCCAACAACATCTGGAGGGCCACAGGCTCCCCACCCCTGACCTATAGGGACTTATGTTTGGAGATGAACCCAAGGTCTAAATCCACTGTAGAAACGGAGGAAGCTGCCCTACACCTAGTCAGATTGTTGGTCAAGTTCTAGCTTCTACACCGGCCTTCCCCAATCTGGTGCCCTCCAGGTGTGTTGGATTGCAACTCGCATAACGCCCAGCCAGCAGGGTCTTGGTGGCAGGGGCTGATGGGAATTGTAGTCCAAAACCTCTGGAGGGCACCAGGTTGCAAAAGGCTGCTCTACACTGACTGGCAGCAGTTCTCCAGGGTTTCAGACAGGGGTCATTCCAGCCCTACTCAGAGACGCCAGGGATAGAAACCTGGGACCTTTTGCAGACAAAGCATGTGCTCTACTGCTGACCTACAGCTCTTCCCCAAGAACAGTCCTTCACACACTGCCCCATAGATAAATACTGTGATCTGGATTGTGTATGTCTGAGAGGGAGCCAGAGCAAACAAGGTGAACCACACCAAACAGCCTGGAGAGCAGACAGCTGCAGATGAATCAAGAAAGCGAGGCAAGCCACAGAAGGCCTGCAGTAAATCCTGTCCACAACTGGATTCTTTAATACTACACAGGTTTGATTTTTTAAAAAGTAACAAGGAAATGCCAATGACTAGTATTTTAGAACCAGCAGGAGGGAGGAGATAAATGAATATGCTGTGGGAATGTAGAATATCAGTGTTAATTATGGGTTATACCTAGCACAGCATCTATAAGGCAGCTTAAGGTGTATTAGAAAGAATGATGGCGGGTGCGTATCCCTTAAGATCCAGCACCGCACCAACGGGTCTCATTCAGTCTTTGCTATAGGCAAAAGAAGGGAACAGATATATATTTTTCATTTCAAAAAATATATATAGTAAAAAAAAAAATGGAACAGTGAGTTTAACAGCAAAATATTTTGTACCCTGTTGCAAAAATGCAGGTGATCAGGTTACTAAAGAAAGCAACAACACCTCCCTCCCTCTCTCTCTCTCTCTCTCTCTCTCTCTCTGTACATTAACAAAGAAAGTACAAGTCACAGGAAAGAGAGAGGCCCTTACCAAGGAAGTGAGAACAAAAGGGACTTAAAACAGCCTTTGGTTGCTTCCGGCCCATCTACAGTTTAGCATAGCCAGCTGGGGACAAAAACACAATTTGCACGTGCTATTCTTTGTTATTTCCTGCATTTAGTGAGTGCCACAAAAGGAGGCTTGAAAACTGGCAACAAGAGGTGCTTGCAGAAGAGAAAAAAATTAGTGTCCTTTGACTCCTTTCCTCTGGCTCATCTCTGGAGGTTGGAGGGGGAG
Source organism: Shinisaurus crocodilurus (assembly GCA_021292165.1). Lineage (NCBI taxonomy): Eukaryota > Metazoa > Chordata > Lepidosauria > Squamata > Shinisauridae > Shinisaurus > Shinisaurus crocodilurus. Next base: position 239,387,602 of record CM037876.1, read on the forward strand.
GCCAAGACAGCCTCTTTGGGCTGTTATATGCATATCTTTGTGATGTGTGTGTGACTCAGACCAAGCTGACAGTCAGAGCCAATCGGTCAAGCCACTTCAATGCAGCTTAACTCTCTCAACTTTGTGAGTATAAGGAAACTTTGCTTCCGTGCATGACAGTGTAGCACAGCGGTGCAGAACCTCAGGCCCAGCAGCAGTTCAATACAGCCATCCTGGGGTCCTGATCTGGCCCTCCAGGGCTCCCCAGAAGGCCCCACCCCTTTCCCTGGCCCCACCCCTTTCCCCCAACCACCAATCATTTGGTGGTTTCCCAGCTTTTGTGTGCTTCCCCCCACCCCATTCTAAAAGGTTGAAATGCCTCTCCTAACTCCTAAGGCTCAGTTACTGGAAGTCAGAGCTTTCAGATAAAATAAACGGATATTTCTGGTCACACCCCTTTTGCCTTCAGTCCCACCCACCACTGAAACGTGGCCCCCAAGAGCTTCTCCAGAACGGAATTTGGCCCTCTGGTTGAAACAGGTTCAACACCCCTGGCATTGCAGGTTGATTTCCACATATCAAGAATAAGCCCCAAATGGCCAGCCTAAGCCAGTCCTCATTCCCTGATGTCTAGAGTTTTCTTAGATCAAGGGTGCAATCCTATGCTTGTTTAAACAGAAAAAAGCTCCAACAATTCCCAACATGGCTGGCTGGGGAATGCTGGGGGTTGTAGGACTTTTTTCTGTCTAAACATGCGAAGGATTGTACCCTTAAAAGAGCACTAACCCCAAACACCACAGGCACGTTCCAAATCAGAGTGAGTAAAATGACCCCTTCTTGCCTATAGCTACTTTTACAGCTGCAAATTCTGAGAGCTATTAGTTAGAAGACTATATTTTTGTTTTAAAGTTCCTGGTCCTCATGGTTTTAGACAGCGATGTTTGAAAGCATCATGGGGGGGGAGGGGGGAATGCCAGAAAAACATGAAATAACGCTGAGTACTAAATTTTTTGTTTCCAGAACTTTTTGCAACTTCTACATCCATGCAGTGTGAGAGACGGGTCTGCAACCCCTGTCTAGAAACAAAATCTCCGCGACACAGGTTCAAGCAGCACTTAATTTTTATTTACACCTTTGCAAAAGCGGGTGTCCTAAGCAGGTAGGCACACCCTTTAGCTGGGATATACACATATATATATACCCTATTGCCGCCCGCACAGTTCCTCCCTTGTTTCCCCATTGGTCGGGTACTTCAAGGTTTACAGCCTATCCGTGGCGCCTAAACATTCCACGTGAATCTCTGCCCCTGTTTACATCTCCCCTTCCCTAGCATTTTGTTGTGATATGTATCACATTCACAAGCTGGAGCACATTGTTGACAACATGGAAGGAACAGAATGGCGGTAAACAAGTTTGTTGTGTCTTTCTAGAATCTCGTGCTCTCGCAGGGGTTACTCGAGTGTATGGGAAACAGTATGAGCCTGTCACATGGTTTATGCTTTCTGGTGACATACTGACTTGTTTTTTTTCTGTCTGGAGCCATGACACGGGGCTTTGCCCGCCCCTTCACATTTATCACCCCTTCCTCAGTATTTATCTTTACCCTTATAAGGATTGCTTTTTTAGTTACTGACACTTGATGATTTCTGTGAAACAGGTCGAACTTGGCCTAGTTATATGTTGCGGTTTCATGATCTGTCTGCTTCCATAGCCTGTGGTTAAGCTAGGTGTTTCCTGTATACGAGCTGTCTGCAACTTTTGCTATAGAAAAGGAAAGCTGGAAGGTGCACAAGTCCATATATGGGTTAAAGCAAGCAGCTCGGTGCTGGAACCAAACATTAGACAGAGTTTTGATTAGTTTGGGATTCAAACAAAGCAAGGCTGATCACTGTCTGTACACAAATCACACAGAACACGGAAACTGGGTGTATTTGTTGGTCTTTGTTGATGATATATTGCTGATAACAGAATCAGTAATTCAAAAAGACAAAATTGCACAAGAATTGCAAGCACACTTTGAACTGAAAGATCTAGGTTTGGTACAACATTATCTTGGAATACAATTATCTCAAGATGAGGAAGGTTCTTTCTTGGTTGAACAAAGTGGAAAAATTCAGAAATTGCTGGAAATTCATGGATTGGAGGATTGTAACCCAGTTACCACTCCAATGACTCTTGAATATCAAAAGCACACAGATAACACTGAATTTGAGGATATTGGAAAATATCAAAGTGTTATTGGAAGGCTGCTATATTTGGCAAATGTGAGTAGGCCAGACATCAGCAATGCTGTAAACATACTTAGCAGGAAAACGCAAAATCCTTCTAATTATGATTGGCTAGCTGTGAAACGTGTGTTAAGGTATTTAAAAGGTTCCATGAATTGCAAACTGAAATTGTCATCACACTCAGAGGGAGGTTTTTGTGTGTACACTGATGCTGATTGGGGGTCTGCAACAGATAGGAAGTCTACAAGTGGGACTGTGATAATGTATGATAAAAGTTTGATTGACTGGTACACTCGCAAACAATCTTGTGTGGCTGTATCTAGCGCAGAATCTGAATTCATCAGTTTATCTCAAGCATGTAATGAGATTGAATGGTTCAAACAACTGTTTGCTGATATGCACATACCAGTAGACAAGGCTGTTACAATTTTTGAGGACAACCAGGCTTGCATAAGCATGGCTCTCAATGAAAAATGTAGGCCAAGAACCAAACACATTGATGTTCGTTACTCTCATGTAAAGGATTGTGTGCAAAAAGGGTGGGTCACACTCAAGTACTGTGCAACAGGGGGAATGGTAGCAGATCTTTTCACAAAACCATTGCCTGTAGTAAGACACAGGAAACTAATGACAGCACTAGGCCTCATTGAGTAAATGTAAACAAGATGTACTACAGCATGTGGGGGGATGTTGTGATATGTATCACATTCACAAGCTGGAGCACATTGTTGACAACATGGAAGGAACAGAATGGAGGTAAACAAGTTTGTTGTGTCTTTCTAGAATCTCGTGCTCTCGCAGGGGTTACTAGAGTGTATGGGAAACAGTATGAGCCTGTCACATGGTTTATGCTTTCTGGTGACGTACTGACTTGATTTTTTTCTGTCTGGAGCCATTTTAGAGAGAAGTAGAACTGTTCTCTCTCTTCACTCTTTTCTTCTGACTTTTGCTTGCTGGACTTATGCAACCATGTAACGTCTTTGCTGAGGTGGAGTAAAGCCAACCTTGCTCCACTAGAATAAATGCTTGCTATGCATTGTACTCTGCACATGGACTGTAACTAGGAATGTATACTCTGTAGAATATTATTTGCTAAAGTAAATAAACAGGTAGAATAGACCTGTGGAGTTACAGAGTTATTTCCTTACCACATGGAATCTACAAACCGGGGGAGCTGGCAGCTGGAATCAGATTACAGGAGCTGGCTGGCTGTTTGCAACCGAAACGCTGCACGCTGCGCAGAGAGGGAGAGAAAGCTCTGAACTTCTGTGTGTGGATTTATGGGCGTCTACACACAGGAACAGGATTTTTTAATCTCCCATCTCGCACACACGGGGCTTTGCTGTCATTCCCGCCCCTTCACATTTATCACCCCTTCCTCAGTATTTATCTTTACCCTTATAAGGATTGCTTTTTTAGTTACTGACACTTGATGATTTCTGTGAAACAGGTCGAACTTGGCCTAGTTATACGTTGCGGTTTCATGATCTGTCTGCTTCCATAGCCTGTGGTTAAGCTAGGTGTTTCCTGTATACGAGCTGTCTGCAACTTTTGCTATAGAAAAGGAAAGCTGGAAGGGTCCCCACAAGGCCATCAAGTCCAACCCCCTACTTAATGAGTATAAGATTTATGCCTAACACTAAAACTTATGCAAAAACAACATTTCACTCCTATTTCTTTCAGCAGAAAGGATTTTCTTTCCAAGGAATGACTGGTGCCTTTAAAAACAAATTATCACCAACAGGTAGAATCAAATTTTAGAAAAGGTGACTGCAGATCTACTATCAGTAGTGCTGAAAATATTATGTATGAAAGGTACCAGTTCAAAAAGTCACCCAACATGCATCATTACAAATAAGTTGCTAAGCAACTGCTTGGGTTCAATGACAACAAAGGTCAAGCCATTAATACTAAAAAACAATAACAACAACAACAAAAACCCCAGCTGTTCGTAAGCAACAGAGTTCATGCAGAGTGATGGACACTACAATCACGTGGACACAAGAGCTCGACCCTCCGTCCCTCCTGCTTTTTCAAAGTCATAAGAAAATCCAATAGCTGCTCTCCTAGCAAAGATGACTGAAGGCTAGAGCAGAAGCAGAGGGTTACAGTACATGCTGTTGTGAACAGTGCTGGGTTAAGAGAGACCTGGAGGATCCCAGGCAGAACAGCCACATTATGGAGAGTCCATACATGACCTCCGTCTCATCTAACCACACTCACACAAAGCACGCCAACACACAAGAAGGGCAGATTAGGGAAGTAATCTGTCCTGGTAAACTCCAGAGTCGGGTTTACAAGAATAAAGGAGAACATAGTTATCCTTTTCCTCTGCTATCTTGAATTTTCCCATAAGACTTGTGCTCTACTTATTTTTGTAAACAGACCAAGTGAAAAAACACACACCAAAAAACCCTCGCAACATTGGCCTTAGAAGTTTCCCTCTGGGGCCCTATTAAAGTACATTCATTCAGTGATGAATTAACATCAGCAACTTCTAGGCTGTTAGTATTTCCTATTTTTCTTCCTTTTCCTTTAAGGTTTTGTCCAAGGTCCTTACAGACTTAGGGCCAAACATGCAATTTTTCGAAAATTAAAAAGCAGCCACAGGACTAGCGCAGGAGGAAGGAGAGTTTTATAAACCCTTCCTTTCTGCTGTTTGTCCACTCAAAGCTACCCTCCATGTTGCTTCACTCCTCAGAGGGGAAAGATACACCCAAAAACCTGAAGAGTGTATTTCAATCTCCCAGGACATTCTTCAGCAGACTTCAAACAAAGTCACCATACTCCGATTAAAAAAAAAAAAAAAAAAAAGACTTTCAAAGGAAGATTCTGAATTTGTCAGACTCGAAAGAGCAGTTGCACAAACTGATGTGTGGTGCTTGCACGTTGGCATTTTACACACGTGGAATGCTTCCCATTGCATGCATTCCAATTTATACTTGCAGCACTAATTCTTCATAATGAACTTACAAAAGGCTGCAAAGAGCTGGAGTGAAACTGACAAGCCTTCCTGCTCTAGCTTGAGGCTTCTTCACTGTCTTAGGGATGAACCTGACAAGGGACTTGGGAAAAGTTTGTAAGTTTCACAAGGGCTGTTGACAGCCTTTGAACACAATTCTTTGTTGGCAGACAAATACGTTTTTATTCAAGCAGGCCTTTGGCATGCAAGCGGCTCTGCTGGGTTGGGCGCTGTTTTTATCCTTTTATTGCTGTGTTTTTAATTGTGATTTAATATACATTATTTTTATGATAGCTTAATTATGTTTTTATTTTAAATGTTGCCTTTTATTGGTACTAGCCAGCTTGAGTACCATTTCCAGAAAGAAAGGCGGGGTACAAATTAAATAAATAAACAAGTAAAGCATCAGAGCTAAAGCAAGATAGCACTGCACATCCAACCACATATATTTTTTCCTCTGATCAGCACGCACAAGGAGGTTGCGCATCCAGCCACTGATATTTCTCCCCCTCCTGCCTTATGTTAATTAAATCTGATAAAGTTGGACATAAATGTGGGGTCCAGGATACTTAACTTGTCCACCCCATCAGGACTACACTGTTAACATAGGAAATGAAGCCTAGCAGATTGCCACAGTGTGTAGCTCTGGCCTTTGAAATTTTTAACATCACAAGATTTGCTGGTCTTTAAGGTGCTACAAGACTGTGGATTTCGCTCTATAGCAACATAACTAGGGATGAGGTGGAGTTCCACTCCCAGTGAAACTCAGGACAGAACCACAACTTCTGATGAGGGAAAAAGAATTGTGAGCAGACCAAGACCCACTGATTTCTGCCAGGTTATGGGCCTGTACCAGAATTACAGGGAGCCCTCAGGTGAAGAAAAAAGGGGATTATTATTATTATTATTATTATTATTATTATTATTATTATTATTATTATTATTTTGCCTCTCCTTTCTGCACTGAAGGCCTTGAGACATGTGGGGTGGAAATCTAATGCAACCCTATGGGCTGCACTGAACCTCCCCACCACCTCGCATCTGCAAAGTCTGTGATCCGGCAAGGGATGGGTGAACACATCCGCCTGTCACTGGATCATCAGGTGATGAGAAGTCTGTCCCCTTGCCTACACTGGTGCTCACTGCAATGTTACATACTCCAGAATTGTTTTTGCCCCTCTAAATGTTCTGCTCAGCAGGGTTGTTCTTGTTTTTTACTTTTACTCCTTCTTTACTCTATCAGTGAGAAGAAAATGTCCTTCATTTGTTTTAATGAGCCATTCTTTGACAATATAAACTGCAGGTGTGATAGCACCACAGTGTGGAGAAAAAGGTCCCGATCTCCCACAAGCATGAGTCCTGATCCAAATCAGAGCCTCTGCGCTTACTCTAGAACAGGGGTGGGCAACCTGTGGTGCCTCAGATGTTTTGGCCTACAACTCCCATATGCATAGCCGATGGTGAGGGTTGAGGGGAGGGTTGTAGGCCAAAACATCTGGAGGGCCACAAGTTGCCCACCCCTGCTCAAGCATCAAGAAAATTTAAAAAAAAGACACAGCTGCTAGCTATGTCTTATTTTATGTGCTTTGGCCCTGAGTCAGAAACTGCTGGCAGATCTACACTATAAATTCAGATTGATTTCATACCATTTTAATTATCATGGCTTCCTCCAAAGAACTGTAATTTGGCAAGGATGCCTAGGAGCCTCTGTAAGGAATCCCTATCATCTCGGGGAAAGTGAAGGGCTATTAAACCAGTTTAAGTCTTTCTTATAGTTATACCTTGCCTGTGAAGTGTTTGAGAACAAACCCTGTGTCCCAACACACAAGGTCCAAACGGCCCAAGGGAATATATCAGTCGCTGACTTGAGCCCCGTACACATTGTGTGTGTGTGTGTGTGTGTGTGTATGAAACAGCTTTCAGACATTCTACATTCTGCAGCACAGCTTTGATCCAAGATGAATATAGCCATTGTGGAGAATACCCAGGCAAAGAGATGGGTTTTGCAGATGGGGGGGGGGGGGGAGAGAGAAGATGTAATAGCATATGACAGCAATACTGAAGAAAGAGGTATGTGTGTGTGTGGTATCCAGGAATCTAGTCTCTGAGTCCTTGGAGGGAATAGAAACAGTTTACAGAACTATGGGTATTCCTACACCTACAAAGACATATCTCTAATGAGGTGAGAACAGCAGCTTCAACCGAGCCACCCCCATAGGCCTAGTGATTCCACCCACGACTGTGAATCTAACATCTCACTCACTCGATTTTGCAATTAATTCAGATACACACAACAGCTCTGGGTCTGTGTGTGTGTGTGTGTGTGTGTGTTTGGGCGGGAGCGGGGGAAGGGAGCTTGTGCAACTGACTAGAAAGCAGGTTGAATTCAACTGAAGATTATAAATTAGGGTGACCTGAGCAATGAGCAAGAGAGGACTTACAAATTTCTAGACCTTTCTGCTGCTGACCCTCCTATATTGTCCACTGTCTCATCATCCTCACTGCTCGTGTGCAACTCTAGCATTTTCTATGCTGAAATGCAACGTGTCTGCTCTCTACAGTATGTTGTTCTACTCTTCTAGCTCCATCATGGAGAGCAGCCGTGGCTCAGTGGTGGAGCACCTGCTTTGCATGTAGAAGACCCCAGGTTCGATCCCCGGCATCTCCAGGTAGGACTGGAAAGAATCCTGCCTGAAACCCTGGAAAGCTGCTGCCAGTCAGTATCGACACTACCGGGCTAGATGGAGCAATGGTCTGACTCAGTCTAAGGCAGCTTCCGGTGTGCTATTCAACAGCTTTATTGTATCACAGCAATTTGCCATTATACACGGTCAGAGCTTAGTTAATAGATCTTCAGAAATTAAATAATTTCCCGTGTGCTATTTCAGACCCTTCTCTCTAAATTCAGTTCTCAGCTGTCTGAAAAAAGGGATACAAGTTTCACAACACCATGCACATTTGAAATGTCTCTTCAGTCAGTTTGGAACTACAGTACTGGGTCAGTTCAGTCATCATGGCATACAAGGTATCAAGTACACATCCTCTCAGTTCTAGCTTTTCCCAACAAACCTGAGGAGCTCTCCTTGCAAGCCTAGCCATTGCCTATATTTCTGTCCTATTCCGAGGGGAAAGTCTCAGTATGGGCTGCAGAGTTGCTCCACACTCACCACCCACCATGTCCCTTCATCTTCCGTCACACTCTCTGCAATCGCTCTGCCCTTTTCCTAATCAACAGCAGTCTTTGCTTGATTAATAAGCTTAATCATCTCCAGCACTGAATACAAATTTGAGACAGGGCATTTTTCCTCTCACAGGCACTAATAAGACAAGATATATCTTGCACTGGTCTTGGAGAAACCTAGATGCAAGATCTAACTCAGGGGTGGGTGTGACAACACGGTCCCTTACACTTTAGGACCAGCCACATAAACCCTTCTCAGGCTAAGCACCAACACTTAAAAACCTGAGGGGAGGGTCAAATGAAACCTTTCCCCTACTAATGAGGGAAAAGATTAATTCTAGTTATTAAGGATCAAGCTTAAATTTATGATACTGTGGATACAAAGGTTTGTGTGTGTAGATTTAACCGTAATGCAGGTTAATAGCGCCAAGCTGACACGTAGGATTTGGGTAGCAAAACAAAATAAAAATAAGTTTATTTTAATTCTCAAAATCTTAGTTCCAGAAAATAACTTTAAACCTGCCTACACCAAACACTTTGTAATTAACCTAAGTCCCTATAACTCACTCCTCAGACAAGCACTGATTTCTCTCAGAACTCCTGACAGACAAGACACGAATAACCCAACTAACTCCCCAACACTCCAAACACACTAACCACTAACTCTGACATCACTCAAACACTCCTTATATACTCCTCCCCCCACCCTTTCCAAGACATCACAAACCACCACACCCACTCAGTTCAACATTCTAGACTCACTAAACATACTAATGCAGACATGCACCAGGGAACTGAATTGTGGGGTTACGCCACAGTGGGGAACCTTCTCTCCCACCATTCCTCCAGGGTCACGGTCCAGGAGCCAGATGCCTGTAGCCAATGGGGCGAGGGCTGGTAGTGGCCGGTTCCAAGCCACCACATGGGCACACGCTTAAGATCAGGGGTGGGGGACCTGTGTCTTCCCAGATGTTAGACTCCAACTCCCATCATCCCTGACCACTGGCCATGCTGGCTAGGGATAATGGGAGTTGGGAGTCCAACAAAAATCTGCACTGCCACAAGTTGCCCACCCTGCTTTAGACCATCAGCACCCCTCTCTTCCCTCGCCCCCAGAATTTGGGGAGAGAGGTGAGGAGGGGGTGATCTTAAAGTAAGATGATCAAACCTGCCCCCCCCTCTCTCAAGCCCATCCACACATTCAACTGATCAATGTATTTGGGAAAGGAATGCATTCTTCCACCAGATAGTAATACCATGTCCTAAGGTAGGTTTGCCTTCTCTGATAGAATGAAACTTCAGACATTTGGAATGTTTTATGAACAAAGCCGTTCATATTCTGCAGGCACTTCTGACGTGGTCCATCTTGCATCTCACTAAGTTCACACCACGCTCTGAGTCGTGGTGGTTACTCTGCAGTGCAGCTGCTGAGAACCGCCTACTTTGGCACTACCATGTCTGCACTGATGCAAAGGTCTTCTGTTCTCCCCATTCCTGGGCAGTAACCAGGGTTGCGATCCCACCCCCTTCTCCTAACTCCAAGCTCGCAAACCCCAAAGACTGATGCATTATTTATTTTACCTTTGACCTATGAACTTCACCATCGTCATCCTCCCCCCCAACCCCCAGGATCTTCCGTGTCTTCAGACGGCTCACAAGGTCTGTCTGGCTGTGCTTTTTCATCAGAGGGGGAGGTTGCTTGGTTGCCATGGTGACTCACGGGTAGTCGCTGGCTTGGGCAGAAACTGAAATGAAACAGACTAGAGGTTAGATTACCTAGCAAAACACATTCCTTCGAAAGGGTCAAATCCAGCAAAAGGATGGAAGAGCCACCTGCAAAGAAAAGATAATTTTCCTTCAGTGCGAAAAGGGGTTTAGCGCAATAGTGTATTGCATCCCAAGCCGATTGTGATCTTCAGACACACAAAAGAGAGTGGGCATCTATAAGCTTCTAGACTTACAAAAATTAAAGCAATAATACCCTCTCCTGTTCCATTTTTTGCTATGGAATACTGACTTCCTTATGCACTTTAAGGATGAATGCATAGGAATTTGGCAGAGGACCAATCACCTTCTAGTCAGGGCTGCAGCTAGACCTGGAAAGCTTTCAAGAGAAAAGTGCAACAAGGGCAAAGCTAAAATGGCTGTCACTGTTCCATCCGTATACACCCAGGATGATTCTTCTTAAAACTTTAAAAAATCGTTCTTCAGGTTATCTTAGTTCCAGAATAAGCAGCGAAAGTGCAGGTTAGGCCGGGGCATGGTTTCTTTTGTTTTAATCACCAGTTGCATTTTGTAGGAGGAGAAAAGTTTGGCATGCATCAGGCCTGATCCTCAAAGTATCACAAGGATGAACCGGTGAGCGTAAATAGAAAGAAAGAAATACTTAGTTGAGTAGGTGCATTACCATATAAGACGCCCTCCCAATCACTTGTAGCCAGCCCTTCCTCCAAGGTGCCCATGTCATCGTACATGGCTCAACTATGATTTTATCCTTGTAACCACCCTTGTGAGGTATGTTAGACTGAAACAGACAAAGGGCTGGTTCACACGACACGGGAACCTTGGGGGAGTGGAAGTCCCCCACGGTTCCAATGTCGTGCAAACGCCAGCTGGGGGCACCCCCGCGGGACGGCCATGCACGAGAAGCGCCCAAACTCATCCTGGGAGGTAGAAGGGTAAGCCCTCCCCACGCGTGGCCACCATGTCATACAGGTGGCCCCCCTGCGAGGGCTGCCCCTTGCCGCACATAGATGGCGGCCCAGAGCGGCTGGAGCTGAGACCGCTCCGGCCTGCAGGGCAGAACGGCACACATTTAAAGAGACCGTACCCTGCAATGCAGGCCAACCCGGCTGCCCCTGCCCAGTGCCCTCCTGGATACCGGACGGGGAGAGATGGGGCAGGGTGGGGGCACAGGGTGACATGGGCCCCAATTGCAGTGGGAAATGAGTGGACCTGCCAAAGGGGGGGCCGAGGCCGCTGGGGGGGAAGGGGAGAGGGCAAGGCGCCGCCACCAGCAACCACGGCAGCACAGCCCCCGTCCACGGAGGGGGCGGCCGCTGGGGTGGGTGGGGGTGGCCACCCTCCTGCCCCAGGTGGACCCCCCGGCAGCACCCACACCCGGGGGGGGCGGCCGCAACACCTGGGCCAACTCCGCAGGCACCCATAGGGCCCCCCCTGCCCACGCACCTGTTGCCAGGGGGGCTGCCCACGGGCACGGCGGGGGCTGCCCTGCCTGGCCATGGTGCAGGCCAGGTGGCTATGGTTCCACAACCCCCGCTGGCCTGCACCATGAGTGCCCGGTGCTGTCCACCGGGCCCTGTGTGTGCGCCTGCACAGGCTGTGCCTGCCCACGTGGCATGGGACCACCCCCTCCTGTGCCGCCTGGTTGTCGGGTGGCCTCCCCCTGCTGTCCCTTGCAGCGCCCTGTCCCATGGGGTGCTGGCGGGCACCGGTGGGGCGGGTGGTGTGCGTGGGGGGGCATGGGGGGCTGCGCGCTGGCATCGTTCCGTGCCTTGCTGCCAAAACAGTGTTAGGGGCACGATAATTCTGTACTTTATTCGTTCCTTACAAATGTTTTCCTTCCAAGGAGGGAGTCATGATTGGGTACTTGCCCGACTATTCTGTATTGGGCGAGATGCCCAGCTGTGCCCTTCCCTCCCCCGTTCAGGGCCTGGCCGCTGCACCTGCCCGGCCGCTGCGTACCACGGCTGCCTTTACGCACCGGGCTTGCAGCAGCACGGCCGCCCTCTGGCGGCTGGCGCACCACAGCCACAGTGCCTCTTGGGCTGCCGCCCACTAGTGCTCGGAGGCCCGCACTGTGGCGCGGGGACTGCCGGCTCCACCGTGGTCCGCCCACACATGCGGGGCGTGGACCATCTGCGGCGCCTCGCCAGACCCCACAGACGGCCCCATGGTGCCTCCCCCGCTCACCTCCTGGGTCGTGTGAACCAGCCCAGAGACAGAGAGAGAGAAACTAGCCCTGGGACTCCTCCCTTGGTGCTTGCCAGGCCACCTTCCCCTCCTGAATTTTATTTTTAAAAGATTTTTTAAAATTATTGTTTTTAACTACGGGCTGGCATGCTGCAAAGTGAACTGCCAGACTCCAACATCTTTATTTCCAAGAATGTCTCTGGGCCCCACATGGCAGGGAGCACCCTGGGAAGCTAGAAGGGGTTGGGAATGAGGAGGGTGTGTAGGGGGGTGTTGCCTGTTTTGCTGTGGGTGTATGGTGTGGATATGTGGTTTCCCTCTGTGTGTGTGGTTGTGTTTCTCTGAGTATCATCAGTTTGCCATCTGTGGAATGGGTATTTTGTGTGTGTGCTTTGAAAGGGAAAATATGTGATCTGGCATTTGTGGCTCAGAGCCCAACTCTGCCTTGTACTCAGTTTCTCGGTCATATTACTTTCTCTGAGCCTGATCAGTTTACCTTCAGAGGAATGTGTGTCAGAAAATCAGAAAAATGGGTTTTGTTTTGTTTTTCAAAAGAGTATTTTCGTGTTTTGGAGCTCAGAGCCCACGTCAGCCTTGTACTTCAGTTCCTGGGCAAGCTACCTTTCCTTTAGTCTCACCAGTTTGCCTTGTGGGAAAAGGGTGTATTGTGATTGGATGCCATGGTGGGGGTGGGCATTTTGTGAATTGACAAGCTCTCTCCCCCCCCCATCCCACAGCAGCCATTTTTGAGAGTGCCCCCATGATGCTCTCCCAACATTCCAAACATGCAAGAAGGCTGAGGACCCCTGGACCTGCCTAAAATCACCCAGTGAGTTTCCATGACGTAACTGGGGATTTGAACCAGGGTCTCCTCAGTCCTCATCCAACACTCTACACACTCTCACCACGGCGACCGCACTGATTACCCTACTGAGAGTGCTTCAGCTGGCAGAATGATAGAACCCCTGAATCTAACCAGTTCCTATCCTTGTAGATCAGTATTTTTTGGCATATACGGTTTCTTCAGGTTCTGAAGCCAAACCCAACTGCAAGTGGAAATCCATTTAAGGCCCTTGCTGCCTGCACTTTCTTCTCACACATCCTCCATTTAACTTCTGCTTTGTGTGCTTTTATCTTGCTAATTATAGTGGATGGGAGAGCTTTGTTATCAGAGGGGAGCTTGTCTTCTCTCCAGTCCCTAGAACAGTGTTCTCCAACCTTGGGTCCCCAGAAGTTTTTGGCCTACAACTCCCAGCATGCCCCAGCCATCTGGGGACCCAAGGTTGGAGAACACTACCCTAGAAAGTCGGGAGGCTTATGGATCCAGGAGCATTATATGAGGAGAGTCATTTCGAGCTCTATTAAAAAGGCAAGTCATTTAGTCGTGCCAAAGTGCCCAAGACCTAGAGAGAGATAACATGAATTAAAGTGGTGGTGATAGTAGCAGCATCCCCTTTGCAAGAGGCAGCGAAAAACAATGAGGGGGGAGGGCACAGAAGAGGCATAGTGCATTTTGAGGGGGGGGGAGGAAGAAAGAGCTCTGTTTCCTATGTTAGATTCACCAAAGTGCAGTAACAGTATATAGATTTCACATTAACACTCCCATTCAAAAACCTATTTTCCTTCAATAGGAAGCGCATCCTATTAATTTTGATGGAGTTGGCTTTCAAGCAAGCATGCTTAAGAGGGCAACCTTACTTCCATTTATGATTCCATTATAATTTGTACGTGAAAAGTGCCTTTCCCTCAAGTAACCACAGGGTTAATGGGGGGGAGCTGTGTGTGTGTGTGTGTGTGTGTGTGTGTGTGTGGTGGATACTGGTCTCCATGGCAAGAGAGCACTAAAAGCCAAATCATACGTATCACCCCACTTCAGACAATGCTGCTGGGCACTTTCCATTTCTCTTCCCTATACAAATTCTCTTCAGAAGAACCCAGTTCACACTGTTGCGTGGTTCAGGGGCAGACAGGGAGAAAATCCCTACAGGTAGGCAGCGTTGGAGGCTTTCCATGCCGGGATCAAGTGAGGAGTGGACTTCGCTGCGCTGGAACGCCGGCCTGCGTGCATCTCTGCAGTCTCAGCCATGAATCATAAACCAGCCATTCTAGGAGAAAGACCATGTCCCACTCTTGCACTCATCACATAAAAAGATAGCCTCCAGATGTTTTGGACTACAACTCCCATTGGCCCCAGCCAGCATGGACAATGGTCAGGCGTGATGGGAGTTATAGTCCAAAACATCTGGACGGCACCAGACTGCCTACCTTGCATTAAACATCTGATTGATTTCTCAATGAAACAGCTCTATAGTTTATTGCCCGCCCAGTACTTCTTTTGGATTCCGCAGCAGTACTTTTCCTTTGCTTCCCCCCCCCCCTGCACTGTTAAACATAAGGCTGACTCCCCCTCAGGCGTTTTGAAATTAGAAACCATGCAGTAAATCAGGACAGCAAAGACCTAGAAAGTGATTTAGCCAATACAGTGATGGGGAAATAGGAGTTAAATCTACCCAATGAATTCCTTTTTACCCCCTAAAGGTATCTCATATACTCTCAGAACATGCTTGTCATACCAACTAACAGCAAAAGTGCTGGTACTAGATCCGCAAATGACCTCCCAGATAGGCATTCTCCAGAACTCTTCTTGGGCTAGATTAGCAGAGGGTGTGTGCAAATTGTGATGGAAGAACCCCAGTCTGCAGCTTGTCACGGGGGGGGGGGGGGGCTTCGAGACCGAGGGCTCCTAGCGCTACCAGTCAAAAGGCATTGTGCAGCTCTTCTGACCAGTGCTCTGCAGAAACCCCACCTGCCCTTTCGCAACCTCTTCGTTTCGCCGCAAAAGAGGCAAGTCGTTTTTCTGCCTCTTTTGTTGGAAAGTTGAGAATTTCAGAGAAATTTCTCAGGGAGGAGGGCTACAGTGCTTGCTTACCTTACTTTAAGGAGGCGGCTGTGGGATGAGCATGCTCCTTCTTCGACCGTCCCCGTCCCCCCCCCTTCTGTCCTTGCTTGCAGCCTCTCCGGCGTCTTGAGCTTCTTGGAAAGCCCCCTAGCGGACTTAGCCAGGACTTCCTCCTTTGGGGTTTCCTGGTGCTGCTGCCTGCTGAGCTCTCGAAAGCTGAGCGAGGCATTTTTGGTTTTGCTTTGTTGTTATTAAAAATAATTTTAACGACAACAAGAGAAATAAAAAGAGGAACAACAACAACTCCTTGCTCAGCTTTTGGGCAACATGCACATGTGTGTGGAAGGATTATACGCGAACCATGTGAACCATTTGTTACTGTTCACCCAGTGCCCACCAGCCACTGTCTCTGCCTCCAGTTGCTCAACTGTAGCAATCACAGCACACATGAAAATGGTTGATCACAGAAGGGGATGTGGTGCTATATGATGCTGTGGTGATGCAGGTGTTTGGAACACCCCCACTGTACTACACATGCTACATTCCTAAGATGTACTTCGCACGTATGTATGTGCACTTGCACAAGAATCTGCTCCCCCCCCCAACATCTCAAATAAACTAAAAAAAATCTGTCTGTGCTTGTAACGTTAGATTTGTTACCAAAAATCACAAATTATGTTTTTTAACAGGGTCAGTTTGCCCTTCACTAATTCACTTGTCCTAGCAGGAATAGAAGAGGTACACTTGGGATGATTTGCCAGTGTCTGGGACTGTCAGAAACATCAGTGAGGAGCAGATAGTGGCTAGGGGTCACCTGGCCATGCAAGCACAAATTTTGCTTTTAACTCTGACAACTTAATACAGTCTATTCCATACTCCATTGACTTTTCAGATTCATAGATCATAGAGTTGGAAGGAGCCTACAAGGCTATTGAGTCCAACCCCCTGCTCAATGCAGGAAACTAGAGGAGGGGTCTCCCATCCAAGTAACAACCAGGCTTGACTCTGCTTAGCTTTCTACGCTCAGACAAGCTGAGCCAGCGTAAGCCGCTGGGACTCTAAGAAATCTGTTTCGAATATCTTTTGATTCAACCATGAGTTGGCATTTCTGAAATATGGAGTGAATATTGGCTAGTCAGATTCATGGGCCATATTAATATGTTTTCCTGGGATTATTGCAACTATCCATGGAAGCGGAGAGCACTTCAGGTGAAGTGGCAGGACATCTAGATAACACCAGTTCAGGGCTGGAAATGGCTATCTGCATTGCAGGGCAGGGGGAAAGATGCAACAAGATGAAGTGCCAATCCACTCCAAGGTACCTCAATTTGTCCTCCCTTCCCTGTTTTATTAGCGGTACAGAAATATTTAAGTGAGCCTTGGAACATGTGGTGGGATCCTCCTTATGGGAAGGCTTCAGACTTGAGTACTAGGACAGGATGGCATTTGATCTTGCTACATTCTCCAAAGATCTCCTGGTTTGCCTGAAAGCATGTTTCTCCAGAGCAGCCACTGCAGGTTACTTTATTCATTCCTCTACCCTACAATTTGCACTGAATTTAGATCTTCTACAGTGGAGAGGGTCCTACAGATGCTTGTTGCCTTTTTCTTGCCCTTGTCTAAAACCGAGAGATGGAACTGGAACACTGCTGAACCTATGGAAGTAGCAGTTCGCTGCCTTAACGAAATGACATATTAATACAGAAAATTGTCCAGGAGAGATTTGCCCTGGATACAAACTGGAGAGATCCGTTTGTTCAAAATGAGGTTTTCGGACCACACACACCTAAGGCTGAGTTCTGTCAGTGGCAAGAGAGCCCCAGCTGCACCACCCCTTCCAGTGCTGGATTTAGGCACAAGCCAAGTAAGCTACCGCTTAGGACCTCCCATTATGAGGGGCCTCTTGAAGACAAAAAAAATGAATAGATTTCAAGTTTTACATAATTGGTTGAAAAATAAAGGAGATGGGAGAAAACGGAGAATGCTGCAAGAAAGGTTGTCCACACCAAGCATTATGTGCCTAGAAAGTGATGAACTTTGTAATTATACTATAACCATAATTATAACTATAATTATAACTAAACTATATTATAACTATAATTTGACGACATCATCAACTACTGTGCTCTCCAAAAGTCACAAAAGAAAACATTTTACATTTTATGTAATGTGCGAACAGACATAGTGTAGGTTGTATTGCTTCTTCAGTTTAGTAATGCTGAACTGTGTAACTGCTCTTGTGTTTCTATATATTAAACACATTCATAAATGGCAGTAAGAAATCATAATGTATTTTCATTTAAAGGAATTTCTATTGAAAATAATCTTGTTGCAAGATAGCTGTTTTTTTGTTAGATGATTAGTTTTTCGTTGCATCTTTGCCAAGTATATATGTAAAATAGAGTTTTACTATTTCTATTTTCATTGTCCTTTTTGTTAGAATAATAATTTTTGTTTTGTAATGCTATGTGGCTTTTAAAGCTTGACATATCTTAGGCCTCAGCATGTCATAATCCAGCCTTGACTCCTCATGCCACCAGGTAATGAAAGAATTTCTAGACCATGCAGAAGGAGCCTGCACTCTGCTTCACAGAATCATAGAAAAATAGAGTTGGAAGGGGCCTACAAGGCCATCGAGTCCAACCCCCTGCTCAATGCAGGAATCCAAGTCAAAGCATCCCTGACAGATGGCTGTCCAGCTGCACCTTGAATGCCTCCAGAGTGGGAGAGCCCACCACCTCCCTAGGTAGTTGATTCCATTGTCTTATTGCTCTGACAGTCAGGAAATTTTTCCTGAAGTTTAGGTGGAATCTGGGTTCCTGTAGCTTGAGCCCATTATTCCGTGTCCTGCAAACTGGGATAATTGAGAAGAGATCCTGGCCCTCCTCTTTGTGACAACCCTTCAAGTACTTCCTCCCAACACCAGCATTTAACCCAGTCTCCTGAGGGCTGGCGCTGGCGTGGGGGTCAATGGCACCTTGGGTTTCCCTGATGGGGTCCAGAGCTTTTTGAGTATATCTACTGTTACAAGAAAGAGCAGCTCTTCTGTGGCCCCCACGTGATCAACAATCTAACTGTACAGTGGGGGTATTTGGTACTTCAGCCATTTTTCTCATGTAACCTTTAGGGGGGGAAATTCTACATCCTGACATACTGGGCAGAGCTGACCCAAGATATTTTACTGCCTGAGGCGAAGAACAAGATGGCTTCCCTCCCATTCTATGTACAAAAGGCCAACTGGACTGACAAATGAATCTGTCTTCAACACTTATGATGGAACAGCATCCTCCACTGAACCTGAAGGCAGCAGGCTAACTTAGGGGGGTGCAGAGCAGGCCGCATGGTGCACAGCTCTCTCTTCCAACACCTTGCCATCACCTCCCAGCATCTGCTACCTGACGTGACTGCCTCACTCTGTCTAATAGTAGGGCTGACCCTGATACTGGGTAAGAGATGGGATGACTGGGTCCTGCGACTAAGTATGTATTTCAGCATAAGTAAAAGAAAAACACACACACTGAAATGTGGGTTATCATGTTGTCTGAACTGAGACGCGCTAACAAGTCATGGCTTGTTAACCACAAACAACCCATGAAGAGAATGGTTTGTTGTTGGGTTATGAACTGTGGATTGTTCACCATGGTTTGTTATCTCAGCTGGGTTCAGACAACACAATAACCCACATTTCAACCACAACTCACAGTTCAACGACAACCCACACTCCACCCTTGAGTGTGAGTTATCATGTTGTCTGAACCCAGTCAATGCTTCTATCTGATCCACCCAGTGATAAAATCAAAATGAAATATATTGGCTTGGGGGGGAAATACACATTCTGCACTCCCTATTTAGGGATCTGGTGTTGGGCACCTTAACATGAACTTGATGCATGTTAATTAAATTAAATGTTAATTCAAGTGATTCTGACAGTTCTCTCATACACTAGTCTCACATTGTACTTTGAGAGATAATTTGATCTTGTTGAATATAAATCCTGAAGCATCCAGTCTAACTCTCAGTATCTGGGATGTAGCTCCTAATATGAGCAGTGAGACCACTCCTCCTGAGTGGAAGTTGAAAGCTGTTAGCTGATCTTCCCAGAGTTTTTTCTCAGGGTATGTTTAGTTTGACCATAAGGCCACAGCTGACAAATTCATAAATGGATGTCAAAATTAGACTGGGAATATCAGTTCACTGCCTCTGGAGACTTGCCTGCACAAGCACTCAACAAGCAAGGCAGTGCCAGGTTGAAAATCCCATGTGACGTGCATCTGGAACTGGTAGAGGTATGGTAAGGATATTTGTCGGTGCTGTTGGGTTGCAGTGAAACAGGCGGAGTTGCCTGCTAGCACCTAACGGTGGTGCCAGTGGTGGTGTGGTGTAGGGAGTTGTATTAAATCAAGGAGTCTGCTCGTGGCTGCATTTGGGACAACTTCCCCTGTTGGTGAGCTCTTCCTTAATAACATCTAAGAGCTGTTTCCTGAGTTCAAAGTACCGTACTTTGGGTGTTCCCTTAGTAATCCTTACAACCTAGTAAGGTAATAAGCTAGCAGTGTTAGCTCCATACACTGCAGATGATGGACTGAGCAAATAGTGGCTTGCCTAAAGCCACCAGGAGAGTCCATGTCTTAGGCAAGATGTGAAGCAGCTCTCTCTCTCCAGCCTCTACTACATTACGCAACCTCTCCTTTGCCACTCCCCTACTGACTTCAGCTCTTGCCTCCAGCTTAAAGGCCAATGCTGCTGCTGTTTTTCATGTCTTATGGACTCTGGATGTGTGTGTGTGTGTGTGTGTGTGTATTTTTCATTTTGCTTTTCTTTTTTGTTTGGTCCTCACACAATTGCACAAATAAGCAATATAAGCTAATTGTAGCTACGGACTCCTGTTATACTAAAAAGAGCTTAAAAAAACAACAACACCCCTACCTAGAGCAGCCTTCCCCAACATGATATGCGCTAGATGTTTTGGACTACAATTCCCACCAGCTCCAGCCACCATGGCCAATGATCAGTGATGATGGGAGTTGTAGTCCAAAACATCTAGATCAGTGTTCTCCAACCTTGGGTCCCCAGATGTTTTTGGCCTACAACTCCCAGCATGCCCCAGCCAGCATAGCTGGCTGGGGCATGCTGGGAGTTGTAGGCCAAAAACATCTGGGGACCCAAGGTTGGAGAACACTGATCTAGAGGCAGTGCCGTCTCCAGGGTTTGAGGGCCCTTGAGCAAGGCACCCTCAGTGATTCTACCTTCTCACCATCATTGTCACCAGCGACTGCCTCTTCTCTTTCTCTTCATTGTTCCACTTGCTTGCTTGATAGGCAGACAGCCAGTGAGCAAGGACCCAGTGGCATCTACCACTCCTCCTTTTCACCACCTCCACTGACTGGGCCAGAGTGAGATAAAGGCGAACAAGCAGGTTGAAGTGGAGGAACAACTCTAGCCCGGGGCTATTATCAGGGCCCCTGCTGGGATGTGGGCCCTCAGCGGGTGCCCAAGCATGCCTACCCATGACGCTGGCCCTGTCTGGAGGGCACTTTCCCGGGGAAGGCTGACCTAGAGGATTACTGTTCCACTGCATGATGAATAGAAGATGACATTGTCTGGGCCCCCTGTAAAATTATGTGAATGAGGTAGGGTGATGGCCTGATAAAAGCCTTATCTGGAAGTACCCCCTGTCAGCTGCCTTCCTTAATGGCAATTTAATCAATCAGTCGCCTGACTGGCAGATGCCCTCAGATTACAAGCACTCTCTCTCAATCAAAGACTCTCATTCTTTAGCGGATTTGGCTAACTTGTTCATGATTTCATTAATCAAACAAACCTGCTGTTGTCACCTCATTATTTTATAACTTCAGCGCATACAGACACATGGGATGTTCCTTCCTTCTTGCCCTTCGTGGGGGGGAAATGGTGGCCGTGCTCCCATGGCTAGAGAGGCAATGGTGCTTCCGCCAACGTTCCACCAGTGCTGCCCTGAACTTTCCACCTGGCTCCCCGTAATTCTGAGACAGCAGTTCAAAGATTCAGATTTACAAATGGACCCTTTGTATATGCCGATGATGAGGAACGCACTCGGCAGATTTTGTTGATATCTGGCATCATCCAATATACACTTTCTTTGCTTTAGTAGAAGGCCATGTGCCAATGCTTTGAGCATTACAATGATACTTTTTAGGTCTATTAGAGGAGGCTTACGGAATAGCCAGGTAAATATATTTATTGACTGATTGATTCCTAATTGGAGGAGCTCTACAACAGGGGGTCCCCAACACGACATCGAGGATACTATGGTGTCCGCGGGCACCTCCAAAGGTGTCCACATAGCTCTTCACGCCCACCCACCCACCCACCCACTTATTAAAAAGAAATGAAAAATGTTAGGGTGTCAGGTTCTTCTTCCTGTTCCTGAACTGGCCACTGATCAGCTGTTCAGCGAACATGAAGAGAAAGCAAGGCAAAGGGGTAGAGGGGAGAGAAAGACTGAGGCTAGAGGCCAGGAGTGCAGAGAAACAGCCAGATAAAGAGGTGGGGGGAGAAATAAATAGGCTAGAGGCTGAGAGTGGAGAGAAACAGCAAGATAAAGGGATGAGTGGGAGAGAAAGAAAAAGGCTAGTGGCTAGGAAGGGAGAAAGAAAGCAGCTAGGGACAGGGAAGGGAGAGAAAGGGCGAGGAACGGGGTTGAGGGAGAGAAATAGCAAGGCTAGAGGCTGGGAGTGGAGAGAGAGAGAGAGAGCACAAAGGGGAAAGGTCTGTGTGGACAGAAGAAGATTGGGCAGGCCAGGAAGCAACTCTTTCCATTTCCTCCTCCCTCCCAGCCTCTAGTCTCACTATTTCTTCCCTATACACACACCCACACACCTGTTGGCTAGCTAGGCCCCCACAGCAGCCATTATGTGACTAGCCACATCCACCGTGGGAGCCATTTTGTGGTGGTGGCCACAGCAGTTTCTTAAATTCCCAAATGTGCCCACGGGTTGGGGACCCCTGCAGCAGAAGCCTGTAACTAACAATGTATCTAAAATTCAAAGCGGCTGCCAGGTTAAACAAATGCACCCCTGCAAAACCAGGGGTGGGGTGCAGGGAGGAGGTGGAGGAGACGATGAGGCAATTGCTCTACACATGGAGGAAGCCGCAATAACATTGCCAAGCAGTAAAAATAAAAAATAAAAAAAACCCAACAGAGAACAGAAGGGGGAAATGCACAAATGAACCATCAGCGCCCAGGCCTCTCTCTGTCTGAGAAGATTCTGCAGCCAGAGCTCCTTCACCTCAACAGGCACAGCCTTAACCTTTAGCACTTCCACGTCCCGTCTTAAGACTGTTCTTGCTTCCAGACGGAGCTTTTATAACACCATGAGCCTGCTTCATCCACAGAATTTGGGGGGGGGGGCGTGGGGGGGCGTCCAGTAGACAATGTCTTCCATTTGTAACCTTCTTGTGCTATTGTATAAATAATATAAATGTGTGCGATCCTTCAAATAGAAGGAACACCTCAGTCCCCACACCCTACTGAAGTGGGAAAAAGATGGAAAGAAAACTGAGGCAGAAAAAGATCCCCCCCCCCTCCTGAGAACAGACTGCCTGAAGATAGACTCCCCCCACCCCCCCTTCCTCTGCAGACTGCTTACATGGCAATAAATTATAGTCCCGCTGTATTTAGGGAAGTCAGTTAAGTCAGCCTGCACAGCAGAATGTAAAAATAACCAAGGGACAGGAAACAGACAGCGAATATGCTAAAGAGTAAGTGACAAGTAATTGATGACGTATACTTTGATATAAGACTCTGATTACTTCTGTAAAAATCGTTCAGTTTGGCGATTGTAAATCCCCTGAACCTATTGCTAGCAATAATAAAGTTGCTTTTCAGACCTGAAGTGGTACAAGTTCCTTTGTTCCCTGGAGAAGGGTGATTTTTCTGCAACATTTCTGGCGACCCCGAAGGGACTTGGAAGCCTTGGGGCTTTCTTGGCCGTTCTCCGTGCCCAGCCCCCTGGGTGAGGCCTCGCGGACGTCCCAGCGCGCACAAAGGACTGTTCCCTTTGGGGATCTCCGAACGAGGGGCCCAGCGGAGCGGGTGACCGGACAGCGAGCCTAAGAACCACAAGACTCAGGCTGGAACTCAACCACAAAAGTATATCCGGAGCTGCAGGAAAGGCAAGTATGAAATATCACCCGGGTGACAGGAAAAGAGCCCAGTCAGTAGACTAGAAGAGGAGGCTTGATCACCCTCCTGACAGGAAATCTCTCTACGAGGCGGAACGTGAGTCCGAACTGAGAGGTATCCTTAAGTGTAGGAAGTGTCTCTACGAGGCGGAACGTGAGTCCGAACTGAGACCCTCCACAGGAGGTGTCTCTACGAGGCGGAACGTGAGTCCGAACTGAGAGCTTCCACAGGAGATCTCTCTACGAGGCGGAACGTGAGTCCGAACTGAGAGATATCCTTAAGTAAAGTAAGAGAAAAGGGTTGGGAGTTTGTGGAGTGAGTGTGGTGTGTGTGTGTGCACGTGCTAGCCTGCTGCAGTTCCTACAGGAGACCGTTGGAACGTCCGGCTCCTTAGGTCAGTAGGGCGTGAGTGCTGTGATTCCCTTTTGTCTGAACAAGGAGACCCCTTACTCCTTGTCCGTTCCCCACCCTAATTGTCTGTGTCCAAGGGAAGAAAATGGGAGGTGGCAGCAGCGTCCCTCAGACGCCCCTGCAATGTATGTTAAGTAATTTTAAAAGAGGATTCAATAGGGACTTTGGAGAAAAGCTCACCAGACAGAAACTCCGAGTCCTGTGTGAAGTAGAATGGCCCTCAATGCAGGTAGGGTGGCCAGCTCAGGGAACCTTTGACCCTCAAGTCATCTCTAAGGTCCATCAGAAAGTGACCCAGGCGTCTGGTAGCCACCCCAACCGATCCTTACATAGATCAGTGGCAGCAGAATGTTGAAAAAAAATCCGCCCTGGCTCAAATAATGTAAAGCAAAAGCAGAAGTGGCACGTCTAATGCTTCTACGCCGACCCCCCCCCCCGCCCAAAGCCCACAGAAAAGGAGGGAGAGATTTTCAGTGAAACGGAGGAAGGAACTCCTGCGCCATACGTCTCGCTGTATCCACCACTGCCAAAGCCACCCGAAGGGAGGCAACCACAAGAAGAAAGGCAACAAGAGATAGCTGATCAGAGCCACCAGAGTACCAGAGTCCCTCCCCAGGAGACACCCACCCCGGCAGACAGAGAGTGGATGAGCTCTCCCCTCGGGCGCCCCCCCCCCCACAGCCGAAGTCTAGGCAAGCCTGCATGTTTGTAGACAGGCACAAGCCCAGTGGCCAGCCATACCTGACAACAGGGACCCAGCCCTGATCGTGGGCCCCCACGAGCCCATAGTGTCCTTAAAAGGAGGGGGCCATAAAGTCAAGTTTTTAGTAGACACAGGAGCTACTAGATCTGTTCTTACACAACCATTGGCGTCTTGCTCCGGCGAGACTATTAAAATACAGGGAGCTACCGGAACCCCAAATAACAGGCCATTGCTCAAGCCCCTGGAATGTGATTTGGCCCACAAAACTGTGACCCATCAGTTTGTGCACATACCAGAATGCCCTGTTCCACTGCTGGGAAGAGATCTTCTGTGCAAAATGCAAGCCCACATCTACTTTGACCAGAACCAAAACATGAAGCTGCATGTGCCCCAAGCAACAGCAGTAAACGTTACAGCTCCAATGAATGAAATGTGGAAGATAATGTTGGCATCTATTCCACTCGAAGCAGACTCACAGGCTACAGCCAAGTGGAAAGAGTTTGATGTCCCCGGCATCTGGGCAGAAGACAACCCACCAGGTTATGCCAAACACCTGCCACCTTTAATAATTGAAGTAAAGCCCCAGGCACGGCCCAGAAGAATAAGGCAAAGGCCTTACCCACGCCCCATCATGCAAGCCATCCAATCATACATCGATTCCTACTTAGAACATGGCATTATAAAACCCATTGTGTCATTCTGGAACACCCCGATCCTACCAATTCCCAAGCCAAACGGAAAGTACAGACCAGTTCAAGATTTAAGAATTGTAAATGAAGCTGTAGTGACTATTCACCCAGTAGTCCCAAACCCATATGTTCTTTTAAGTCTGTTGCCGGCCAGCGCCAAATGGTTCACGGTAATAGACTTAAAAGATGCATTTTTCTGCATACCCATCCACAGGCAGAGTCAAAGACTGTTTGCCTTTGAGTGGGAAAACCCCAAAACCGGAAGAAAAACTCAGTACACATGGACACGGCTCCCACAAGGGTTCAAGAACTCGTCGACCCTCTTTGAGACCGCTCTAAGAGGAGACCTAGAAGAATATAAACCATGCCACGAAAATGAAGTCTTGTTGCAGTATGTTGACGACCTCCTAGTGACAAGAAACACGCAAGATACCTGTTAAAAAAACACCAAGCAACTCCTTGAACTGTTAGATGAAAAAAGATACCGCGCCTCGTGAGAAAAGGCCCAACTAGTGCAGCTGCAAGTGAGATATCTGGGATACAACATCGAACAAGGGCAGAAGACTTTGAGACCTGAACAGAAGCAAGCGGTTTGCCAGCTGCCAACGCCCATCTCGCGTCGAGACTTGAGAGGCTTTCTGGGAGCAGCAGGGTTTTGCCGAATATGGATACCAAACTTCAGTCTAATCGCCAAGCCCCTGTATGAAGCTACCAGGAGGCAAGAGACTGAAGAATTTCAATAGACCAAAGTTCAGAGCCAAGCCTTTAACCAGCTAAAAGAGGCTTTGCTAAAGGCCCCGAGTTTAGGCCTTCCAGATCTGGACAAACCTTTCAACTTATACGTGGACACCAAGAAAAATGTGGCGGTCGGAGTTCTTACCCAGCGGCTAAGATCTTGGCAAAGACCAGTGGCCTACCTATCAAAGCAATTAGACTCAGTGGCCCAGGGATGGCCAAATTGTCTGAAAGCGCTAGCAGGGACAGCTCTGTTAGTCCAAGAGTCCAGCAAACTGACTTTTGGACAGCCACTAACTCCACATGCATTAAAGGCCGTTCTAGAAGCCAAAAGACACCTGTGGCTAACAAACCCGCGTATGTTAAAATACCAGAGCATGATTACGCACAATCCATTAGTGGAACTCCAACAGTCAACAGCCCTCAACCCCGCCACTTTGTTGCCAGAGCCACAAGCAAGAGAGATGAATCATGACTGCGTAGAAGTCATTGACCAGACTCATGCGTCGCGCCCAGATCTCAAAGACACTCCCCTGCCAAATGCTGATTTAAAAGTCTTCACAGATGGCTCAAGTTTCGTAGAAAATAGACTCAGAAAAGCAAGTTATGCAGTAGTGTCTTGTGACCAGGTGCTAGAAAGTGGACCCTTAGCCCCAGGTACAAGTGCACAGTTAGCTGAATTGCATGCAGTGATAAGAGCTCTACACCTGGGAGCAGGCAGACGCATGACCATTTAGACAGATTCCAAATACGCATTCCTTACAGCTCATGCACATGGAGCCTTGTATAAAGAAAGAGGACTGATAAACTCAGTAAGAAAAGCTATAAAACACAGAGAACAAATCCAAGCTCTCCTAAATAGAATGTAGAAGCCAACCAAACTGGCCATTGTCCATTGCCGAGGGCATCAGCGAAGAAATGACAAAGTAGCAAGAAGAAATCGAAAAGCAGACCAAGAAGCAAAAAGGGCAGCTCACGAGCCCTGGAGAGAATTTGAAACCAACGGAAGACAGCATGACACGCAAGCCCGATGCCTACTTCTGTGGAACCCAGAATCTCAGATACAACCAGTGTATACCCAGAAAGAAGTGGCTAAAGCCGAAAGAGAATTACAAGCCACCCTGAAGAATGGATGGTACGTACTGCCTGACAAACGAGTGTGGATTCCTGAGGCCCTTGGGTGGGAAGTAGTCAAGACTGCTCACCAACAAACACACATGGGGAAAACTGCACTCGCTCAGGCCCTGAACAGAGAAGTACTGATAGACAAAATCCACATGTTAACCAATTACGCTACACAGAAATGCCTAACATGCGCCCGCAACAATCCTCGTCAAGGGCCCCTGCTTCCACCAGGCAGGCAACCAGAGAGAGACTTGCCGTTTGACTCAGTCACCATCGATTTCACCGACATGCCACGGGCAGGAAGACTGAATGCACTCCTAGTGGTTGTTTGTAATTATACAAGATGGCCTGAATGTTTCCCTACCAAGACAAAGAAAGCCAGAGAAGTGTCACGGGCCCTATTGAGAGACATTATCCCGAGATACGGAATTCCCTCGAGATTGTCATCTGACAATGGACCAGAATTCACCCAAAAAGTAGTGCAAGATGTGGCAAAAACTTTGAAAATTGAGTGGAAATTGCACTGCAGCTACCACCCTCAGTCAAGCGGACGCGTAGAACGCATGAACCGGACTTTAAAAACAAAACTGTCAAAGATATGTCAAGAAACGCACCTAAAATGGCCAGACGCTTTGCCCCTGGCTCTGTTGGCGGTCAGGTGCACTCCTCAGAAAAAACTCAATTTGTCTCCTTTTGAGCTTATGTACAGAAGGCCTCCACAATTAGTCAGGCCCCAGTAGGTAGATGAAAGGGAGTTAGGAGTCACGCAAACTCTGCAAACCATACAGGGCCTAAGCCAAGTTGTGGAGGACATACAAGAGTATGTAATAAGCCAAAGAAAACCCCTGCTCACTATAAAAGTGCACAGATTCCACCCAGGAGATTCAGTGTGGGTGAAAGACTGGAAAATTGAGCCTTTAAAAGCCCGCTGGAAAAGACCGTATACTGTTGTCATGTGTTCTCCCCTTGCTGTTAAGGTAGCAGAAATCAAACCCTGGCTCCACTAGACGCGTGTGAAACCCGCTGCTCAATCAAAACCAGTGTAGAAAGTCCAGCCAGTCCCAGAAGGTGAAATAGCCTTGAAGCTGAAACTCCGCCGAAGGCCTGAACCTAAAGCCCCAGCCGGAGTCGGCCTGTACATAGACAAAGAATTGTACGGTTAACAAACCACGAGGCCATAATAACGCCTCCAGCAATTCAGGGTGCAAGTGCTAGAAACCTCTCCCCTGAAAACAAAAGTCGCGTACCAGACAACTAGCCCTAGCAGGCGTCACACCCAGAAGCTGACGTCCATCGCTCGGGAGAAGCCTGAAGATGTCGGCGCCAAATGCTTTAAAATGGGTTGCTTTATATAGTATAGTAGCAATAGGATGGGCATGTACCAATGACTGCACCAGTTGTCAAAAGCAAGTGCTAAAAAGACAGACCCTAACTACCACCTTAGTATACCACACCCATTACAGGTGCAAAACAGGGCCAGTGAAAAGGTGTTGTTACAAAAATGTATGGTACTCGGTGTGTGTTCAAACTGGACACTGCTTTGACCCCAAGGTAGATCCAGCCCAAACATAGTTAATAGCACGGGCACGAAGTTCCGCCCAAGGTCACATAGTAGCTCAAACACAAATAAAGTCGGCTACAAGCCCAGGGTCTTTAATATTTGACCTGTGCAAAATGGCCCATTGGCCAACCACATGTGGTGCAGAGCTCGGTTGGCACAAGATAGAACTTATGGGTATCGCACTCCCATTTATATGCTGAATCGCTTAATCAGGTTACAGGCTGTAGTAGAATTAATATCTAATGAAACTTCGCAAGCGCTTAAAATATTAGCAAAGCAGCAGACAAAGTTTTGAGATGCAATTTATCAAAACCGCTTAGCTTTAGATTACTTGTTAGCAGCTGAAAGAGGTGTCTGTAGAAAATTCAATTTAAGTAATTGTTGTTTGCAAATTGATGACCAAAGAGAAATAATCGAAAGCATCACAAAACACATTGAAACGTTGGCCCATGTTCCAGTGCAGACCTGGGATGGGTTCAACTTCGGAGAAGCTTTCGCTGGGTGGTTTCCCAAGCAGCCAGGCTTACAGGCCATAGTCGCCCTGATTGGCCTAGTGGCCGCAGGATGCATAATCCTGCCATGCATCCTTCCAATGCTCATACGCTCCCTCCAAAACAGCTTCAGCTTAATAGCCGAAAGAAAAGCTGCTGCGCAAGTCCTGGCAATGTGAGAATACCGTCCCATCCCGATGATTGAAACTCAATGTGAAGAGTAAAATAGAGTTTCAAAAGGAGGGAATGAAGTGGGAAAAAGATGGAAAGAAAACTGAGGCAGAAAAAGATCCCCCCCCCTCCTGAGAACAGACTGCCTGAAGATAGACTCCCCCCACCCCCCTTCCTCTGCAGACTGCTTACATGGCAATAAATTATAGTCCCGCTGTATTTAGGGAAGTCAGTTAAGTCAGCCTGCACAGCAGAATGTAAAAATAACCAAGGGACAGGAAACAGACAGCGAATATGCTAAAGAGTAAGTGACAAGTAATTGATGACGTATACTTTGATATAAGACTCTGATTACTTCTGTAAAAATCGTTCAGTTTGGCGACTGTAAATCCCCTGAACCTATTGCTAGCAATAATAAAGTTGCTTTTCAGACCTGAAGTGGTACAAGTTCCTTTGTTCCCTGGAGAAGGGTGATTTTTCTGCAACACTACCCCAGTCTAATCTTCTAAATTACTGGATCACTTTGGGCCCGAAGGTTACTTCTACAGATTAGTTTCCCAATAAGAACAATGTTCTTATTGGGGATCCACAATCTTGGGCTGACCTTGGTACCCAGCCACTTGTGGACTTTGGCCCTCCCCACATCCCCTGGCATGTGTAGAGCACTTGGGCAAAGGGTGGGATCAGCTTCTGATCTGGCTGGAAGACACTCAAAAGCTGCAAAAACCTCACACAAAGAGAGTGATTGACACCACACCCAACTCAGGGGGAGTAACAGGTCATTCTTTTACTCAGTGCCAGGCTATAAAGACTCAAAAGCTTTGATTTTACTATTTCAAATACAAGCATC
This sequence comes from Shinisaurus crocodilurus, assembly GCA_021292165.1. Classification (NCBI taxonomy): domain Eukaryota; kingdom Metazoa; phylum Chordata; class Lepidosauria; order Squamata; family Shinisauridae; genus Shinisaurus; species Shinisaurus crocodilurus. Next base: position 239,417,684 of record CM037876.1, read on the forward strand.
TTCCCAAAATCAGTCCTATTTACCCACACTTCTATTAATCAGTGTTTATTTACAACTTCTACTCTGGGGTTTTATACTTGATTACCGTCTTATTTTAGTACTGCATTACTAACCTGCATTAGTTAGTTTTATACTGCATCACTGCTGCAAATTTTAATGTTTGTTGTAAACTTCCTTGGACTTTTATACTGGAAATAGATTTAAAAAAAAAAATATAGAACATGCAAATAAAGTAGAGAGGATGCAGAAGCAACCAGTTCCATATCCCTGTGGGTTTTCAGGGAAAAGAAGAAGAGAGGACCAGGGGATTGTGATCTCTTGCTTCTATTTCCCTTCATCATTTGTTCTGTTGAAAAACTTCACTGAGATAAAAATGGTTTGGCACAGTGCTGCAGTGAGACTTCCATGGCAGACATAAAGGGAAGGGGAAAAAATTAAAGTCACAAAATTACAAAATACCTAAAAGACAAAGCTATTTATTTAGGGTCTCAAAAAGCCCAAATTGTTTTCTGCCTGCAAAAAGCTAAGGGAATTCAAAGCCATCAACGCAGTCATTCTCTCAGGGTACTGTGAATATATTGCCATCTATATTAAACCTGCAAGTACTATGCAATAGTTTCGCACACATCTTAACAATAAAACTTGCACAGGGTTCGAGGCTGTAAGTTCCAGATGGTGCAATATTTATACCAGTGCATCTATTAAAAATATTCCAACTATTTTTTCATCTTATTTTTGTAGTCTGAGCTAGCTCAGTGGTAGAGCACATGCTTTGCATGCAGAAGGTCCTAGGTTCAATTCCTGGCATCTCCAGCTCAAAAGGACCAGGCAGCAAGAGATGAGAAAATCCTCTGCTGAAGACACTTGAGAGACACTGCCAATTAGAGTAAATGGAACAACAGTCTGGCCTAGTACAGGGAGCTCCCTATGAGCTTTCCTCTCCAAGGGGAAAAAAAATCACAGACACACTATTTATGTTAACCAACTATTAAATGCAATTTCCTGTTCTTGTGCCAACTCTAGCGCTGCAAATCTTAATGTAAATGCCCAATATTAGAAACACCTTTGGAAGAGTTTTAATACCATGGAGTGGAACCCAAGTCAAGGGGGAAACTGAACAAAATCCACCCTGGGCTCAAGGCAATGACAACTCCATTTCTTGGGACACCTCCTGGTTTCCTGTCTGTAGCAAACTGGATGGGATGGATGTTCTAGTACAATTTTGTAATCCCCCTGTACTTTGTCCCCAGTGTCTGTCATTCAGAGGTTCAAGTTAGCAATCATGGTCAACAACAATCAATGGATAGTTCCCAATGTTAGTCCTACATAGAGTAGACCCAGTGACATGAATGAAACTTAAGTGAATCCTGACTAACATAAGTCCCATTCATTTCAAGGGGTCTGCTCTACATAGGACTAACATTGGACACGACCCAATGGAACTATTATGAATATTGCTTATTCCTTTTTCAATGCTATCTGGACTACAAACCACCACCACCACATCTAAGCACATGGCATCATCTCCCACCAACACTGAAGGTCCTACCTAGATTTCATGGATTTCGCATGTGAAATCCATGAAAAGACCTCCCAATATTTGAAAAAGCAGCCATGGGAGGGGTGGATTTGGACTGGGGTTGCAGAGTGGGGAAATCCCACCTTTTCTCCCCATACCATGGGGTTCCCCAATCCATATCACATGCTCTTTCCCCGACCAAACTATCCTAAGGGGTGGGGAGATCTAGGCACAATATGGGTGCCTGGGTGTTCGCTATTCTATGGCTAACTGCTGTTGGCGGTGGCTGATTTGGACTGGGGACCTGCCAAGGCATGGGAGGAAAGGGTGAGGCACTCCTTATGCTGCAGTCCCGATCCAATTGTGGTGGTCCCTGTTGGTGAAATTCTGCACACTTTCTAAAATGTCTAAAATTCCTGTTTTGTGCTAAAAGCCTAGAGCAGAGGTGGGCAACTTGCAGTCCTCGGCCCAATCATGCAGACATCAACCTAATTTCAAAAGCCCGCAGCGTAGACCTCTGGCAAGAGTGTTATGTCCATTTCCGCAACCCACGATCAGAAGCGCTGAAGTTCGATCCAAATTGAATCGTGACTTCTGTGCACACTCCTACCATTTTTCCTTTCTGAACGGAGGGATTTGCAACACACATTTGCAAAAGTACTCTCAGGCTTAGTAGTGGCTGTGAAGTCATTAATTAGATAATTAAAACCCAATTGTCAACACCTAAGCTGTGACGCCCCTCACCGCCGCTCACCACCACCACCTGTCAGACCCCCACCTCTACACTCTCTTAATCTCCTCCGCTGCCACCAACCCCCTTCAGGGTAACCAACTCAGACTACAGTCATGCCTTGGATTGAGAGCATAATTTGTTCCGGAAACGTGCTTGTAATCCAAAACACTCTTATATCAAAACGAAATTCCCCCAAAAAAATTTGTACAGAGATTTTTAATTTAAGCCGTACTACAGTACTTGTTATTGCAAGACGTCGCTTGTATATCAAGTCAAATTTTTTTAAATAAATATTTAAAAATTTGCTTGTCTTGCAAAACCCTCTCAAACCAAGTTACTTGCAATCCAAGGTATTACTGTACTCCTTTTAAGTTTTTTAAAAGGAAACAAGGTTATTTATTTACAATCACAGGTAGGGAAATACTAGATAATGTTAATGGATTCTAAATGTTGAAAACTCCCTCCCTCTTTCTCTCTCTCTCTCAGACAAGACTCCAGCTCCCAACTCCACTCAGACGTCTCTACCCACTCTCCCTCTCTCTCTTCAGACTTCCCTCCACAGCTCACAAAAACCCACTCTCTCCCTCTCCCTCTTTCTCCCTCTCCCCCACTCTCTTCAGACAGTCCTCTGCGACTTCCCTCCTGAACAGCACAGCCCACTGTTTATATCTCAGGCTTCACCCCCCCCTCATTCTCTCAGCCAATCAGCAGACATCTCAACATTCCACACTCCTCTCACACTCCCCCCTCCCCTAACATACTAACAGCTATAACGCTTTGCCCATGGGCAGGGGCATGATATAAGCCATAGACGTTTCCCTCAAGACAAGAGGCCAATATTCAAGCACAAAAATAAATTAAGTCAGAATGGAAATTCCTTTGCCTAATCAGGCTTGGACTCGGCAGGACAGTATTTCCAGTTCCATCCAGAAACACAAATCTATTCTTGCAGAATGAAAAGCTTCATTTATTAGCAGTCAAACTCGTAAGTACTACACACACACACACACACACACACACACACACACACACATGTTTTTATGGAAGACCTAGATTGACAGAAAACGGTTCTTAGGGTGCAATCCTATGCAAGTTTAGACAGAAAAAAGGCCTAAAGCTCCCAGCACGCCCCAGCCATGGCTGGCTGGGGCATGCTGGGAATTTTAGGCCATTTTTCTGTCTAAACTTGCATAGGATTGTGCCTTTAAAGTCCTAGTTAATATGGCTTAACCTAGAAAATTATCTATGATCTCTCTATACCACCCCCATCACCACCACCACCCCTGCTTTCAGCATCTCCTGGTTCAGTCCAAAAACCACAACCGTGGACCCGAGTGGTTTCCAGTAAGGCAAGTCAAATTTTGTATCACTCCTCAAGTAAAGTTCAGATCTGCTGCCATCCTTCCTTCCACAAAGGAGCAAGGTGATCGGAGGTAGTTCATTTTTTTTTAATGGCATTTGACACCACTCATATCAGAACACTGCCAGGTCTCCCTCTCCATCAGTGCCTCTAACGTCCATACTCCACAGCATGCTGACCTCCGCACCCCGAAATAGACATGCAATCTGGAGGTGCAGTGGAGTGTCATCATTCTTAGGTGACATGGGCTGTAGACAGGTTGGACAGACTCTCAGGGCACAAAGCAAGTAGACAGACAGTCCATGTGGCAACAGAAAGCGCAGGGGGCGGGGTTGATGTAGGCAGCCTCCCTCAAACCCTTTTCATTTTTAAATTTGTCATGTTAAGAGTCCCCAACTTCTGGATAAAATTTGGTCTCGCTCATCATAGAAAAATGAAACATCTCAATTATTTTATTAGGCTCCCTAGGTATCCGCTATAATTAAACACAACACCCACGCTGCTACATAGCTGGTAATTGCACCCTGCAAAGAAGCGACAAGCCTTCCAAATGTACAGAAGGCGTCTGTGTTCTGACTTGAAAAGAAGGGAGAGAAAAAACAAATATTTTGTTGTACTTATCTGGTGGGTCATGTTTTCTACTTCATGCTAAGCAAACACATCACACCACACATTCTCAGTGGTCTACCACAGATGGGCTCATCCATGCAACCACTTGCCTTTCAAAGGGTGCCACTGGCATGTACAATCTTGCCAGACTGCGTACAAATTCCATACATTTCATGACATTTATTTTTGTGATCGGAGAACTTTCTGTTTTATTACTGTACAGGCAGTCCCTGGGTTACGAAGGTCCCGACTTATGGACAATTCATACTTAAGAATGGACCGCCATATATGTCAAAATCTGAGTTAAATACAATGGTTTGTACTTACGAACGCACGCACTATACTTTGCAACACTTTGCAACACTCTGAAAACATTGCACGGCTTCTATTCCAACTTACGTACACATTCGACTTAAAGACAGACTTACGAACGGATCTCGTTCGTAACCCGGGGACTGCCTGTATTGGTTTTTATTATACGGGATTGAAAGCTGCCTTGGGAGGGCGCCTGCCCTGAAAGGTGGCATAGAAATATTTAAAATATATAAATGAAATAAAATGTCCCCAGGCTCTCTTTGGTTCGGACCAGCAATTACCAATGAAAGTGGAGAATGCTTGGGAGACGTTCCCCCACCCCATCTAAAGGGTCTAAATAAATTTGTCATTGCTGGCTGCAATTTGTGACCACCCCCGCCCCATGAACTGGCAGGAGATCTCCACTTCTTGTTAGTAGCCGCATTCACGAGGCTGAGGATCTTGGGGGCTTGCCCTCTTGGAACTACAAGGCAACTATGTCTCACGGAGGGGTGAGGCACAGAGCTGTTAAGGTTGCAGACTTTGAGCTCAGCAGCCTGCCTTCCAGTGGATAAGATGGGAATCTCATTGTGCTGAAGTTTTCCAGGGTCTCTTGCCAGGCAAGCTAAGACAATGTTCCCACCCTTGCCTCTGCTGCCTTGGCTCTTTCTGTTTGTTATTTACCGTACTTTGGGTCAGTCAAGCACCCAGGAGAGGCTGGGAGAGCCATCCACTCTAAATTCTATTTTTGACCTGCATTCCACACTGTGTGGGGCGCAGTCAGGGGTTCTTAATAATGGCTCGGCCTCCTGCCATATCACCTGTATCAGTCTCTGTGGGATCGAACCCCACAATGTGCTGCGGCAGGAGGTGTTTACTATATCCAGACCAATGCTAAAACCATGTGATCCAGAGGCTGGTAGAAGCCAATACACAGGGGTTCAGCCTCTCTGGGTGCCTTTCCTATGGTTCCACCAAAGGGACAGGTCCTACAGTTCAACACAAGGGGCCAGATCTTCTATATCCACTCCTTCAGTCATGAAGCAACCTTCTTCTCCAGATAGATCTGGCTAACTTACTCAGACAGAACTACTTCCATGAGACAGTGGCAATACACCAGTGTTTTGCCTCTGGGTGGCTTTTCCTACAGTTCCACCAGCACCTCTCTTATTATTGAATGTAATATCAAGATGCATTAGGTGTAACTGGTTAGCTGGTGGCTTCAGTCTTATTTGCCAAAAAAAATAAAATAAACAATACTCAATTGCCATTTCTCTCCGATGGTTTGGTAATACTTAGCTTCAAGCTGACTGCCTCAATCCATCAGTAAAGAGCCATCATGACTCAGAAAATTATAATTTCTAGTCTCAGAGCTCCACTCCAGCAAATCACCTTAATAACTGGTCGGGCTGCCACACCAAACATTGCATGGATAACTGCCTCCTTGCTGGTGCCGTCAGACTGGGATGGGCTCCTCACACAGAGACGGTACAAAACCTCCATATCAGGACTGTCATCACGGTTTCCTTTGCACAGTGATAAATTGTGAAGACCGAGGTATAGAAGTGATTCTGACATCACAATCACTACTAGAAAACGATGAGCTCACTTGCTGGAATATCGCTTCCATGTGCTTTTTTTCCACTAAAAGGTAAAAACAAATATATACATTTGCCCAATAAATGTGAGGCTGTATAAACTGACTTTTCAACTCAAATGAATTTTCAAAGAGAATTCAAAACCAAAACACACACAAAGGGGTGGGTGGGGAATACAGAATGAATCATCATCAGCAACTTAATAGCAGGGAGATATTAATGCAACCCAAACAAAATTCCACCATGCTTGGGAGGATTAAAAGCCTGCATAAAAAGCAAAAGGTCTAAACAGCCCATCTAAAACATCTCAGCTCTCAAATCTGATGAACCTTTCTCAAATGGCAACGAATTCCGTGGATGCAGGATGCCAACAGAGAACGTTCTTCTGATTGCCAAGTGTAACATAAATGAGATTTGCGATTAACACTGCAGGTAAACTGTCCACTGAGAAGTATAGGATTAAGCCAGTTTTTAAAAGGTGGGGTGCGTTGAAGACCTGTGGCTTACGCTGGCTCAGCTTGTCTGAGCGTGGAAAGCTAAGCAGGGTCAGGCCTGGTTATTACTTGGATGGGAGACCCCGCCTCTAGTTTCCTGCATTGAGCAGAGGGTTGGACTCGATAGCCTTGTAGGCTCCTTCCAACTCTATAATCTACTAAATCTACGAAATCTACGAAGAAGAGAACAAGAAAGCAATGCTCTCCCCTTTCTCTTGTGAATATGGTGGTGATGGGGGTGTGTGCATAGCTTTCCTGTTCTCTTCTCCTACACACCCCACCCTTTGTTAACTGATGTAATCCTGTAGCAACACTTTTCAGTGGACAGTTTACCTGCAATGCAGGAAACTAGAGGCGGGGTCTTCCATCCAAGTAATAACCAGGCCTGACCCTGCTTAGCTTTCCACTTTCAATCACTGAGTGATGCAACATAGAGCAATATACAAGCATGAATGCTAATTCGTAAGTTCTTAATGAAGACGGTTAGTTGCCTTAGCACAGCAGCTCCCATCCTTGGGTCCCCAGATGTTGTTAAGACTCTGCCTGGGTTCAGACAACATGATAATCCACACTCAAGGGTTCAGCATGGATTGAGTGTGGGTTGTCATTGAACCCTGGGTTGTTGTTGAAACATGGCTTATCGTGTTATCTGAACCCAGCTGAGATAATGAACCATGGTGAACAACCCACAGTTCACAACCCAACAACAAACCATGGGTTCTCTTCAAGGGTTGTCCATGGTTAACAAGCCATGGCTTCTTAGCATAGCTGGGTTCAGACAACACGATAACCCACATTTCAGCAACAACCTGCACTCAACCCTTGTTGTGTGTAGGTTGTCATGTTGACTGAACCCAGTCTTTATCTTCCATAAACCCTGACCATTGCCCATGCTGCTGCAAATGGTGGGAGCTGTAGTCTAACAACATCTAGGGACCCAAGATAGGGAACCACTGCACCCAGAGCTACCCTAATAGTCCACAGATGTGTGCTTGAAACGAAAAACAAACAAACAGAGCTGTGCAAAGTGCTGAAATCTCACCCTGTAACTACTGAAGTTCCTGCCAAGTCTTACCTATACTTCCAGTATTCACTAGACACAGTCCATACAACCCGAAGTCTATTTTCACAGCCACAAGGGCGGGAAACTCTGTTTTAAAGAAAGGATGACAGGATCATCAACGCACCAATCACAGCATGGAACCACAGAAACATTATGCAAGGAAAGGCGCGCCAAAACTTATTTTACTTATTTAAATGATTCATGTATGGCCCTTCAGCAGAGCTTCCAGGATGGCTTGCAAAAGTAAGATAAAATGCAGAAACAAAAACATACAGCAACATGTTAAAGAGGGGGGAAAATACATTATGAAGCCTGGGAGAAGAAAAATGCCATTGCCTGGTGCTGAAAGCTATCCTTAACTAAGGTGAATTCATGCATAGCTGTATTAAGCCAAATTGTGTTTTCCTGCTGCATGGACAGTCCCACCACCTATTCAGGCATGTTGGTAATGAACAGGGAACAGGGATGCAATTTCATCAAAAAGAAGCTGCAGACTTTGACGCAATACGGACACATGTGAATCCATGATTCTGAATTAGTGTATCAAGAAAGGCAAAGTTCCTGCAGAGAACAAAAATTTGTGACTTGTCATACAAATATAAAGGTACCTGTCAGACTCCATTGTTCCATTTTGATTTTATATCAATCTTTTCCAGAGACATATTAGAAATGACCTTTTGCTAGGTGTGTACTCTTGGCTTGAATTGTATGGTTTGCAGGTGGAAGAGTTTGGCAGCATGCCAAAGTTTAATAAAGTTTCAGCTGTCACGGCAAGACATGCTTGCTTTGCTACATAAATGCCAACCTATGTTCACAGTCATCAAAAAGTTTAACTACAAGAACCTAGGTGGATTTAAATCCTATGCTTCTTCCACTGGTACAGTGCAATCTCTCCCCCCCCCCCCGCACTACTCATCAGTAGAAACTAAGTGCACACGGCATGATTTATTTATTTATTACATTTATACCTGATTTGAAAGCAAAAATATAAATGCAGTTTTTAGATTGTTGCATTGCTGCTGGCTTTTATCATGGTTACTATTTTGGTTTTATTCTGTTTTAAACATACGATTTATATTACGTTTTACTATGACATTGTATTTTATATTTTTAAGATTTGTCTTGTAAGGGCACAGTTCTATGGCTGGCTAGACACTGTCTAGACAGCCATAAGAGAGGTCAGAGTCCCAGCTCCGACCTCAGAAACATGTTCTGAGGTCAAAGCTGGGACTCCGACCTCGGAGTGCCCTCCCTCTGTGCTCGCAGCCAGCACAGTTCTTTTGGAGCCGAAGGTTTGTGGGCGGGGCGGGGCGGGGAAGGGAGGAGTGAGGCTCTGCTGAGATACGATGTATCCAGGTGGCACCTCAGCCTGTCCTCCTTGCACACAGGGCCAGAAGACTTAGATGGCTGAAATCGGCCGTCTAAGTCTTTTGCAGGGCGGGAGAAGTGTGGAGGTGGCCTTCACCTCTGCGCTCCTCCTGCCTTCGATATGATGCCCATAAACCTCCGAGTTCAGAGGGTTATAGTATAGCACATTGGATTGTGCTGCCCACCACCCAGACAGCTTCAACTAATGGTTGGTATAGAAATGTAATCAATCAATCAATCAATCAATCATTTTGACACAACATCCAGGTGTATGTGCTTTATCCATACTATTATCCATACTGGTAAGAAATAAATTATCATCATCATCATTATTATTATTATTATTATTATTATTAAACTGGAAGCTACATTATAATTTTCCTGCATTGTCCCATCTCTCTCTCCCCACTGCCCCATGTGTTCAGAAATTCCTGTTCATCTCTTCCACCCTTGAACAATATATTACACCTGTATCGATAAAAATATATTCTGGGCAAGATGTACTTCTAAGGAGATACATATATTTTTAGAATCCTCATCTGCAATCTTTACAGAATTTAAAAAGGGATATTTGGAGCCTGCCTTGGGTGGGCTTGTTTGCTACCTTGGTGGACTTAGTCCAGAAAGGCAGCTTACAGATATTTAAACACACACACACACATATATATTTAAGAATCACAGAATTGTGCAGATCCAAAGTTTATCTAATTCAACACTCTGCATTAAGCAAACTTCTCTATATCTGACGTCCCTATGAAATCAGAATAGCCATCAGATTAGTATAAGCAGCGTCACTAAACAATATAGCTACATCTAGCAAGAGGAACAAAAACATAGGAAACAAAAGTTCTAGGCTACTGTAGAAATCTAAGATATACCAAAAAATATTAAGACTTTACCTTCATAGCGTGAAAAATGCAACCTCATCTTTAGATTCACAAGGTGAGTTCACCCACTAAGGGCCCGATCCTATGCATGTTTAGGCCCAGCATTCCCCAGCCAGCCTGTTGTATGACTTTCTTCTGTCTAAACATGCACAGGATTGCTCCCTAAATTATTCAGATGAAAACTGCATGCCTCACCTGATAACTTGAGATGTTTTAGATCACATCACTATTGCATGACAGATCACTGCCTCCTCCATCCCCAACCTTTTGTATCCCAAATGGGGTGCCAAGGAGGCCATCACATCTACTCACCATGTGGCAAGTTAGCTCTTGTCAATTTGGTCTCAGTCCTGTTACTGAGGGACAATGTAAGTTTGTTTTCTTCTCCCTCCCTCTCTCCCTGAGGGGTAAGAATCCTGACCATTCTGTTTGCAAAACGTATAGGATTTCAATGCAAGCCATTCCTGCTGATTTTTTAAAATCCCTCCCAGTATTACCACCACCACCACCACCACCACCACCACATTTATAATATTTGCAGATGCTTCCTGTAGGATGGAGAATCTGGATTGATATTGCTCTAACGTATATTCATATTATATTTAATATAAAACACCCATGACCACAATTACCCGTGCTCTTGTAATCTCCTGTTTAGATTTCAATGCACAGTGGGTGGGGCTGCCTATTAAAAATGGTTCAGAAACTGCAGTTGATCCAGAGTAAGACTGATAAGATTACTAAGTAGAACTGGGCAGTTTGTCCATATTATACCTGTGCTTTGTCACCTGCACTGGATCCTAGTCCATTTCTGAGTCTAATCTAAAGTGCTGTTTTTAACCTTTAAAGCCCTAAACAGCTTGGGATCAGGTTACCTGAAGCACCGCTTTCTCTCAAATGTACCTACTTGAACCTTAATATTTCTTCAGAGGACCTACTAGGGAGAAGGTCTTTTCGGTAGTGGCACCCCAGTGGAACAGCCTTCCCAGGGAAGTTTATCGGAGTCCACCCCATGTCTTTTCAGTGCCAGGTGAAGACCTTTCTGTTCATCCAGTCCTTTTAAATAACTCATGTTGTCTGGGCCTCTCAGTTTTAAAATCTGTGTATTTAATTTTGGGGTTGCTATATGTATTGTTTATTGTATTTTATGTTGCTTTCATTGTTATGGTTTTATGTCCTCTATTTTGTATCTAAATTGTTTTTATGTTTTTATTTACTGTAACTGACCCAGATAACTTGTATGCTGCCCCATAACATAAAGTGTCATAAATGCATAATTAAATTAAATAAAAATGGTGCTGGGCAGCAGTTTCTGTTAAGCACACAAGAATGATTCGATTATACCAGCCAAATTTGCTTTAAAATTGGAGATTGCATCAATTAGACAAGATCTCACTGCCTGCTGGCTGGTTTTGCAAAATTTTTGATCCTAACTAGATATGGTAAGGTTATTTCAGAAACTGAGATGGTTCCTGGAAAGAACTACTCAACTTATTAATTCTGTCAGTAAGATAGTCTTAGGAGAGGTTAAAAAAAATGCTTCTCTCCACCTTTGACCTGTGTTAAGCTGGTTTGGGCAACACAGGATATTTGGTTAGAACACTCTTGAGCAACACATAAGAGTATTTGCTAATTATTTTTCCAAGTTATGCAGTTCCTGCAAGTCATATATGAAAATGTAATAACCTTGAAGCCAATTCATGTAATCCAAACCAGGATATAAAATGGAGGCAGAAACATGGGAAACTGTGCATCATCTCCCTTGGCAACATATCCATCCACCTGACTGAAGTTGACAGTGATGTCAATGAGAGTCAGCCAGGCTAGGACTTTAAGAGAAGAGACCATATTAAAAAAATAATAATCCCAAGAGTTATAGTGGATAGCAAGTTACGAAACATATGCAGTGGAATCATTTTCTTTGGCAAAACTAATCTTTGGTTCATAGCTATAGTTCACTTGTAATTAATTTTTTTGTTCATGTGGGGCTGTGCCTGAAGAAATATGTGTTTGTTTGTTACATTTATATCCCACCTTTTTTTCCTCTTGCAAGGAGCCCAAGGCGGCATACATGATCCTCCTCCTCCCCATTTATCCTCACAACAATCCTGCAAGGCACGTTAGGCTGAGAGTCCGTGACTGGCCCAAGGTCACCCAGTGAGCTTCATGGCAGAGCAGGGCCTAGAACCCAGGTCCTGGACACTGGCCCAGTCCTAATCCAGCACTCTAGCCACTACACAACACTGGCTCTAACCACTACACAACACTATTGTCAGTCATAGTGGCTGACCTAAAAGAAAAGTTAGCGAGATGGGGCATGAAGGAAGAGAAAGAAGCTGTCAGGTCAGTTTAAATAAACGTCTGTCAGACGATAGCCCTGTCATTGATAGATTGCTTAGTAATGTCAAATGTCAAACATTATCCTTTATTCTCAGTTACAGCCCCATAGCTTGTTGCTGATGGCTTACTGCAAACATCCTGGGATGTTTTGTACAGTCTCAAAGAAGTCTTGCGCTTTCTGTAGAGACCAAGAATAACGTAGAGGCCCAAGACACAGACACACCCACAGACACAGATGCTTATTCAGCCTTCCTCCACTCCAGAGAGATATGCAGTCCATTACTCAGCTGGCGTGCACCCTGTCCTTAAATTGTGGAGATGCCGCCGTTGCATCTTCATGACACCATCTTGGTTTCTATGGTAACATGCTTATTCCAGACAAATTATTATCAGTTCTAGATGTAGAATCCCCTTACTTGAACAAGCAAAAAGAAAAAAGGGGGGGGATACAAATGGAGGCAATGAAGATTTGTGGGAGGACAAGAATGTATGGATCTACGTATGTGGGAGCTAAACCTGACGGCAGTCAGAGAAGAAGAGGGCGGCGGGGCGGGGGGGGGGAGGACAGGTGAAGTAGTGTTTAATAATTTGAGGTGATTAGGAAGTGGAGAAAGGAATGGAATTGTTTCAAAGGTTTTTCAAACAGGCATTTAACTGGGTCCAGAGTGTGGAGAACATTTCTAAGTTTAAAAAACACCAAAAAACCAAAGGTGGGGGGGGGAACAGACAAATATTCCTAAGATGAGCAAGAAATGGCATGCAATTATGCTTGGTCTCAAGGAGCATCACCTGGATGCCTCTGAATAAGCTTGAAAGGACAATTTAAAACAGATCTGGAGGTGCCACTGATGCAGGGAGTCCTTTCACTGAACGAAGCAAACAACTCTTCATGTCATGTTGACATATGGTTGTAGACCTTTTGTCACAGACCTCTGCATCTACGTGTGGAGGAAGAGCCAGTAAGAGCATGTTACCAATCCCCCCAACCGCCACACATTGACCTGGTTTGCACATAACGCTAACCCATGGTTTAACTCTTGGTTAACCCATGGTTTGTTGCCCTACCCAGGGTTTGCCTGACACATGATTGAATAAACAGTGTTTTTCCCCTTCTCAATCTCTGGGTTGTTTCCTTCCTCCTTCACCTGCTCCCTCCCTGTTCCCTCAAATGCCTTTGTGGCCCTGTAGTACTGGCATGTACAGCTGCTGTTTGTTTGTAGCCTGTAGCCTGGCAGAGCAACCCATTGTTCTGGGTTCAGATGTAATGACAACTTATGGTTTCAACAACCTGGAGTTCACAACTCAAGAACAAACCATGGGTTCTCTTTCTGGGTTATTCATGGTTAATAAAACATGGTTTGTTAGCGCAGTGGTGTTTGCACATCATGACAACCCAGAATTCAACAACCTGATTAGCGTTAGGTGCAAACCAGGTCACTGATTCTCTTTGCAGTTAGAATATCTGAAGAAATAGGCTTTGGTTGTATGTTCTTGCAGTACAATCTGTTAGGAGAATAACGGAAACATTCAATGTTAAATATGCCTATTATTCTTTATTTGTATGTATTACTTGTAAAGCACCTAAAATTTTCTAAGCCCTGTGCAGTTATTGAAAGACATGAATTTTGTCACATTGTCCTTGTAGCAGCTTACCTTGGTGCTGTGACAGTAGGATGGCCACGTGTTACAGAAGACATTACACTGTTTGAAGGGCTATCAGAGGACAGTCCTCTATTTGAAAGGCTGTCGGGTCCAAGTCTGGTTTAAAGAACCATAAGAAGGGAGAGCAGGGGCCTTCAAGTTGCCCATCAAGGGTTAGCATCTGGACAGCAGACTGAGTAGAAACACAGGTCACTCCGTCACAGTCTTTCCCATTAGTGTGAGATGTACTGTAATTCTAAATTATAGTAATTATTTCTACATCTTCATCTATACATATAAATTAGCATGTGCAATTTTATTTTATTTTTGCAAATCTGTGTCCTCTTTTCTGATAATGCATTTCCTTTTCTTTCATTATAAGTAAGAGGACACCCTAGTAGAGAATGGAATGTGTTGAAGGGGATTGAACTACCTAAGTAGGTACAAAAAGCCAATCAACATCAACTTTAAAACGTTCAAAAAGATATAGAGGGGATCTTTTGTCAGCATGCCATTTATTTAGGAATTAAGACTTTCTATATGTGAGGTATGATTGTGTGGCAGTGTAGCATAAGATTGCCCTTCTGCCAACAAGCACATTCGCTCTCAATTCACCTGTAAAATGCTCTTTTCTCTCTATTCAATTTCAGAGGCCCCAACAGTTCAAGTCCAAAATAATGCCCCTTCAGCATCTGTTACACAAAGTGGACTTCGCTTTTATTTGCTCTATTTTGTGCATGCCCCATTTAGCAATCAGGTGTATATGTCAGGAACACATTCTTTGTGAAGCATGTTCTTTGTGACTAGTTAATTTGTCAATGCAATGCAGATATTGTGTTTGAGTTTCATTCTCATGAAGGGAGAGAGTTTTCTAGTTCCATCATCAGGCAGTTGCTGTCTGATTTGGAAGGGTTTTTCAGATGCTGGAAACTATGCCTTTTATATCCTTGCTTAAAGGATTTCTCCACATCTGAAGGTTTAAATCTGTTTCAAGAAAACAGCAAAATGGAAGCCACTGGTGGAACCAATTGTCTCTCCCCAATGCAGTCACAGGTGCACCCCTAAATCTACCCCAGAGGGTTGGGGGGATCCTCTGGAGCAGATTCTGGGTTTTGCAGAGGGGAGAGGAGGGGAGCAAGAGGAAGGTCATCCACGTGACACTGGATGAAGCCCTAGGAAAAGGAGGCCCATGCTAGGGAGAATAATTTCCTGGCTCCTCCGGAAGTGTCAGATAAAAATTTGGATGTTACAACTTAAATATGCAGCTAGAAATTCTCTTCAAGAATGTTCATGCTGCCCCTCAATAAAATAATCTCAAGGCAGTTTACAGTTTTGTTGTGTTTTTAAAGTTGCCTTTTTCCCATCAGGAGTGCATGGAGGCATAGGTGGTTCCTCTCTCCCCCACCCCCCAATTTTATCCTCTTAACAACCCTATGGGGTGAGTTAACCTGAGAGATAGTGACTGGCCCTAGCAAGCGTTGTGGCTGAATAAGAGGGATTGGGACCTGGCTCTTCCCAGTCCCGATCCAGCACTCTTCTCTAACCTGCTATGCCACACTGGCTCTCAGTAAGAACACACACAGTAAACTAGAGCAACCTTCCCCAATCTGCTGCTCTCCAGATGTTTTGGACTACAATTCCCAGCATTCCTGATCATTGGCCATGTTATCTAGGGCTGATGGGAGTTAAAGTCCAAAAGAACTGGAGGGCATCAGGCTGGGGAAGCCTGAACTGGAGGAAAACAATGAAACTTAAAAACAAAACAAAAAACAACCAGACACCTGGCAACAAGATCAGTATAAAACAGTACAGGTAAAACTGAGTTCAGAAAACTGGGAAACTAAAAAAAGGTATTTGCCTGGATCCAAAAAGACATCAGAGCAGGCACTAAGCCAGTCTCCATTGGGAGAGGGTTCCACAAATGGGATTTCACCACTGTGACATGATAGCAGGGGCAGCTGGAAGAGGACCTCCAATTATGATGTGTGTATGGCCAGGATCTTTTGGAGAAGGAAATCCTTCAGGTACCCATGACACAAGCCAGTTAACATTTTAAAGGGAAGCTCTGATGCTCTGACCTGGTTCACACGACACAACAACCCATCGTGGGAAACTGGCCACGGTGGGCTGTCGTGTCTTCCCAACCCAGACTGCTTCCTGCACAGTGGCTTATTTTTTAGCAACAAGCCATCCTGACAACCCATGGCTTATTCCAGGGGGTGCTTGACCTACAATGGGTTGCTGGTGTGTCATCTCAACCCGAGAGAACAATTTTATTGTGGGTTGCAGGGATTGTCTAGCGAGCTGCTCAGCAAGAGTGGCAAAAAAAAAACAACTGCCACTCTTTGTGATCTCACCTGTGCCACCGCCAGTGACAGTCCCTCCACCAATACCCAAGCAGTTCTTTGGAGCAACTGTCACTGGTTTGCTACCCTATTTCTTTTTGGATCCAGAAAATTGCACAATTGTGATGTTGTTGTTGTTGTTGTTGTTGTTGTTGTTATTATTATTATTATTATATTAATCAGTCTTTCGCAAGTGTGCACCTGTCCAATATGAGGTGTTGCCTGGTCAATTTCCCTGTATATTTCAGCTGTCAAAGGGAGACCCAAAGCGGAGTAGGTAACATACATGGAAATTGATAAGGAGAGACAGCGTATAGGCAAATTTGCCCACAGTTGCCAGGGACCAATTCCCTAGCTGTCCGTTGAAAAACACCAGTAAAGGGGGAAAATCAGAAACAGACGGTGCACCCAAAGGGGGGGGGGTGCAATATCTCCCACTTAGCAATGTAATCTTCTCAATTCTAAGTATTGAACTGTCAGTTCTCAGTGTCCTCCACCTTTTTAACACTTCCCTGAGTCTCCGGCTACTCCAGAAAGGGGAGATATTAACTCCCCCCACCTTTTCACAGCTCCTCTTCAGAGCACTTGCTGCTGCGGTTACTGTACTATGGTTCCCTGACAGTTTTGACCAAAAAAAACAAACCCTGAGAAGGCAGTTGAATGGGATGGAGTGATTGGGGCTCCATGGGAGGGGGGTAACTACCACTGCTGTGGGCACCCCATTTGCTCTGTTCTGTTCTGCCACCACTAAGGTTTTTTTCCTTTTCTTTTTTAACTGTTAGGAATATTTGCGCCTTTTTTTGGACCCAGAAAAATATGCAAATTTAGTGCCTGGGAAGTAAATGGAGGGGAAATCTGTGCATAAGCGTTCACTGCTCCATTACCGCAGGTGCACAAACTTCCCCTTCATTTACTTCCCAGCCCTTAAATGTATGCAAAATTCCCCTCCATTTACTTCCTCGCCATTACATTTGCATATATTTCTGCATTTTTTTCTAGAAATGTCAGGGAACTGCATTAACCTCAGCAGTAAGTGCTCTGAAAAAGAGCCACAAAAAGGAGGGGGATTATTATCTCCCCTTTCTGGAGTACCCGGAGACTCGGGGAAGTGTTGAAAAGGTGGAGGACACTGAGAAGTGTCCATTCAACCCTTAAAACTGAGAGGATCACATTGACAAGGATCACATTGTCCCACACACCCCTCTGGGTGCATCTTCTTTTGCTGTTTTCCCTCCTTTACTGGTGCTTTTCAATTGACAGCTAGAGAATTGGTCCCTGGCAACTCTGCTCAAATTTGCCTATATGCACTCTCTCCTTGTCAATCTGTTACCGTACATACTGCACTTCGCCACTCCCTTTGACAGCTGAAGCAGACAAGGAAATTGACCAGGCATATTGGACAGCCGTAAGTGCACTCCTGCACACTTGTGAAACTGACAAAAATAATAATTAAAAAATTATGAACACAATTGCGCTTTTTGGGGGGCTCTGGGGAAAAAAAAACCTGGCAGCAGACGAAAAGGGTAGCAGTTGGAGCAGGGAGGGGGAGACAAGATAGGTTCTGCCGCGAAAGACACTGGGATCCCAGCTAAGGACGGAGGGGGAAGGAGGGGAAGAACAAGCCATGCCAAGCCCCTATTGGGTGTTGGGTGGAACAACCCACACTGCGTAGTTATTTGCAGGCTGCCTTAGCATGTTGTGTGAATGCAGCCTTTGAATTGTGTCTGGAAAATGACACAATTAACCAAGCTTATCAAAGTATAGGAAACTGTTAATGATACCTGCAAAGAACAAAGTAAGAGTGACGGCACCCTACTAGCACAATGCAACTCGGAAGAGTCCAGAGAGAATCAGCTTAGAATGTTTTCTGACATTTTCTAGTCATTTCATTAAGTTTTAATCACAAAACACCATTGATTGAGAGTAAGGGCATATACTGTATACAGCCTGTTGCAAGATTCATTCTGTCTCCATAGGGAACCTAGAAACTGCAGTTCTGTGAGGGCAACTAGGATCTCAGAGATTCTCAGCACCCTTAGTTAAACTGCTTTGGGGGAAGCCATGACAGTTAAACTGGCAAAAAAAGATATAACTTTGTAGTGTAGATATGTCCTAACTGTTGAAGAAAACAGCACTGTTTGACAAGGTTGAACTGAAATGAACTGCACACCGCCAAAGCCAAATCAAACAGCACTACCTACACCAAGACTTTCTACATAGCTGTGACCCAAGGATGAGAAAACAACCCTTCAATCCTTTTGAGTTTAAATTATTAGAAACATACTTCCCTAGTTAGGACAGAATTCTGCAAATAGAAATGGACGGGAATCATGTGCATACTTTTTTATCTTCAACATTTCACTGAATTTCGATACACATTTTATTTCTTTCGTTATCATTTGAACATTGCAGAAATTTCTATCAACTGTATTTATCCTTCTCTTCTTGCACTGGAATGCTTAATATGGGGGTCAGCTTCCTGCTCATCTTGCAGTCCACTCCTAGGCTCTGTTCTCCAGGCAACACACTTCAGACCAAGGTACTTTTTGATCACAGGGCTTTTTATTATCGCAACGAATGAGAAAAGAATCCTCAGGAGCCACATACCACACCCAGGGCCGGCCCTATCATTATGCGGGCTCAGGCACCCACATCAGGTGGCAGAGCGGGAAGAGCGGCACATTGCACCACTCTTCTCCCGCCCCCACCAGGAGGGCCTGCCGCTGCCTCCCTGCCACCTCCAGCGGGTGTTTGGGAGAGCCCTGCCAGCCGAGCTTCCGCTGTGGCATTTAGCAGCTGCCAGGGCTCTCTAGAGCCACCCGCTGGGTGCGCCACTGCTTCTTACACGGGTTTGGGGGCTTGTAGCTGCCAAGCTCTCTCAATGGCTTGGCCAACCTCTCTCAATAGTTCAGCCGTCTTCTCATGATCGTTCGGCAGACCTCTTGCGGGAGCCCCATGGCTGGGGCACAAGGTGGGAGCGGCTGGGTGGGTAGGAGCGAGCAAGTGAGCGGACCACTGGCCGGATGGCCGGGCAGGCCAAGCGAGTGAGTGGCCAGGTGGGTGGGAGGCTGGCCAAGTGAGTGGCCAGGCGGTGGAAGCACCACCATCTCACGTGAGGCAGCAAGATATGTTGGGCCGGGTCTGACCACACCATCTCAACTCTCAGGCCTGCAGAGAAAGAGACACAGAGAGAGGCCCCACCCAGACCTCCAGAAAAGAAAAAGAAACTAAAAATCTGCAGGCTCTCTCGAAGATATATATACACACACACATACAACACACTTCTAGCTACACAACATTTTGAAGAGTCAGTAAAAAAGTTAAAATAGTATTATTAATTTGCTGGAGAAGGATGGTGGGGCAGGAGCAGTGTTGATGCTGCAGCAGTCCAGTAATTTAATTTGCTTGGAATGATTTCTTAAAGGAGAGGCTGTGTGAACACTTTCAAATGTAATGTGGTGCGGTCTGTGTTCTAGTATTACAGTGTACCATTGTAAATTCAAGGATCGCACAGAATCCCAAACAGAATTATAATTCACACCCAGCATATGGCCTATGCGTCTTCTGCTGCCAATATAGCCAGAAGATATTTTTGAAGCAGTAAGCCTGGAATTCTACTACCACCTTCATCCATCTTGTGCACCCAACCCAGACACATTAAAATTTTAGATAAAGTTAATGGTTGGGGTTTGGGGGGGGGGTTGTTTTTTTTTTTAAGGTCATGGGCTGTTCCTCAATGCTTAGATTTTTTATCAAATTCTTCTTCCATATATAGTGCAGCTACTGGGCAAAGATCTTGAGCTACTGGGCAAAGATCCAAAGCAGACCTCAAGGACAACATTTAGGTCCCCTTCTGTTGTCAGGCATCTCTCATAGTAACTTCAGTTGCAAAGGGTAGGCGTCCTCTCCGCTGCCGCTCCCCCAAGCTTTGCAAAGGAAACACCAGCCAGCTGTCTTTGGAAATAGAAGACACAGACTTCTGGCTGCCATGAACTTAGTGCTCACGCGATATGTCATCAACCAGAGACCTAGAATGCATAATTTGGGACAAGGTTGCCAAGTCCTAGGTTCTCGAATCCAGGCACCCCAATCTGCCTATTGTGTGAATCCAGTGCCACCTCCAAGTTTTGGAGGGACCTTGGGCAAGACACCTTCAGTGGGACCCCTCCCTCAGTGAGTCTATCTTCTCACCACCATTGTCCCCAGCTGCTCTTGTTCCTCATCCTCTTTCTGATCACTGCTACTGCTTGTTTGCTTGACAGCCAGAGGGCCAGGAGCAGGTCGGCAATGGCATCTGCTGCTCCTTCTTCTCACCACCATCATGGTCTGGGCCAGAATGAGAGGCAGGTGAACAAGCTAGTCGCAGTGGTGAAGAGAGGGGGCCCTGCTGGGTGTGGGCCCTCAGCAGATGCCTAACCGTGCCTACCCTTGACACCGGCCTTGTGTGAATCGTTTGCTAATTACCATATGACTTTCCTGAATCATGCCCCTTCTTTCCCAAGAGAACGAAGTTGTAGTTGCATCCAGAATGTGGGGAATGTCCAACACTTGATTGAGACAGAAGGGAATAAAGTGTGCTGTGCATCCAGAAGTGCATCTAGTGTATACTGAATTAGCATGTGTTTATGTTGGCATGTTTTAACATGGACGGGGGAAAGCGGAGGTTCTGTCATCTGGCTTCCCTTACAGATATAAAACGTCAGCTGTGGTTTTAATGGAAAATGTTTTGAACAACTCCATCCGCTCCTTGCTTTCCTTCTGGGGTGTAGCCATCTGGGGACCCCAGGAGGGATAGTTGGGACTTTAGATGGGCTGGATGCATTTGGCATCCCTACTCTACCTAATCACTCAGCACTTGAGAGCCTGATTCAAGTTGTAAGTGGAAATTACCCCCTGACCCGGTTGGCTTTTTACAACGCAAAGCTTGTATTAAACGGCAGGAGTCTGGAACCAGATTTTCAAATTCAGCTTCAGGCTGCTGTGATTGGATACACTTCTTTGTATTATTATTATTTTAAATTATTACTATTATTCTTTCAATCAACATGTGCTTGGTAGGGCAGAACAGAGACTGGTGAGCAGCCTTCTCCCCCGGGAATACAGCTCTGGAAAATAAGATGGTGAGTGCAAGTAAGTCCCATCAGGACCGGTGCAAGGCAGTTTGGCGCCCCAGACGAAAAAATATTTAGCGCCCCCCCCCTCTCCAAAGCAGGAAAAAAAAACAACCTGCGCTGCCACCACCAACCTACCTTCCCCCCCGCCCTGGCTGCGGCGGCGGCGGTGGCTGCTGCTGCTGCTGCTGCTGCCTCCTCCTCCTCCTCCTGAAGCGACGCGACGGGACCCCCGCGCTGTTTTTTGCCGGGGGAAACCATGGCAACAGGGCTGTTAAAGCCCTTCTGCCCTGGTTCCTCCCGCCAAAACAACGCGGGCGGGGCTCCGGAAGCGACGCGACAAAGGTAGGTGACGGGGGGGTTGGGGGGGTGACGGGGGGGTGGCGATGGCGGTGGGAGGCGCAGCGGCAGCGAGCGGGTGGGTGGGGGGAGGCGCAGCGGCGAGCGAGTGAGCGGGCAGGCGGGGGGAGGCGCGGCAGCAGCGGCAGGCAGGAGGGTGGGGAGGCGGAGGCCTGGTGGGGGCGGCGCAGCGGCGGCGGAGGCCTGGTGGGGGCGGTGCAGTGGCAGCGAAGAGGAGCGCAGCGTTTCCGCGCCCTCTTCAGCCGCGCGCCCTAGGCAACCGCCTAGTTGGCCTAGCGGTAGCGCCGGCCCTGAGTCCCATTGAACCTTAAGAGCCAGTGTGGCGTAGTGGTGAGAGTGTTGGACTGGGACTCGGGAGATCCAGGTTCTAGTCCCCGCTCAGCCATGAAACTCACTGGGTGACTTTGGGCCAGTCACTGACTCTCTGGCTTACCTACCTCACAGGGTTGTTGTTAGGATAAAATGGAGAGGAAGAGGAGGAGGACTATGTAAGCTGCCTTGAGTTCCTTGCAGGAAAAAAGGCGGGGTATAAATATAATAAATAAATAAAAATAAATAAGTTGCAATCCTATGAACACTTGATAGGGAGGAAAGTCCATTGAACTCAGTACTGACTACTGAGAAAACATTATAGGATTGCACTGTTAACTTCTAGAAACCTGCAAGCCCAGAAGTATGAGCTCCATTCCTTTGTGGAAGGAAAAGTTGATTTTTTAACTTAGTTTTGAAATGTTATCTTTTATGTGGGAACAGGGATGGGGACTCGGACTCCAGCACTCGACTCATGAGTCGGACTGAGTCCCCCCTCTGACTCGAGTCCCAATATTTTTAGTGGGACTCGAGACTTGACTCGGGACTCGAGACCAAGGACTCATGTTCCAAAATTGTGTTCCTCAAATGCAACATGGATAGGTTTTAGGAAGTACAGCAAGTTTATTTTTAAAATCATTTTCCTAAAATGCAACCTTTCAGACATTTTGGGTTTGGCTGCCTGTTGCAGTTCCCTGCCTCCTCTGCCTGCCTGGTCTCTTCTTAACCAGTTCCACAGTTTGAATTGTCCAAGACAAAGGCCTCTGCCTGCCTGCTTTGGGGTTCCCTGCCTCCTCTGCCTGTCTGGTTATTTTGGGTTTGTCTGCCTGGTCTGTTCTTGCCAAAATCAGTTGCAGAGTTTTGAAATAAAAAGGCAGACTTGTGCCTAGAATTTATTTAAGCCACACATCTGAAGTAGCCTTATTTTGTTGGGAAAAAAGCCCACTGATTTTAATAGGGATTCGTGGAGTCAGCTTTGGGAGTGACTCGTGACTCGTGAGTCACCATTTTGGACCAAGGACTCGGACTCGAGTCCAAAGATTCGTGACTCGACTTATGACTCGAGACCAAGGACTCTTCAACATCCCTGTATGGGAATGCCAGATGTTCCTTGATTTCCGTACATCAAACTACATCTTACCGGTAATTTTATTTTACAGTATTACTGTGCATGTTGATTTAAACTGTCTATACCTACTGACACCTAAACAGTCTATTGCACTTATATTACTGGCAAACAGATATCTCTGGGGCATAATCAACTGGGACACCTCCAAATGCCTGAATGGAAGCTAAAGATCTTTTTGTTTTCCTATATACCAGTGATGGCAAACCTATGGCACGGGTGCCACAGCTGGCACACAGGGACCTCTCTGTGGGCACTCGAGCCATTGGTTCACCAGATCGCGAAAAGACCATTCCCTTCTGCAAAACACTAAAGATCTTGTTCTTTCTCACAGTGTGGAACAGAATGATTTTATTCTAGAATTCCTGTTACAGAATTCTTTTCTACATTGTTATCACATTTAAAAGATTTTGAAGAATGATGCACAGAGCATGGCTTGGATGTAAAGCCCTAACAGTTGACCTGAGTGCTGCATGTGTTGCTCTCAAACTAACAGAGTATGAGCCAAGGTTTGACAAATTATCAGCATGCATGCAATAGCAAAAATCACATTAATTGTGCAAAAGCATGCCCAATGCAAACTTTTACCTAATGCAGTGTTTGCAGTCCAAGACATAAAGTGTTTAAAATGTGTTAAGCACGTTTAGTTTTTTTGTTTATCTTGCTCATCCTAGTACAGGTTGACTTTTACTTTTACTAATCCGACACCTGTAGAAGCAGGGAAAGGACCCGGGGTAAAGCTTGCCCCATTCAATTTCAGTCTGGCATATAATCATATTACAAGTTGAGAATCCCTTATCCAAAAATACATGTGCCTAATTATTTCAAAAGTTTGTATAAATTCCCTTCAGGCTATGTGTACAATGTAGTACTATAATGATTTTTTGAGTTGATTTTTTTTCCCCAACAAAAAACTGTTTGTATCATTGAAAACTCTGCTATTGTGTTTTTCTTTTAAGACAAAAGATGTTAATTAGTTCGGACAACTGTATGAGTTGTTTTTCTAAAACTAAAACCTCGGTATTCAGGTTTAATTGCAGTGTTGGCACTTTGAAATAAATAAGTTGGTTTTGTGTTGCAGTTTGGGCACTCGGGCTCAAAAAGGTTCGCCATCACTGCTATATACCATTAAGCACCCATCTGGAGCCCGATTACTGCATTGTTTGGATGTCTTAGGGGAACCATCAGAGTGCATGAAGAGGTTAATCTACTGCAAATCACCCAGAGTTGCTTCACATACGCTCCAAGTTCTCCACATCCCTAGCATGCAATTCCAAGGGGACAGGGAGAAAAGCTGGCCTCTGAATGAGAAATGCAAGAAGATTTTGGGCTCTCAAGGGAATAAAGCATTAAATGAAGTGTGTTGGTGTGGGTGCAGCCATAGAACTGCAGCTCCAGCAACACAATATACCTTAAGGCTGTGATGGTTCATTGATTCAGTTCTTGCTTGGAGGCCAAGGTTCCCGGAAGCAGACATAGCAATACAACTGCCTGGAGACTTGTGAATTTCCTTGGAGACCTCCTATTCTTCAGCTGGCCTAGTGTCATTATTCTGTGTTTGTAAGACTTGACAGCTTTACAGTATAAAAAATTGTACTGTGAAAATTGACTGTTCTCTTGACAGTCATTGGAACATAGCTTACTACTATCATAAGGCCTTCTCTCTTTTGCTCTGGGTCACACATAGTTTAAGGCTTTCCATTGCTGGAGATATTGAAGCAAAGACTAGACAGCCATCTGTCAAGGATGCTTTAGACTGGAATCCTGCGCTGAGCAGGGGTTGGACTCAATGGCCTAAATGGCCCCTTCCAACACTATTGTTCTATCATTCTATGACTTCTCTTTAATAGGATGAAGGACTTCAGTAGATTTAGCAACAGAAGGCAGGTATGAAGGGAATGGCACTCGATTTCTATCCCTTAGATTCAGACCACCTCAAGCTCTTAGTCAGTGCCAGCTCCAGGTTTTTGAGGGCCATTGGACAAGACACCTCCAATGGGCCCCCTCCCTCAGTGACCCTATCTTCTCACCACAGTTGTCACCAGCTGCTATGGCTCTTCATCCTCTTTCTCATTATTAGTACCCCTTGCTTGCTTGACAAACAAAGAGCGAATGAACCCATGGTCTGGGCCAGAGCGAGAGACAGGTGAGCAAGCAGGTTGCAATGATGAAGTTCAGAAGGTTCTTATCAGTGGGCCCATGCTGGGGTGTGGGCCCTTGACAGGTGCCCAATCATGCCGTCCTTGATGGTGAGCCTGCCCTCAGTGACAGAAGTCCACAATGAAAAAAAGACAAACCAGCGGTACCGCAGACTGATCCCTATGAACTGCTGCTACTAGTCCTGCTTGAGAACACACAATGCTTATATAAATTAAGGCTTAATGGTTGGGAGATGGAGGCTCAAAGGAGACAGAAGAAAAAATGCACAACTCACACAAAAATATTTCCAGCCCCTCGCCGGATCGTCACCTTGAAGTGGTGAGTGGGCTTGCGTGTTCCGATGAATCCTGTGAGCAATGCCGTCGGGAGCTATGTACTCCCAGTAGGGTCACCCATGGCGGTAAGGTCCGGGGAGAGGAACCAGACAAAGAACGATCCAAAACATAAAGTCCTCAACGGCAGAACAGGCGGAAGATAATTAAACCTAAATTACAACGGCTGTGAAGGCGGATGAAGGCTGCAGCAGAGAATGGTTCTCCAATCGTCAGGGTAACCGTGCCATTGGATCTCTGCCATACTCTGTCAAGTTTGTGTGGTGATTCGTTGTGCACCGATCTCCCCACATAAAACAGTTTCACGCACAGGCGTCTTCCAACCCAACCCATCCAACCCAACCCATCCAACCCAACCCAACCCAACCAACCAAACAACAACAACAACAAAAAGTCCCATGGCGACTGGCGAATGGCAACGGGGGCAGGACTGTGAATCTGGAAGCCCCTAGTCATGGACCAGCACATGGGCGGTGGATGCAGACTCAGTCGCCCTGTTCAAGGAACGAGGTAGTCGAGCAGCTCGGCAGCTGTATCCATGACTGAGCAGCCCTATTTAGGATCCACTCTGCTCACCCCGTATGGGGAGGGGGCTAGAAAAGGTGCCCTAAACATAGTCTACCTCTTTCTCCCCTGACTGGATTACCGCGTCCAGTGGGGTCACCATTTTAGCGATCGAAAAAGACATTTGAATTTTGGAACATGGAATATACGGACATTGCTGGATAACATAGATAGTGAACGCCCTGAGCGTAGGACTGCTATTATTGCAAGGGAGCTGAGACGGTTTAAAATTGACATAGCAGCACTTCAAGAAACTCGAAGGGCAGGAGAGGGACAGCTGAAAGAAGAAAAAGGAGGTTATACCTTCTTCTGGAAAGGACTACCTGAGCAGGACCGACGAATACATGGAGTAGGCTTTGCCATCAAAAATGAACTAGTGAACTCTTTGTCAGAAGTTCCTACTGGCATTAACGAACGCCTGATAACTCTTCGATTAAAGCTCGCCAATAACCAACAGGTAACTATTTTGAGCGCTTATGCACCAACATTAGATGCTGATGATGACATCAAGGAAAGTTTTTACAGCCAGTTGGACACTCTCCTGTCAGAGATACCTAAGGAGGATAAAATTATCCTCCTGGGCGATTTTAACGCAAGAGTCGGGCGTGACTTTGATTTATGGCCAGAAACTATTGGAAAAGACGGAGTTGGTAATAGCAACCCGAACGGACTCTTACTTTTGTCTATATGTGCAGAGCATAATCTCACTATCACAAACACGCTCTTTCGACAAAGAATAAGTTTAAAACATCATGGCAGCACCCACGGTCAAAGCACTGGCATCTTCTGGATTATGTAATTGTCCGTGTTAGAGATCGCCGCGATGTACTTCTTACTAGGGCCATGGTGAGTGCCGACGACTGCTGGACAGACCACCGACTAATCCGGTCCACAATGGTTATCAACATTGCTCCCCAACGTAGGCTTCAAGGAAGGAATCCAAGGCGTAAAATGAACATCCAAGTCCTTCAAGATCCTATTAAGTAAACTCGTCTTCAATCACTTCTTAAGGAACATCTACCTACGGAACCTCCTGACAACATTGAGGACCATTGGTCTAAGCTGAAAACCTCCATTACTGCAGCTTGTGAACAAACTATTGGATATGAAACTAAGAAACATCA
Source organism: Shinisaurus crocodilurus (assembly GCA_021292165.1). Classification (NCBI taxonomy): domain Eukaryota; kingdom Metazoa; phylum Chordata; class Lepidosauria; order Squamata; family Shinisauridae; genus Shinisaurus; species Shinisaurus crocodilurus. The sequence goes on from CM037876.1 coordinate 239,445,021, forward strand.
GGATTGGTTTGATGAAAATGACAATGAGATTAAATATATAATTGACCAAAAAAGGAAAGCCTTCCAAATATGGCAAAATGATATTAACTGCGTTGCCAAGAAAAAAACCTACGCTAGCGCAAAGGCTGAGGTCCAAAGAAGAACAAGAGAACTTAAGAACGCTTGGTGGAAAAAGAAAGCTGAAGAAATTCAACAACTTGCAGAATCTCATGATGCACGGGGCTTTTTTAAGGCCACAAGGGCCATTTATGGACCAAAAACCTATGGTACAAACCCTTTACAATCAAAAGATGGCACCAAACTCGTAAAAGACAAAGAGTCTATTGCACTGCGTTGGAAAGAGCATTATTATGACCTTTTAAATCGTAAGTCTAAGGTGGATAATGAGATTTTTTCGCAAATCCCGCAAAAACAAATTAAAGAGGAACTTGCAATACTCCCCACTTTGGATGAAGTAAAAAAAGCCATTAATCAAATGAAGAACAACAAAGCTAGTGGACCAGATGGGATTCCTGCTGAAATCTTTAAAGAAGGGGGGCCCGAACTTGTACAACATCTTCATAAACTCATCGAAAAAATCTGGATAAGAGAAGAGATCCCAGAAGACTTCAGGGATGCCATAATTATCACCCTCTTTAAGAAGGGTGATAGAACAGACTGTGGAAACTATCGGGGCATTTCTCTCTTAGCAACCGCAGGTAAAATATTTGCTAGGATTCTCGCAAACCGTCTTCTATCTATTTCAGAAGAGATCCTCCCTGAAACTCAATATGGTTTCCGCCCCTCTAGAGGGACAGTAGACATGATTTTTACTGCACGTCAGCTCCAAGAAAAATGCCGGGAGCAAAATCAACCCCTTTATATGGCATTTATCGATTTGGCTAAGGCCTTTGATACTGTAGACCGTACAGCTCTCTGGACTATCCTTATGAAAATTGGATGCCCCAATAAATTTGTGAATATCTTGCGACTTCTCCATGACAACATGACGGCAACGGTTTTGGACAACAACGGCTCTCATGGTGCTCCATTTAAAGTAGGATCAGGTATTAAACAGGGATGTGTTATCGCCCCAACATTATTTGCCATTTTCATCGCCATGGTTTTACATCTTGTCAAGGGGAAACTTCCCACCGGTGTGGGAATTATATATCGAACAGATGGAAAGCTTTTTAATCTCAGCAGGCTGAAAGCAAAAAGTAAGGTAATTACAACCTCCGTTGTGGAACTTCAGTATGCTGATGATAATGTGGTCTCCGCACATTCAGAGGATGATCTCCAAACTATCCTAAATGCTTTTGCAGAAGCATACGAAAAACTTGGTCTCTCACTTAACATCAAAAAAACCAAAGTGCTTCATCAGCAAGTGCAAGCCAATCCTTTGGTGATGCCATCTATCCAGCTTGGCGGGACAATACTGGAAAATGTCGATCATTTTCTCTATCTTGGCAGCTATCTTTCTGTTACAGCTAACATCGACAGTGAAATCCAGCATCGTCTGAGCTCCGCAAGTGCCGCATTTTCTCGAATGAAACATAGAGTGTTCGAGGATCGGGATATTTGTAAGAAGACCAAAACACTGGTTTATGAAGCCATTGTATTACCAACTTTATTGTATGCCTGCGAAACATGGACTATCTATAAACGTCACTTCCACCTCCTTGAAAGGTTTCATCAACGTTGCCTCCGGAAAATCCTGCAAATTACTTGGGAAGATAGGCGAACAAATGTCAGTGTACTGGAAGAAGCAAAGACTACTAGCATTGAAAAAATGATCCTTCAACGCCAACTTCAGTGGACCGGTCATGTTGTTCGAATGCCTGACTGCCGTCTCCCAAAGCAGTTACTTTACTCACAACTCAAGGATGGAAAGCGGAATATCGGTGGTCAATATAAGAGGTTTAAAGATGTTCATAAGGCTAATCTAAAAAAATGCAATATAAACATCGAAAACTGGGAAGCTCTGGCCCATGAACGATCTAAATGGAGGCTGGCCTTTCACAAAGGTTCCATGGACTTTGAAGAAGCCCGAGTGCAAGGTGAAAGGGAGAAACGTGCTAAGCGAAAAGCACGTCAAATGAATCCTTTACAGGACCATCTTCTATCTGGTAACCTGTGTCCTCACTGTGGGAAGCTGTGTGGATCTAGAATTGGCCTCCACAGTCACTTACGGACCCATCGCTAGAGTCTACACAATCTTCTTTAGAATTTCCTCCTTTTATCCCGGAAGACAATCTTACTCGGTCACGAGTGATCGCCTGATGATGATTTCCAGCAGAAAGAAAGATTCACACACAGACATGGCTGATGAACCAATAAGAGTGTAAAGCAACTTCTACACCAGACTGGGGAAACACGAGGCTTACAGGATCTACTTCGTGTTTATTTTACTAGAATCTCGAGATGCACCAACTGGTGCCTGATGCAAATGGCGTACACTTAGAATTAAAGAATTCTGAGCACAGGAATTTGTTCCAAGTACCAGAACTGAATGGAGGTCACAGCCCTTTCCCAGAAAAATCCACTTCTGGTTATCCCCAGCTTCCCTCATCCTGGCAGTATAATTAGGGCAGAGGAGAGTCATTTTCTGTTGTTACTGTTAAAACATTTGGGTCAGAAATTCTGGCTGATCTACTACAAATCACCCAGAGATCTATCAGTTGAGCCTGATCTACCAGCTGCCCACCCCTGTTCTACACAATACTGAAGACCGAAGGAAAGCAGGTTATATTAATACATGCTTACTAAAAGATAAATGTGATAAAACTCTTCACCAGGGAGTGCCATTTCACTCAATGATAAGTTGTGAGCCTGTGTTAAAGGCACTCATTATGATTTCTTTCTCCAAGAAACTAAAATCCAAGACCCCAAGACTGAGCCTGGTAACTACAGGTATTTGATATATAGAATTATTTTCCTGGCCCAATTTGACAGCTTAAACCTATCAAATTTGTGGCTTGGGCCAATAACAGCTCACCCTTTTGTTATCACCCAACCATGATACAAGGTTTGTGGGCTACCAGTAGTCCTGAGGTTCTTGTAATTCGTGTGACATTTGAACAAACTGTTGATGATTATTGAGTTCATTCAAAGACAGTTAAGAAAGGAGCCCCTTTTAAAACCTATTCTGAGGGATTGTGTTACTGCTAATCTTTCATACTAAGAACATAAGAAGAGCCATGATAGATCAGATGAAGATCTATCTAGTCCAGCATTATGTTCCCACAGTGGCCAACCAGATGCCTATGGGAAGTCCACAAGCAGGGCATGAGTTCAATAGCACTTGCCCACTGGTGTTCCCTAGGAACTGGTATACTTCCAAAACGAGAGGTAATTAATTAAGTGTACATTATATAGCCACTATGACTAATAGCTATTGTCCTCCATTAAACTGTCTGTGAGAAGGATATATCATAGCTCTATATTTTTAAAAAAGCAAAAAAGAAGAAGATATTTTAAAAAACAACATTCCCATGATGCAAAAGTCAACAGACCACTCCACTTGGCTATAAGCCTCAAATATAACGTAAACACTCTATTTTGGTGTTTGTTTCCCATATGGAATTATCTGTGCAAAGGGAGGTCTTGAAATATACCAGCTGAATCCTGTCACAGGAGCATCAGAGAACACATGACATTTCTAACAAAGCACTCAGTAAATACTGCAAGGAGGGTCATATATATAAAAAACCAAATTTAATAGAGCTTTAAGCAGTGTCTGGAGTCCCAGTGCAGTGTAGAAAAATCTTCATTCTCTACAGTTGGACCAGAGATATTTCAGCTCAAGGTCACCCAGCGATCTTTGTGGTCAACTAGAGTCTTAAACCCATCTCTCTTAGCCTAACCTACCTCAAGCTATGGTGAAAGTAGTCAGTGGGATAATTCTTGCATATCACCCTGAGCTCCTTAGAGGAAAGGAAAGGAAAGATACAGATACCCGCCCCCAAAACAGTTGTGTGTGGGCTAAGCAGAGACTGAAGCCCAAGTCTCCAAGGGCCAGTTGATACGTTACCAGAGAAACATGTGGGCTACTTCCAATGGCTCTGGTAATGTAGGAATAGGCAAGGAAGACCCAAGACATTTTGCTGCCTGAGGTGAAGGACATGATGGTGCCCCGTCCCCAGTCCGTACAGAAGCTGACTGGACTGGCAGTTGAAACTTAATCCTTCACCACACCTGAGGCAGCAAGCTAGTGTGTCCTTCACCACACCTGAGGCAGCAACTCTGGCCTCCAGCAGAAGCAAACAGGCAGAGAGTTCAAAATGAACAGCGGAGAGGCTACTACCACCCCAGCGTCTGCTGCCTGAAGCAGTCACCTTTCGCTGCCTAATGGTGGGGCCGCCCCTGCAGAACAGGAAATATGTACAAATTGATTCAAACTAACACTATCCACTACCCCTCCCTGGGGGGAAAAGGAGAGAGAGATCCCAATGCCAAAAAGTAGTTTCACCAGAAGATGAATCAAGAGTAGTTCAAGGGCCTTTTCTGTTGTGGCACCCTAGTTGTGGAATGAGCTTCCCAGAGAGGCTCGCCTGTCACCTACGGTGGGATCTTTCTGGGGCCAGGTGAAGGCCTTCTTGTTTCCCCAGGCATTTCAGCCTTTCAATTTCCATTGTTTAAATCTGTTGTTGTAACAGTATTTTAAATACTGTAACTGTAATTTGAACATTGCAGTTAGGTTTTATTTTGGTTTTTACTTTTATTTTATACTGTAGTTTTAAACTTTTATATTGCATTTTATGTTGTATTTTATGGTTTCAATTGTTGTGAACTGCCCAGAGAGTGTTGGCTATTAGGCAGTATAGAAATATAAATAAATATCCAGTGTGGCGTAGTGGTGAGAGTGTTGGACTGGCCGTGAAACTCACTGGGTGACTTTGGGCCAGTCACTGACTCTCAGCCTAACCTACCTCACAGGGTTGTTGTGAGGATAAAATGGAGAGGAGGAGGAGGAGGAGGATTATGTAAGCCGCCTTGGGTTCCTTGCAGGAAAAATAAATAAATAAATAGTCTCCTCATCTGCATTCTATAATTTCTCACTCTTAACACTAGCTCTTTTGAACTGCTGGTAACTCTTTTGACAAAACATTGGCGGTGGCTGTTGCATATAAATCTGCTTTAACACAGCTACAGACAGAAGAACTGGGAAGAACACTGCCTTTTTGGAGCTCTCTGTCTGCTAGCGCTTCCAGCATCCCTACAATGAGTGCTGGCAAAATAGTAGTACTAGAAAGGCCTAAGGGCCAGTTCACATGACCTGCATGCTCAAACTGAGCCTGCTTGGCCATGGCACATTTGTCATGTGTTCAAGTTGTGCTCAAGGTCCATGGGTACCACATGCAGCTTGCAGCTTGCTAAGAATTACAATTTAGTCATGCCCCTCTGCTCAGTATGCCTCAGAAGAGTTTTTTTTTGGGGGGGAACATCCCCTATATACCCATGACAAGTCATTCACATAAACCGGCTCATTACAACATTTTGGAGTTCAGGCTGAAACTGAATAAACTTACCAAGTGCATAAGGACAGGTGTACCATTTCAGGTGTGGGAAGGGGAACAGATCCAGCTTGTGCATGGGGATGGGTTGGGGGCTGGCAGAGAGAAAGCAACTCATACCCGCCGTTTCTATTTATCAAAATGCTGGTGGCTACTATATCAGACAGCTGTTTCATAGCCCCTGTTTCCTTTATGAGGGTGTTATTGTTTTTTAGTAGTCATTATTACATGAATAAGTTTCCTTGAATCACCTTCTCGAGAGCTCCGCACCACACCCAAGACACTACAAGTTACATTTCAGTAGGAGACTGATCTCTCTCTCTCTCTCTCTCTCTCTCTCCCCCTCTCCCTCACACCAGGGATGGGGACTCGGACTCGAGGACTCGACTCGTGAGTCGGACTGAGTCCCCCCTCTGACTCGACTCGGACTCGAGTCCCAATATTTTTAATGGGACTCGAGACTCGACTCGGGACTCGAGACCAAGGACTCTTCAACATCCCTGGGCTGTGCCAGAAGGAGTGGAGAGGAGCGTGATTGCCGGCGAAGAGCGCATGGAAGCGAGGTGTGCCGCTGCTCAGCCACTATGGACGGCTACCAGGAGTGCAGCCCCAACAGTGTGTCAAGATTTATTTTGATTGGTGTGTTGCGTACTTGGGAGAGGCAGAAGAAGGACCTGAGATTACTCTGTGTGGCTGCTCTGAGTGTGTTTCTGGTTCCAGCAAGTTCATCACCAGTGGAGCGGGTGTTCAGTGAGGGTGGAATTGTGATGAGATCTCACCGTTCCAGAATGGGGGCCAAACATTTAGAAAAAAATCATGTTCCTCAAATGCAACATGGATACGTTTTAGGAAGTACAGCAAGTTTATTTTTTAAAATCATTTTTCTAAAATGCAACCTTTCAGACATTTTGGGTTTGGCTGCCTCTGCCTGCCTGTCTGGGGTTCCCAGCCTCCTCTGCCTGCCTGGTCTCTTCTTGACCAGTTCAACAGTTGAATTGTCCAAGACAAAGGCCTCTGCCTGCCTGCTTTGGGGTTCCCTGCCTCCTCTGCCTGCCTGGTTATTTTGGGTTTTTCTGCCTGGTCTGTTCTTGCCAAAATCAGTTGCAGAGTTTTGACATAAAAAGGCACATTTGTGCCTAGAATTTATTTAAACCACACATCTGAAGTAGCCTTATTTTGTTGGGAAACCCCCCCCCCCCATTGATTTTAATAGGGACTCGTGGAGTCAGCTTTGGGAGTGACTCGACTTGTGACTTGTGAGTCACCATATTGGACCAAGGACTCGGACTCGGACTCGAGACTAGGGTCCAAAGACTCGTGACTCGACTCGTGACTTGAGACCAAGGACTCTTCAACATCCCTGCCTCACACACACAGAGGATCAAACCACACATTACATTAATTGCATAGTGTGTAGCTGAGGCTTATCTTTTTAAAATCTAGAGTAAGTGTGCATGGCCCCAATTCAGATCAGGACCACTGTACACTGGGAGTGGAGGATTAAATCTTTCCCCACCTCCCACTACTACCATTTGTTTCCTAAAATTGCACAAACACAAACACACACGGGGTTACCAAAAGAAAAGAAAAGAAAAGCATCCATTGATGCCAATGGAGACTTTTTTTCTTTTCAAAATCTGTATGTGCCCAGTGACCCCAAAAGATGGGGGACCCCTGTGTTAGGGGATATGGAAGTTTTTTTAGCTGGGTTCCAAGGCCTAGTCACCTCTCTGTACCAAAAAAGAAAAGAAAAAAACATAGTATAAAGCAGTGTTCTCCAACCTTAGGTCCCCAGATGTTTTTGGCCTACAACTCCCAGCATGCCCCAGCCAGCTACATGCTGGGAGTTGTAGGCCAAAAACATCTGGGGACCTAAGGTTGGAGAACACTGGTATAAAGGCATACTTATTTGCTCATAACCATTGAATTGGCCAGAAATTTAGGCCCTTGTAAGAAATAGCCAAGGGAGGGGACAGTGAATGGGATGCCTCCTTGTTTCCGACCTACACACACAACAAGTTTGTGCAAACTGAACTTAAGAAGGTAGCAAAGGACAGACCAAGAAACAGCTTTCTTGAAGAGTCTCTCAAAATGAAGTTGTCCTTGGGACTGCATTTTAGCTCACCAACCACATCTTTGTCCTAGTATTCACAGAGAGGGAAGTTGTGCAGGGAAAACAGAAGCTTCACAGTGGAGTGCGAACAGAATGGTCATCATGTTGTGGTAGAGAGATGGCTAGGATCAGGGCCGGTGCTACCACTAGGCCAACTAGACAGCTGCCTAGGGCGCAGGGCTAAAGGGGGCGCCAGTCAGAAGCGGAGTCCGCAGCTGCCTAGTTGGCCTAGTGGGAGCACCGGCCCTGCTGCCACGCTCCTTGGCTCCAGGTGTGCCGAAGATGGAGCTCTGCAAAGGGCCGGGTCGGGCATCCGCCGCCTCTTCTGCTTCGGCTTGGTGGGAGTTGGGGAGCGTCGCCGTCGCCTTCCCTGTGCCAAAGGCCCCGGAAAGAGCAGGGAGCGCCTGTAGGCAGGCTGGGGCTCCTCGGGGTCTTTCACGCTCGAGAGACGCAGGATTGGGGCGGGCAGAGCGAGAATGCTGGACTAACGATTCACTAGTCCAGCATTCTCGCTCCGCCCGCCCCAATCCTAGCAGCGAAGCCCCTTGCAGGTGGCCGGTCGCTGCCTGGGCCATGCTCGTCCCCACCCCCGGGGGGGAAACAAACCCCGGTTTCCTCGACGTGTTTTCGGGTGGCTTGGGAGAGAGGCCCGCCGGATCTGGGGAGACAGCCGTCGAGAGAGAGGCCCTAATGCGGCCATAAGAGGTCGGCAGCTTCTCAGGCGGCGATAGGCACAATCGCGACACCTGTCGAGTAGGAGCCCTGACTTGGGGCACGTGGGACAGAATGGGGAGGGGGAGGTTTGTTTGGGGTCTCTCTCCCCCCCCTTCGAAAAGGGAATGGGGGGGATAAAAATGGGAAATTAAAAAAGAAATAGAAGAGAGAAGCAAAAGAAAATAAATGAGGAGGGGGGACGAAAGAAAGAAAGGGAAAGGGGGAAACATGAAAAGAATGAAAGGCAACAGAACGAAAGTGACAGGACAGGATAGAGGGAGCGAACGAGAAGAGGAGAAAGAAGGGGGAAAGGATCGCATTTGGGTGGGAAGTGAGCGAGCAGCCAGAAGCCGCGCGCTTCGCTGTTCTCGGTCGTATCCCTCGCCTCGCCTCGCCCCGCCTCGGACGCCACCAGCCTGCAAGGGAGACGAGTGCCGCGGCTCTGCTCCCGGGCGGTGAGGCGGCCGACCTTCCTCCTGGGCCTACTGCAGTGACTGGGAGGAAGCCGGGAGCCGAGGCTGTCGACTCCAGTGGCCCCGGTAGCGGCTTGCCTCCCCCCCCCCAAGGAGTCCCAAGGCAGCTGGCTGGTTTCCTAGCAGAGGGCATAAAGGGGCACGCGCGAGGGGCTACAATATTAAGAAAATAAATACAATGTACTAATCAGTAATCCAAAATAAGGAAGGTTCATTTTCTTTTCGTTTTTTTAAAAAATCCGGTGATGCAATTGTGTAGGCCTTTGTTCTGCCATCTTTGGGGGGGGGGTATTGTGCCCCCTACATGAAGCGAGGGAGCACAGAGAGTGGAGGGGGTTGAGCTCCTCTCACCGGCCCACTCCTTTCTGTGTATAAATAAATAAATAAATAAATAAATAAATGACCCTTTTGGGTGGGCGGGGCAGTCATGTGCATAAATCTGGCTGGGTTACCGGCCAGATGGGCAATTAACAAGGGGGGGCACGCTAAATATCTGATCTTGCCTAGGGCACCAAACTGCCTTGCACCAGCCCTGGCTAGGATCCATCAGTATGCCTCCTCAGAGGCACAAAATCACCGCATTACTCTTTAGAAGAGAAAATCTACAAAATGAAGAGAACAGATGACAGCATAATACTGCGTTGCAACCTGATACTTTCCAGTTAGGAAGTCTGAAGAACATCGCACTTCCCAGCATATTGACTTCAGATCTTCTGTGCCCAACACACAGCAGGCAGACATAACAGTGAGCAGGCCCGTAGGCAGCCTAAAAGTTTGGGGGGTGTGTGTGCCATAAAAGGGCATCTGGTTTGCAGGATTCCAAGTAATCGAGGAGGAGAGAAAGAGAAGCAAAGCATTTCCTTAAATTATTGGCATTAGTATTACCGGTAAGCCATTTGTTCCAAAGTAACCTTTCACCATATTTACCTTTCAAAGGGAAATATATTGCAGACAAAATCTGGGCCAGGCTCATGTAAGTCCATGTGCTCAGCTGAGCCATATGGACCATCTTCCTGATGATTCCATGGGGGACTTGGGATGGGGGGAGGAAATGGCTTTCCTCTTATGCCAGAAGAAATCATTATCCCATAACAAATAATTTGTTTGTTTATTTATTACATTTCTACATTGCCCAAAAGCTAACACTCTTTGGACAGTTTGCAAAACAAAACTTAAAACCATACAATATAAAAAATAAATAACATAATAGAAAATGTTTTTTTAAACATTTACAGGTGCAATCTTATGCATGTTATTATTTATTTATTTATTTATTTATTATATTTATAGCCCGCCTTTTTTCCTGCAAGGAACCCAAGGCGGCTTACATAATAATCCTCCTCCTCTGTTTTATCCTCACAACAACCCTGTGAGGAAGGTTAGGCTGAGAGTCAGTGACTGGCCTAAAGTCACCCAGTGAGTTTCATGGCTGAGCGGGGACTAGAACCCAGATCTCCCGAGCCCCAGTCCAACACTCTCACCACTATACCACACTGGCTCTCATGCTGGTTAGGGCATGCTGGGAGTTCTAGGCCTTTTTTCTGTCTAAACATGCATAGGATTGCACCCTAAAACAACAGAATAAAACCAAAGTTTAAAAAAACACACCTTGCCATAAGAGACATCCTTTTCTTGCTTTTAATTGGACATGTAAGCTGCTATATTTGTCTATCTAGTCCAGGATTGCCTACTCTGGATTGGCAGTAGCTGTCCAGGATCTCAGGCAAAGAGAATTTCCCATCACCTGCTGTCACTTGATTTTTTCTTTTTATAATTGGAGGTGCCAGGGATTGAACTTGGGGCCTTCTGCATGCAAAGTATTTATTTATTTATTATTATATTTATACCCCGCCTTTTTTCCTGCAAGGAACCCAAGGCGGCTTACATAATCCTCCTCCTCCTCCTTTCCATTTTGTCCTCACAACAACCCTGTGAGGTAGGTTAGGCTGAGAGTCAGTGACTGGCCCAAAGTCACCCAGTGAGTTTCATGGCCGAGCGGGGACTAGAACCCGGATCTCCCGAGTCCCAGTCCAGCACTCTAACAACTACGCCACACTGGCTCTGCCACTGTATGGACTCTGCCACTGAGATATGTGCCTTCCCCTACATAGATTTCCTTCACAGTATTTTCCAGGGCAATACAGAGACAGGTAGAATCTCTTCATAAGTGCACTCTTAGACACCGGCCACCTTGCTCCCCCTGGAGTGCTCTGGTCTCCAAACAGAAGTGTGGGTTAAGGGGTGATGGCATAGCTCAGTGGAGGAGCACATGGGGGGGGGGGTCGGTTGCACGAGTAAGATCCCTGGTTCAATCTCTATCATCTCTATTTAGAAGGCCCACTGTTAGCAGTCAGGAAAGGCCTCTGTCCAAGTCCTCGGTGAGCTATAGTAAGTCGGAGTAGACAAGACCAATGGTCTGATTCACCATAAAGCAGCCTCAAATTCATATGACTAACCGTCTGAGTGTTTAAGAACAGCATTTGAGGCCCAGGTTCTATGTCCTGTCAGTGCTAGAGGCAAGGGGGAACAAGAGGTGGAGACTTTTCTGTGCTGGCACCATTGTGGGACACCTTCTCAGTGAAGGCTTCTTCCCCAAGTGCTTTTTGACTTCCAACTGCTGGCTGCATTTTAACTGATTATATCTTAGCGATGCTACTATGTGTTTGTTATGATGCTTTAATACAGCATTTCTCAACCTGGTGCTCCCCCAGATGTGTTAGAGCTACAACTCCCATCACTCCAGGCAGCATGCTGGCTGGGGATGGTGGGAGCTGTAGTTCCAGCACATCTGGAGGGCACCAGGTTGGGGGAGCCTGCTTTAATATAGGCTCATTTTAATATTTTATGCATTATAGTTGATAGCTGCTCTTAGTGTAACTAGAATGAAAGAAATAACGACCAAGTATGACATTGCATCATTGGGAAACCACTTGCTCTTGGCTACTTAAAATTAAGTGGAAACAACTGCTGATCACTTACAGAGGCAGGGGAGAGGGGGGAATAACCACAACGTTCCTTCATGAGCTGTTCTTGTGCAACGTTCCTCCTTTACTGTATATTCAGTGCATGCTGGGAAAGTCATCTAAAGTGAAACTGTAATCCAAAAAGCAGCATTCATCTTGACTTTGTAGTATTTAAGATCCAGATGTTGTAGAATTAGAATAGATCAGCCTGCAGAACAATTTTCCACAGGCATGTCTGAAAAGGTCTTAGAGAGGGCACTCTAATGAGGTCACCCAGTGTGTCAGATTCTTTCAAGCCATACAATACCCAAGCGCAGTGCAGACTGATCTCCCACTAGTTTGCCCAGCTGGCTATTTTGGAAGTGGGCTGGGATGTCACAGAGTCAGAATAAGGGACACATCCACCAGAGAGAGAGACTATGCACAAAGCCTTTCCATCCAATTTTGCATTAAAGCCCTGAAACAGAATTGCGGAAAGTGTCCCTGGTGGATGTCCTAACCTTCAGAATTACTACCTGTTTTTATTGGCAAGATTCAGGTAGACTAGACATCTTTCCTTTGCAACTTCATGAAAGCAACTTGATTACTCTGTGCCCCACTCTGTGCCCTACATGTACGGTATGTGTTAAATGACAAAAAAAATAGTTCCTGAAGAAGGGCATTTTAATGTGTTCAGATGCAGGGAGAACAAAATTCCTTCTGAGCCATGGAGATGCCTCTGTGATCTCTCTCATGCCTTAGGACAGCCTTGCCTGACCTGGTGCCCTCCAGATGTGTTGAATTAAAATCCCCATCATCCCCAAACAGCACAAACAATGGCCATGCTGGTAGGGAATGCTGGGGGTTGTAGTCCCAACACTTCTGGAGTACGCCAGTTTGGGGAATGCTGCTTCAGGACTTCAGGCCTGGTCTTCTCCATCTGTTGAATGGAGGTGTTAGAATAGATCAGTGTTCTCCAACCTTGGGTCCCCAGACATTTTTGGCCTACAACTCCCAGCATGCCCCAGCCATGCTGGCTGGGGCATGCTGGGAGTTGTAGGCCAAAAATGTCTGGGGACCCGAGGTTGGAGAACACTGGAATGGATAGTCACCACAGGCAAGGAATACCATTTCAGGGCTGGCTCTATCACTAGGCAGACCAAGGCAGCCACCTCAGACAGCGGAGGTTGACGGCAGCAGCTGCTCCTCCGCCCCAGTCATTCCTCCTGAGGCCTCCCCCCCCCCCACTGGCTCTCTGCATCCTTCTGAGTTGGGGTCCCAGTACTAGCTTGCTTGCTCCTGGGTGGCTGCCAAAATGCCACAGACACACCCTTGGGAAAAGGCCTCTGACCAAGCTGAGTCACCAGAGAGGCAGCAAACCTAGGCCACGCACTCCAGCAGGAATCGCTCATGTATTATGCTCCCCGTGGGACGCATGCTGGCGCACCACTGTAGCCAGTTCATTTCAGCCACCAGGGAGCAGGTGTCAGGCAGAACGGTGACCGAGAGACAGCGGTGAGGTGTTCGAAGACAGAGGTGTGTGTAGACATGGCCTGCACTGAACTCTTACGCTAGCCTGCTGCCCTCAGGGGTGGTGAAGGATGCTGGCCCATGGCCAATGTTGAAATAAGGTTCAACTGTCAATCTGGCTGGCTTCTGTATAAGGAATAGGCAGGAGGACCTCAGGCAGCAAAATGTCTCAGGCTGGCCCCACATGAAGAACTCCTTGCAAGGGGTGTGTGTGTGTGTGTGTTTGTTTTAAAGGGCCCGCATACAGTGGAAAAAGACTCTTGTTCCACCTACTTCCTCTCAAGCTAGCTTTTTACTTGAAGGAGGTTTTCCCACAGAGGAGACCATGTAAAAGTATGCTCACCTGCAATCTAAACAGTGCATTCTATCAACTCAGAATTCTACCTGCACAGGTACATCAGGCCTCAGAGACAAGCTACATCATTAACAGCAATGTCTTTTTTACTCAAAAGTAGAGGGGACCTGATCCTGATTGGGACTCAAGCATGGGAAGGTAGAGGGGCTGCAAACCTTGGCTGAGGTGCTAATCCAGATTGGGGGGGCCACCCCAGCAAATTTTGCTGTAAAAATGTGATCCATTTATTTCAACAGATAATTTTTAGTACTGTAAATTACATGAACTGGGATGGGGGGGATGCAATCTGGACTTGAACCACGGGGGGTCCCTATGCTAGGGATCAGTGCCCCTGCACTTATTTTTGAGTAAAAAAGAAACACTAGCTGCATCTAAATTAACATGTAGTTTGGCCCTTAGTCTTTCTTCTCTAGGCTGCTGCTGCTGTTGCGTTCTGCTACTTTCTGTAGAACATCTCAAAAAAAAAAAACATACATCCTGCTTTTTCTAATACAGAACATCTTATCTATACTTTTTCACTTACATCATCTTTTTCACTCTTTGTACATCATCACCTTCCTGTAGTCTGTCTCAAACCCATAATAAGCTCATTTAACATAACTGAGGGCCAAACGTTCTTCTAACAATTCCTGAGCCAATCTAACAATCAAGCACTAGCAGGTCTGCACAAGCTCATACAAAATAATGCTATTTCACACTCTTCTGTCCACTACTTGATGTAATATTTTACATTATATACGGTACCTCTTTTAAACAGGCTCGGGGTTTACTGTGTAAGGCATCACATCAAATTAAAAGCAAGTTCAATAATAATCAGAACCGATTTTACAATATTGCTAATTGCGAACAAATTCTGCTTGTTCACTAGATAAATGCTCCAGCAAACTGGCATGTCTTGCTTTGCCTTTAAAATGGCAGCAGTGCAATGGGGAGACCCAGAGTTAGGGATCAGAAGTACTGATGGACTGTCAGTTTTCATCCTCAGACAATGAAAGTTCATTGGCATGACAAGATATATATGAGACAAAGTAGTTGTCATAGTAGACCTGAGACAACGTAGGTCTCGAACCCATATGTGCTTCCCATATGAGAAATGGTCCATTCTTCATCAAGAAGCTATAGTGCAATGCTAGTCCTATATCTTCTAGAACCGGGCAGGCACTACTTCTCCTCATTGTTAAAAAGGGAGCCCATGTACTGTGCCTCAATGTGTTCACTACTAGCCATCTTACTCTTCCTCCTCTTTAAAGTAATAAATAATATGCATTAGGCGCCTAACCAAAAAAGGGTGCTGTACAGTATGAGACTGGGCTAGGGAACCTTTTTCAGTCCAAGGGCTGAATTTAATCTCTGGGGGCAGCATTCCATCTGCAGGTGGAGCCAAAATGTAATTCTTTTCCATTTTAAGCCTACTCAGAAGTAAGCAGGACAAGCCTCTGCATGTCTACACAGAAGTAAGCAGGACTGAATCACTCAGCAGCACTTTTACATAGCATCCCAAATACCAACCCTCTGCCTGTCTACTCAGACATAAACAGGCGCAGCAGGTCTACTCACAAGTAAGCAGGGCAAGCCACAGGAGTATATTATAAGGCATAAAACTAACGAGGGACAGAACTCTCCCACAGGTTTATGATCTTCTGTTAGGCAAAACTAAAAGCAGAGAGTGTCAATTTCAACCTTTCTAGTGAGCTAAAAGCAGAGAGTGTCAGTTTCAACCTTTCTAGTGTTGTATGGACTGCTCAGCTCATTGTGAAGAGGTAGTGTGTATTTGCCCATTTCCATCTCTTGCCATGAATGCTGTGGGCATCTTCACACTAAGGGTGCTTCCAGACAAGGCTTCTATTGTGCAATTGCTCTGTCCACAAACATGGAATTTCATGGGGAGTCTGGATGTTGCCTTCCATTTGTACCCCCTCCCATGTTTCCCCACCATCTCTTGTCTTTCTTCTTACCACCAAAAAACAAAAAAAACCTTCAGGAAGGAAGGAAGGAAGGAAAGGAGATGCACAGTGCCTTTTAACTGGTAGAGCTAGAAGCCCTGTGTGTGTAAGTATCCATAAGGTACCTTTAAGTGTCACTTTCACTACTGTGTACCTAATGAGTGTTGTTAATGAGAGCCAGTGTAGCGTAGTGGTGAGAGTGTTGGACTGGGACTCGGGAGATCCGGGTTCTAGTCCCCGCTCGGCCATGAAACTCACTGGGTGACTTTGGGCCAGTCACTGACTCTCAGCCTAAGCTACCTCACAGGGTTGTTGTGAGGATAAAATGGAGAGGAGGAGGAGGATTATGTAAGCCGCCTTGGGTTCCTTGCAGGAAAAAAGGTGGGGTATAAATATAATAAATAAAATAAATAAACACAGGGCAGAAATGGGAAGAGAGTCATTTTAAAATCAAGCATAATTTGGTTAGAAAGTAAGTTTTCCATGTACGTACTTTAGATTTGGGAAAAGCCTAGCTGTTGTTCCTAGTGACTTCTGTGTTAGACTACTGTAAACATGGAGCTGCCCTTAAAGATAGTTTAGAAACTGCAACTGGTATGGAATACCATGCCCATTGATGGCGGTGGCCTGGCAATACATTTGTTCTGAAACTTCTGCAATATGGTTACCAGTTCATTTCCAGATCCTACTTAAAGTAGTGCTGGTTATGGGATTGGAAGCCAGAGCGCAGGAATGGCTTTTGGGTTTTTTTTAAAAAAATTGATATTTAAAATGCTCTTTCAGCCTTTCTGGGCTTAAAAGGGGGATTATAATGGTTTAAATAAAGAATAAAATAAATAACCTTGAAAATGCTACATGATCTGGGCCATGAGAGCCCATGCCATGTTTTTTTTATCATATGATACCCACACACACACCTGCAAAGACTTTTAAATCTGCTTGCAAGATTCTGCTCCAGGTTCTATCTACTAGGGTGGTCCAGGTAATCCACCAGGACCAAGGCATTTTCTGTGATTGTCCCAATTATGGAATGTGCTACACCTCCCGCAGGATTTCTTAGGGAAGACTTTTTGTTTCACCAGGCATTTGGAATTAGATGCTTTTATATACTTTTAAAATTGGCTCTTATACTTGTCTCTTTAATTTTTGCAAGTCACCTGGTGAACATTTTTGTGGAAAGGTGCTCAAGAAAGATGGTAAACACATAGCACTAAAAGTGCTGTGTGTGAAGATTCCCTGCATTTTGCAATAATCTGCCTGACTTTTGTACATTGTATACTGATAATAGTAGTAGTATTGCTAACACCTTGAATCTGTGAAGTGTGTTCACTTACAACATGGGTGGGAAACTTGCTACCCAAAAGAATGTGGCCCTCAGCCTTTCATGCAGGTGGGAGGAGCCCAGAGGGAGAAGAGAATGGTAAGATGAAAAAGTGGGTGGGGGGAGAGACAAAACTGACTGCTGGATGGAATAATTGGAGGGAAGCCCTCTGGAAGTTCAGACCTCTGGCAAGAGGGATTTGCCCTTTCCCCAACAGCCTGCTGGGGCAGGGAGAAAGAGAGCGAGAAAAGGGGGAGCAGAAAGAGAGAAGGGTTAGCCCCACCCACATTTTGCTCCAGCCCTACTCACCATCAGAATCCAGCCCCCCCCCCACAGATTTCCCCCAAAGGAATGTGGCCCTCGACTGAAAAGAAAAAGTGTTCCTACCCCTGTCCAAGGGGGATGAGGAACATGAGGCTCCCCAGACATTGTTGAACTGCAACTCCCATCATGCCTCACCATTGGTCATGCTGGCACGGGCATATGGGAGTTGCTGGTGGAAGTCCAACAACATCTGGAGGGCCACACGTTCCCCACCCCTGCCATACAACATCCCTGTAAGGCAGGACAATATCACCACCACCACATTGCCGATGGGAAGCCTGAGCAAGACAGAGATCATTGCAGAGGTAAAAAAAAAAAAAGTGAACTGCATCCCAGCTCAGCTTGTGCGCTACGGCAGTTTTCTCACACTTCTCTGATGACTACTGTAGTTTGGAAGGTGTTTGATCTCTTCACGTGTGCAATTCATCCCCAGACAAAGAGAAACAAGCAGTGTTAGAGCAATCCATCGACAGACGCTGGAGCATTAAAAAAAAAAGATTAAATAAGGCTAGAGGAAATGTGTCAACTGCAACAGAAACCAAACCCTACTGGCCAAGGCCACATCTGTGTTTCTTCTTGGAGGGAGCAATAAGGGCTTCGCCACCCTCACCTGGCTCAGAGGGAAACTTTGAACTGGAAGATTCAAAAGCAGCTCACAAGATGCTAGATGACAGAGCAGCCTCCCCCAACCTGGTGCCCTCCAGATGTGTGGAACTACAACTCCCAGCCCATGGCCACACCAGCTGGCAAGTATGGGAGTTGTAGTCCCACACATCTGGAGGGCTCCAGGTTGGGGAAAGGCTGCAACAGAGGGACCTAGAGAGGTTACTCACTCAGGCGAAGGAGAGAAAATTAAGTCAGCAGATCTGGATCCTTAAATACTCCAGGTTGAGAAGCAACCCGACCAGCAAAGATATGAAAATTCAGCTTAAAGGGTATTGGTGGGGTGGGCTGGGGTGGAAAGCGGCATGACACATTGGAGGTCTGGCCTCTGCAGTAGCGCTGCTGCTCTTATCAATGGTCCAGCGTGATTTGTGAAAGCACAAAGAGGAAACAGACAAAGGAATCCCCCTCCCTCCCTCCCCGCCCCCTTCCAAGCTGCCTCTTCAGCTCTTTGCACAATTAGGATGCCCCTTAGGTGCTGCAGAAAGCATTCAGCACATTGCAACAAGCAGAGAGCCATGGAATACATGTATTCAGTGACAGGTTCCCACACATGCAATGCTCAGATCAAAGGGGCAGGCCAGGCCCCCAGCCCCCTTACTCTTTCAGCTGCCTCCCTTAGCCAGCGTTTTTTAAAAGGCTGTGGGAGGGGTAGTGTGGCTGAAATTAGGGGAAGTCCGGGGTGGGGCGTGTCAATTTCACTAGCCCCCCCCACACACACACATACACCTTCCCCCGCCCCGATTCAAGCGCTGTGTGCCAGTGTGGCAGGCAGGCATCAGTCGGGATGCTCGCTCGCTCACTCACTGCCTTGTCATTTTCGCTTCTGTGAGGAATCCTTCTGAGCACACCACCTCCCCCCACCCCACCCCAAAATCAAACCAGCATTATTGCTTGACTTGAATCAGTCAAACAAAAAAAATTAAAAAGTGCTTGTGAGCAATTTCTGCAGCATTTCCTTGTCCAGCCCACAATATTTTTTAAAAAACACACACACACACGAAGTGACAAGAAATATTTGCAGTTACAACCGGTGGCAGGGCTGTCCTTGCTCGAGCTCACTCTCTCGCTGTGTGTGTGTGTGTGTGTGTGTGTGTGTGTTTTATACACCACTAAACAGGAAATGGGTTCTCTCTCCACCACCACCCCTTCAATCAGAATACACTCGGGGGGGGGGGTTGCTTTTTGCCATCCTAACTCCAGAAAGTCAATGCCAGCTGGTTGGGGTGGTGGCAGGGTGCGTGCGTGTGTGTGTGTGTGTGTGTGTGTGCGTGTGTATAAAGGAAGAGTTAGAACAGCCTTCCTCCACCTGGCGCCCTCCAGATGTTTGACTACAACCCCCATCGTCCTCAGCCAGCATGGCCATGCTAGCTAGGAAAGATGGGGATTGTCGTCCTAATGATGTCATTTACTGACATGTCAACCTCACTGATTTCGGCTGGGCTTGCTTCTAAGTAAGCATATAGGGTTGAAGCGTGACGTGAGACACGTCAGCTTCCCCAAAAACGCCCGATGCGCCCACCCTTGAAAGCCCCCTCCCCGCAAAGTAGTTTTGCAAGTAGTGAGACCACGAAGACCTGGTTGAAGAGACAAAGAGATCCCAGTCTGGGAAGTCGTAAGACCAAAAGAAAAGAAAAAAGTAATTACACTTAAAATTAAACTTACACTCTTAAAGCATGTTCCGCCTACAGGAGGAGTCGCTCGGTCCAAGGAGTAGTACTACCCAAACAAAGAGTAACAATCCGCACAGCCGGCCAGACTAGAGAGACCGTCACATCCTGAGGGTGCCCCGAAGAACCGCGGCCAGAAATTGAAGCGCCGCGGAGATCAGCACCTCCGTACAACCTGTGCGTTTACCGTAAAGGAAAAGAAACCCTGCCTTGGCTCCGCCTCCACTATTACCATATACAATCAATCACTCGGATCGGGGTGGGGGAAACGCCGCCCCCAAGACGCGCACGCCCGGCTGCTTGGCTGCCGCTCGCCGCCCCCTCGCCGCGCGGATTAGCTGCAGAAGCGACACCTGTCGGAAGCGAGAGGCGCGGCAGAGCGGAGAGCGTCGCGCCCCGAGCGAGGGCTGGGGTTGACGGTAAAGGAAAGGCCACGCGCTCGAGCTCCCAGCCAGCCGTGTGTTCTCGCAGCACTGCTCGCTCGAGTCGTCGCCGCCCTTCCCCCCCACCCCGTTATACCGGCTGATTTCAGAAAATCAAACAAGGGTATTGCATAAGTCCATCAATAAAAGTATTGTAATGACATTATTGGAGGGGTGTGTGTGTTACTCTCTGAATCATCTCTCAAGGATTGGAGGGGCTGTAGCTCAGCCTCAGCCGTAGAGCACATGCTTTGCATGCAGAAGGTCCCTGGCTGCCTGGCATTTCCAGGTAGGGCTGGTGAAAAAAAAAAAATCCCTGCCTGAAACTGGAGAACCGCTGTGGGTCAGTGTTGACAATACTGGGCTAGATGGACCAATGATCTGACTCAGTATATGGCAGCTTCCTAATATGATCCCCCCCCCTTCCCAAACCTGTGAGTCTGTAGCTGTGAAAAGAAATGGCTACAATGGGTCGAACAAATTGTTTGGTCAAGTTTAGGCTGGGCAGCTCTAGATCTGTGAATGGGCGGGAGACTCTCTCCCCCCCACCCGGCCCCAGGAATGTGCTAATTAAGTGTGGGACATCATCATCATCAGGCGATCACTCGTGACCGAGTAAGATTGTCTTCCGGGATAAAAGGAGGAAATTCTAAAGAAGATTGTGTAGACTCTAGCGATGGGTCCGTAAGTGACTGTGGAGGCCAATTCTAGATCCACACAGCTTCCCACAGTGAGGACACAGGTTACCAGATAGAAGATGGTCCTGTAAAGGATTCATTTGACGTGCTTTTCGCTTAGCACGTTTCTCCCTTTCACCTTGCACTCGGGCTTCTTCAAAGTCCATGGAACCTTGTTCTTCTTTGGGCCTCAGCCTTTGCGCTAGCGTAGGTTTTTTTCTTGGCAGCGCAGTTAATATCATTTTGCCATATTTGGAAGGCTTTCCTTTTTTGGTCAATTATATATTTAATCTCATTATCATTTTCATCAAACCAATCCTGATGTTTCTTAGTTTCATATCCAATAGTTTGTTCACAAGCTGCAGTAATGGAGGTTTTCAGCTTAGACCAATGGTCCTCAATGTTGTCAGGAGGTTCCGTAGGTAGATGTTCCTTAAGAAGTGATTGAAGACGAGTTTGCTTAATAGGATCTTGAAGGACTTGGATGTTCATTTTACGCCTTGGTTTCCTTCCTTGAAGCCTACGTTGGGGAGCAATGTTGATAACCATTGTGGACCGGATTAGTCGGTGGTCTGTCCAGCAGTCGTCGGCACTCACCATGGCCCTAGTAAGAAGTACATCGCGGCGATCTCTAACACGGACAATTACATAATCCAGAAGATGCCAGTGCTTTGACCGTGGGTGCTGCCATGATGTTTTAAGCTTATTCTTTTGTCGAAAGAGCGTGTTTGTAATAGTGAGCAGGTGAATTATTAATGAGTCAGTCTATGCCAGAACTTGCCCCCCCCCCCGAAAAGGAGGCAGAGAGCTGACTTTGCTCTCTGCAGGAAATCCTATGGTACAGTAATACCTTGGATTGCAAGTAACTTGGTTTGAGAGCGTTTTGCAAGACAAGCAATTTTTAAATATTTATTTAATTTTTTTTTTAACTTGATATACAAGCGACGTCTTGCAATACAAGTACTATAGTACGGCTTAAATTAAAAATCTCTGTACACATTTTTTTGGGGGGGAATTTCATTTTGATATAAGAGTGTTTTGGATTACAAGCACGTTTCCGGAACGAATTATGCTCTCAATCCAAGGCATGACTCACTGCTGAAGAAGCGGGGTAGGAGAGGGGACAGATTGAGCAGGGATGGGCAAAAGGTATACTGGGATCTACTGGTATGTGTCTGGGTGACTCAATAGACCTGCAAAGGTTTCTGACTTCTAGCTGTTTAAGAAGAACAGCAACTACGGTAATCATCCACCCACCCACCCTCTCTCTCTCTCACACACACAAGAAAAGTTTGGTAGAAAACAGGAATGGATTATTGTGTGAAAAGGCTAAGCGCTCAGTTCCAGTAATGAAAACAAATTCCTGGGCTGAGCACAAGCTTAGGGGTACCCTTTACCCTTCTTTAATTCAGTCAGTCTGCTGCACAGAGCCAGTATGCAAACACTTGGCTCCAGTTGGTGGATCTCAGGGACCTAGTTAACAACAACAACAGCAGCAGCAACCCAAAGTAGATCCCACAAGCCTGATGTCTGCTCACCTCCTGTGACAGAGTATGAAGTCAGCAGCACAGCAGTCTACCCAGTGCTGGTGCTGACTCGCTCTGATGCAAGTTGAGCCAACACACGGTCTTCCGCTTTTAAAGTGGGCCACGATTTGCGTATTTTTTTTAAAGGCAGCAAAATTTGCACAAAATACAGCTGCAATTTGCGCAGCTTGAGTAAATATGGCTGCAATTCATATAAAATATGGCTGCAATTTGCACAAATTATGGCTGTATTGTGAGCACATTTCCCTGCCTTTAAAAACAACACAAATCACAGCCCGCTTTAAAAGAGGAAGCTGCAACCCACCCACCCCCAACTCGGCCTGCTTTCAGCTCTCGAGTCAGCGACATATGCTGAAGTCCGCCGAGTGCAAGCAGGTCAAGTCCTTCAGTGTCGCTCATCCTTAAATCTCAGACCCGTGGGACAAATCCAGCCCGCCTGGGGTTCTGGATCCCATTATCTTGGTAATGCTTACAACAACACTGCAAGATGGACATTATTATCCCCATATTGCAGTGGGGGGATTGGTTTAGTTAATACCACTCAATGGTTCAATCACAGCTGAGGTTTTGCCTCACAACTGATAAGGCTTAGACTGCATCCTATAACACTTATGTGGGAGTAAGTCTAATTGAACTTAGGATTTATCCTTTGAGTAGACAATCTATAGGATTGTGCTGTAGCCTCTGTATCAGGAGGATAACCGGTTCCCTCCAAATGTGGTTGGACTCCCAACTCTGATCAGCCCAAGCTAGTATGGCCAATGATCAAGAATTTTATGTATGTATGTATGTATGTATGTATTACATTTATATCCCACCTTTCTTCCATCATGGAACTCAAGGTGGCTACATGAAGGTCCCAGGTGGTCTCCCCTCCAAGCACTGACCAGACCCAGACCTGCTTAGCTTCAGCATGGTGGCTGCCTCATGTGCCTTCAGACCATACCCTGAAACATCAGGAATGATGGGAGTTAGAGTCCAATAATGTCAGAATAGTCATAGGTGTCCCCCCGCCCCCCTTGTTCTATATCATGGCAGCATATCGAGTTAGTGGTGGTAAAAAATTTAAAAGTGGGAAGTTCCTAGGTCATGGTACCCACTCTTAGTTTTCAGGAAACATGTGCTCAGTTCCGATGAGTGTGCTGAAAAAGGTATTTCTTGACAGTCTATATTTGTGGAAAGATGAGATTTTTTGGTCACTCGCTCTGAATTCTTAAACATGACAGATGTCAGCTGGCATGAGATGAGGTGAATTCGGATGAATGCACTGCGTTGGAAATCCCATCAGAACTCATACAGCCTCAAAGAAGCATGCAGCCCCTTGTTCTATCCTCAGCCTTTAATTAACATGGAAATTATTTTTTATGACATCTCTCCGATCATGGATTATTTATGACTCTAGATAAGCAAGTAGTGAACAAAGAAATGCATCTACAGCGCTAGCAACATAAAGAACGTATGCTTCTTTGTTACAATATTTTGCTAAAAATAAAACAGTAAGCAAACATGTGAGCACAATCACAATCTTTTTGCAACTGGAATAAATTAAAGGTCAAACTAATTTATCAAATGAACCTATGTGAGTTGGGCAGAAGAATCACATAGGCCAGGAGTAAGCAACCAGATGTTTTGGACTACAGCTCCCACAATCCCTGACCATTGACCATACCGGCTGGGGCTTATGGGAGTTTTCATCCAAAACATCTGGAGGGCTCAGTATCAGAGGCAGTATGTCTATGTACTCCAGTTGCTGGGGAACATGGGTGAGAAGGTGCTTCATGTCCTGCTTGTGGGATCCTGTGGGCAGCCAGTTGGCCACTGTGTGTAGAGAATGCTGGACTAGATGGACCCTTGGTCTGAGCCAGCATGGCTCTTCTTATGCCTAACCCTAGCATATGCCAATCTCTGTCAAACACCTCAAGCGGCTATGGCACAATCAGAAGCAAGCACTACTACAGGTCAAGCATCATCCCATGGTGTACAATAGGCCAGAGCAGTGAGAATGGCAGAATTTTGAAGTTGGTGGGGCTATAGTGAGGGCACCCTTTATTATTCACATACATAGTGTGCACCACTTCAGCACACATGTGCATTTTCATGCCTGTGCATGCTCTTGGTCACACTCAGTGACTATTCACAGCCATCCCTATCCCACTCTGGAGTTCATAGCCACAAAATCACCACCTACATAAGCATTGTCTGGGATTTTTCAGACAAGAAAGTGCCTCTGAACACGTGCAGAGTTCATTTCCCTAACTACTGAACAAACAAGCCAGGTGTCGCCATCAATTCTTCAGGGACCATGTCTACCAAATCACTAATCAAAAGTATCACCTGGGATCTTTAATTGGAAATACATTTTGCCCAGTATTCTTTCCGAAATGTCACTATGGGATAAACTTTCATGGAACCGGTCCACTTCATCCAATGCATGAAATGTTACCCTCAATATATACACATGGTTGTGGGTGGGGGGAGGAATTCTATGCAGGTCAGAGGGAACTGAAATGCAGAAAGTACAGGTGATGATAATACCTTATCTGGGGCCATTCACAAATGGGTGTTAACACAGTCACCCGTGCGCTGATATGCTGATTAACAAATGTAGTGTGGAAAAAACCCTTTATCTCTATTCAAGCCATAGGAGATAAAGTTGAATCTCTTGATGAATTCTTGTTCAACTCCTTCACATTGAAATCGCTCCTTGAAGTTCCTTCATTCAAGAATGGCCACCTTGAGGAGGTCAGTGTCAGAGTGTGCTGGGCTGTTGTAGTATTTCTCCACTAGTTTCTGAACATTGCCATTTCTGATGTCAGATTTGTGTTCATTCTTTTGCGTGGAGACTGGCCTACTGTAGCAAATGATGGCATATATTGCACTGAGAGATGAGCAGGTGTCATTCATCTTGATAGGTCCTACTCCCAGTTAACTGCACTCTGAAAACCCTACTTTGGAATTACAAAAACTAATAGTTATCCAGTTCTGTCTCTAGCGGCAAGGGCTTTAGTTTTTCATTTGAGCCAGCACTCATTAGGGCTCAGCACCAGAAACTGTTCTGAATACCATGGTTCAATCACACAAATGTAACCTCTGATCATGTGCAAAGTGCCTCTTTTGCACCACCAGGTTTGTGCCTCAGGCAGTGGATGCTAGGGGTGGGGGGAATGGCTGCAGCACCATCACCCCAACATTTCTCTTGAGCAGCTGTCATTCACAGCCTCACAGAAGCGGAGCACTGAGTGTGTAGCTGCCATGTGTTGGAGGACAGAGTGATGGGTACCATGCAGCCTGCTCCAGGCTTCCTACCTGAGCTTGCTACCCTCAGCTGTGGTGGAGGTTGGTGTGTCGCCAGGGCCAGTGCTACCATTAGACCAACTAGGCAGCCGCCTAGGGCGTAGGGCTAAAGGGGGCACCAGAAACACCTTGAGGAAAAAATACTGTGCTCTCAAATGGGAAGGGGGGCGCTAAATATCTGATCTTGCCTAGGGCACCAAACTGCCTTGCACCTGTGTGTCCTGTGTGTCGCTGTCGCCTCACCAGTGTTGAAGTAAGATTCAGCTGCAAGTCTGGTCAGCTCCACTGTGTGGAATGGGGGCGATGGCAGTGCTATCACATCCTTCACCTTGGGCAACAAGATGTCTTGGGCAGCCCCATTCGACAGGTAACCATGAACATACATATTTCGTTCTTCTTCTTCTTTCATATACTGCCCATTAACCTTATGGTATTTACAGTCAATGGGCACAATCCACTTAAAATTAAGCACCTTCAAGCTCCTTTTGATGTAGGCAGAAGGGCATTGTCAGGGCTTGGCTGTTGGCAACGCTCCATAGTTGGGAACCGGGAGCCAAGTCTTGTCAGCATCTTGTGGCCCTCCAGCTGCTTTGGCCTACAACTCCCATCATCTCTCACCATTGGTTATGCTGGCTAGGATTGATGGGAGTTGTAGGCCAAAACATCTAGAGGGCCACAAGTTGCCCACCCTTGCAGTAGAGCAATCAGGATGATGGCCGGACCCAAACAGCAAGACCAGAAACACCAAACACTCAGGTAGATTTTGTTGCTCAAGCAAACCTCAAGAAGGTTAGGGGATGTTGACCTGGTGCTGAATGGGGTACATCTACCCCTGAAGGACCAGGTCCACAGCTTGGGGGTCATTCTAGACTCCCAGCTGTCCATGGAGGCTCAGGTGGCAGCTGTGAGCCGGGCGGCGCTGTATCAACTCCATCTGATACGGCAGCTGCGCCCCTACCTTCCTAATCACCTGCTCCCATCAGTGGTTCATGCCTTGGTCTCCTCTCGCCTAGACTACTGTAATGCGCTCTACGTGGGGTTACCCTTGAAGACGGTCCGGAAGCTTCAGCTGGTACAGAACGCGGCGGCTCGCCTGATTAAGGGCAGCCGCCGGCGTGATCACATCACGCCAGTGCTTAATGAGTTGCACTGGCTACCAGTTGCTTGCCGAACCGAATTCAAGGTGTTGGTTTTGACCTTTAAAACCCTACACGGCTCCGGCCCAGCTTATCTCAAGGAGCGCCTCCAGCAACATCAAGTAGGCCGCTCAACAAGGTCTGCCACGGACGGCCTTCTCCTTATCCCATCAGCCAGAGCAGCCAGGCTGGTGGGGACTAGGAAGAGGGCCTTCTCTGTGGCGGCCCCCACATTATGGAACTCCCTCCCTAGTGACCTTCGCCATGCCCCCTCCGTGATGAGCTTCCGCCGTGCATTAAAAACATGGCTGTTCAGGCGGGAATATGGGGTGGGTTAGGTTTTTAATGAGAATTTTTTATATTGTTTTAATTATTATATTTTATTGTGTTTTGCTGTATTTTAATTGTACATCGCCCAGGGTGGCCGGGTGACCGGCCAGATGGGCGATTGATAAATATAATAAATAAATAAAAATATGGGAAGCCTCCTTCCCGCCCAGGAAGAGCCAATGGCCAGCCTGCTGGAGTGGGTCCTGAAGGTTCTTCCCTGAGAAGCGGTAGTGACGTGGCTTGCCACAACCGTCAGTGAAGTGATCAGAAGTTCCAGACACATGATTGGAAAGCTGCAGTGCTGCTGCTTGCCACATAGGGCAGTAGTCACCACTGCGTGTCAATGTACCCTATTGAAACCAGTGGGATAATTTCCTTAATTCTTTCTGGATTGTGCCAAGTGTACAGTAACTCTTTTTTTTTTTTAATGTTTCATTTCTCTTTTAAAGGTATTGGAGATTAGATGAAATAAGAATATTTATAAAACTTCTTATAAACTAGTGGACCATGTATGCCCATATGTAAAGATTATAAAGTATTATATCTATATTTATAATTGAATTTCTTTTACAAGCTATGCCTGCATCTTTCTACCCCCAAGAAACATTTAACAAGTGAGAACAGAAAGATTTTTTTTAAATCCTTCATGTGCGGGGGGGGGGGGGACGTAACATAAAACGAATGCTTCGCCTTTGAATGTGACCTGGTTCATCTTCCCATATTACTCTTAAAAAGTACCCCACAGTGCAGCCTCCCCCAAATTGGGGCCTTCCAGATGTTTTTGACTACAACTCCCAGCTGTCCTGATGATAGGCCATGCTGGCTGGGACTGATGGGCGTCGAAGTCCAAACATCTGGAAGGCACCAGTTTGGGGAAGGCTTCCATAGTCTAATCCAGTTAGTGGAGGCATAGAAGGCATTGTTCATGTGTGTTTGTTGGCACATCTATCAAACATATGGTATATGTATTATTTATAGCTCCTTGATGCATGTTAAACATTGGCCTGATTTGAAAATCTCCAGACAATATAGCTTTGTTAAATGGCATGAATCTAAAACATTCCAAGCACACTAAATTAATGGATTACTTCTTCTTTTTTTAAAGTGCCATTATTATATATAAAGTATTCAAAACCTATGCATGCCAGGAAATCATTTATTTGCCAAAGCTTTTGGTATGAAAAATGTTTGGGCTCCAAATGAACTAAAATTCCAAGATTTTAAGGATATCACAAATAGACAAACTCTAAAAGGAGTAGCCATGTCAGTTTGTTGCAGGCAGCAAAAACAACAAAGAGTTTTGTAGCACCTTAAAGACTAACAATTTTATTGTGGCTCAAATTTTTGTGACCCAGCATCCCTTTGTCTGATACATGAAGTGGTTGCCTCAGTGGGTATGATTACTGAGTATAGAAAGGAAAGGATTTTTATTTTGTTTGTTACAAAATGAGGCTGAAAGGTCAAGCAATGCAAGAGACAGCCCTGGGTGTTTGACAGTGCTATGCCAAGCACAAACGAATACGGAAACCAATCAAATCAATAGGATCCTGCCAGGATTGCTGTGGCTCACTTTTGACTAGCAGCTGCTGTTGACTGATGAAGAAGCATAACAAGATCACTGTAAACCAACCCCTCCCAACCTGGTGCCCTCCAGATGTTTTGGACAATTCCCAGATGTTTTGGACTGCAGGATTCCAGACCATTGGCTATGGTGGCTGCGGCTGATGGGAGTTGTAGCATAAAATATCTTGAGGCCCCCCAGGTGGGGAAGGCTGGTGTAAACCAACTCCCAAAGAGGGACTACTTTCCACAGTGAAATAGAAATTTCCAGGAACTGTTGGGATCAAATTCCACGGTGTCGAATTTGCTAATAACTAACACAGAGTTGTGCGCAAATGGCCTCTCAACATTCTCCATCCTACTGGTGGGCAGACAAATTGGGGGAGACAATTTCACTGAATTTCTTCAGGGGCAGGGGAAATTCTCCACTTGTTTCTCACAGGTAGGGCTCACCATTAGAAGCACAACTTCTTTCTCCCCCCCCCAAGGGTTTTTTTCTTTGGAATTCCACAGCAAGTGGCAACAGCATCACCTGTGTTGGCAGCCTATCCCCAATTTTGCTTCCTCCACAATGCAGGTGTGAAGGGGGCAGTGCTGTGTCCAGCTCCAGGGAAGAGGTGGAGCTTGTGCTGTGCCAAAATCTGTTCTCCAATTTCCAGAAAGCTTTCTTCCCTCGTTAAAGAGGCTTCCATTTTTCTGCCTCGTTTTCTGGGCATCTGTCAAGGTTCCGCTACTGCAGGGACCCCTTAACCTGCCTTTGGAAGATCTCTGCCTCTTCTCAAAGCCTCTCCCGTTCCAGGAGATCAAATCCTTTGCCTGCTTCCAGTAGCATGGGTGTAGGCTTTAGACGTGGTGAATAAGTCACTCCAAACTCTCAGGGTAAACAACAGCACTTTACTTATTATATTAGGGTATTTACTTAATAGAGTGGTTATAATTCAAAAGCAAGTATGATAAAATAAAACAAACAACTAATACAAGGTTCTCTAGCTTACTTCAGACTACCTCTCTCCACTGCAGTCAGTCTCTCTCTCTCTGCTTCTCTCTGCAGCTAGCTGACCACACCCCACATATATATAGCCTTCCCAGGATTGGAAGGTTATAATCAGGTGACTTTGAACAGTAGATATAATTCTTAACTTCTATTGGGTGAACTAAACTCTCAAACTCCCCCTCCCATCCTGAAGTGTTTGGGCCTTCAGGCTTCAACAAATCTAGGGAAGTGTTTGGGCCTTCAGGCTTCAACAAACTTAAGCCTGTGTAGGCCTCAATCCTTCACAGCATCTTATGCCCAGAGGTGGGGACAAACCTGCCCGGGGGGCTGCTTCTCCTCCGCCTTGCCTCTCCGCGGCGGCGCCCCCCCCGCCTCGTTCTTCTGAGCAGCGCGGAGCTGTTCTCCGCGCCACTCAAGCTGCCGTCGCCGCCCACTAAGTACGGTAAGTAAGAGGCAAGTAAGTTGGCGCGAGCCTCGCGCGGACGTCAGCGGGGCCGATTTCGGCCCGCTACGCCCGCGCGAGGCGGGACAGTCCACCCCTACTTATAGCTTATTTTGAATTTCTTTTGGTGGTGTTTTGAGCTTGATCACTGTGAGGTGGCTGAGGGTGCTGTGTGTGTTTCTTCTCTCTGTTACACACCTCCCCATTGCTCTGCAGCCTCCCAGGCTGCCTGCGCTTCCTGATCTGAAAAAGCCCTGTGGGAGGAATTACCTCATGATGTCTTCGCCTGGGCTTCAACAGAAGCACAGGAAGCTGAGGAGGCTACAGGCTTGCCAGAGAGATGAAATGTACAATGAAAGACAGGACACTCGCACACACTCCTCAGCCAACTCATAAGTAAGGTAAGCACAAGAACCCCAAACCCAACCCATGAGAATTTCTCTGAAATTTTCTTCTCCTTTGAATTTCTTTTTTATAAAATTGAATGAGAATGGTAAAAACAACAACAACGTGGGATAAATTTTTGGTGCAGCACTAAATAATTTCAATTCGTCAGCTTTGAATTGGTCTGCGCGTCCCTTCGAAATGTTTTTTGTTGGATTATAGTGACTACAGAATGTCCTGAGAGATTGAAATGCTTCTTCACTCATTTCAGAGTGTTACTGTTTTAATGTCTGATTTGAGTTAATCAATTTTATGTAGAGGCTGAACAGTTTGGATTCTGTAAATGAAGGAAGGACAGGACAGGACATTACTGAAGATGTGCAGATGAATGAGCTCTTGACAGTATGTGTGGCTGGCGTTGTTTGGTTGCCTGATGATGCTACTGCCCAAGTAGATTTGTGACTGAGTTAACACTGGGGTTTGTTATGGGATCAATGGATCGAGTCAGCAGAAAACTGCAGTTCAACACCTCCAACCCAAGCACATTCCAAAATCTCCATTGCTGCTGGGAAAGCTGGGAACTTATTGGCAAGACTTCTGCCAGAACTAGTCCCCCTTCACTGCCACTTTCTCTCCTCCCTCACAAGGTACGTTTTGGACCTGGGGGTGGGGAGGGGGAATCCCTGGAAAAACTCCACGCCTTTCTCTGAGAAACTTGGAAAGGCAAAGCCAATTGTGAAGTGAGCCGGACAGGGGGAGCTCACTTACCAGTAGCCCAAATGGGCATCCAACGGATATCCTGTTTGAAAGAATCATAGAATTCATTTAACACTGAATCTATGTTGGTCAGAGCAATGAAATTACATTCACAAACTGACTGGCCTTGATTGTTCTTTTACGAATACATGTGATTTTGTATCCAGCTTTTTGTGACTCTGTAACTGCATATATGAATGGAGTTGACATGACCTTCTGTTTCTTGTGAATTCATTTGTTCTTGTGATCAGATGTGTATATGCGTATTAGCACACTGCATTTTCCCCCCTAAGCCCTCTCTATTCCTCAGTTTGAGATCAGGCCTATTAGTGCCGCAAGGCCATTGATAAGAAATTTGCAAGATACATGGAATGCAGGAAAACATGTTGTGGGATGCCCAGATAAAACAACATCATTTGCTAATGAAATGCAGGTGTAGTTGCTCGAACTAACTGGGAGAATATTTGAGAATGGAATAAAAAGAGGAAGAATGATCAACTTACATAGACAAAAAGGTTCTTCCACAATACAGGCACTTCAGGCACAACTTGTCTTTAAACACGAAGTCCTTTGTACATCAGCCCTTAACAACAGTTCTCTGGGATGAATGCTGTAAGAGCATGTACACCGCTGACTGCTCAGCAGAAATGGAAATGTAATAGTGACAGAACTCATGAGTGCTGTTTAGTGGCACACAGTCCAACGCAGATGCTACTCTAAAAAGCAGGGTGCGCGAGCCTTACAAATAACAATGTGGCACAAAGTATGCTTCCCTCGAGAACTGTTCTACAATTGGAATTTGACAGGGCAGATGACTGACTCCTTATCTTGAATTTTCAGGAGCCAATGACGGGAATTTGGAGCATGCCCAAAAAGGCTGTCTCAGAAACAGAGCAAGGGTTAGGATGGCTTCCCATCGTGGCCCGATCGATCTTTCCAAGGGAATGGATATTTCCTTGCTTAACTCACTTGTGTGCTGACACTTGGTCACAGGGGCCGAGACTCTTCATCACTAGGGCTCCTCATTGTGTTTTCCAGTTTTCTTTAGAATTTTCCTCCTTTTAAAATCTCCTTTTTGTAATTTTTATCCTGGAAGACAATCTTACTTGGTCACGAGTGATCGCCTGACTGACTGACTATTCACAGGATCAGCCAGCCACCATATATAAATTCTTTTTAAAAGATCACTTAAAATAAAAGACTGCTTCACTTCTTGTTTTTCTTATTACAGATCCAAAAAATCTCTCACATGTTACAATAAAGAAAAAGTAAATAGTAAAAGTGGACAAGATATAACAACAACAACTGAAAATGCAACGACTCCTTCTGTAAGAGAATGTTTATTTAAAGCTTTAGAAATTGCACATATGGATAAATTGATGGATGTGATACATAGAAGAAATAATATAGATATGTGAATAGGTGTGTGTCCCCCAAATAACTGTCTTGTATTATATTTTGAAACAATTATTTTGAGTTAAAAAGACTAGATGTTTTTGTATTTAGAGATTATAGAATACTTGGGAAATGAAAAAGAGGTGTACTTTTCAAATGTAGTATTGTAAAATGCAATCTGAAAAACAGCTGGTGTGGAGACAGTGGATAGAGAGACTTTTTCTCCCTCTCTCATAACACTAAAACCTGGAGTCATCCAATGAAGCTGATTGGCAGGAGATTTGGGACTGACAAAAGAAAGTACTTTTTCACACGGCTAAATAGTTACCGTACTTGTGACGTATCACAAGTTGCGGTGATGGCCACTAGCTCAGATGGATGTTTGGACAAAGTCATGGAAGTTTATCAATGGGTACAAGTCACATGCTACCTCCAGGTTTCAGAGAAATGCCTCTGAATTACCAGTTGTTGGGGGGAAATAGCAGGAAGGGGGAAAATTGCCCTCATGTCCTGTTTGGAGGCTTCCCAGAGAAATCTGGCGGGGCTGCTGTGTAAGACAGGATGTGGGACTAGATAGGCCTTTGGTCTAATACAGCACAATTCTCCTTATGCTCTTAAAATGAAATGGGGAAAGTATATAAAATTTATTCACAGCCTAATCTGATTTTCTAGGTAAACCTATACCTATTTCCATAAGATGGTTCCCCTTTTCCTCTAACTTCCTATGACTTGGTTCAAACAACACGAAAACCCATCATAGGTAACTAGCCATGATGCATTGTCATGTTGTTCCAGTCAAGACTGCTTCCAGCAGGGTGGCCTATTTTTAGGCAGCAAGCCACTCTGACAACCCATGGGTAGTTTGATCCATGATGGATTGTCGTGTCATCCAAACCTGGGAGAGCAATTTCATTGCGGGCTGCAGGGATCTGCTAGTGAGCCGCTCAGCAACAACAGCAAACCCCCCTGCCGCTCTTTGTGATTTCGCCCTTGCTGCAGCCAGTGACAGCCCCTCCGCAAATGCCCAAGTGGCACTGGCTTGCCACCCTTTAAAAAAAATGGCCCCAGAAAATTGTGCAACTGCGTTCGTAATTTTTTTGTTATTATTTTTTGTTAGTCTTTCACAAGTGCACAAGTGCACTCTTACAGCTGTCTGATATGGGCAGTCTTGCCTGGTCAATTTCGTTGTATGTTTCAGCTGTCAAAGGGAGTGGTGAAGTGGTGTGGGGAAGTGGAGGAGTATGTAAATACACAGAAATTGACAAGGCAGGACTGCATATAGGCTAATTTAAATTAATTAATTTAATTTAAAAAGAGGCAAACAAAAAGGGGTAACGATCGGAGTGGGGAGTGGGAGACAAGATGGGTTCTGCTGTGAAGGACACTGGGATACAGTTGGAGGACTAAGGGAGAAGGAGGCGGCAAACAAGCCACGGTGAGCCCGATCATCTGTCAGGCGAATCAGGTTGTTCTGGAAACAACCCACACTGTCAGGTTGTTCTGGAAACAACCCACACTGAGTAGCTTATTCACCGGGTGGCTTAGCATGTCATACAAACCTGCCCTATATGTAGATGTACTTTCTTGGCCATTGATTCCTTCAGCACAAGAGAGGAATGCAATCCACTCTGCAAGAAGGAGATGGAGGAAGAGGAGGATTGTTACCTTTATCTGGTGTCTACTCTCTCCTCCAGGTTCAATATGTTTGACTTCTAGGTTCAATTGACTTCCAGGTTCAATATGTTTAAGAAACCTTGTAGCATCTCTAACTGGAATCTCTTTTGACCTCCATACAGTGGTCTAGTGGAGCCAGGCTCACAAGGTTGAAGCACTAGACTAGGCCTTTTGATTAGCAGGCAATATGTCATCATCTGCCTTCCCCTTTCCACCAGACTGTCCTCTGAGCAATCCTCACAGTATCTGGGGAAAATGGGATCTTCCAGCAACATTATATTGACCCAGTTCACATGTTGTGGTGGGAAATTGTGGGTTATTTAACCCACGATTCGTGGGGACATGTGCCACCTGCAAGCTGCTTCCGTATACTGTAAGCAACCTCTGATCAGTGCGATTGGAGGTTGTCAGCATGACGTGCGAACCCTGACTGATGGGTTGTTTAGGGGCTAATTAACCTATGGTTTGATTAACCCACCATTTGCCTCCGTAATGTGTGTCCCTCTCTTTCCCTTTGTCATGCATGCTATCTGAAGTTTTTCCACCTGAGGTTCAACTTGGCCACTGCCCTTTCCCAGCTCACTAGCCTATGACTGTCAACAGATCCTAATGAATTGCATATTATGCTAATTACTGCTGCTCTTTGGTGTGTGTGCGTGCGTGCATGCGTTTATATATCGCATGCACACACACAAACAGATCAACACAGCTGCCAGCACTGTCAGACACAATTCTTCTGACCTGTTCTGGAAGGGGTTGCATTCCCTCTGAAGGAGCAGTTTCATAGCTTGGGGGTTGCCCTGGAGTCATCTTTGTCACTGGAGACTCAGGTGGCCTCAGTGGGATGGAGTGCTTTCTACCAGCTTGGTTGGTGGCCCAGCTATGCCCCCTATCTGGACAGAGATAACCTGGTCTCAGTAGTCTATGTTCTGGTAACCTCCAGGTTAGATTACTGCAATGACCTCTATGTGGTGCTGCCCTTAAAAATGGTTTGGAAGCTGCAGCTTGTGCAAAATGCAGTTTTGATTGATTGATCAGACCTTCTGGTCCCTGCTATCAATCTGAACATATAACACCAATTCTGATCTGCTTGCATTGGCTGCCTATATATTTACAAACCCAATTCAAGGTGCTGCTTTTAAACTATAAAGCCTTATAACAGATTGGAGCCACAATACCTGACAGAGCACTTCTCCTGGTATGAACCTATCCACTATAATCCTCATCTGAGGCCCTTCACCAGGTGCCTCCTCCAAGGAAGGTTTGGAAGATGGCAACAAGGGAAAGGGCTTTTTTGGTGGTGGCCCCCTGATTATGGATCACTCTCCCCACTGAGGTCCGCCTGTCATATTTTCAGCACTGGTTAAGATTTTCCTCTACTTTCAGTCATTTGATAGCATATGATAAGGTTGTAACTAGTCCTGGGTTGTTGTTGTTGTTGTTTTTAATTGTTGATTGTTTTAAAATGGTCTTGTATGTAAATGGTTTTTATATTATTTTTATATTGTATTTTTAAGGTTTTAATCTTTTGTAAACTGCCCAGAGAGCTTTGGCTATTGGGCAATACAGCAATATAATATAATAAAGTAAGATAAGATAAAATAAAATGGCTATGGGGACTGTCATCATGAGCACCTGCACTTCAAAATGTACCATTCCACTACTGCCTCCAAATCTGTGCTAGGGCTAATTTTGTTGCTGTCAGTGGATCAAAGCAGGATGTCTTTTAGATTTTCCCACCATGGCGCCTCTGCAGTAGGTGATTTCTACTTTTACAAAAAATGTGTCCCAACAGGTGTTCACCTTCACAACCACCATAGGTGAAGATAATCCCCTTTGGTGAACACCTGTTTCCAGCACAGACCTGAACATGCTTTTTGGATGTGTGTTCTCCTCATCTCATCCTTAAAAAGAAAAGAAAAATCTATGCATGCTAGAGAGCATGAATACATCCTGTGATCTTTCAGTGATTCCTACAGATGCCATCAGAAGAACAACACCAAATTTTGTATAATACTTTACTCATTTTTCTGATTTCACATTATTATTATTATTATTATTATTATTATTATTATTAGCTCCATCTCTGCTAGAGCTGGTGTGTCTCCCGCCCCCAGACAGCAACATTATTTCTCCCTCTCTACTACCCACAGAGCAACAGAGGCATAACTTTGAAGGAATTATTAATGAGGCACCATTTGCTTTCTCAAGCCCTTCATCGGACTAAGGAGGATGCTTTTGTTTGTACTTCCTACAAATGCCTCGATTGCCTTGGGTTTCAGGGTGCCTTTTTAATGAGGGCAATCAATTAAAGATTTCTTTAGTTGGCTGATTATCTGACATTTAACTGATTCATTAATTTATTAATTACATTTAAATAAATGAATGTAAAATAAATGGATCTGTTGCATTACTATTAATCAAGTTACCTTGAAGGAAAGGGGAAAGTTTTCCTAATGGAAGACAAATCAAAATTTTATAAACAAAATTCATTGCTAGGAGGAATGGCAAAAAGAGAAACATTTTTTATGTTATTAACACCTTATTGAGCTTTGACAGAAGGTTGGCACCATTTGCCGCAGCGAGAAAACGGCCGGCGGGGCTGTTTGGAGCAGCTGCCGCCCCACTGTTGCTGTGGGGTTCCAGGGCTCTCGTGAGATCTCGTCACCTGGCCAGCACCTTGCGATATCTCGGCCTTGTGCTGAGATCTAGCGAGAGCCCAGAGCCTCTGAGATCTCCACCCTCCCAGCCACCTGCTTCCTGTTCGGGGCTGCCCGCAGCCTTTCCTTTGCTGCTGCATGCAGGCTGTCCAGGCTGGGGCTGGTGGCGGCAGGGAGTGTGGTGGCGGCAGGGAGTGTTGTGCGGTGGCGGCGGACAGGAGGGAGGGAGGGTTGTTCTGTGGTGGTGGGAGGGTGTCGCAGCAGGGGGAATAAAATAAAAATATTCCCTCTTGGAAGCAGAGTTGCAGTGGTATTGACCCAGTGGAGTAGGCTAATCCATGTAAAGTAAAAAACCACAAACCAAGTTCTCTTTAGTAAAAGATTTACTAAGGTTTTGGCTTGATCAGGAATAGAGCATACACAGAGAGCAAAAACAAAACAGAGCATAGCCAGCTAGACAGAGAGAATGGCTGCCAACCACCACCATCATCATCATTACAAACTTATATACACATATATACATTCCTATTCCATGAGGTAATGCACACCTGCAAGTAATTGAACATATCACCAGTCTCCACCTATCTATGTGTCCTTGAGAGCACAATAGAAAAAATGTTAACTGGCACACAGAGGAGTGAAAGATCAGCTACGTCCTTGGACACTTAGCTGCACCTGTCTCCAAGGCTAGCTTTCTACCTCGAAGACAAACCTGAATATGAAAATATTCTGATAGAGGGCAGGTTGCCCAGCGCCACCACAAATTCTTCTGATTCAGACGGCTAGAGAACTCGCGCTGGGCCTGGCCTGGGAAAGGAAGGTGGGTGTTTTGGTTGTGGATTCTACGCCCAAGGAAGACAGAGGCCTGGTAGTAGTGGCTGAAGCTTTATTGCGCACGTCTCCAGGCCTGCTGAGCTCGCACAGGCTCCTCCCCGTTTGACCTCTCTAATAGAGGTTGACATCCAGTTCCTTTGCAGGAATGAGCTGCTACCTATCATAACAGTGGGAATCCAAGATTGCATCTCTTCCTCTGAGGTCTGTCTCTGACCTCAGGGCGGGAGATCCGATCTCTCCTATACTATCTCAGGGGCTCAGCCAATATTTTCCAAGCAAACACAGTCCCACAACCACCCCCTTACCATTCTCCCCTTTCTCACCGCAACCGATGTAAGGAAAGGAGAAGGGGAGAACCCCTCTTGTGCATTTTGATGTTGAAGAGTCCTTGGTTTCAAGTCACGAGTCGAGTCTCGAGTCCGAGTCCTTGGTCCAAAATGGTGACTCACAAGTCACGAGTCACTCCCAAAGCTGACTCCACGAGTCCCTATTAAAATCAATGGGGGTTTTCCCCAACAAAATAAGGCTATTTCAGATGTGTGGCTTAAATAAATTCTAGGCACAAGTGTGCCTGTTTATTTCAAAACTCTGAAATAAATGATAAATGATTTTGGCAAGAACAGACCAGGCAGACAAACCCAAAATAACCAGACAAGCAGAGGAGGCAGGGAACCCCAAAGCAGGCAGGCAGAGGCCTTTGTCTTGGACAATTCAAACTGTGGAACTGGTTAAGAAGAGACCAGGCAGGCAGAGGAGGCTGGGAACCCCAAACAGGCAGGCAGAGGCATCCAAACCCAAAATGTCTGAAAGGCTGCATTTTAGGAAAATGATTTTTAAAAATAAACTTGCTGTACTTCCTAAAACCTATCCATGTTGCATTTGAGGAACACGATTTTGGAACACGAGTCCTTGGTCTCGAGTCCCGAGTCGAGTCTCGAGTCCCATTAAAAATATTGGGACTCGAGTCTGACTCGAGTCAGAGGGGGGACTCAGTCTGACTCACGAGTTGAGTCCTGGACTCCGAGTCCCCATCCCTGCAACATACCAAAATGCTGCTAACAAATAGATAATGTCAAGATCTACCAATACTGTTGAAGATGCAGATGTGGGAAATGTATCGACGCTGATTTTAACAGAGCACTGTCTACTTCAGTTGCCTACGATTCTTCCTTTAAGAATGGAAGCTGTTCTGAAAGGCAAGCACTATGTCAATTCTGGATACAAACTGGAAGAAAAAGCCATTGTAAAGTTTATTTTTCATCAGATCTGAAGCAGCTGAGGCATGCACACACTGCCTGCACGGTGGCAGGGCCTTTCACAGTCCCACATCCCAAAGTTCTTGCCAGTGGTTAGCCTTACTCATTAGTCTGTAGCCACGGTGCTTAATCAATGCAAGCTTTCAGCGATACTTTTGGCATCACTATGTGGACCCCAGGTGGGAAGTTGAATCTTGCCATTAAACAGATTCCCAATGTGGCTGTTTTCCAATTAAACAGAGTCAAGGAATTCCTGTTGGTATTCAGATACATAAGCTGCCTGCTGCAGCGACTGCTGTTCTACTGCACCCTCTCATTATTAATTTTTTGCCTTACTATATAATATCTCCCATCTCCCTTTCAGTAAGGTATGCTAACCGACAAGACCGAGGTACTTCTGGTGGGGGACAAGGGGAGGTTACGGGATGTTGACCTGGTGCTGAATGGGGTACATCTACTCCTGAAGGACCATGTCTGCAGCTTGGGGGTCATTCTAGACTCCCAGCTGTCCATGGAGGCTCAGGTGTCAGCTGTGAGCCGGGCAGCGCTGAATCAACTCCATCTGATACGGCAGCTGTGCCCCTACCTTCCTAATCATCTGCTCCCATCAGTGGTTCATGCCTTGGTCTCCTGTTGCCTAGACTACTGTAATGCACTCTATGTGGGGTTACCCTGGAAGATGGTCCGGAAGCTGCAGCTGGTACAGAACGCAGCGGCTCACCTGGTTAAAGGCAGCCGCCGGCGTGATCACATCACTCCAGTGCTTAAGAAGTTGCACTGGCTACCAGTTGCTTGCCGGGCCGAATTCAAGGTGTTGGTTTTGACCTTTAAAACCCTATATGGCTTTGGTCCAGTTTATCTCAAGGAGCGTCTCCAGCAACATCAAGTAGGCTGCTCAACAAGATCTGCCACGGACAGCTTTCCCCTTGTCCCATCAGCCAGAGCAGCCAGGCTGGTTGGGACAAGGAAGAGGGCCTTCTCTGTGGCGGCCCCCAAGTTATGGAACTCCCTCCCTAGTGACCTTCGCCAATCCCCCTCCATGATGAGCTTCCGCCCCACATTAAAAACATGGTATTTCAGGTGGGAATATGGGGTGGGTTAGGGTTTTAAAAAAACATTTATACTGTTTTAATTATGTATGTCTGTTTTATTGTTGAAATGTACATCGCCCAGGGTGGCTGGGTGACCGGCCAGATGGGAGATTTAAAATTTTAATAAATAAATAAATTTAATTTAATAAATAAAATAAATAACCGCTGCAATATCTCAGCCACCTAAGATTTAGATCTCTTCTATACTCAGACAAGGAGACTGAGTCTGTTTTCCACACTGCTGGCTGAACACATTTTGCTGACTGAAGCAGAATTCAGATGGCATCCTTCCCCTGCTTGCTAGGGCCAACACTTTAAAGCAGCTTTTCCCAGCCTGGTGCCCTCCAGATGTTTTGGACAACACCTCCCATCAGTCCCATCCAGGATGGGCCGTGGTCAGGGATGCTAGGAATTATAGTCTAAAACGTCTGGAGGGAACCAGGTTGTGGAAGGCTGCTTTAAAAAGTCTTCCTTCACTATTCATACACAACTCCTGCCTCTATCTATCTATTATATTTATACCCCACCTTTTTTCCTGCAAGGAACCCAAGGCAGCTTACATAATCCTCATCCTCCTCTCCATTTTATCCTCACAACAACCCTGTGAGGTAGGTTAGGCTGAGAGGCAGTGACTGGCCCAAAGTCACCCAGTGAGTTTCATGGCCGAGCGGGGACGAGAACCCGGATCTCCCGAGTCCCAATCCAACACCCTCACCACTACGCTACACTGGCTCATATCATTGTTTGTATTATTAT
This sequence comes from Shinisaurus crocodilurus, assembly GCA_021292165.1. Taxonomy (NCBI): domain Eukaryota; kingdom Metazoa; phylum Chordata; class Lepidosauria; order Squamata; family Shinisauridae; genus Shinisaurus; species Shinisaurus crocodilurus. Next base: position 239,485,772 of record CM037876.1, read on the forward strand.
TTTTTAATGTAGTGTACACTCCCAGAGAATTTAGGTTATTGGATGATTTAAAAGTGCAATAAATATAAATAAAGTACATCAGAGGGCCTACCGACACGTAATGTTAATGTGTTGCCTGCAGTGCCGTGTGAGGGTGTTGGGTTTTTTAAAAAATAGTCACTGTGGGGTGGCATTTTGAATCAGGAATACAGTGCGTGTGGGGTAGAGTTAACTCTCCCTTCCCCATCATAATCCTGAACAAAATAATCTCCCATGCTGCAGTTATTGACAGGGGAAAAAGTTGCCATGGCTCCAACAGGAGCTCCCCCCTCCCCAATGTTGCTCATCATAGCATTTGCGGGGGAGGGGTGCATATTTTTGTCAGAATTGCTGTTAGGCCTCGAAATTGCTCCAGATTGGTTTAACCCTGACTATATGGGGTGTTGGTTGGTTGGTTGGTTTTTATATTGTGTGAGTCTTTGGCTGCTTTCCAAGAAGACCAGTTTGAGCGAGACATTACATACTTTTGCTAGGAGTTCAACTATTTCAGCTTTATGTCCTTTAATATATCTTGGGTGAATACAGTCTGAACCACTGACTTGTAAATATTTAATCCATCAGTTAACCTAGAACTTCATCTCTTGTCACCGTTATTTGACTTAGTATAGTATAGTATAGTAGGCGATCACTCGTGACCGAGTAAGATTGTCTTCTAGGATAAAATTACAAAAAGAAAATGATAAAAAGAGGAAATTCTAAAAAAAATGTGTAGAGGTTTATAAAGCCATTGTATTACCAACTTTATTGTATGCCTGCGAAACATGGACTATCTAGTCATTTCCACCTTGAAAGATTTCATCAACGTTGCCTCCGGAAAATTCTGAGAATTACTTGGGAAGATAGGCGAACAAATGTCAGTGTACTGGAAGAAGCAAAGACTACTAGCATTGAAAAAATGATCCTTCAACGCCTTACTCCAACTTCAATGGTCCAGTCATGTTGTTCGAATGTCTGACTGCCATCTCCCAAAGCAGTTACTTTATTCCCAACTCAAGGATGGAAAGTAGAATATCGGTGGTCAGTATAAGAGGTTTAAAGATGTTCTTAAGGCTAATCTAAAAAAATGCAATATAAACATTGAAAACTGGGAAGCTCTGGCCCATGAACAATCTAAATGGAGGTTGGCCTTTCACAAAGGTTCCATCGACTTTGAAGAAGCCCGAGTGCAAGGTGAAAGGGAGAAACGTGCTAAGCAAAAAGCATGTCAAACGAATCCTTTACAGGACCATCTTCTATCTGGTAACCTGTGTCCTCACTGTGGGAAGCTGTGTGGATCTAGAATTGGCCTCCACAGTCACTTACGGACCCATCATAGAATCATAGAAAAGTAGAGTTGGAAGGGGCCTACAAGGCCATCGAGTCCAACCCCCTGCTCAATGCAGGAATCCAGGTCAAAGCATCTCTGACAGATGTCTGTCCAGCCGCACCTTGAATGCCTCCAGACTGGGAGAGCCCACCACCTCCCTAGGTAGTTGATTCCATTGTCTTATTGCTCTGACAGTCAGGAAATTTTTCCTGATGTTTAGGTGGAATCTAGGTTCCTGTAACTTGAGCCCATTATTCCGTGTCCTGCAAACTGGGATGAACGAGAAGAGATCTTTGCCCTCCTCTGTGTGACATCCCTTCAAATACTGGAAGAGTGCGATCATATCTCCCCTCAGTCTCCTCTTCTGAAGGCTAAACATGCCCAGTTCTTTCAGTCTCTCCTCATAGGGCCTTGTTTCCAGTCCCTTTATCATCCTTGTTGCCCTCCTCTGAACCCTCTCCAGTTTCTCTATGTCCTTGTTAAAATGAGGTGCCCAGAACTGGACACAGTACTCAAGATGAGGCCTAACCAGTGCCGAGTAAAGGGGAATTATCACTTCCCGCGATTTGGAAGCTATACTTCTATTAATACAGCCCAAAATTGCATTTGCCTTCTTTGCAGCCACGTCGCATTGCTGGCTCATATTCAGTTTGTGATCTACCACAATTCCAAGATCCTTCTCACTTGTAGTATTGTTGAGCCAAGTGTCCCCCATTCTGTAACTCTGCATTTGGTTTCCTCTCCCTAGGTGCAGCACTTGGCATTTATCCCTGTTAAATTTCATTCTGTTGTTTTCGGCCCAGCGCTCCAGCCTATCGAGGTCACTTTGAATTTTGTTTCTGTCTTCCAGAGTATTAGCTGTTCCACCCAACTTTGTGTCATCTGCAAATTTGATAAGCATTCCCTGTACCTCCTCATCCAAGTCATTAATAAAAATGTTGAAGAGCACCGGGCCCAGGACCGAGCCCTGTGGTACCCCGCTCGTTACCTCTCCCCAGTTTGAGAAGGAACCATTGCTAAGCACTCTTTGAGTCCGATTCTGTAGCCAATTGTGGATCCACCTGATAGTTGTTCCATCTAGCCCACTCTTAGCTAGCTTACTAATCAGGATATCATGAGGCACTTTGTCGAAAGCTTTGCTGAAGTCCAGGTATATAATGTCCACAGCATTCCCACAGTCCACAAGGGAGGTTACCCGATCAAAAAATGAGATCAGATTAGTCTGACAGGATTTGTTCTTGACAAATCCATGCTGGCTTCTAGTAATCACTGCATTGTTTTCAAGGTGCTTGCAGACCGACTTCTTTATAATCTGCTCAAAAATCTTCCCGGGGATTGATGTCAGACTGACTGGCCTATAGTTCCCAGGTTCCTCCTTCTTGCCCTTTTTGAAGATGGGAACAACATTTGCCCTCCTCCAGTCGTCTGGCACTTCACCTGTCCTCCATGATTTCTCAAAGATAATAGACAGTGGTTCTGAGAGTTCTTCTGCCAGTTCCTTTATTACTCTAGGATGCAGCTCATCAGGCCCTGGAGATTTAAACTCGTTCAGAGTAATCAGGTGCTCCTTGACCATTTGCCTATCAATCTCAAGCTGCAATTCTGCCCCTTCAGTCTGCATTTCAGGTTTGCCAGGCGGGTCATAGACCCTCTTTTGGGAGAAGACCGAGCCGAAGTAGGAATTGAACACTTCTGCCTTTTCTTTGTCTTCTGTTATCAATTTGCCATCCTCATTGCGTAGTTGAACCACCAGTTCTTTCTTCTGTCTGAGTTTACACCATTTTTTAAGAATTTCCTCTTTTTATAATTTTCTTTTTGACTTAGGGTGAAATCCTATGCATATTTAGACAGAAAAAAGTCCCACAACTCCCAGCATTCCCCAGCCAGCGATGTTGTCTGAGGAATGCTAGGACTTGTAGGACTTTTTTCAGTCTAAATATACATAGGATTGCACCCTTAGTTCTTCAGATGTTCTTTTTGGATTCTGAATCCTGCTTGGCCTACCTGACTGCCAAAATTGTGTGTGATGTCTAACAACAATACAGGCCTGTGGCTTATGCTGGCTCAGCTTGTGTGAGCGTGGAAAGCTAAGCAGGATCAAGCCTGGTTATTACTTGGATGGGAGACCCCTCCTCTAGTTTCCTGCATTGAGCAGGGGGTTGGACTCGATAGCCTTGTAGGCTCCTTCCAACTCTATGATCTATGAAATCTATGAAAACTGAAATCCAAAAAGGTTGTTCTGTCTTAGTTACAACATAGATTGGGTGTCAATCTTGGATCTTCATGATCTGACTCATGGCAAATGCCTGTAGCCCTCTTGCTTAGTATTCTCTCTCCAGTTCTACCTATGCCCACTTCGCTTGGCCCCTTCCTCAATCACAGCCTTAATATCAAGATAAGAGAATAGCATTTTATTGAACAGTAATATAGGAGGGAAAGTGCTGAACATTGAATAGAACTGTACCTGCTTCATCTGCTGGGAAATAGGGGGGGGGGGAAACAGAATTACTCATAAGGATCTAATATTTTACAACTGAATAAACAAAGTCAGCTCTTCTTCTCAGTCTGATAGGATCCAGCCAAATTCCATTCCCTCCCTTCCATTCTGTGAAAAGTTAAACAACAAGGTCCTTCACAGTTATTTAAAATATTGACAGAATACAAAGACAACACAGTTTACAGGAAATATGTCTGGTTACCACATATGACCCACGATCAAGCATTTCCTCCAATAAGTTTTCAGTGATTCTACTGCCTAAGAGAATCAGCTATTTTATCTTAGTGCCTTGAAATGGAAGATGCTTGCCCTGTCCAGCCCGGAGGGAAGGGCTGTAGTCCAGCGGAAGAGAACATGCTTTCCATGCAAAAGGTTCAGTTCTTGATATCTTGTGGTAGATGGTAGAACTGAGAAAGATCCCCATCTGAGAACCTGGAGAACTTCTGCCAGTCAGTGTAGACATGTAACAAGAAGCCAGGGTGGGTGAATTTCCCCACAGGGCTTCTTGTTGCAGCAGCTGCAGCCATTTTGAATATTCGAGCCATGGTGGTGGGGGGTGCGGTAGCTTGTCATTACCTGTGAACCTGGGTGGGTTGTTGGGGTGGTTGTTGTTGGGGTGGTTAACAACAGGGCCTGAGGCCCTGTTTAGCCTTATAATCTGGTGTGCATTTACTTTGATATGCACTTACAGCTTTTTTGGCTGGGTAAGGCCCATGACTTACTGCCTGATCTGTTGAGTTTTGCAAATATATCTAAACATTTAAGAAGTTGTGTGTTTGGTTTTTTTTACATTAATGAATAAAACTTCTTGTCTTTTTTAATTACAGGTGGGGACACCACAGTTTTATATATTTTATAACTGTATGTGAGAGGCTTGTATTGTATTATATTGTTTATGTGTGCATATAAGCCTTAGCATTTTATATACGGTACTACACCATTGAAGAAGATCTCTTAGGTTGAAATGCATTTGATACTGATTCTTGTTTATTTATTAGGATTTATAGCACAGCATAATTACAATTTTGTCCATATGTTTAAGTTTGTAAGCCTGCGGTATACAGATAAAACCATATTGTTTAGACTTCTTAAAAGTATATATATTTTCATTGGTTTGCTTATCCCAATTCTCCCATTGAGGTGAATAACAAGCCCCCCAGAACCCATGGGCTGTTTTAGGGTTGTGGTGGCTTGTTAACCACCCCAACTCACCCTTGCCAGGTTCGCATGTAATGACAAGCTACAGCACCCCCCCACTGCAGCTCGAATATTCAAAATGGCGGCCGCTACCTCAACAAGAAGTCCCGCAGGGAAATTCACCCAGGGTGGTTTCTCATTATGTGCGAACTGGGCCATTGTCTTTGACTAACTTGCTTAAATCAAACCCCAGTCTATCCCAAGCAGAGGCCTCTTTTCATGGTCATCTAATCTGGTATGATAGTGTCCTGGCTCCCTTTTGTCCTCTTTGTTTACACAGTCAAGACCTTAATTTGAGGTTGAAGTAAACTGAGAGAGCAAAAAGCATCCTTTTAATCCAAAGGCTTTTTGTTCACTTCTGCTATGCTTTTGGAATAATTAATCCTTAGGAACATTATGAAGAGGCAAGCAGAACTAGCTGGAAGCTATGGGGAACAACTCACATCCCACTGAATTTAATGGGAGTGGATTGCAATCCTGGAAAACACTAAGAGGGGGAGGATATGTCTGCATTTCAACTTCTGCAAAATGATATAGTTTTACAAGCAGAATTATCGAGTATATGATCTTGCCAAAAGACAAATGAAGAGCTGAATTGGCTGTATTCTTTTCTCATTCTCTTATCAACCAGAATGGGGTTGATAAGAGAATGGGGTTGATAATGGGGGGAGTGGGGGGGGGCTCTTGGGCTTCGATATGTCATATATGCCGTGACTTCACAGAGGAAAATCACTGGTGTCTGTCAAGAATTATACTGAGCTGAGTGATACATCTTGTAGCACTGCGGGGAGCCATATGACAGACAGCTCACACCTGCCTGGTGTTGCTTTATCACATTTTCTTTTAAACACAGCTGGAGCACACACATTACCTACCTCTTTAACAACAACAACAACAACAACAACAACAACAATAATAATAATACGGTTAGGATTTCAATACTTGGCTTAGTTGCCAGCCAATTTGCTCTCTTTCTTACTCTCCAGGGCCAATGGAAGACTTCATCTAAGCACTGGCCTCTAAGCACTTCCCTGAACCTTGGAGTTTGCTTTTCTCTCTCTCTTCTCCCTCCTGCTCCATAGCACATCCAGAGACAGAAAATAATTTGCCAAAGGACAAATGTTGTGCCCTGGTAGGAAAGAAGAACATTGGTACACCACTGTCAGTTTTTTTTCTGCGGACCTTAAAATGCATCTCTGAGCATGTGAGCATCATCAACATAATAAGCATAAAAAGCTCAATTGGAATTTAGCATCATGCATGCTAAATAGCGTCATGCAATCACGTATTAAGCTCGTTATTGTCCTTGCTGGATTAGAATGGCCCCACACCCCAGTGCACAGGATAATAGGCACACGTGCGCACGCACACATACGACACACACAAATACACACACACACACACAGCAAGTGAGAGAGCGAGAGAGCAAAGATTTCTAGCCATTATGGCAGAAGGCTTTTTATGAAAGGGTGATGGGGAATTAGAAAGATCTTATAGAGTGAATTATTTCCTCAGAGAAAACTGCCAACATTCCTTGCAAGAGATAAGTGAAGCTGAAGACATGCAGAAGCTGTGGAGAGAAAGGACATTCCGTATTCCCTCTTTATTTGAGTTTGCTGTTATTTTTTCATCCATCAGGGACCAACGGACTGAGCAGAATTAAAGCTTCTCATTTAAGCCTCTCCATACTCCTGATCTCACAATGTTTATAGCCAAACCAAAATCCTTGTGGAAACTAGTATATATAAGCAAGCTTCAAAATTAGATGCTTGTTTTCAGTGATCCCTTTACAGAAGCTTGAGCTGTTTTATGAGGATGAGATTTACCCAGACAAGACCTCTCCAACCACAGGAAATACAGTCATCAACAAACATGAATACTACCACCAAACAAGACATTCAAGATAAATACCTCAAAGAAAATTACTTAGTCTGGTACAAACTGATCTGTCTGCTAAGCACTGTGAAGCAGAGTGGCACAGCGGAAGCATGCTGGACCCATAACTCAGAGGTCAATGGATTGAAACCATCTTCTGCTAACTTTTAGGGGAGGGGCTCCCTGGTTCAATCGGGCTAGGAAAGAATCCTGCCTGAAACCCTGAAAAGCCGCTGCCAGTCAGTGTCAACAATACTGGGCTAGATGGATCCATGGTCTGACTCAGTCTAAGGCAAGTTTCCTATGTTCCAATACAGCTGATGTTTATTTTGATGCTACATCAGAATAGTTACCTTGTGATGGCTGAAGCAGACTTCCAGGATAGAAATCTACAGATGAAGATTTTACGCACAAGAACCAGTTTATTAGGCAGAGCAGATAGCATTTTCTGAATATGCTGGCTTACAGCATGTTAAGGTAGTGGTTCAAGAACAATGGGCTGAAACCCCAAAATGGGTTGTTGTGACAGATACGGTAAGCTGCCAGACTCCCAGCAGAGACTCCTGAGCATAAAATTAATGTGCTGGTGAGCCTCTGTCCCTCCAGATGTTGCTGGACTCCAGTTCCCATTGGTTCTAGCCAGCATGGCCAATGATCAGGAATGATGGGAGTTGTAACCCCCCTGGCATAAATGATTAAGGGTGCAAGCCTATCATATTTAGACAGAAAAAAGTCCTACAACTCCCAGCATGCCCCAGTCACCCATGCTGGCTGGGGCATGCTGGGTGTTGTAGGACATTTTTTCTGTCTAAACATGCGTAAGATTGCACCCAAAAGAGATGACCTCCAGCTGATGGGATGTGCGTAGCATGTTATCAATTAATAGACAGATTTTCACTGGCAGTTCCACTTGATCCAAACTTTGGGAACTGCTGAGCAAGAGTTTCCAAAACATACCAAACAAATGAATGCCCATCTGGAACTACCAGTCACACTAATGTAGAATTTAGGTCCGAATCTCACCAGTTTCACAGCCAAGCCAGTATAATTGTGGGACTATTAAGTATCCAAGCTACAAAATTAGATGCCTGCATTCAGAGATCTCTTTCTAGATGATTTAGGAGGACAAGATGTATCCAGAAAGCAACTACGGACTCTTCCAATCTTTCCCAAACAAATAAAACCAATTTCAAAAGTTATCACAGATCCCACCAGGAGATCTGGATGGCTCATGGTGGGGTTGCTGAAGTATCATAGCTGTAGCTGAGCCTGATTCACCTTTCCAAGCAAAACAGAACAATGTGGATTCTCAAAAAAGAAAAAAGAAAGAAATCTCCACTCCCTTTCTGAATTATAAATCATTCTTAGTGCTTTTTATAATTTTTTAATGATGAAATAAATTGCCTTTGCCAACTCCCATCTTTTCCAGCATGTTGAGCTCTGTGTGTGTCTTGCCAATCTTCCTAAACATGTTTTCTGTCCCACCAGGATAAATCAAGGCCTCTGCATCTGGCCTCTTTGTGTCTCTGGGTACTTTCTATCAAATGAAATGCATTTTATATTCCAAGTGGAACTATTCCAATATGCCCCTCGATCTTAATAGAGGGCACAGAAGAGCAATAGCAAAATCTCTAAGGGACCAGATATTCAAAGGAAGCATGACCTGTGATAGGCCCCAGTGAAAAGTTTTCTTTTCTTTCTTTTTTTTTTAAAAGCAAAATAAAATATATGACAGGAATAATTTCATTTTAATAGCTTCACAAGGCTTTCTTCTCCCCAGCAGAGAGATTTTATTTGCTCTGGTTAATTTGAAAATCTCACACAAACTGCAGGCAAAAAGAATCCCCAAAGAGCATGCACTGAAGAAGAAGAAAAAACCCTGAAAAACAATCTAGCAAATGAAAGGACAGACCATTCCTGTTCAAAAGCAAGGAGGAAATTATCCTCTCCCTGAGGCACATACAGTACACAGGGCAAGCTTTCATCAGGATTTCTGTGAGACATTAACAGTGCAATCTTATGCATGTCTCCTCAGAAATAAGCTCCACTGAGTTTAGTGAGACTTACTCCCAGGTAAATGTGTATAGCAGGGGTGCAGAACCTCAGGCCCAGGGGGCCAAATCTGGCCCACAAAGGTTCCCCAGAGGACCATGCCCCCTCCCCCTGGCCCCACCCCTTCCCCCTACCACCAGCCCATTGGTGGCTTCTCGACTTTTTTTTTTTTTTTGCAGTTTCCCCCCATTCTAAAAGGTTGAAATGCCTCTCCCAAGGCTTAGTTACTGGCACGAAGAGCTTTCAGCTAAAATAAACTGACATTTTGTTTTGGTATTTTGGCCCCACCCCCTTTGCCTTTGGCCCCACCCACATCTGGAATGCAGCCCCTGGAAACTTCTCCAACATGGATTTTGGCTCTTGGGCTAAAGGTGGTTTTGCACCCATGGTGTATAGGATTGTAGCGTAAGGCTGCAATCCTATCCACACTTATCTAGGAACTGAATTCAATGGAGCTTACTCCTGAGTAGACATGTACAGGATTGCACTGTAGATGATTTTTTCACACTGTGATGTGGGTGCCCTTTAGGGTACCCAAGTGGTCAGGAGGGGGTATACAAGAAAAAAAACACACTCAAATTTTGGCTACACTCCCTCTAAGCCCATCTGTCACTTCTGACTTTGGTTTTCCTTCTAGTACCTAGGGTGGCCACTTATGCATCACCAAAAGAGAGGACAAAATAGGACACAGGTTTACATACAATTTGGATATGTTTATTTATTTATTTATTGCATTTATACCCCGCTCTTTAGCCAGAAAAGGCTCTCAGAGCGGCTTACACAGATTAATAATAAGACAGTCCCTGCCCTCAGGCTCACAATCTAAAAGACATGACATGTGTATGTATAAATGCAAATGTAGAAATAATTATTATAATTTAAATAGAAATACAGCACATGCCACCATAGTGGAGAAGACTTGTGACCAGGTGACCTGTATGCCTGTTCCATCTGCTGTCCAGGTGCTAAGTACTGATGGGCAGTTTCAAGGCCCAAATCTCCCTTCTTATGGTTCTTTATCTTTAAATCATACTAGGACTGGGCAGCCCTTGAAATAGAGGACACCTTCAAATAGAGAATGCCCCCCTGGCACTCCTTCAGATAGAGCACTGTCCTCATACCAGTGCCACTGAGGTCATGGAACTTGTTTTCAAGCATCCCCTCTCTCCTAGCTGCACAAGAAGAGTTATAGAGAGAAGAGACAGCATTGCACCGCTATCTATTTGTTAGTGTTTAAGGGACTACTGGCACTTTCATTGTAGCTACAACCAATGGTTAAGGCTACCTCTCTAGAATGTGGCTTAGTTTCTTCTCTAACCTTCCTTTTCCATGGAGGAACACAGGCCATGGAGGGACAGTAAATTATTTCCAGCTAGCTCTTTGCCATGGCAGGTGTTATGGGATGGGTTCGATGCAGATGAAGCCAAACTACAATTCCCAGGGGGCAACATGGTAATCTGCATATGTGTGAACCACCAGCATGCTTGTCTTAATAGTAAGAGCCAGGAGAAAATCCTCAGTAAATAGCTCACCGAGAAAGCTCATCAATACTGAGCCAACCCCAAATAGAATCCAGGGGAGTTTGCCCATCGCTAGTTACGTTCATTCACATTCACTATTTGAATAATGGAATATTATTATATATAACAACTGGTTTACATATATTCAAAGTTGTTTACATCTACTATTATTATGGGTTGAATCCAATGGTATCATTCCCAATAACAGAACTGCTTCTATCATCAGCAGAACCAAGAGCGGATAGATTCCCCACCACCACCACCACCACATCCCCACACAGCTTCAGAATCTGCTCTGGGGGGCAGAGAAACCCTCCAGAGCAGATTTTTGGGCAGTTTGGAAGGCTGCAGGCTGGAGGAGAGAGGGAGAAAGTCGCATTGTGTTAACAGCCTTCTGCTAGTGTGACGTTGGATTTAACCCTCTGTGTTTCTATATTTCACTCGTACAGCACATACAGTTTTATTAAATATTATTTTTAGTTTAAAACTTAAAAAAGAAATGGTGGCCAATGTGGACTCTATCCTTGGAATTGTTGTGGAATATTGCAGGTAGATAACCAGTTCTGGTGTTAGTGTTCTTCACATATAGATCTCAGCAGGAATAATTTCAAAAGCATTTCCATGGATGCAAATATTAAATGATAAGATGAATTAGTTCTGTGGATGCCACACCTAGCCCCTGTGAAGCCACGAGTGAGTGAAGGTGAAGGCAAATCTGAAAACAGTAAGAGCAAGTGTCTTTGCTGCTCAGACCCAGGCAGGCAAGCCTAACTTGGAAACTCTTTTAGGGGCCAGGGAATATCATTTGAATCACTGGCTATTGGTGCTAGGCCACTTCCTTGACTGGTGGGGCTCATTCCCTGAAGATCTCTTCCTTGGTTGAGCTGGATACTGGTGCACAGGCTACATTGCTGCCTGATATCCCTTAGGTCACTTGGTCAAGAACCACTGTGGGCTCAAGTCCTGACAATGGAATATAAAGGCTATACCAGGACTACCCCTGGATGATGATGATGATGATGATGATGATGATGATGATGATGATGATGATGATTTTGGCTGGAGGCTACTTCAGGTATATCAGACAATGCCTGCTCTCCTTCAGCTCATCATCATATTTCAATTCTTCAGTGTACCATGTGGCAGCAGGGATATGGGCTTCTGTGCGTCCTAGAGGGATCTGTGCGAGTCAACGGTGTCATTAGGTTAATCCAAACCTGCTCAGGAACAGATGGAGAGTCGGGTGTCATTAGGGCATGTTATCAACTGTTTCTCTAAATGGCATAACAGGATATTGCATTGCTTGGGCCCCCGGAAAGGATGGTAAAGCCAGGTAGTCAAGGAGACAACTGACAGAAAATTAAAATGGGTTCCTTGCAGGGAACATGGGATGCAACTAAAGGATGATTCAAATGAATTTTTAAGGGCTTTCAGGAAAGAGTGAATAATCTAAAAAGACCCCCTGCTAACTGAGGTGACAAGCCTTCTGTTTGTATGGCAACAGAATTTCATAGATTTCATAGATCACAGAGTTGGAAGAAGCCTACAAGGCCATCGAGTCCAACCCCCTGCTCAATGCAGGAAACTAGAGGAGGGGTCTCCCATCCAAGTAACAATGAGGCCTGACCCTGCTTAGCTTTCCACACTCAGACAAGCGGAGCCAGCATAAGCCACTTCAAGGCATGTCTTGTACTTAATATCTTGGCCTTCTAAATGAAGGAGGGAGACAAAAGGGAAGAGGAGAGAAAAAAAAGAAAAAAGAAAAGGGGCTGGATTCAGATTTAGGTGTGTGCAACTGGGCTGGCAGAAGTGGACTTCCCCACCCCTCTCCCCATGGCAGCTTCTTCAGCTCCTTGAAAATGCTACACAGAGGGTTGCAGGACCCTGCTGAATAGGGGTGACCAGTGGTGCAGGGGTAGGGTGACCACTTACGCATCACCAAGAAAGAGGATATTGATTGGCATGAACAAATTATCTGTCCCACATCTCTCACCATGACCCTGGGTTCTAGCATTGTAAGAGAATTGTGCCCAGAAACAAACTAGAGCCAGAAAAGTTTTTAAGGACCAGCAAGATATGTTCCTTCCTTTTCCGTACTGGTCAACAGCCTCATAGCTGTACTCTGGATTAATTATGGTTTCCAAACAGTTTTCACAGACAGAAATAAGAGCATTAAAAATGGAAGGAAAAAAAGGGAGAGGAAACCAATATTTCTTTATTTCTTTAGGGTGCAATCCAATGGGGATGCCCATAACCCTCAGAACTTGGAGAATTACACACATCCTGTGCAGGTCAGGAGGAGCACAGAGAAAAAGGTCGCCTCCACTCTCCTCCCACTCTGCAAAGCAACTAGACAGCCGTTTTCAGCCATCTAACAATGGGGCTTTGGCAGGGGGAGGGGGGAGGAGGTAGAGGTGGCACCAGGATATATCGTATCTTGGCTGCACCGGTCTCCTCCCCTCCCCACCCCCTAAACCCCTTCTCTGGGGTTGCTTTTGCGACCTCGGAGAAGCAGTGGGCGTGGTTCTTTCCATGCTGGCTGCAACGGGGGGGGAGGGGGATCCGAGTGCAGATCTCCAGATCCGAGGTCGGAGCTGTCCAGGGGCCACTGGATTGCTCTGTTATTTGTGATTATATATAAATATAATAAAATCCCTAAGTGGCTCACATACAAACATTAAAATCACATTTAAAATATAATTAAAATACAACATTAAAAACAATTTCACATGTTGTTGAAGGGCAGGTTAAAATTACATTTAAGAAATCAAATCATAGCAATACTTTTTGAGCTGGGACTTACATCGTACGCAATCCAAAGTGATAACTCTGTTCTGATCTGCATATTTATTTATGTATTTAATGTGTGATACTTATTTATTTATTTATTATTTATTTACATTTATTTATCGCCCATCTGGCTGGCAAACCGGCCACCCTGGGCGATGTACATATGTGCTAAATATACTGCTAAATACAATAGAATCTCTAAAATCACATTTAAAGTACAATATTAAAAACAATTCCAATTGCAATAATAGTAGAGCAATACAAGGAGCAGGAAGATGGAGCAGCATGGTTAATTTACGTAGACACCAGGGAAAGCCTGGGTGAACAAGTGTGTTTTCAGGAGGCATTTGAAACATGCTACATTTTCTCCCTCCTGAACTGCATGTGGGAGGGTGTCGTAAATTAGTCCGGTCCAGAGATAAGCCATAGTCATTAAAACAGTTCAAGGTTAGAAGCCGAAATATGTGTCCAAAATCAAGATTACATGAGCCAGTTTAGGAGCAGGCCGACGAGTAGTCAAGGTCGTTCTGGAGTCAAAATGCACAAACCTCAGTCCGGGGGCTGGCAGGAGCGTCTGGCTACGGCTGATTTGCAACAACAATTACTTACAGCGTCTGAAGTGTGTTTGGGGCCTGTCTTTTAAGCAAGCACTGATTGGCAAGTCAGCACAGCTGGGCCAGGCTACAGATGACACAGGCCGGGCCCCTCCCCAAGCACACTCTGGCTCGGTTGCCCTATGTCTTCCTCCTCCATCCCAAATGGAGGCACAACAGAGGGTTTTCCAAAGGGTGGGCACTTCTATCGAGAAGGCCCGCCACTGAGGTATTACATGGTGACATTCCATCAGTTTTGGAATGACCAGCAAGGCCTCCTCTGATGATCTTAAATGTCGGCTGGGTATATATAAGGGAAGGCAGTCTGCTAGGTATCCTGGTCCCAAGTTGTTTAGGACTTTGTATGACAATAACATAACCTTGAACATGGCTCGCTAGCTAATAGGCCACCAGTCTAGTTACTTTAACACAGATTTTATGTGAGCATAGCTGGGTGGCCCAGTGAACACCCTGGCTGCTGCATTCTGCATTACCTGCAGCTTCTAAACCAGGCACAAGGGCAGCCCCACATAGAGTGCATTTCAGTAGTCTAATCATGAGGTTACTAGTGCATGGATCACTGTGGCTAGGGTATCGCTATCCAGGAACGGGCATAGTTGGCGTAACAACCAAAGTTGGTAATGGGCACTCTGGGCCACTGTTCTCCAACCTTGGGTCCCTAGATGTTTTTGGCCTACAACTCCCAGCATGCCCCAGCCAGCGTAGCTGGCTGGGGCATGCTGGGAGTTGTAGGCCAAAAACATCTGGGGACCCAAGGTTGGAGAACACTGCTCTGGGCCACTGAAGTCACCCGGGCATCCAGTGACAGAAATGGATCCAGGTGTACCCCCAAACTGCGAACCTGCTCCTTCGGAGGGAGTGCAATCCCATGCAGAACAGGCAAACAGCCCAATTCCCGGACCTGGGAACTGCCAACCCATAGGGTCTCTGTCTTATCAGGATTCAGCTTCAGTTGATTGGCCCTCTTCCAAGCCATAACTGCATCCAGGCTCCCCCACCAAGCTTTACTTAATAAACAGGAGCACCTCACCTGTCTGCAACATTATGCACACAAAACTGTTAAGGCACAATCTATGAACACTTTTTAGGCCTACTGATTTCAATGCGAAAGATTTAAGCTCAAGCATGATCACTGCTATTGAAATAGATGAGACTTAAAAAAAACAGCTGAACTTTTGATGGATTGTGTCCCTAATGTACTTGCTGGGCTAATAGTCACACAAATATTTTTAGACTGTTTGAAGATTTCCTCCACCCCCGCAACACACACACTACCACAGTGGACATGTGATTATACTCTTAAGGGCAGCTCCCTTAGACCCAGTATCAGAAGTCAGTCTGATTTGGAAGCACCTGGAGAAACCTCAACCAAGAAGGAGGCTTGGGACCTTGCAGAAAGCCCCAACACACCTGACGAACATGTCAAGCAGCCCAACTCACCCAGTGACTGGGTTCGGACAACATGAAAAACCTACACTCATAGCTGAGCATAGGTTGTCGTTGAACCATGAGTTGTTGAAACATGGGTTATCATGTTGTCTAAACCCAGCTGCACTAACCATGAACAACCCATGAAGAGAACCTATGGTTTGTTGTTGGGTTGTGAACTGTGGGTTGTTCACCATGGTTTGTTATCTTGGCTAGGTTCAGACAACATGGTAACCCACGTTTCAACAACAACCCACACTCAACCCATCCTCAACCCTTGTGTGTGGATTATCGTGTTGTCTGAACCCAGTCAGTCACTCGGGCACTTTGCCTGGGGCCCCAGATGAGCCCCTACAGTGAGTCCAGTGGGAGATACAGAATTGGAAGAAGACTAAATCTGAGGCATACTTACTAGGATTTATTTAAATTTCAAAGATGGAAAAACCAGCCAGTTAATTCCCCATCCAAAATAGGACCTTTTCAGTGGTGGCACCTGATTATGGAATGCTCAAGTGGAACAGCCAGGGGACTGCTGCTGCCGCCCCCAGCATCTGCCACCTGAGGTGGTTGCCTAATGGTAGGGCTGGCCCTGGCTGTAGCTCAGTAGTAGAGCACCTGCTTTGCATGCAGACGTTCCCAGGTTCAATCCCCATCATCTCCAGGTAGGGCAGGAAAAACTCCTTCCTGAAACACTGGAGAGCCACAACCAGTCAGTATTGACAATACTGGACTAGATGTATTTGAAAACCCCTCAGTGCACAAAGCTTCTTTGGAAGAACTATCTGACACTCTGGCATAAGGGAGAAATATTGCAAATGTGGTGGACCCATCTTTAATTTTGCTAGGGTGAAAGTGAGGTGATGCCTATTATTGTAATAGGGAAATGGTGGCTCTCCTGTGATTCTGATCTGCGGTTTAGGTTTTCCAGCAGGTGTTTTACTTACAGTGTTCTAAATGTTTTCTTTTCATGTTGCTGGGCTTGTCTTGCTGAATGTTATACTCACCAGAAATACATTTGCTTTAATTTAAACTGGTCAGGGTGGTGGTGGTGGGGGAATTGCTAGACAAAACCATGTGCCAGAGAGGTGTGCGTATTCATGCATGTTGGGCCTACTACTTGGACCAGCAAAGAATTTCTCTTCACTGTATTGATTTGTTAATATAGATGGAGTCATAAGGGGATACGATGTCCCTCGTTAAATAGAGATGATATGGCACAGCACGGCTCCACATAGATAACTTTCACCCCCTGCCACGGTAGCTCTCTATTAATGCATTTTGTTTTGTGAAAACATTGTACAGCTGAAGACTGCAGCTCAACGGAACATAAATAATCAAGATCAGGGAAAGGAGGGGGCAAGGAAGGAGCGAGGCCCTGGCAGGCAAGAAGCTGAACAACTCACTGTTGCCACATTATCCGTTAGGAATCTCCATGCTAGAGCCTTAAGATGCTATTCTGCCAAATGTTTTCCCAAAGGGCTTGGCAGGGGTTCTTTAATGAATTCTCATGCCATAATAAATCCAGGAGGATCAAGCCAAACATCTTTTATTGCGAGTTAAGATCCTTATTATACAGAGTACAACAATCCCAAGTCCCCCAGTAAGACCCCCAGTCCTTGGACAGGCAGCAACCACAATATCACCAACCAACCAGTCAAGAAGCTCTGCCTCCAGTATCATTGCTGTAGTCACTCAGCTTTGAGGTCTCTCTCCCTCTCTGTCCATATCAGGGCTCCTGCTGGTTCTTTGTCCTTCTTTAGGCTGGCAGCTAAACGGCTCCTGGATCTCTCTCCTTCTTTCTCAGCACACTTCAACACAACCAAGCACCACTACCAACCACCACACCTCAGTCTGCATTTGCTAGTCTAAAATACCATTGTAGCACCAAGCTTCATGGGCTGCAGATCTTGTGTTTAATTGATAGCACCTGTGCTGTTTGCAGTGTCATTCTTCTGGCCCGCAGCCAGGTCACACACTGGTAAGTTGCTGAAGATTGGATCAGGCTGGCAAGTAGCCAAGGCCATTTGTTGATAGCACAGCGCAGTAAACTTTAGCTTTTTAAATCAAGCCCAGAGCATAGAGGCAGAACTTTGTACAACACTCCTGTACTCGTCGATCATCTTCCGCAATTTCCAGTACAGATGCTCAGCTTTTGCTCACAGTTCTTGTATGGAGCGAGCCATGGGTAGAGCAAAAACTCCAGCCTCAACAAACTGAGGGCCAAACTCAGTGGTGCAGTGGAGCCAGGGCTCACAGGGATGCTGTGCTGGCACTTTATTTTTATTAGCAGGGATGCTGACATCATCTGCCACCCCGCTCAGACATCCCTCTGAGCTTATCTGAAATCCTCACAGTAACTGGAGGGAAATGAATTTTGCTCACAGAATAAATATATTGTTTGCTGCTGTAATACAAAGTATTTTGGGCTGGCTTGGTAGGAGCAATTAAGACCCATCAGCTTTACAAAATACTGGCTTCTGGTGGAGATGAAAACTGCTGGAACTGGTTTCTTGACATGGATTGACACAGCTTCCTGCATTTTTGGTCTCTCATTGAGGGCAAAGCTATGGGAACTGTCTGTCATGATGAGCACCTGTACTTCGAAACTTGCCAGCCACTACACCACTGGCCAAACTACAGGTGACCAGGGAGTTCTGCCACTGGAACTTTTTTTAGTTTACAAAAAGTTCTGTGCGCACACAGTTGTGTGTGCATGCATATCTGTTTAGGATTTGATTTGGAGCTGCAGTCCGGGGGGGGGGGAGGGATTGCCCTTGCGCTGATTCCTCCACTTCAGTTGCTCTCAACATCCAAACCAATCTGGGGCTAGAGCCCCTTCTATGTATCGGAACACATGTCAATATCACTGGGTTGAAAATGTGATTATGTGTCACCCACAAATGCAATTGCAGGGGGAGGTAGGAGGAGTTGGCATGTGTGGGGGAAATGGCCCTTTAAGTGTCTTTCTTTTCTTTTTTTTTTAAAAATCCATTAAGCTTATGCACACCTCTGATGGTGTGAAGGAGTGGAGATATTTTTTTTAAAAGAGTAATTCACAGCAGCTCCTACTGCTCTCCCCCCCCCCAACTCAGGGAAGAGGAGATGGGGATGGGGAGAAAAGTGGGGGAGGTTGTGGTACCACTGCCTGCTGCCATCCTCCCACCTCCCATGGGGTGAAGCCAGAGAGGCCCGCTCCCCCTCCCACCAAAAGCATTTCCAGAAAGCCAATGCAGCCCCCCCCCTCCCATGCTGACTTTCCCAAGAGGAAGCTCCATTGAAGACAATGTGATTTATTTATTTATTTATTTATTATATTTGTTAATCGCCCATCTGGCCGATCACCTGGCCACTCAGATTTACTTCTGAGCAGACATGTATATCAGCGCATTTTCAGCTAGTTGTTCTCCGAGGTAAGGAAATAAAAAGAGGATGAAGGAGATAATTGGGAAAGCTTGAAAAGACTATAATTCCCCCCACCCAGGTAGGAGAAGCAGCACTGCCTTCGCTCTCCAGTTCACTGGGCAAGGGGGGGGAGGGGGAAAGAGATTGAAGACCGATCGCTTATCTCCTCCTCAAAGTCATGGGCTGTTTTGCTGAGGCTGCCCACATGCTGCGCAGAGACACGGGCAGCCTTCCTCACCCAGCACTTGTAGCAACGTGAGAGGATTGTATTATTCACAGATTCAGACCTCCGCAGGTACGCATTAGCAAATACTGTTTAAAAAAAATAAATATCCAATGTGCCCAATCTTGCTCCCTTCACTGGCAAACTACAAATTGAGGACAGCCATGCAAGACATTTCCTCCCCGAGTGCCACTCCCCCCCCCCACGCTAAAGCTACTCCTACTCACACACCCCCAGCAGTACCGCAAGTTTAGCACACACTGAAATATATACTGCAGAAAACCCGCAACATATAAAAAATTGTGATATAACTGGTGTGAAGAAATCTGGGAGATAATGGCAGAAATAGCATGAGGAGGACTGTTTGGGGATATGTATCATGTGACGCACCAGGCATTATAACGCTGGTAAATCAGCAGCTGCTGATTTGGATGTCTGCCACAGCATGGGGTCAAGAGGCTAAAAGTGCAATCCTATGTGCGTTTAGACCAGGGCTCTCCAACCTTGGGTCCCCAGATGTTGCTGGATTACAGCTCCCAGAATCCCTTGCCATTAGCCATGCTGGCAGGGTATGCTGGGAGCTGTAGGCCAGCAACATCTGGGGACCCAAGGTTGGAGATTCCTGGTTTACAGTGGTTTAGACAGTAAAAAGTCCTACAACTCCCAGCATGCCCCAGCCAGCATGGCTGGCAGGGGCAGGCATGCTGGGAGTTGTAGGACTTTTTCTGTCCAAATTTATTTATTATATTTATATTCCGCCTTTTTTCCTGCAAGGAACCCAAGGCGGCTTACATGATCCTCCTCCTCCTCTCTGTTTTATCCTCACAACAACCCTGTGAGGTAGGTTAGGCTGAGAGTCAGTGACTGGCCCAAAGTCACCCAGTGAGCTTCCTGGCTGAGTGGGGGCTAGAACCTGGATTGCCCAAGTCCCAGTCCAACACTCTGGCCACTACACTAAACATTTCACCAAACACTCAAAGGATTGCACCCTAAACCACCTTTCCCTACACTGTGCTCCCAGTCTACATAGGGTGGTGGTGGTCTGCGGCTGCTTTTTGTAAAATAAAAAGACAAGAGGAGTACCCATCAAGGAACTCCAGCCTCACATACAGCTGCCCTTGAATCTCCAACTACACTCAGCTGCATGATTCTTTCACCAGACTGGCTTTTGTTGTTGCCGGGGAGGCTGGTGACTCCTGTTTCGGTGCAGCTCCTTTTCCATGGCAGGTTTTATTTGGAGCGTCATAGGAGCAATCTGTTGCGCTCCATGGTGGTGTGGTGAACCTATTTTGGGGGTGGAGTTCAGCACCATGGATCGCTCCTATGAAGCTCCAAATAAAACCTGCCATGGGAAAGGAGCCCCACCGAAATAGGAGTCACCACCAGCCTCCCCTGCTTTGTTGTTGTCGCCGCTGCTGCTGCTGCTACTGCTGCTGTTTTTAATGCAAAGCAGACAGGGAGGCTTCAAAAGACAGGAAGGACAGCAGAGGGAGAGTCCACACAATCTTTTCCCATCTTGCCAAAATTGCCCCTGCAAAGTTGCTTTCCTAGCCACAAGAGCCATGGGGGAAGGGATTAAGCAGCTCCTTCTTCCACTACTCTTCCCGTTCTCCATTTCAGCCTCTAAGGCTGCTTTGCTATTTAAAAGAAAAGAAAATGAAAGAAAACCATCAGTGGAAAGAATTATGCAGCTTAGGGTCATATGCAGCTTGAGTCTGAGAGGCAAAGAAGAAGCTTTCTTCTCCCACTCTCTGCACCTGTAGAGACTGAATAATAATGAACCAGAGGTTATGATCTTGAGTAATATCAGCAAAGCAATGGGATGAGATCACAAGCAAGTGACCAGACCAGTTGGCATAATAAGTTCAGGAATGCATTATTTCCAGTCTGAAGATAATAAACCTCAGTCTGAAGCAAAGGTATTTCCAATTGTGTGTTCACTTTGTCTCCTACAAGAAGGCAGATAAGGGCCTACATAAATACAATTATTTGTCAGCACCACTGTGTGGAATCTGTCCTAGGTGTTGACATCAATTGCATGTCAGCTGTCAAATAGAGACTGCTGCTGCATGCCTGCTGACAGCTTGCTGTCAAAAAAACACTATGTCCAATATTGAGAAATAATGGGCAGTATCCAAGCGGCCTGTTCCACAGGCAGGGCCCATTGCTGATTCCGTTGTGCAAGCGGCACCCACCGCTTGCACAATGGAGGTTTAGTTCTTCCATCAGGAAGCCCCCCAGTGAGTAGAAATCAGGACAGGTCAGCGGAGCTCCCTTATGTGAGCCCTGCCCTGTTCCAGAAACAACATTTCCACTTGTTCCAGGTTCCTAGAGGAAGCACTAAATCCCTGCTGCGCAAGCAGTGGGTGCTGCTTGCAGAACGGAATCAGCAGTGCCCCTCGCTTGCGCTGTGGTCCACTTGGATACTGCCCATTGACTGTTATTGCATGTGAGCTGTCAACTTCTGTGAAAACTGTTACCTGTCAGACACTGTCAAATACTGACTGCTACTGCATGTTAGCAATCAAATGCTGACTGCTCACACATCAGACACTGACAGCTACTGTGTGCTAACAATTATATACTGTCAAATGGACCATCTTCCCCCATAGATTCCATCCCATGCACTCCAGTCAACATCAGAAGTCATGTTCTGCATTTTCCCTCTCATTTAAGCATGGCCGGTGGATAGGAGAACAGGGCCTTTTCAGTTGTGGTACCAATACTGTGAAAATGCCTCCCCAGGAAAGTTTGCTGGCATCATCATAGTGATATGTTTTGTCATTACCTGAAAACTGACATTTTCTGGAAGCTTTTGTGTGGAGGTTGAATCTTGATTTTTACTGCTGCTGGGATGTGGAGAAGGTTTCTGTATACTGTGGGTCCTGTTTCATTTATTTAGGGTGTAATCCTACACATATTTAGACAGAAAAAAAAAGTCATACAATGCTGGCTGGGGAATGCTGGGAGCTGTAGGACTTTTTTCTTTCTAAACATGCATGCATAGGATTGTGCCCTTAAAGTTTTTATTAATTTTTAATACAGAGAAATAATAGTGGCATCCACAATCCACCCACACCTCCCTAAAATTACTCCTTCCCCATCCTCAAGGGTAACCCTACCTGTTTATTAGCAAGAAACCTCGACTCTATGGCATATACCGTAATTCAGTTATGCATAAAGACTTTCAAATCAAATGAACAAATCAAAGGCACACGAGACAAAAGACTTCTTGCACTGGTGTTATTGCCATTGTTTTATTTAGTTTGTTTCACTGATTTATTTATGAATTTATTCATTTATATTTATATCCTGCCTTTTTCCCCCCTGCAAGGAACCCAAGGTGGCTTACATAATCCTCCTCCTCCTCTCCATTTTATCCTCACAACAACCCTGTGAAATAGTTTAGGCTGAGAGTCAGTGATTGGCCCAAAGTCACCCACTGAGCATCGTGGCTGAGTGGGGACTAGAACCTGGATCTCCCAAGTCCCAGTCCAACACTCTCACCACTTCACCACACAAGTTTTATTATTTGTTTTGCTTGTTTAATTTTGCTAATCTAATCTCTTATTAGCCATTTTGGGTTCTTTTTAAAGGGAAAAAAAAGTCAGACAATACATTTAAAAAAATAATATAATAGATAAGGGCAGTATCCAATGCTGCCCGTCTATGAGCAGGGCCCACCACCACTTCAATCCCATGAGTGACCAGCCCCACTGATTCCCTTCCACAAGTGGCACCCACCGCTTGCAGAATGGAGGTTTAGCGCTTCTGCGGGAAGCTCCAAATGAGCGGAAATGCTAGCTTCTGGACAGGGCAAATCAGCAGAGCTTCTTTATGTGAGCTCCACTCACCTGCTCCATTCCAGAAACTAGCATTTCTGCTCGTTACGGGTTTCCCCCAGAAGCACTAAACCCCTGCTCTGCAAATGGTGGGTGCCGCTTCCAGAAGGAAATCGGCGGGACTGGCCACTCGTGGAAAGTCTCCATTGTACACTGCCCAGTACTTTGATTGTTGCTGCAAAATCTTCAGATGCCAAATGCTGATGTTGAAAATGCCACATTCGCTAACGAACATTTGCTAAATGGGGGGGGGAAAGGTTTTGTGGAGAATTTGAGGCCATGAGAACTTTCATTTCAGCACTAGCTTTTTGTGAGTGTTGGCAAAGTAAAGATTAAATGCTAGGCTTTAGTTTTTCGTTTCCAAAACATTGGCCCTTTGGGTGTGGCCAGTGCAGAATCTAGATAGCCAGAGCCTGGCATGTGGCATATCTGTCCCCAAGGTTGTCAAAGGTCTCACAGTCTGTCACATTTCCAGAGAAGACTTATTTCAGATACCACTACTCCTAAATGCCCCATATTTCTACAATTCCAATCTGACAGTCTCTGGCCTTCCTTTAACACAAATCCCAAACCAACATAACAAACATCCAGGTTTTTGCTTTGTTCAAGGAAGGCAGTTGAACAAAGATTGCCTAGTGGCCTCAGTTACTTCCTTTGTATTGTTAGAATAAAGACTCTGAGAAGGTAAGTACTGGCAGCTTCATAGTGAGGCCAACAAAAGGTTTGAAAACAGCTTGACAATGCAAGGAAGAGTTACTCTGTGCATTAGAATAACAATGCCATTGTTGCTGGTGCAGAATAGATGTAATGCACTTGAATTCTATTGAGCTCATATGAATCAGCTTCCCTAAATGAGTCTAAATTAATTTGGGCAACAGTCTATAGATGAAGAGCCTGGTTAATGAGTCCCATTGCCACATCCAGCAGAGGAGGGGCATAGGAGAGAGCCTGGGCTATTTTGCTTTCAGTCTGCACAGAGGCGTAGCGTGGGGGGTGCAGGGGGGGCCGGCCGCACCGGGCGCAACATCTGGGGGGGCGCGCTCGCAGCTCTCTGCCCCTGCCTGGCTCACGGTGCCATAGCGTTCCGCGACACGGAAAAGAATCGGACGCGGAGGGCTTACACAGAGGTGACTCTGCTGTGTCCGCTCGCCGTCTTCAATCAGCCCGCAGCCCTGCTCAGAGCCCGCCCCCGCGTCGGCATTTGGCCCTCTGCTTCCGGGCGCCGTTGCTCCTGGAACGTCGGCGTGTCGGAACCGGCTCTATTGTGGAACGTCGGGACGCGGCTGCACCATTCCACCCACGCGCGCGCCCGCTCGCCTGCTTCTCCCGAAAGCCGCAGCGCCGGCTCTCTCTCTCCCTTTTTCGCGCGCACACACAGCAAAGCGGCAGTCGGAGCTCTCCGGCTTTCAGTAGCCAGCGAAGGTCATATAAATTGTGAGTTAGTCACCATGCCTTCCAGAGGGTGGCATAAGTGGGGCTTCCAACACAAACAAGTGATACAAGTGATAATATCTGCTAACAAAAGTACATTTCTCTGTTTGTGTTATATGTAATACAATCTTTTAATCAATGTTCTCTCCCCCCCTCCCCATTTATATACTCTTTGGTACTTTCTATTCTGGACATCTCAAATTGTGGAGTATATTTTACTCCACATCTCTATTACATATATTTAATCCAAAATTAAAAGCAAGTTATAAACTATACTCAACATGCAGCATTACATGCACGGAGCACAGACCCCAATAACATAAACACCAAACATGCACATTATTGTTTAAGGAGACAAGTCGATCCTTCATATTTTATCCTGCTTTTATCAATGAGCACTCTCTCAAAGTTATTGCAAACTCAAGTTGCAGCTGGTAGAGCTATCTAGTACACAATTCTTGTAGAATTATGCTAGGCCACTTCTCTCTCTGATTATACAGGATTGGTTAACTAAGGCTGCAATGCTATACTCACTTATCTGAGAGTAAGTCCAATTGAACTCAATCAGACTTACTTCTGAGCAGACATGCATAGGATTGTGCTATTAATGTCTAGTCAACTTGCTTCATTAACCAATACAAACTGCTACTACATTTTTTATAAACTCACAATTATAGTACAAACTTGTATTTAGGCTTAAAAGATACACTATACATTCATCCCATCAGGCTGGCCCTGTTTCTGTCAAACTTTTTTATCCAACATATGTCTTCTGTGGAATACTGAAATGCAGAAGAAAATCTGTCAGATTACGGTGGGTTTTGTTGTTATTCTTCTTTAGCCATGTGAGTGGAAAAAACATACCTCACTGTTATCCATGTAAGGAATTTTTTCATATACCTCTTATTTTTTAATGGCATTTCAACTAAGTCTTCCAGCTGAGTTGCTGGGCAGACATTTGCATGTAAAAAACAACAACATTAGCATTTTTCAAGGATTTTATGTATACTTCCATTGCATTTGATCTTCCAGTCTGCCCAGGCTTTATGGTACCATTGAGAGAGACTTTAATGTAGATTTCAATTCCGTTGTTGAAAAATTTGCGCTAATTAAAAGCAGGCAAATTTAAATTAATCTGTATATTATATACAGATTGATATCTTGCACTTCTATTAAAGAATTACAATTAGAGGTACAGGATTGAGGAAGTTGGCTCCATCTAGCCCAGTCTTGGATCATCTCCAGGGTATGGTTCCATTTTGATGTTTAGTTTTTGTTCTTGATATTTTTTGTCGTTTACGATGGTTGTGAGACGACATATAATAGCATGGCCCATGCTAGGTTACTACATTTGTAGATTTGTATTCATAGACCTGCTGAAAATGTGGAGAATGTGTAATGCATGTTCGCACTCAATAAAGTGTTTGAAAATAAACTTGTATTTAGATGCATTTTACTTTAATTACATCAGTATTTTCATAACAAACAATACATGTGCTTAGGGGGTAAGGGTTTCTTTAACTAATCTAGTGGAAGAGACTCGAGTGCTAAAATCCACGGGTTAGGGGGCGCAAATTACTTGCCTTGCCCCGGGTGCTGACAACCCACGCTACGCCACTGAGTCTGCATATAATGGCCTGTTGGTGTTTTGTTCTCTGCAGAACATTTTTAGTTTTCCAGGGTAGGACTCGTGCCAGTAGTGATACAGGAAACAAATTATCTTGAGGCCCAACACCAAGAAACATATACTGTCAGGAACGGTGCAGGGCTGTTTGGCGCCCTAGGCCAAATTATATTTAGCGCCCCCCCTCGTGCCATGGGGGGGGCCTCCGGAGCAAAGCAGCCCTGCTCTGCAACCCCACCCGCGCCGCCGCCGCCGCCGCCACCACCACCTACCTTCCCCCCGCCCCCGCTGCTGGCTGCTGGCTGCTGCTGCTGCTGCCGCCGCCGCCTCCTCCTCCAACGCGATGGGACCCCTGCGCTTTACGACGGGAAGGTAGGTAGGTGGTTGGTGGGCGGGCGGGCGGGCGCGCGCGCGGGGGGGGAGGTGCAGCGGTGGCGGCGGCGGCGGCAGCCAGCAAGCGGGCGGGGAGGGGCGGCGGAGGCGGCAGGCAGGGCAGGAGGCGAGGAAGGGGTGCAGAAACTCTGCGCCCTCTTCCGCCACGCGCCCTAGGCAGCCGCTTGGGTCTGCCTCGCGGTAGCGCAGGCCCTGTATACTGTTACGGAATAATCTCAACTTACCCGTTTCTGCATGACATAAAAGGGTGCTTCCAGATGAAGCTTTTATGGGGCTTTTAGAGGTATGTATCTTTGAAGGGGTTTGCGTATGTGTCTGGTCTGCAGGGATGGGGACTCGGACTCGAGGACTCGACTCGTGAGTCGGACTGAGTCCCCCCTCTGACTCGACTCGGACTCGAGTCCCAATATTTTTAATGGGACTCGAGACTCGACTCGGGACTCGAGACCAAGGACTCTTCAACATCCCTGGGCTGTGCCAGAAGGAGTGGAGAGGAGCGTGATTGCCGGCGAAGAGCGCATGGAAGCGAGGTGTGCCGCTGCTCGGCCACTATGGACGGCTACCAGGAGTGCAGCCCCAACAGTGTGTCAAGATTTATTTTGATTGGTGTGTTGCGTACTTGGGAGAGGCAGAAGAAGGACCTGAGATTACTCTGTGTGGCTGCTCTGAGTGTGTTTCTGGTTCCAGCAAGTTCATCACCAGTGGAGCGGATGTTCAGTGAGGGTGGAATTGTGATGAGATCTCACCGTTCCAGAATGGGGGCCAAACATTTAGAAAAAAATCATGTTCCTCAAATGCAACATGGATACGTTTTAGGAAGTACAGCAAGTTTATTTTTTAAAATCATTTTTCTAAAATGCAACCTTTCAGACATTTTGGGTTTGGCTGCCTCTGCCTGCCTGTCTGGGGTTCCCAGCCTCCTCTGCCTGCCTGGTCTCTTCTTGACCAGTTCAACAGTTGAATTGTCCAAGACAAAGGCCTCTGCCTGCCTGCTTTGGGGTTCCCTGCCTCCTCTGCCTGCCTGGTTATTTTGGGTTCTTCTGCCTGGTCTGTTCTTGCCAAAATCAGTTGCAGAGTTTTGACATAAAAAGGCACATTTGTGCCTAGAATTTATTTAAACCACACATCTGAAGTAGCCTTATTTTGTTGGGAAACCCCCCCATTGATTTTAATAGGGACTTGTGGAGTCAGCTTTGGGAGTGACTCTTGACTTGTGACTCGTGAGTCACCATATTGGACCAAGGACTCGGACTCGGACTCGAGACTCGGGTCCAAAGACTCGTGACTCGACTCGTGACTTGAGACCAAGGACTCTTCAACATCCCTGCTGGTCTGGTCTGTGTGTGTGTGTGTGTGTGTGTGTGTGTATGCTCTGGGGTTTGATTGCTTGTACACGTGTTCCAAAGGCTGCTTCTCTGTGTGGCTGTGAGAATATCGTGTCTTATTTTAATTATTATCATTATCAATGTTATTATGGTTTGTGGCTTGTGTGTGTGTGTATGGTTTGGTGTGTGTGAATGAGGGGGGGTGCCTGTGTGTGTGTGTGTGTGTGTGTGAGAGAGAGAGAGAGAGAGAGAGAGAGAGAAAGAGGGGTCTGTGTGTTTTGCAAAGGGTTCCTGCTGGCTTCCCAAGGGATATAATTATCATCATTACTACATGCAAAGGGATGCCCATATTTTCTCCTCAGAAATCCAGTCCTTACTTCTTACAAAATGTGCATAATCTGGAATGTTATACTCTGCTGCTTCTGACTAGACCTGCTCTGGTGGATGCTTCGTGATGAATATACAAAGGGAAGACTTTGTGGATGCCTTCAGAGCTTGTTCCTGTGTTCCAAAAGCTGCTTTTCTGTGTGGCTCTGAGAATATCACGTCTTATTTTAATTATTGTCATTATCATTGTTATTCTGGCTATGTGGATTCTCCCATCGCACTCATCATCTTAGAGTCACTTGTTTCTCTGTGGAATATGGGAGTGTTTGCTGGAACAGGAGAATGTGGGTCCAAAGGAGTACTTTTGTGTGGCTGTGTGATTTCCCCACTCCACCCCCTTGCCCTTTGCACGTTTTGTGCCTCAGTTTTCTCTTTCTGTGGCATGGGTTGCTGACTGACTGTTGGGGATTCAAATACTGCTCCACCTCTCAGGACCCCTTGGCTCCAGCCAGGACCGGTGCAGGGCAGTTTGGCGCCCCAGGCGAAAAAATATTTAGCGCCCCCCCCTCTCCAAAGCAGGAAAAAAAAAAAAAACCTGCGCTGCCACCACCAACCTACCTTCCCCCCCGCCCTGGCTGCGGCGGCGGCGGCTGCTGCTGCTGCTGCTGCTGCTGCCTCCTCCTCCTCCTCCTGAAGCGACGCGACGGGACCCCCGCGGTGTTTTTTGCCGGGGAAAACCATGGCAACAGGGCTGTTTAAGCCCTTCTGCCCTGGTTCCTCCCGCCAAATAACACGGGCGGGGCTCCGGAAGCGACGCGACGAAGGTAGGTGACGGGGGGGTTGGGGGGGTGACGGGGGGGTGGCGATGGCGGTGGGAGGCGCAGCAGCGAGCGAGCGAGCGGGCGGGCGGGGGGAAGCGCAGCGGCGAGCGAGCGGGCAGGCGGGGGGAGGCGCGGCGGCGGCAGGCAGGAGGGTGGGGAGGCGGGGGCGGCGCAGCGGCGGCGGAGGCCTGGCGGGGGCGGCGCAGCGGCAGCGAAGAGGAGCGCAGCGTTTCCGCGCCCTCTTCAGCCGCGCGCCCTAGGCAACCGCCTAGTTGGCCTAGCGGTAGCGCCGGCCCTGGCTCCAGCTCTGCTGACCTGCCCTCCACCCCACCACTCTGGCTAGTCAGTGGCCTCCCCTGAGGGTAGATTGTGGAACCCAAATTTAGATCTGAACTCAGGATCCTGAGGACTGGGGGGAGGAGCAGGCTGAAGATATTCATCTGGATATCAGGCAAAGGCAAAAGGCCAGATTCCTTGTATGGATACCAGGTCCAGCCAATCCAGAGGCCTTGCAGTAGACTGCAAGGGTTGATATTATATTCTCTTCTGAACTTGAAGAAGACACTTTATAATTTAAATAGAAATGCAGTACATCTCACCATAGTGTGGAAGACTGTGACTAGGTGACCTGAGTGCCATGCTCATTCTGCTGTCTAGGCGCTAACTCTTGCTGGACAACTTCAAGGCCCAGCCTTCTTTCTGATGGTTCTTTATCTTTATACTGGACTTGGACTGGGCAGCCCTTCAAATAGAGGACGCCTTCAAATGAGAGGACAGTCCCCTAGCAGTCCTTCAATTAGAGGACTGTCCTCTGGGGCATGCTGGGAGTTGTAGGCCAGAAACATTTGGGAACCCAAGGTTGAAGAACACTGGTATAGGGTGTTTAAAGTGCTAAAATAAGTAAGTGTTGATTTGCTCAAAGATTCAGAGTTGCCCTACAGCAGCCCTAAGTAAATAACAGGGGCAGAGTGATCCTATGCCCCCTAGACAGCATCTAGAAGGCCATAGGATGCTTTGGACTCCCAGCTCCAAGGTTGGAAAAGAGCTCTGCCTGCAGAGCTGGGGACCTGCATTTAGGTTGCCCCCCTCACCTCGCAGCCAGCGTGGAATGAACCCCACCAACTGTTTGTCCGAGGTCGTAAGACCGACCTTGGAGAAGGTACAGAGGGCATTCCGGGGGGTGGGGAGGGGAGGAGACAGAGTCCACCAGGATATGACACATCCTGGTAGTGCTCCAGCCTCCTTCCCTCCCCGTCCAAAGTGAGGCAGCTAGCTGGCCAAAGTCGGCCAACTAGCTGTTTTGCAAGGCGGGAAAAGCAGGGAGGCGAAGATCACCTCTGCACTCCTCCCGCCCTGCATAGGATGCCCATAATCCTCTGAGTTGGGAGGCTTATGGGCATCCCCACTGGACTGAGCCCTAAAATAAATAATCTCTCAATGAAATAGATGGTAGGATTCTGGCCCTTCATTCAGTCCTAAGGCCCTTGCGAATATAGCAAGAGAATCACAGACGCAACGGATTTAGTGAAAGGGAAAAAAAGATATATAATTCCTCAGCATGTGCTGTTCCATGAATCCTTGAGAGTAAACAGGCTGCTTGACATATTACAGATGAGTGTCCATCTAAAAATAAAACATAAAATAAAAATAGCCTACCGTGCTCACTCTCCATTAGCATAGTCTGAAGGAAATAAGCAGGACAGCCCAAGAGTTGAATCAATTACGCTAGTGGCCTGTGACTAACTGGATTACCATTGGGGCTTTGCATCAGCAAGCAGGAAGGTGCCAGAAGTACCGACTGCTAAGCATCAGTCTGTCTCCATGTTATTGATCCCAGAGGGAGTAAGCTGCTGGACTCATTTTTGTGCATAGCCCTTGGGGAGGATAATGCCTCTTCCACAGGAAGCTGTCTTTCTAACACAGTCTGCCCAGACTTGTCCCCACCCTGGTCAGTTTTTTAGGAGCTGGGCTAACATGGTAAGAAGAAATGAACAGCTCTGAATGAACTCATCTCTGGGACCAGAGGTGTGTATGGGCCTGGGAGTTGTGCTGTGTATGTACCTACCCCACTTTCACCTTTGATAAGGAGGCTTTGCAGGGTTTTGTAACCTAATTGATGCAGGGGAGGGGAGAGTGAGAATCTGACTGGGTTCAGGCAACACGATAACCCACACTCAAGGGTTGAGTATGGGTTGAGTGTGGGTTATCATTGAACCATGGGTTGTTGTTGAACCATGGGTTATTGTGTCATCTGAACCCAGCTGTGATAAGAAACCATGGTGAACAACCCACAGTCCACAACCCAACTACCCAAGAACAAACCATGGGTTCTCTTCATGGGTTGTTTGTGGTTAACAAACCATGGCTTGTTAGTGCAGCTGGGTTCAGACAACACAGTAATCCACATTTCATTAACAACCCATACTCAACCCTTGAGTATGGGTTATCATGTTGTCTGAACCCAGTTTGTGTGTGTGTGTATGTGTATGTGTGTGAATGAATAAGTGTGTGTTATGGGTGAGAATTGATGTGTGTGATGTATGGATTTGTAAGCATGTGTGAGTGGATCTGTGTATATTTACATGGATGTGTTTGATTGTGTGTGTGTGTGTGTGTGTGTGTATGAGAGAGAGAGAGAGGGATGACTGGCCCCTCCCACTTTTTATTTGGCCCCACCCACCGCTACTTAGGAAGGTTAGCCATGAGGGAACATGGCCCTGGGTCTGAAAAAGGTTCTCCACCCCTGCCTTGCAGAGTTGAGCTGTAACAGAGCCCCCTAATCACTTGGAACAGCTTTGGTGGGCAACTCCTCGAGAATGCAATTGTGGTGGAAGGGTAATGCTCCTTTGCCACCAGCACCGCCGCAAGGTAGACCTGATGGTGTGCTCTTGCTTGTGTATGGTCATATTTACTTTGAGGCTTGCACCACTTGCGTTCTGGTCGTTTCCCAGCCCATTTCACCACTCCAAGCTCCCCAGTAAACCAGGGTGCAAACCGAGCTCTGCATTGCAGGAGAGGATGCTTGCTGATTTATCAGCAAAGCGGGCGAACTACTTGCTCTTAAACCATTTAGTACATTCAGCCTGTATCCTGAGTTTTCCCAGCCAACAACATGAGCAGCATGTCTGGGAATTCCACTTTGCCATGGTCTTTGCCAGCTGTGGGGAGGGGGCAGGCCGGTTCTCTGAGCCCACATTTATCCGTCCTTGCACTTGCTGATCATTGCTGCTGCCTTCGTAATTGAGCTGGGATTTTCGGGCCACTGAACTGGTAGGAGAGGTCATGAGTTGTTCTCAGAGACATGAAGCTGATCCTGTGAGCTGACTGCAAGTAGTTCATAGGAGAGAACAGGCAGATGTTGCTATGCAAAAACTACTGCTGTAATTAGAATTGCCAAGAACCACAACAAAATTAGTATATCGTTGAAAGAGAATGTGGCCGTAACCAAAGTTCAGTACATTTGCCATACGTGAAGTCCAGGATTTCAAGTTTAAACATTCTATTAACTGAAGTGACTACATTTTAATTTGTTAGGTGAAATCACTACAGTTTAAATGGAAACTAGCTGCTTCTAAATGTTACCTAGTTAAAAGCTTTGTTCCACAGTGCATCTTTTTTATTTTTATTATATTTATACCCTGCCTTTTTTCCTGCAATGAACCCAAGGAACTTTTTTTTTTTGGTCACTCACATTTCTTTTGTGTTCTTATATAAGAGGTTGTAGAAGTGCATGGGGGTGGCCGCGGCAGAGGAACATCAAACCTGCCTGCCTCTGTTGGTTCTATTATGAATGAAATGCACATAGACTTATTTCAACTAAAATGATGCTCTACTTCAGCATTAAGAAAAATGATTCAATATTTCCTAGTTAATTCACCAGGTAAGTCACAATATAATATTCTCGGTATCTTAAGGCAGAGAAGGTCTCTCTCCTCCCAGCAGGTGATAGGGCTTCTCTGCCACAGTGTTTATTTCCCTCTTGAGGCAAGCAAGTATAAGTGTGCTCAGGATTAGAGCCTTCTCCAGTAGTAGACAGGTAAGTCTTTGCAGGAACAGAGTTCAAACCCTTGTGCAGTTGCTCTTCTCTCGTCGGTTCTTCCAGTCAGGCCCTTTTATGCTCTCCTGCCTCCTCTTCTTCTCTCCGGGGGGGGGGGGGGAGGACTGAAATGGTTCTCTAAGGCCTTTGGCAGTACCTGGTTTGCCTGAAAGCAAGTGAGGGTTTTTGTCCATGTTCAGGGTAGCTTTCAGGTCTCATCCACCCTGTTGGTTCTGAAGGACTCTCTTTCCTCCAGTATCCACCTTATCTCAAGTTGTATGTACCCAGTGGCAGCTGGTGGCTCAAATGTCAACAGGGTGTGTGTGTGTGTGTGTGTGTGTGTTTCCACTCCAGATTTTACTCTCAACTTTAAAGGAGCTATCCATGGTGCTGACCCTATTTGGTGGCTAGGGTTCAGCACCATGGATAGCTCCTTTAAAGCTCAGAGTAAAGTCTGGAGCGGAGCCACCCCCTGCTGACATTGGAGCCACCAGCGGCCATTGTCTGTATTGCTTGTAGCGTTGGGGGGCTGTGGCTTTCCCAGTTCTTTGTGGCAGTTCTCTGAAAGTGCCCTGCCCTCTCCCTGGGCTGCTCACTTTGCATTTCTAAAGGCGGTGTTTGAGCTGTTATCCCTGCCTTTCTCCCATCGCCACCCGACTGAGGCTCATTCAGTCTATTCCCAGGTAGAGCTGCCTCACACCTGAAGAGACCCCTAGGCGATGCTGCCACTCTGTGCTTGGCCCCTCATAAACTAGAAGGTGTGGCGGGAATGAGGACGGACAGGTAGGGGGATGACAGAGATATAAAACATGTTGTAAACTGTGGAGAAAAAGGCGTCAGAGTTTCCTGCACCACACACACACACACACACACACACACAAACACACACACACCTCTACATGTGTAAAAAAGTATAATCCCAGCTGGGGGCTGGGAAATTCAAAATGTACATAGTTACTCTGATGGCTCCTGACGCCGCAGAGCCTCCCCATGTCTTTGATGGCCGGTGCCACAGCTATTTGCATGCAAATGCGGCAAAGAGCCACCCCTCCCCTGCCTGGCCCAGATGAAGTTCATCCTGATTGGCTACAGACACCTGGGTTACTGAAAGGAGGGGTGGGGGGAAGAATCTATACTGCTGCTGTGGCTTCTGGTTTGTGTTGTTGCCTGCACGCTTTCGCGGGAGTAGGGTTTTCTAAGGCAAACTCTGAGAAGACCAACCCCCAGATAAGGAGTAAGGGCCTGGGTATTTATATAGTAAAGGAACTAGCTTTTGTTATGTTATAGCAATACTGTATGTACCAAAGTGTCTCCCCACCTTTCTCCCTCTTCCCTCATTCTCCACCTTTTATTGTAATCTGTTTACCTTGAATAAACTTTCCTGGTTTTACCCCACACGGTGTGTGTGGTTCCTCTGTGGGTCAGTGCTAAATCCAGTGTATAGACCAAGGGCAAGGCCCTGAGAGAATCAAGTCAAGACTGGCAGAGCTAAGGCTGGCAGTTTTGCACCTTTGATCTCTGGTCTTGAGAAAAGGACCGGTTGGCAGTCCTTCACATAAACAAATATGAAATTATGAAAACAACAACAACCCACACAAGCATCACCATTATGTAACATTCTCACAACGTATCATTCAAAACATGTAGCTAATATAATGTGAGACAGGGGGGGAACTCCACCAATTATACAGTGCAGAATCAAATGCAGAAAAGGAAACAAATTTTACAAATTAACTGGATTATCACAAAGGGAAACATTTATATCCATTAATGCCCAAGTTGTATCTAGCCCTCATGAAGCCAAACATTACAAAAATGGCAGTTGTCTACAATCTTAACTTACATCGTCTCCACAGCCTTCCAAGCTTTATACAATTATTCTTTCAAAGTGGGGATAGCATAACCCCTCCAGATTCTGGCAATCAATAGATTCTTAGGGAACAATCCTATGGCCCTTAAACATTGTCTGTGGAGCCATAGGATAGTTTGGATTCCCAGCTCCAAGGTTGGTGGCAGTGCTCTGATCATGGAGCTGGGAATTGGAGCTCCGTCCCGCTCCCCTGTGCCTTGCAGCTGGTGTGGAAAGAACCATGCCGGCTGCTCTCTGAGGTCAGGAAAGCAACCTTGGAGAGGGGTAAAAGGGGGTGTTTCAGGGGGCAGGGTGGAGTGGAGACTGGGGAGGCCAGGATGCAAGGTATCCTGAAGCTGCTCCAGCCCCCTTCCCTCCCCTCCCCTTCCAGGATGCTCTAGCTAGATGGGTGAAAAAGTCAATCTAGTGAAAATGCAGAGTGGGAGGTGCAGGCAGGGAGGCAAAGATTGCCTCTGCCACTCTTCCTGTTCTGCAATGGATGCTCTTAAGCCTCTGAGTTCGGGGGCTTAAGTTACAGGCATCCCAACAAGATTGTGCCATTAACCATTTCTTTATGTATAGGAGCTATCTGTCCATCTGCATAACCAAACATAACTATCAAGGGTCACACGATACAGATATATATTGCACATTAACGTGCTTCCAAAATTTGCAAGCTCAAGGGTAAAAATGCACACTTTGGTGAATTTGAGGTCTCATATTTCAGTGGTGGTGAAATGTGAGTGACATTACTACCACCATGTTAGTTTGGGATTATTTTAAGAATATCACCCCCCCACACACACACACACACAGATGCACAACATTTATTTCATCATTTATTTACAACTGTCAAGATGGGTGTTGACAATGTGAAAACAACATAGCTGATTTTATGCACATTTGGTGGCAACATCCACTAATTAATTATTTTTGGGAAATGATGTGAGTGTGAGTTTGAATTTAAAATTTGTTTTGTCTCATCTCTAGGATGTACAGAGGGAAGCTCAACTGGATCTTTTTGGCTTTTTAAAAAAGTGTGGATGCTAGAAACCGGATATTTGTTGCAGATGCTGTGATCCCAAAGTTTCAGTTAATAGTTTGTATGGAGACACTATGGTGGCTCAGTTTGTCCTTGGCTTCCGATTTTTTTACTGACTGAAGAGGGAAATTACGGTAGCATGTGATTTTTGCTGTCATTATAGTCAGGGCAAAGCAGTTAGTTTTCTGCTCCGTTGTTTGTTTCCCATCATTTCAAAAGGACTTAGACTAGTGCTTAACAAAATAACAAATGCTGGGGGGCCATCACTCACCACCCGGGCTGGCACCGTGGGCCACCAGTGTTCTGGCACTGGAACAGTTGCCAGATACCCCTCCCTCTGACAGCAGAAAAACTCTCAAGAGCTCAGAGGAGGGACAGAGTCTGTGTTCTTCCCTTTTCAGATGCTTTTTAATTACCCACCTGACAGCTGAAATAATGAAGGAGGCTCTGAGTGGAGCAGTGAAAACTGCAGTCTGATGCACATTATGTAACCTATATAAGATGGATTAAAACAACACTGCTGCTGTTTTATTTCTAAGGCTGCAAGCCTACACCCACTTACCTGAGAGTAAGCCCCAATGAGCTCAATAGGGCTTACTTCTGAGTAGGCATGTATAGGATTGTGTTGCTCTGTAAATTTCTTTCAGGCACAATCCTGTGCATGTTTAGACAGAAAAAAGTCCCATGCTGGCTGGGAAATGCTGGGAGTTGTGGGACCCTTTTCTGTCTAAACAAGCATAGGATTGTGCCCTTAGAAGACTGATGGGGAATAGATTGTTCATCAGCTTGGTGAGGCATAGGGTGATGTTAACATACTGAGGCCAAATGGATACAGCATGGAAGAATGTTGAAAATTACCATTACTTTGCTATAATTATCATGACAAGAACATTGTGCCATGAACATGCCTTAGAAACATAGAACTTAGCTACAGGCCTAGATAGGATATCAAGGTGCATCTGGGACAATCACCTAGGCCGAATCTATGCACTCAAACAGTCACAAGCTCAGGTTCGCTTCCTATGAAAAACAAGTATTGAGCTTTGCACCCATGTGGTGGCTGCTCCATTAGATCACCAGGGATCACCCCCCCCCCGTTAGTTTTTCCATGGCACCACAAACTGTTTTTGTGTGGCGTAGTGGTGAGAGTGTTGGACTGGGACTCAGGAGATCTGGGTTCTAGTCCCCGCTGGGCCATGAAACTCACTGGGTGACTTTGGGCCAGTCACTGACTCTCAGCCTAACCTACCTCACAGGGTTGTTGTGAGGATAAAATGGAGAGGAGGACGACGACTATGTAAGCTGCCTTGAGTTCCTTGCAGGAAAAAAGGCGGGGTATAAATATAATAAATAAATAAATAAATAAATATGAAGCAGTCACTCTACATGGCAGATATTCAGTGCAATTGTCTGTTAATTAATGCAGTGCATGCGTGCGTGTTTATTTATTTATTATAATTATACCCCGCCTTTTTTCCTGCAAGGAACTCAAGGCAGCTTACATAATCCTCCTCCTCCTCCTCCTCCTCCTCTCCATTTTATCCTCACAACAACCCTGTGAGGTAGGTTAGGCTGAGAGACCGTGACTGGCCCAAAGTCACCCAGGGATCTTTGTGGCCAAGTGGGGACTAGAACCCGGATCTCCCGAGTCCCAGTCCAACACTCTCACCACTACGCCACGCTGGTGTTCCCATTTGAATCCCATTTGGATCTTCTACTTGGCCAAAAATGATTTGGGGAGGCCTCAGCACTCTTCACATTTATTTATTTATTTATTTAGAAGCCACCATCATGGACCATGTCCAGCCAAGGTGGCTAACAAGCAGGATATGAGCACAATAGCACCCTGACACTCATGTTCCTTGGCAACTGGTATTCAGAGGCATACTGCTTAGAAGCTCTTCCAGAAGCCCTATTTTATCTCAACTTTGCATTGGGCTCTCTTCGTCCTCATGTAATATATAATTTTCTGGGAGGTTTAGGACTTCAGAATCAGAGAATCGTGGAAGGGGCCATTTAGACCATCTAGGTGGTTGAGTTCAACCCCCTGCTCAGTGCAGGAATCCAGTTCAGAGCTGGCCCTACCATTACCTGGGCTCATGCACCCACATCAGGTGGCATAGCCAGAGGAATGGCTGGTTGTGCCACTCCCCACTCACGCCCCAGCCAGGATGGCCCACCACCTCCACCACCAGCCAGCAGGTGCCCCAGAGAGCCCTGCCAGCCGCTTTCCCAGTGCGGCATTTGCTGCAGCAGCAGAACAGATGGTGGGACTGTCTGGAGCAGCCACCAGGTGTCGGTGGTTGCTCTCAGAAGCGGCTGTGCAGCTCCTGCAAGAGCTCAGCTGGATCTCGTGAGACCAGAGAGGCCACTTCCTCCAGCCACACAGCACTGGCGGCAAAGGTAAGGGCATGGGGAATGGGGGTACAATTACTACTGTCCGCCAAAAGATGTGAATCCCTTTCAAAGCCTTTTAGGGTCCCCCCCATAGATTGTTGTACTTCTGGAAACCTTGAGGTTTCCCCAAACTTTCTGATACCTTCCTCCTGTGTGTGGATAGTTGCACACTTAAAACATACCCAATACAGAGCTGTGCTTTACAGGGGAGAAGTGTCCAGAGTCATGACCAGTCTGTGAAATCTAGGAGCTCTCATAATTCCAGCTAGAGAGGTGGAGGAGCTTTTACAAAAGTCCGCAGTCTACTCCAGGGGTCTTGAACCTCTTTCAGCCCAGGGATGCAATTCAGTTTTGGAGAAGCTCTTGGGGGCTGCATTCCAGTGGTGAGTGTGTCCACAGGCAAAGGGGTGGGGTCAAAGGCAAAGGGGTGGGGCCTAAATACCAATTATACCAGCATATTGTAACTTAAAGCTCTTACTGCCAGTAACGAAGCCTTAGGAAAGGCATATCAACCTTTTAGAATGGGAGGGGAAGTGCAGAAGCCAGGAAAGCACTGAGGAACATGGCTGTCTGGGAAGCCCTGATTTGGCCTATGGGCTTGAGGTTCAACACTTCTTTTCTACTCCTTGTTATTTCAATGTGGGTGTTCAAGAAGTGAAGAAGAAGAAGAAGAAGAAGAAGAAGAAGAAGAAGAAGAAGAAGAAGAAGAAGGCTGATTTCTTTCACCATCCTGTTTCTTTTCCTTTATTCAGTTCTATGGAGTGCTAATTTAACACCCCCACTCTTGGATTTTTTAGGTTTCTCTACCAAGGCAGACACACAACTCAGTTTTTCAAGCATAACTGAACATTTGTGCTTTCAAAACAGAAGGTCATCTTTCGTTCTTCCTTCCGCCTCCAAAGATGCACACTCTGAAGTGCAAAGGATGAAGACACTTTCTTTGAAGACAGTCCATTGGGCTTCTCCATAGATATTCTTTGAAAGATGTGCCGTAGCTAGGAATGTACGGATGCTGTTAAATCTATTCCATCTGTGTTTCACAGATTGTCCGGCATCTTTCATTCCATTGTCTGCTTATTGATGGAATCAGAATTTTTTAACCAGAATTTCGTTCTACTTGTGCTAATTCGAATTAGTGCAAATCCCTCCCACCCACCCTCCCACCCAAAAGTGAAAAACTGGTCTGCAAGTCTGCAGAATCTGCATGGCTCAGAAAAAGTCAGTCTGCTGCAGAATCTGCAGTTCAGATTAATAGAAATCTGAACTCATTTGAATTTGTTGGCATTTTCTCCGACACCCCTAGCTGTAGCCTCCTTTGCTTTCAGTTAATGGGAGAGCCTTGTCAGGCTCTCCTAATTCTATGATGTGGGGCTCACATTTTGGCTCCTAAAAATTGTGTGTGGATACTTCAGCTCTATGTTTCATTGACAGCAATGGGTTTGTTGCTCCACTTCTAGTTCATTGCTTTGTGTCAGAAACCCAGGAAGGAAAAGATAAGAGTTGCATAAAACTTTATTCTGATCAGTTGTAATTCATGAGAGAAAAAGATATGGTGACAGACAATCCCAAAACAAAATTGCCTCTTACAATACCGTTTTTAGAAAATCTGGCTTTAAATATCCAACAATTGTGACAAAGCAGCAGTCAAGAATAGGTACAATTACTACTGTCCGCCAAAAGATGTGAATCCCTTTCAAAGAAGCTATTTCAGAACAATCAGCGGCAGAAATGTATCAAGAGCAATTTTCAAAATTAAGAAAAGGGGCAAAACCATGCAGGGAATCAGACTGCTTTAACTTCCATGCCAAGTCACAAGTGCCTGAAATGGCTAAAAGCGCACTGCAATCAGGCTGCTACAATGGTGTGATGCAGGCAATGCTCCATTTGGATGTGGGAGGCTCAGTTTCAAAATTCCCATGTAGCCTTGATGATCTCAGGCTGTTCTTGGCCTAGCTGGCAGGACTGCAATGACAATAAATTCTTAAATGAGATAAGAATTGCAACATGTTTTGTATGCTAGAAAGTGCTAAAGAAACGCATAATAAATACTATTTCATGTGTATCTTCCATTCTTATTCCAGGCTCACCGGCATGTTTATTCAAACATCTCGCAATCTTTCATAGGTTTCATTTTCACAGTGCTCCTTTTACAAGTTGGCCTGTGCATTGAATCACAGAAACTCTGGCCTTTCCCAAGCCTTTCATAATGGCTGTCAAGGTGTTGGCGGAGACGGGCCACTGAAGTTGAAGACAAAAAAGTGGTAGGTTCAAGGTGCAGCAGAATTTAGCTTGGATAGCAGGCCAGTCTCTTAAATGTGGAGAATGGGGCATGTGACTGGCAAGAGATGCATATAAATAAGGAGAAAGAGATGATGCCTTTTGATACCCTCTCCCCCCTGTTCTCACTGGATAGGGCATGAACTATCTCATTTCCTTCTTGCCATATATCTCTACAGATTGGTTGGGATCTTGAAGGAATCATAGAAGAATCTTCTCCCATCCCTTTCTTCTCTTTCTCTCCATCTTTAGGCAGTGCATGCATGAAAGGCTCCCATTTGCCTTTATCTATCCTAATTGGATCTCAAGACAAAAACTAGAAATGTGCTCCATTTAAATATGACTTTGTGGCACAGAATTGCTGGAATCTTTTCTCATGAGACACCCCCTTGCCACTACTGGGAAGCTAGTAATGCAGACTGCAGAGCTTGCTGTGTTCTTTCCATCACCACCTCAGTTGTGCAGACATGTGCCAGGTGCAAGAGTGGGGTAGGTGAATGCGTCAGATTCCGTGAATCTGTCAATATCCATTTCTCTCAGTCTCTCATTTTTCCAGCCTTCAGTTTGTTCCATCCCATTTCCACATCAGATCACTGCTTCCTTCCTTCTTTCTTTCTTTCTTCTTTCTCTCTCTCTCTCTCTCTCTTTCTTTCTTTCTTTCTTTCTTTAAGCCTGCACAGAAATTTGTATGCATATTAGTATGCATTTTCCTTTGTATACAAATTTTGTAAGCATTTTTGCAAGCAGTTCCCCCCTATATAATGCTTTTTTGTACATTTCTTTCACCAATATAAGCATTTTTGTGCACACCTTCCCCTAATATACACATTTTATACAAATTTCTTTTGTTTGGAGAACTGCGCTGTAAAATCTGGAGAAGTATTTAAAGGACAATTGATTTCCAGTTCACATATTGTTTTAGGAAGTGCACGTTTGGTAAGTTCACATCAAAGTGCAAACTGAATGAAATTCTCCTCCATCCCTACGGGGCCAGCGCAAGATGAAGCGTGAACCTTGGAGATCCTTGAAGTATGAGAGCATCAGTGTACCATGAGATGCATCACTGCATGTACTAGGTGGCTTTGTGAAACCAAGCCCTAGTTGTGACCATGCCAGTCACTTTCAACCCACCCCATCAATTGAAAACTCTCCACTACTAGCTCCATATCAGTGGGACCCTATGTAAATAGCTGTCTAGTCTATCTGAACCTTTAAATCACAAAGTGTGTCTGTGTCCCTGACCATTTCAATAAATAAGAACTTGAAGTATTCCAAGTTGCCCAAGTATTATAGCTGCTATTTAGCACATTTCAGTGTTCAGCTTAAATCTGCCTCATCACAGCATATGGGAGGAAAAGTTTCATGTTCACTTTTGATCCTGTATACCTCTTTACCTCGTTCAGGAAATGTTAAAATGCCACCTGATCAGAACATGTCTACCTATTACTTTGTCTTCCCACTCTTCTGCTTTTGTGCATGTGCAAAGCAATGAAACCTAGTTAGCCACCTTGAGTGCCATTTTTTGGTAGGGTGCAGATCAAACAAATAAAATAAATAAATTAGAAGATATTACAAATTAGCTCCTATAACTACCTTGTAGATTTTCTCATTTATGAAATATATTGATTAAATATCTGCATGCTCTCATCAGCCTCTCCATGCCGGCTGCCTGTATCTCTCTGCCTGACTTTTGATTTTGTAAATCATGTACAAAAAAGTAAGATTGAATGACAGCATATGTACACTGATCCCGGAGAAAAAGCCTCCCTTAATGAGCTAATGCTGGATGCTCAGGATTGACATCCATGACTAGGGAAGAAAAGAAATCTCTGTAATCAGTCTGACATAAATTGGATTTCCATCAAAGTGCAGCTGCTAAACTCAAACCCACATATCTTTCAGCTGTATTCATTCAGAAGGAGGGGGAAGGACAGAGACTGTGACAAGTGCTTTTGTGGGCAAGTGGACAGAAATAGCACCAATTAACTAACCTCAATCAATACTCTCTGGATTCAATGCTGTTACTAGTTATAACTCTAGCAGTGGCAAAGATGGTCAGAAAGAGTTTTTCTCTCTCGCTTTCTATTATTCCTTGAAAAAGCTGAGGCACTTGATGGGTGGGCTATTTTCTAAATATAATAGAGGGTTAAAAGTTCTCTGAGTGTTTTGAGGTCCCTTCTGGGGGAGAAAAATGGAACAGATGTTTACAGACGTGTTCACAACCGCGCCATTGTAAAATCAGAGAGCCTTGAGAGAGTTTTTAAGCATCAGAAAAAGCCTCTCCTGCAATCAGTAGATATGTACAGATTCCTCTGTACAAAGGAATACTGTATTGGTAAGGAAGGATTCCCACTTAAATCGTTGCAGTGACCAGTGTTCAGGGCGCAGCTTGCATGCAATTTGTGACTTATTATAATCCATTTTAAATGTCTTATTCATCCTCTTATTTATGGACAAGTATATGAAAAATAGAAGCAAACAATACACACCTCCCTGGATCCTGACAAATGCGACAGTGACTGTGTCTGAGGGTCTCTACAAGCTCATCTGCTCAGCTTTGACAGTGCCAATCACTGGGGGGGGGCATTTAAGGGAGATCTTTGTTGAGTCTTTCTCACACCTATAAACAGGTGATATAACCACTATCAGAGGCACTAATGATTTCTTAGGGTATGTGGGAATGGGCCGGATCCAGCAGTCAGTCAGTCAGTCAGGCGATCACTCGTGACCGAGTAAGATTGTCTTCCAGGGTAATTTTTTTTAAAAAATTATTTATTTATTTTTTACAAAAAGGAGATTTTAAAAGGAGGAGAATTCTAAAGAAAATTGTGTAGACTCTAGCGATGGGTCTGTAAGTGACTGTGAAGGCCAATTCTAGATCCACACAGCTTCCCACAGTGAAGACACAGGTTACCAGATGGAAGATGGTCCTGTAAAGGATTCGTTTGACGTGCTTTTCGCTTAGCACGTTTCTCCCTTTCACCTTGCACTCGGGCTTCTTCAAAGTCCATAGAACCTTTGTGAAAGGCCAACCTCCAGTTAGATCGTTCATGGGCCAGAGCTTCCCAGTTTTTGATGTTTATATTGCATTTTTTTAGATTAGCCTTAAGAACATCTTTAAACCTCTTATATTGACCACCGATATTCCGCTTTCCATCCTTGAGTTGGGAATAAAGTAACTGCTTTGGG
The DNA here is from genome assembly GCA_021292165.1 of Shinisaurus crocodilurus. Lineage (NCBI taxonomy): Eukaryota > Metazoa > Chordata > Lepidosauria > Squamata > Shinisauridae > Shinisaurus > Shinisaurus crocodilurus. The sequence goes on from CM037876.1 coordinate 239,529,268, forward strand.
AGACGGCAGTCAGGCATTCGAACAACATGACCGGTCCACTGGAGTTGGCATTGAAGGATCATTTTTTCAATGCTAGTAGTCTTTGCTTCTTCCAGTACACTGACATTTGTTCGCCTATCCAGCAGGCATCACTACATGTACAACACCCAGTACTGAGTACAGGATTTTTTTTTATAGCTCTTGTGATACTGATGGCATCCAGCAATGTGGTCCCTGTACAGACTACCCTCGCTAGATAAGGGAGTCTGTGTAGAAAATATTCCTCAGCCTTACTGATTTAAGAGCTTGACATTTTTGCACAAGAAAACCATTAGCCCAGAGGGCCCAATGACTAAAGATGTTTAAATTGAAAACTTATGCCATTCATTTTTCACACCCTTGATGATGTGATTGGAGGCTATTTGCTTCTGCTTTACCAGAATAATCATCAAGCAGATCAGACAGAATCGATAATGATGATTAAATTTTGAGGCCACATCTATGTACAGTCATGCTAAAAATACTTCATACAAGGCAAAAAAAAAAAGGCAAAGGCAATTTTAGGTTGCATCAATAGAACTATAGTTTCTAAATCATGGGAAGCAATGGTTCTATTCTACTCTGTGCTGGTCAGACTTCACCTCGAATACTGTGTCCACTTCTGAACATCACACTTTAAGAAGGATTCATATAAATTGGAACGACTTCGGCGAAGGGCAACAAAGATGATAAAGGGACTAGAAACTCAGTCCTACAAAGAATGATTGAAGGAAAGGAACTGGGTATCTTTAGCCTTGAGGAAGAGCAGACTGAGAGAGGATAAGATATCATTTTTCAAGTATCTAAAGGGTTGTCACACAGAAGAGGGGTGCAACCTGTTCTCTGCCAACCAAGACTGTAGGACACGAAACAATGGGCTTAAGTTACAAGAAGGCAGATTTCAGTTGTACATCAGGAGAAACTTCCTAAGGGTCAGAGCAGTCAGACAATGGAACCGACTGAGCTCTTCAACAAAATGTTGCAATATAGTATTCTCTTGCTCAGAGTTACAGCCAGCCAGCCAGCCTTGCCCTCTTCCAAGATACCCCGTTCTGTTCCTCCTCCAACTCTGCTTTTTCATTGTGCTCCTTCCAACAGTCAGCCAATATTCCAGAGCCACTGAGCATGCTTGGTCTGTTTTAGTGTCCCCCACTAGTTGCACAGATAGCTTTTGAAAAGTAAATTGCAGGCCCAGGGCCCCCAGATTGGAACCATGACGTGAGGGTAGGAGGACTTTAATCATTGGCCCGTTGCCGCGGTCCCCATTCGGATGTCGCTCTCCATGCCTGCTATTTGCATTGTGGCTGGTGGCTGCAATGTCAGTGGGGTGGTGTATCCACTCTGGGTTTCAGTCTGAACTTTAAAGGGGTTCATCCATGGTGCTGAACCTATTTGGGGTAGGGTGGGATAGGGTTCAGCACCATGGATAGCTCCTTAAAAGTTCAGGCTAACTCCCAGAGTGGACACTCCACCTCACTGACATTGCAGCCGCCAGGCTCCGCTGTTCATAAAGCTTCCATTGGAGAGGATGGGTGTTTTTCCCCCAATGCACACAGCAGGCAGAAAGTCTCCAATCTGGATCAGGACCACAACAGGGGTCAAGGGTTAAAGCCCCACTACTGATATGGGGTTGGTCTGAATGATCTTTCAGGGGCCTGTTACAGCCCAGTGCCCCTGTCTGCAGAGATGCACAGTCCTTTCCAACTCTGTAATTCTTAGCGGTGAGAGTGTTGAACTGGGACCTGGGAGATCTGGGTTCTAGACTCCGCTTGGCCATGAAGCTCCCTGACTGACTTTGGGCCAGTTGCTGACTCTCAGCCTAACCTACCTCACAGGGTTGTTGTGAGGATAAAATGGAGAGGAGGAGGAGGATTATGTAAGCTGCCTTGGGTTCCTTGAAGAAAAAAAGGCGGGGTATAAATATAATAAATAAATAAATAAATCTGAACAGCCTGATCTTGTCTGATCTCAGAAGCTTAGCAGGGCCGGGCCTGGTTAGTGCTTGCATGGGTGACCACCTTGGAATACCAGGTGCTGTCACCCATAGCTCAGGGTGATAGAGCACATGCTTTGCATGCAAAAGGTCCCCGGCCTCCAGGTAGGGCTTGGAAAGAATCCTCCTTAAAACCCTGGAGAGCCACTGCCAGTCAATGTCGACAATACTGGGCTAGATGGACCAATGGCCTAACTCAGTATAAGGCAGCTTCCTGTGTTCCTAAGATTTCTGTAAGTAGAGCTATTAATGTAGATGTCCTGAGGCAATATGTCTTAAGACCTGACAAAGGACAGTGGATAACCATTGACATTCTAGTGATGTGTTTCAGTGGGAGCTAGGATGACTGCATTGGGAGTGGGCGGAGGTGACTCATCTTTCTTCCCGTGCCCCCCTAGACAAGAGGAAGGGGGCGAGTGAGGTGTGTATGTAGCAGGAAGTCAGTCTGTGCTAGAACTGGGTCTAAAAAGCAGGCAGAGAGCTGACTGTGCTCTCTGCAGGAAATCACATGCCACTATGGGTTCCCTAGAAATTTGATGGGGAACAGGAATCTGTTGGAGTGTTAATGCTGGGAACTATCATCTTATGCTCAGTCTGTATATATGTGTATATAAGCCTTATATCACAGAAACACCGTAAGTCTCCAGTGACCTTCTTCTAAGGAAACTGAACACTGAATAAGTGTTGGAACCCCTGAAACCTCTCACCAGCAGTGGCTGGTGGCTCCAAGGTCAGTGGGGTGGTGTATCCACTCCAGGTTTTAGTCTGAACTTTAAATGAGCTATCCATGATGCTGAGCCTAGGTGTGTGTGTGTGTGTGGGGGTTAGGGTTCAGCACCATGGACAGCTCCTTAAAAGTTCAGACTGCAACACAGAGGGGATACTCCGCCTCACTGACATTGGAGCCACCAGTTTCCACTGCTTCTCACTGCTTGAAAGTGGAGTACATGTGTGCAGCAGACCCCCTGCCCCCACATCAGAGCTTGGTCCATTCTCTGAGACACCGTTCATGCAATTAGCAATGGCATGAATGGAGCACTTGAAGTCAACCACAGCCATGGGGGTTGTAGAAGAGGACATTTCAGCTGTTGCAGTTTCCTTCCAGGTGATTATGAACGGTACGGGCACCCTGTCCTCATTTGTACTGGATCAGCCTGTGACTTTGTAAGCACAGACCAATACTGGCATATCGACCAGTATGGCACAGAAAGCTAGATTATGGTTCAGCATGGGGTCCGTTTGGTGTATAATGCAGTATTGCCTGGACACAATGTAAGGGACCCTGAGAAATGGAGCAACGAACCTTTTAAATCCACCTCCTTTGACTATTTTATTAGAAAGCACCTATATGATGGGGGTGGGGTGGGGGTGGGGGTGGGGGTATGGCTTTCAGGGTTTTGCCCCACTCTTTTCCCCCAACCCCACCAGAGGTGTCAGCCCTTCATGATGCACAAACGTGCCGTACAAAGGAGGAAGCAGGTCCTATAAGGGTGGATGTGGCTCGTGTCTAGGGTGGACACTCATGAACTGCCCAAAAAGGAGGACAAAAGGGGGCAGTGATTTGCATATGCTAATGTATATGTCTAGATGCAAATTTAGAATTTTTTTAAAAATAGTTTAAATGGAAATAGAGTACATCTCACCATACTGTGAAAGACTGTGACCAGGGGAACCGTGTGCCTGCCTGTTCAGTGTGGATGGCCAACAGTTCTTATGCTTCATTATCTTTAAAGTGGAATTGGACCAGACAGCCTTTCAAATAGAGGATGCCTTCAAATAGAGGACTGTCCTCTGTAAAAGAGGACACGTGGTCACCTTATGTTATGTCAGTGGCAGCATGGGTACATTAGCTAGCTGTGCCCTGCCGCCCGCATCTGAATGTAGCTGTGCCTTCCAGTACATCCTTATTTATTTATTTATTTATTTATTTATGATATTTATACCCCGCCTTTTTTTCTTCAAGGAACCCAAGCCGGCTTACATAATCCTCCTCCTCCTCTCCATTTTATCCTCACAACAACCCTGTGAGGTAGGTTAGGCTGAGAGTCAGTGACTGGCCCAATGTCACCCAGTGAGTTTCATGGCCGAGCGGGGACTAGAACCCGGATCTCCCCGAGTCCCAGTCTAACACTCTCACCACTAGAATCATAGAATCATAGAAAAGTAGAGTTGGAAGGGGCCTACAAGGCCATCGAGTCCAACCCCCTGCTCAGTGCAGGAATCCAGGTCAAAGCATCCCTGACAGATGATTGTCCAGTTGCACCTTGAATGCCTCCAGACTGGGAGAGCCCACCACCTCCATAGGTAGTTGATTCCATTGTCTTATTGCTCTAAAAGTCAGGAAATTTTTCCTGATGTTTAGGTGGAATCTAGATTCCTGTAACTTGAGCCCATTATTCCGTGTCCTGCAAACTGGGATGATCAAGAAGAGATCCTGGCCCTCCTCTGTGTGACATCCCTTCAAGTACTGGAAGAGTGCGGTCATATCTCCCCTCAGTCTCCTCTTCTGAAGGCTAAACATGCCCAGTTCCTTTAGTCTCTCCTCATAGGGCCTTGTTTCCAGTCCCTTTATCATCCTTGTTGCCCTCCTCTGAACCCTCTCCAGTTTGTCTATGTCCTTCTTAAAGTGTGGTGCCCAGAACTGGACGCAGTACTCAAGATGAGGCCTAACCAGTGCCGAGTAAAGGGGAATTATCACTTCCCGCGATTTGGAAGCTATACTTCTATTAATGCAGCCCAAAATAGCATTTGCCTTCTTTGCAGCCACATCGCATTGCTGGCTCATATTCAGTTTGTGATCTACCACAATTCCAAGATCCTTCTCACTTGTAGTATTGTTGAGCCAAGTGTCCCCCATTCTGTAACTCTGCATTTGGTTTCCTCTCCCTAGGTGCAGCACTTGGCATTTATCCCTGTTAAATTTCATTCTGTTGTTTTCGGCCCAGCGCTCCAACCTATCGAGGTCACTTTGAATTTTGTTTCTGTCTTCCAGAATATTAGCTGTTCCACCCAACTTTGTGTCATCTGCAAATTTGATAAGCATTCCCTGCACCTCCTCATCCAAGTCATTAATAAAAATGTTGAAGAGCACTGGGCCCAGGACCGAGCCCGGTGGTACCCCGCTCGTTACCTCTCCCCAGTTTGAGAAGGAACCATTGATAAGCACTCTTTGAGTCCAATTCTGTAGCCAATTGTGGATCCACCTGATAGTTGTTCCATCTAGCCCACTTTTAGCTAGCTTGCTAATCAGGATATCATGAGGCACTTTGTTGAAAGCTTTGCTGAAGTCCAGATATATGATGTCCACAGCATTCCCACAGTCCACAAGGGAGGTTACCCGATCAAAAAATGAGATCAGATTAGTCTGGCAGGATTTGTTCTTGACAAATCCATGCTGGCTTCTAGTAATCACTGCATTGTTTTCAAGGTGCTTGCAGACTGACTTCTTTATAATCTGCTCCAAAATTTTCCCCGGGATTGATGTCAGACTGACTGGCCTATAGTTCCCAGGTTCTTCCTTCTTGCCCTTTTTGAAGATGGGAACAACATTTGCCCTCCTCCAGTCATCTGGCACTTCACCTGTCCTCCATGATTTCTCAAAGATAATAGACAGTGGTTCTGAGAGTTCTTCTGCCAGTTCCTTTATTACTCTAGGATGCAGTTCATCAGGCCCTGGAGATTTAAACTCATTCAGAGTAATCAGGTGCTCCTTGACCATTTGCCTATCAATCTCAAGCTGCAATCTTGCCCCTACACTACGCCACACTGGCTCTCATGCACTGCACTGCACTCTTATGCAGTATAAGGTAGAGATGTTAAGGAATTCTATTTCCTTTCCCAAACATGGTCCATCAATAAAATGTAATATTGGCACCCTTTTGTATATGATGTACTTGGCATCTGGCTCTCAGGCAGCCACTTTATTAATAGATGATTTCACAGCATGAAATGTTTCCTTACAGAGCCTGGCTGCACACCAAGAGGACAGTTTGTTTGTATTCTCATTTTTAACACACCATCTGCATCAAGAGATTTCATTTTTTATGGGTCTCCTGTAAGAATAAAACTAAAGTACATGCACAAAATCCTCTTATGGTAACACTTACTGTAGCATGAAAGAGAGAGAAGCAAATAAATAAAGATAAATCCTTATCATAAGTATTTTCTTACTGTTTGTGGGGAGGAAATTTCCACATGAAAATATGTATAAAATCTCATGTTATTGATATTGCCCAAATTTAAATGGTGGAGCACTTTATGATTAGTTTACGTAAGGTCTATGGCTGGGAGGCTCTAACCGTATATTATTGTTTTGCTTTAGAACTAGGGGGAATGTTTATGAGAACCTTGACTGATGGGCAAGAAGAGTGCAGGCTAAAGCAGATATTACATCTTTTGCTCTACTTTTTCTTTTTACTGTAGTGTAATCCCAGTCCAGATTGGACCCCTGGTGCATGTAGGCTCCTACCAGGCTTTCACTCTTCTCCCCACCCCCACCCCGCTGTGGTCCCAATCTGGATCCCCCCTTCCATGATTGCAATTTACTGTATAGCTCAAAATAGTGACCCATTTGGTTTAAGAAATTACTATATCTCCAGTCATGATACTTTGCTATACTTTTGCCCTGGAGCACGAGGAGAGGAGGCTGAGCCACTGCCCGGATACTGCGTACGTTGGCAGAGTCTGTCTCCTGCCCTCCCCACCCACAAAACTCCATCTCCAAGGTCGCTCTTGTGACCTCAAAGCCGGCGTGGTTCTTTCTGTGCCAGCTGCGAGGGCGGAGGGAGGATGCTCCATGTTCGGAGTCTCAGTTCCAACCTTGGAGCATGTTTCTGAGGTCGGAGCTGGGACTTTGAATTATCCTGTGGCTATCTAGACTCTGTTGTGATTAAGATTTCTTGAAATGGAGGACTAAACAACCCTCTTCCCAGTCAGCTCTTATATTTGGGATACAGGGAGCAGGCGAAGGAGGAGGGAAAAATAACAACCAAGGGATTGAGAAAGCTTTATGGTGAACTTCTGTGGATTTCCCCCCCAGCAATCTTCAGAATTTCAGCCTTTGCCTTTCATTGTTATAGAACTTCAGCCCTTTTAAAACTGTGAATTTTATCTAATTACGGTAAGTACTGCTTTTCAACTGTTAGGTTAGCCTACTGCATCTCCTTTTACGTACATGATGGCTTTTTCTTTTCTTTGCCCCCCATTTCTAATTTCTCTTCCCTGACAGGTTTGTTGTCTGTGTGCAAGGAATTGCTTTGTATTCAGGAGCATTTGATCACATGAGTCCCCTCCCCATCTGTGGTCTGAAGTGGCACAGCCATCCAGGCAGATTACTTACTGCCTCAGTGGAAGCTAGCCCAAAGTCTTAGCTCTTTCTTCAAGTGTCCCTGCTCTGAAGTGAATGAGATAATGAACCGTTTGCACAATTGCTGTTAAACGATGTATTGATTTCCACTAGACAGCTCTATTCACACTGCAGATTGTGTGCACTTTGTTTTGCTTGGAGTTAAAGTTTGGCTGAAAGACACAAGATAAAAAGCAATGGAGAAAAACTCAGTGAACATGGACTACTGTCTTTCCTTTCTTAAAAAATGTTGCCATGTGGAAATTATGTGAACAATTTGAACAAAAATAGAATGGTGTCGCATATTTCTGCCACAGTGGCAACACAGTGACCTGGTTTGCATGTCAAGACAATCCACATTTTTTAAAAAAATTGTGGGTCGGCATGAAAGAGGCAGCAGGAGTGGCTAAACAACCCAGGGACATTCTGTTCCTGGGTTGTTTAGTACTGCACCTGAACCCAGACCTCTGGCTTGTCTCTCCCCTGACAAGCCAGGGAAATAACCCATGGTTTGTTCTAAGGATGTTTCTCTGGCTGGTCTGGGGAAAGACAAGACAAAGGTTGAGGTTCAGATGCAACATTAAACACCCCAGGGCTTGCAGCAGGAGTAATCATGCATAACAACCCAGGGTTTAACTCACACACACACCCAAAAAACTGGGTTGTTGTGACATGTGAACCAGGCCAGTGGATGGCTTGTGTATCTGAGCCACAGAAGGAACACATGCTGTCTTGTTTTTTAAGGTTTCCAGCTCAAGAAACGAGAGAGCTCTTCTACTTTTAAGAGGCACTTCACAGTCTAGGAATGTCAAGAGAAAATGAGGAGGGCTCCTTCTTCCAACTGAGACCACCTTGAGCAGGCTGCTGCCCAATTCTACTCAAAGCATTCGTAGAGATGGGGGAGAATTTCGTTTGGCCTGCATTTTTAAGTGAACCGATCTAATTTGGACTACTTGGATTAATATGAGGACTGGACAGGGATGGGGACTCGGACTCCAGGACTCGACTCGTGAGTCGGACTGAGTCCCCCCTCTGACTCGAGTCAGACTCGAGTCCCAGTATTTTTAATGGGACTTGAGACTCGACTCGAGACCAAGGACTCGTGTTCCAAAATCGTGTTCCTCAAATGCAACATGGATAGGTTTTAGGAAGTACAGCAAGTTTATTTTTTAAAATCATTTTCCTAAAATGCAACCTTTCAGACAGTTTGGGTTTGGATGCCTCTGCCTGCCTGTTTGGGGTTCCCAGCCTCCTCTGCCTGCCTGGTCTCTTCTTAACCAGTTCCACAGTTCCACATTCCTAGGCAAGGTGCTTGAGCGGGTGGTTGCTGGTCAACTCCAGGCACTCTTGGATGAAACGGACTATCTAGATCCATTTCAATCTGGATTCAGGCCTGGTTTTGGAACAGAAACTGCCTTGGTCGCCCTGTGGGATGACCTCTGCCAGGAGAGGGACAGGGGGAGTGTGACCCTGTTGATTCTCTTGGACCTCTCAGCGGCTTTTGATACCATTGTTGGAAATCTGAGCCGCTGGGGGGAAAACAAAGTTAAACAACCTTGTCCCAGCAGCTGCAGAAGTTTCAGCGGAGAGAGATTGTGGCGTGAGAAGCGAGTGCTAGGCCAGTAGGTAAAAAGCAAAACACAAGTCTGTTTCTTTAAACACAAAGCTTTACTAAACTAAGACTTGCAAAATAGGAACAGAACATACACAGAGTGCTATTGTACAAAAGTGAAAGAGAACAGTATGTCAGACAAAAACAGATACAGTCTAGACATACATAAACTATCTCTTTACTTACAGAATGCTTTCTAATCAATAACTCCTAATCCAATTAACTCCTTATTCCCCCAACAAGAACACAAAGACTTTGCACACCTTTTATACAATTCTGTACAGTCACATGAATAGATGATGCAATGCCAGCTGCACCCATAGCATGATGTCATCCCAGCTGAAAGCAATCTATCATGACCCCTGCTCCAGATTCCCTGAAGACAGAAAAAACTGTACACCCACTACACTGGGCCAAAGGTGACATTTAGCTCAGGCATGACCTTGATCATGTCTGCCGGTTCTGTTGCTTCTTTGCCCGAAGGCAAACCTGAATATGAGAACTCCATATTCCAACAACCATCAACCATGGTATCCTTCTGGATAGGTTGTCTGGGTTGGGAGTTGGAGGCACTGTGCTCCAGTGGTTCCGATCCTACTTGGGTGACCGATTCCAGAAGGTGGTGCTGGGGGATTACTGCTCTGTCCCTTGGCAGTTATGCCATGGGGTGCCACAGAGCTCTATTTTATCCCCTATGCTGTTTAACATCTACATGAAACCACTGGGAGAGGTTATCCGGAGGTGTGGGCTGAGGTGTCATCAATATGCAGATGACACCCAGCTCTATCTCTCCTCTTCATCTAATCCAGGTGAGGCAGTGGCTGTTCTGAATCAGTGCCTGGACACAGTAATGGACTGGATGAGGGCTAATAAACTGAGACTCAATCCAGATAAGATGTACTGTTAGTGGGTGGTTCGTCTGCCCGGCTAAGTGATATTCAACCAGTTCTGGATGGGGTTGCACTCCCCCTGAAGGATCAGGTTCGTAGTTTGGGGGTGCTCTTGGATCCACAACTGTCACTCGAGGCACAGGTGAACTCGGTGGCACGGAGCACCTTTTATCAGCTTAGGCTGATATACCAACTACGTCCTTATCTGGACAGAGATAGCCTAGCTACAGTTATCCATGCTCTGGTAACCTCTCGTTTGGATTACTGCAATGCATTATATGTGGGGCTGCCTTTGAAAACAGTCCGGAAACTTCAGCTGGTCCAAAATAGGGCAGCGAGATTGTTAACGGGGACTGGCCAACGAGAACATATTATGCCAGTGCTTTCTCATCTGCACTGGCTGCCAGTATGTTTCCGGGCCCGATTCAAAGTGCTGGTGCTAACATTTAAAGCCCTAAATGGCTTGGGGCCAGGGTATCTGAAGGATCGTCTCCTCCCATATGTACCTGCCCGGACACTAAGATCTTCATCAGCGGTTCTTCTCCGAGAGAGCCCCTGCCAAAGGAAGTGAGGCAGGTGGCTACCAGGAGGAGGGCCTTTTCTGCTGTGGCACCCTGATTATGGAATGAGCTCCCCAAAGAGGTTCACCTGGCACCTACTTTGTATTCTTTCCGGCGCCAGGTGAATACCTTTTTGTTCTCCCAAGCATTTTAATCATTTTAATCATTTTAATCCCGTTATTGTAACTGCTGCTGCTAGCTCTGCTGTTTGTTTTTAATCTGTGGTTTTATATTTTATATTGTATTTTATGATTTTAACTGTTGTAAACTGCCCAGAGAGCTTCGGCTATTGGGCGGTATAAAAATGTATTAAATAAATACATAAATAAATGAGGGAAAGTTGCATACAAAAATGTGTACGCTAGGAAAAGTTGTTGATAAAATATGCATATTAGGGAAAGTTGCATATAAAAGCAAACATGAATTTTCATGCAATCTAAAAAAAATGGATAAGGAAATTGGACTGATGCAGAATTGGGCTGATGACTGAATACATGTGAAACTAACATGGGTTGTATATAGACTAATATGTCCATCCCTGCATCCCATCGATGCAACGAAGAGATGGTGCTACCACCATCCCTTCCCTTTCGGTGAGTTCTGTTCATCCTGACCACCTTGCTCGCCAGCATGATGAATACAGAGTTTCCTGCTGCCTCCCCCACCCCATAAAAACAAAGGACGTCATCCATTCTCATGGGGGTGGGGAAAAGAAACTTTGGGGATGGAATTGGAGGGTGGAGGAGGCTGAATACCATCACACATGGATGGCCCATAGGGAAGGTGGCCTTCAAACCCTAGCCTCTGATTGTACCTTGCAGGGGCTTTTTTCATGCCCTCACAGCAGGGCCGGCCCTACCGTTAGGCAGAGTTGGGTGGGTGGCTGCTCCAAGTGGCAGATGATGCCTGGGAGTGGAAAGTGGCAGGCAGGTGATGAGGGACACCGCTTGTATGGCTGCGTAGTCTGCTGCCCTCAGGTGCTGCGCAGGGTGATGCCCATTGCCAATGTTGAAGAAGTAAGATTCAACGGTCAGTCCAGGTGGCTCCTGTAAGTTGAACTGGGGAGTGCCATCTTTCTTGCCCTTCACCTCAGGCAGCAAAATGCCTTGACTAGCCCTGCCCCACAGGAACTAATGGCTCCATTTGTTCCTATGGCAGCAAGAAATAGAAACAGTGAAGGATGTGCCCAACTGCCCTGTGGGACAAGCAGTGCTTCTCCTTACTTATTGCTGCCTCCACCCTTCTGTTCAACCTTTGAACTGGACTGAGGGAACTCTGAGATCTAGGGGGGTGGATTTCATAGATTTCATAGATCATAGAGTTGGAAGGAGCCTACAACAAGGCCACCGAGTCCAGTCCCCTGCTCAATGCAGGAAACTAGAGGAGGGGTCTCCCATCCAAGTAACAACCAGGCCTGACCCTGCTTAGCTTTCCACACTCAGACAAGCTGAGCCAGCGTGAGCCACAGGCCTGGCTTACCTGGGAGGAAAGAACTGCAAGCTATCTCCTCAGTCACTAGTGGGCAAATTCAGCTTTCCCCTTTGTCAAAGCATGTAGCATGAACAAGCATTATGGTGCACATGGGAAAAATCCTTGGGTGGACAAAAGTATACAGTCAAGCCTCGGGTCCCAAATTTTAAAAAAGCTTTATTAATTAGGGATGAGGGAGAAAGCAGAAGTTCAACAGCATCCAAAAGAAACCAAACAGGCCGTACTTACTGGCCTGCCACCAAGATCAGCAATGTTGGCGGGCACTAGAAAGGCAGCCTTCTCAGTGGTGGCCCCTACCCAATGGAATTCTCACCCCAGAGATATCCGGACAGCTCCATTTGTGGTTGCTTTTAAAAGGGCTTTAAAAACATACTTATTCTCTCTGGCCTTTAACTGAAAAGGTTTTATGGTTTTTGCTGATGTTAGATATTAGACATTGATTTTTATTTTAATTGGCTTATTTTACAATGGTTTAAATTTAATGTGCTTTTATAATTTGATACTGGATTTTATTCTTTTATATTGTTTATATTGTAAGCCACCTTGGGAAGACCCTGGTCTTGAAAGGTGGGGAAGAAATATAGTAAATAAATAAATGAATAAATAATGACACCTCTAACATTCTATAGCTCCTGGATGCTACCGGGCATGTTCAGTCAATATCAGACTCTTTGGCAGATTCTCCTACCATCTTTTGAAACATTTTTACAAATGAATATTTTTCTGCATACCTAGGGAGACTCCCAAGAAACCACTATCTTGCCTATAAGGTCTCTTTTCTGTTTTGTTGCCAAATCAATAGGATTGAGACTACCAAGTTCAGTATTTGAAGTATGACGACGTCACAACGATGGTGACAAGAAATAAAGCAAGCAACTGCACCTACATGTAGCTTCCCTGAAGGCCTGGATGAGGCCAAAAGGCAAGGTTGAAATAATAGCAACAGTAATATAACAGCTTACAGCTTTCCTAATTTAAATATGATGTGGTTCATAGCTTGCAAGCTCTAGATTTCCACAATATATATCATTTTGCATATTCTTTTTTGCCATATTAGCTCAGTAGATAACATCACATTTTTAATATGACTTTTCTAGAAAAATTGTGTGTCACCAGTTCTGAATATTTTATTGCAATGCAAGACTTCCACAGTGCCTTCTGGCTAGTGCTCTCAAAATCCCTAAAATCATTACTGTGTTTTTTAATAGCTTTTGAAAAGGTTAGGACCCAATGACAGATATAATGGACCAAATCAGAAAGCCAGGAGTTCTGTGCTGGGTCAGAGTACAGTGTCATCATCATCATCATCATCACCATCTGACTGTCATCATCTTAATAGAGGGTTTGTTGTTGTTTGTCATACCTTAAGTTGGCATTGTCCTATAGAACATCAGTGTAAAAATAAGTAATTGTGAGTTCAGGTGGCAGTCTAAGTGCTGAAACTTAGACCAAATTTGGAACAGTAGGGGTAGTAGAAGGAAAACCATCCATCAACACCAGAAAGGATTGGGTTTGCCAACTTTTCAATGGGCTTCTATGGCTATACCTTTAACAGTGACTTGACATGCAGGCATTAGTAGGTGACAATGTTTAGCTTTATGCTAGGACAGGGGCTGGGAACCTTTTTGTCCCTGAGGGCTACATAGGGCAATGAGTGGTGGGTTGGGGGGGGGGCAAACTTGTATGCACACATGCACGCACACACACATATAGCACATGCACAAATACATCACATGGCCCCCACACCCTTCCCCCCCATCTCAGAATCAAACTACATGCTACATTAATTGTGTAGCATGTATCTGAGGATTCTTTTAAAAAAAACAAAAAAAACCTTCTAAGTGTGTGCAGCCCTGATTTGGATTGGGATCACTGCGAGAGCTTTCATGGTAGCGCCCCCCGTGATTATGAAACACTCTCCCCAGTGAGGCCCACTTGGCACCAACATTGTCATCTTTTCGGTGCCAGGTTAAGGCTTTCCTTTACTCCCAGGCATTTGACAGCATATGATAAAGTTTTTAATAGGTCCTGGGATTTCCATTGTTGATTGTTTTGAAATTGTTATACTTTCGTATGTTGGTTTTATATTATGCATTTTTAGGGTTTTAATCTTTGTAAATCTGCGCCCAGAGTGCTTTGGCCTTCGGGAGGTGCAGAAATGTAATAAATGAAATGCAGAGACTGAGGGGAGATATGATCGCACTCTTCCAGTACTTGAAGGGATGTCACACAGAGGAGGGCCAGGATCTCTTCTCGATCATCCCAGTTTGCAGGACACGGAATAATGGGCTCAAGTTACAGGAACCTAGATTCCACCTAAACATCAGGAAAAATTTCCTGACTGTCAGAGCAATAAGACAATGGAATCAACTACCTAGGGAGGTGGTGGGCTCTCCCAATCTGGAGGCATTCAAGGTGCAGCTGGACAGCCATCTGTCAGGGATGCTTTGACCTGGATTCCTGCATTGAGCAGGGGGTTGGACTCAATGGCCTTGTTTAAAAAAAAAGGAGAAAAGCTTCCATTATGCCAAACAAGACTTTTTCCCTCTTTTTTTTTTTTTACCTCTGTGGGTGGGATTTTGGAAAGCAAATTGGAGGGGGGGGGGTTAATCCTCCCCTCCTGGTGTGTTCCCAGTCTGAACTGGAGTCCTGCACATTTACTTTAGGGTTAAAAAAAGATAATCCTCAGTTACATGCTATGCCAGGGTTGGGCAACTTGTGGCCCTCCAGATATATTGGCCTACAGCTCTGATCAGCCCTAGGCAGCATAGCCAATGGTGAGGGACGATATAAGTTGTAGGCCAAAACATCTGGAAGACCACAAGTTGCCCATCCCTGCAATTAACATAATGTGGTTTGACCTTTAGCATGCAAAGATGGGGAGGTTTAAACAAGCTATTAGCCATGCAAGTGACAAAGAAGAGACAGGTACAATGCAGGCACTTGTCTCTCTCCCCCTGCCTCTCCCCCCCATCTCCCACTAGGGTTGTAGCCTAACCTCCTCCTTGTCATCTAGGTTCCTATCTAAGTGGAAGGCTGTGTATGGAGGAGTGTTCCATCACTGAGACTTCACCTGCACTCTGTCTTAATACAGCCAAACACAGGTTTACTTTTTTAAATGAGCACTGGGCCATTGTGTCACTGGGCGGGTTCGCATGACACGATAACCACCCTGTGAATAAGCTACGTAGTGCGGGTTGTTTGCAGAAGAACCCATGGTGTGCACGACAGACGACTGGGCTCACAGTGGGTTGTTTCCCCCCTTCTTCCCACTCAGTTCACCCACTGCCTCTGGCATGTATCCCAGGCCCCTTCATGGCAGAATCTACATCCCACGATCCCTCACTCCCTTGCTACATCAGCAGCCTTTTTACGATTGGTCTGCTGTGTGTTCAGGGTGTCTTTTGCCTATTTTGGTTCCCATCCAAAAGATTTCTCATCCCCCGCCTGCTCCTCCCTATACTTGTATTTACTAATGAAACCTGTAAACCTTTTCATGCCCTTCTGTATTTTTTATTAGCACACCGCTCTCCTCGCCTGCCCGTGTTGCTTGTTTTGTTTGTCCAGTCTCTCTTGTTCCCCTCTCCTCTCCAAAGTGCCCATGGGCAAAGCTGCTTTCGCTCACCATCCCTCCCGTCTTTGTTGCTTGGGGCAGGGGAGATTTCATTTAGCTCAGGCTGCCAAGTCTCCCCCTACCCCGCCCACCCCAAATACTCCCACCCCTGCACCCTGACCACCCATGGAACTTTGCCTCCCTCCTCCCCACTCCATTCCTGCCATACCACCTGTACAACTGTACCAGTCTATTTCCCCCACCCCACCCCACCCCAAGAAGACTGCAATGTGTTGCAACTCCAAATAAGTTCTTTATTGGGGAAACTACAGTGAGACCGACTAAAAACCTACTTTTCCTTTGGAAGGCACTATTAGGCATCACTTGTATGAGGGGTGCTGATGGGGTTCTAAATTGGAAATGCAAGGAAAGTATGTTGGGCTGTTTCATGTAGCGCAACACACACAAAAACCTTTTATTTTACCACTGCCACCACTTTATACTGTGACACACCCATCTCTGCCCCACACTCGTGGAAGCCCTCAGTAGCATGTTTGTCAGGTGTTTTAGCCACCTTACTCTTTTGCTTTATATGGCTCCCTTGCTTGAGCTATGGGCCTTTATACTCAGGTCCCACACCCAGGCCACTATGTTCCCCTCAGGTATCCTGCTTGCCTCCCACCCGGGATTCATGGAAGTCTCTCAGCCTCTTCCCCTCAGGCTCCCTTTCCCAGTCCCTCAGAGACACAGCAGCAGCAGTTGCCTGGGACACTCCGCTCACCTCACAAGCCTTTGGCCCCAGCAGCCTTGGACTAACTAGGGTAATGACCTGAATACTGTTATTTCCCTCACTGCCACCTTTCTCCTCAGAGATTGTTCTCTCAGATGTGTGTGTTCCTTCCCTTAGTCACTCACTCTCACACAGAAAAAGTTTTATTTTTACAGATGGAAACTTAAGATACATTCAGGTGCTTGCCCAGCTTAAACAGTTACAGTATTTCCACTCCAGGCTGATGTAACTCCTCTAGCCTCCACTATTGATTCGGAGTCGATCTCTCGAGATGTTTTCCCAATGCCACCCTCAACCCAGAATGACTGCCAACCAGCCTGTCACAGCTCTCTGCCCCTTGCCAACGTCCTGAGAGCTGTGATTGGCTCTCCACTCTCAGGGGGGGGGGAGGCGGAACTCCAGCTGTCTGTCACAGGCCGCTTGTACTGGAGCTCATACTGGAAGTTGGTGGACTTGTGCCAGAAAGCGGGTGGCCTGGTTACTGGGGCAGCAGGGATGGACTTGAGGGACATACTGTCAGCTCAAAGTGGAAGACTTTTTGGGCCGTGCCAGGATTGGGTGTGTGTGTCTTGAAATAGCAGCTGACGGGGCCCTGTGTGGCTTCAGTATACTAGATATATGATAGCCTGTATGGTATAGGGCTCAGCATGTCTTTTTTTTTTTTGTCCAATTTTTTTATTTCTATATAAAACAAACACATAATATCAAACATATAACAATTAACAAAACAAAATAGACCTCCGATTTTTCTTCTACAGCAAATACAAGTAACAATAATTTTTCTTACTCGATAATCCAAATGAGAAATCTCTTTCTTCCCATTGTCCCAGATTCACTTATTATTCCATAAATCCACAAACAAACAAATCATTATTTTCCAGTCTCTGCAAAAAGTCAATTAGAGGTTTCCACTCAATAATAAATGCAGATGTTGTCCTTTCTCTAATTAGTGATGTAAGTTTGGCCATCTCTGCCAGCTCCAGCATCTTGACCAACCATTCTTCTATCGTAGGCACTGCTGGACCTTTCCACTTCTGTGCATATAGTAGTCTCGCTGCCGTTGTCATGTATAAAAATAAAGTTCCATATCTTCCTTCTAGCTGACTGTCCATTATTCCCAATAGAAAAGCCTCTGGTTTCAATTGAAAAGTAATCCTTAAAATCTTTTGCATTAATAAATGAATTTCAACCCAAAAACTTTTAGCTTTCTTACATGTCCACCACATATGATAAAAGGTTCCTTCCTGTTGTTCACATTTCCAACATATATCTGATGCACCGCTATACATTCTAGCCAATTTCTCCGGCGACAAGTACCAACGATACATCATCTTATAAAAATTCTCTTTAAGACTAGAGCATAAAGTAAATTTCAAACCTTTTAACCACATATTTTCCCATTGTGTCATTAGTATATTATAACCAAAATTTTGAGCCCATTTTATCATACATTCCTTCACTTGCTCTTCCTCAGTTTCAAATTTCAACAAAAGCTTATACATTCTTGAAATAAGATGTTCATCATTTAGACATAATTCCCTTTCAAAGTCAGATACCCTCTGTTCAAAATCATACAACCTTTTATCAACTTTAAACCTTTCTACCATCTGTAAATATGAGAACCATTGACATGTATGACCTTCTTTTATCAGTTCTTCTCTTGATTTTATTTTACATTCATCTTGTGAAAAATTCAGCAAATCACGATATGTCAACCAACTGTATTTACTTAACATTTCTCTTCTATGATGGGCTTCTTGTGCTGATAGCCACAATGGTACTCTCTGACAAAACCTAGGTTTATATTTATTCCAAATTTTCAAAATGGCACTTCTAACACAGTGATTATTAAATTCTACATTCACTTTAACTTTATCATACCACATGTACCCATGCCATCCAAATCTCAAATCATATCCCTCTAAATCTAATAATCGACTATTTTTCAACAAAACCCATTCTTTGATCCATACTAAACAACAAGCAGCAAAATATAACTTCAGGTCAGGTAGACCCAACCCCCCTCTTTCTTTTGCATCCTGTAAAATCTTAAACTTAACCAGCATGTCTTGACAGGCCTAAAGTTGGGGAGGTCAAGTCATGGGTGGGAGACTGTCAGCTTTTCATGGGCTGGTACCGGACGGACTCTTTGCATGTGGCTCAAGGGAATCCTGCTGCCAGCGGTATACCTGGACATCATGTCTCTCCGAGCAAGCAGGATAGTCACCAGCTTGTCACAGAATGGCATGGTGCGCAGCTCGACCCCAGAAAGCTGGTTGTGAGTCATGATTTCCTTAAACTTCTTCTTCAGGCCATGCAGCTTCTCCTTGCACTGTGCAGGGGTGTGAGGGTAGCCCCGTAGGGACATCTGCACAGAAAATCAGGGGAATGGATTTATTTATTTATTATAAAATTATTATATAAATTTATTATAAATATCAGGATTATCGTGCCTGGTGCTCCGCAGGTACTCCTGGGCCTCTGGGCTTAGCCAGAGATCTTCGAATGTGCCTAGTTTAGCCTCACTACATAGGGATGTAACCGCTCGCCTCGGGCGGGCGTAGCGGGCCGAAATCAGCCCCATTCATGCCCGCCCGAGACTCGCGGGCCTTACCGGGTCCCGGCCCCGCTCGCCTCTCCGCTCAAGCCACCCGCACCCACCGTGACAGTCCCATCGCGTCACTTCCGGCTAGCTGCGTCTTTTCCGTAGAAACCAGGGCAACAGGGCTTAAAATGGCGGGCGTGGGCGGCTCGAGCGGCGTGGAGAATCGCTCTGTGCCGCTGAGAATCAAGCGGCGGGGGGGCCACCACGGAAAGGCAAGGCGGGGTGACCCCCGGGTACGTTAACATCACTAGTAATGCACTGGAATTCTTGTGTGGTGCTTCTTTCCCTCCAACTCACCTGGAGCCCCACATGCACCGTGAGCTGACTCCTGCGATGGTTGTGTGGAGGGATCCTGTGAGAAGAGCGGTGGCAAAGATTTGCTGTCCCCCTCCTCTATGGGATCCATGGTGTGGTCTCGGGAGGAAATGACTCTAGCAAGCAAACTTTGTGGACTGCCACTTCAAAAGTACCTGCAGCAACTGTTTCTGGTTTGAATACTAGTCCTCTCCACACAGGAAGGGCCATTATGGGGGAGGAGAGATTAGGGCTCCAGTTGCTAGGAGGGATCGGTGGGGACATTTCACCAAAAAGGGGTGTGTGTTAGTATCGGCACCTATCTGCTGCAAAAATGTGACACAACAATTTTACACATGGCCTTGTGTTAAGAGATTGTGCAATATGAAGTGTCAAACAACTGCACCAGTCTCCTTTTTTCAATAAAAAAGGGTTTTGCCCCAGGAAAATCCCTTGGGCAAACATTGCAGCAGGAGCTGCAGAGGAAGGGCAACTTTAACGCACAGCTAAAGCTGGCAGGATAACAAGTTCTTTCAAGGTCACTGTGCAGATTACACACAGCTGGCTCACATGGTCAAGAGAAAGTACTTTGCAAACAAGTGAAGCAGCAAAAGACCGTGGGAGGTGTGGGAGGAGGAGACTGCCGAGGAAGGAGGGAGGGCGCAGGCTGCTGCACTGCAATATGTTGCTAGGCAGAGTTCGGGAACGGAGTTCACTCACCAGGAGAGGAGTGGCAGCGCTTTTGGCCGCTCTTGCCCAAAGACTCGGTGGCACTTTTCAACAACCCACGATAAAATGGCTCTCCCGGGTTTGGACAACATGCCAACCCATCGTGGGTAAGATAACCGCTAAAACAAGCCATGGGATGTAAGGGTGGCATGTTGCTGCAAAATAAGCCACCCTGTGGAAAGTGGTCTATATTCAAATGACACGGCAACCCACCATGGCTAGTTACCCATGATGGGTTGCCATGTCATGCGAACCCAGTCACTGAAAACGTTGACACTGATCAGCACCAGAAACAGATCTGAAAAAGCCGAGTGTTCTGCAGAAGATAAAAGGAGCTCCTGCTTGCCTTTGTTTTTCCCACAAGTGTTACTCAGGCACTTACTCATATAATGTGGCATCAGTGGCCAATAACTAATGCATTTTATCACCCATGGTGCCAAACAATATGACAATAGTATGTAACTGTGCTTCCATAAATGAGCAACATTCCTTGCCTACAGCCATTGTTAAGTTCAAAGACTCCCAGACATGAAAATGTATTGATGTTGCCATTGATGTCAGAATTAATTATAATTTAACATTAGATAATGCTAGTAGGAGAAATCTAAAGATGTAAGGAGGCTTCCCTCCCAAAGCAAAGATTTGCAGTTATCTTTTGATTTAAAAAATTGTGCTTATATGTTATGTGAAGTGAAGAAAGGTAATGGCAAAAGGTCTTCCCCAGTCATGCTCATCTATGGCACAATAAGAGGCTAATAGAAGTGCCGCTCTCCCAGAATTGCATATGGCTTAAGGACATAGCTACAAACATGTTGATTGGGTTCACACAACACACTAAGCCTCAGTAGGTTAAGTGGTAGAGTGGTTTAGCGTGTTGTCTGAACCCTGAGTGGTGGTTTATAAGTCAACCTGGTGTGGCTTATAAACCACCCTGCTAACCCATGGCTTGCAGTAGGGTTAAGAAAACCCTAGTAGATTTAGCATGTTGTCTGAACCCAGATGACAGGCTAACCCACTGAGAAGCCAAAAAGGCACAGAGCCCCTTGGCATGAGCGGCAAAAAAGGGCTGCCGCTCTTGCCAAGGGACTAGCAAAGGGTGCTTTCCACTCCCTCCCAACTTTTAAAAAAATGTAAAAAAAAAAGAAAAAAGACATTAGCCGTGGGCTACAAAGTTCCAATTTGGCATGGACACTTGTCTGAATAGACATGGTGTCCATGCCAAAATTGAACTTTGTAGCCCACTGCTAACTATTTCTTTTACATTTAAAAAAAGGGTTCGGGGGGAGTGGAAAGCACCCTTTGCAGCAGAATCTTTGTTTTTTTGGGGGGGCTCATGTCCCTCTGGGCTGCCCTCACTTTCCCAAGTGTGGATAACCCAGAGGCTAAGCAAACAAACATGCACGCATTCGCTCCACCAGTCCACCCCTTCCTCAACACTCACACAAAACTAGGGCTGTATTGACATTCACCCACCTCAGAATTAGCTCTTTTGTTTCAGCTATATTTATATAATTTGGGGAAATCAAAAATTGCTGCCATTATATAAAATGGCTGCCTCCTTTGCCATTCATGGAGGGCTGCTATTATAGTGGACAATAACTAGATATCTACAGAAAAACGCATCCTGACTGGGTTCACACAACATGATAACTCACACTCAAGGGCTGAGTATGGGTGAGGTGTGGGTTGTCACTGAACTGTGGGCTGTTGTTGAAATGTGGGTTATTGTGTTCTGAACCCAGCCGAGATAACAAACATGGTGAACAACCCACAGTTCACAACACAACAACAAACTGTGGGTTCCCTTCCTTGAGTGTGGGTTATCGTGTTGTCTGAACCCAGCCACAGACTGGCTGGAATGTTTCGGGCAGCTCATTTAAGTTCAAAGGTGCAACGTTAAACACGCCTCCAAAGAAAAGGCAGTGATTCAAGCAGGCTTGTATACATATACATATATATATACATACCGGTACATATATAGATATATATATAAAGGCACAGTGTGCTGTTCCACACAACCCTATTTTTAAACCTGAACTACTCAGAAAAATGTTTTTTTACTTTTTGATTTTCTTCTTCTTTTTTCCCCATAAAAATGTCTTGCAACCCCCGCCCAACTCAAAGATGCTTTTATTCAAAAGCAGAACCAAATGTTTAAATGGTGTCCCATGGGGTGGGGTGGGGTGGGGGTGGAGGGTTTTGAGAACCCAAATTTGCATTAAAACTAGGTGTGTGCTCCTCCTGTGTGCCTTGTTATTTAAAAAGGTAGGGTTTTTTTTCTTTCTCACTGCTGAATTGCCATCAAAATTCAGCAGCCATTCAATGGCAGCATGGGGTGGTGGTGGTGATGTGGCCCCTAGTGGGTTCCAGCGGGGGATGGAAATTAGCCCCCAGGCCCTCTGAAGTTGCCCAGCCCTGCTGTCAGTACTGCTGAGAAAACCTTACAGAGTACACTTCCCCCCCTCCCGGCAACTGCAGCAGGTAAGACTGTGTGTGTTCTCTTTCAAGTTTCAAAACATTGAACAAATGTACAAAGTCAAGCCAAGCCAAACCAAAAGTACTTTAAATCAAGTAGTAACTGCTGGAAAAATGACAGGCATCACTGGGGACTTATCCGGACGTTCTGCCATGGGGGGAGATTCTGGGCATCTGGAAAAGTTCTTTGATATTTGTCTAGTTCTAGTACCTACCCATGTTAGTTAGTGCCTTATTGACTCTTTTTTTCTCCCTTTGCACCAGTTAAAATGGCAGGCTGCAGTTAGCAAGCGAGACATCCGGCATAACTATGGGGTAACTTGTGACTTTACAAGTTGGGCACCACTGTCCTATAGATTATTTTAGGGCACAATCCTATGGGGATGCCCATAACCCCCCAAACTCGGAGGATTACTGGTATCCTATGGAGGGTGGGAGGACTGTGGAGGTGAAAGATGCCTCCATGCTCCTCTCACTCTACAAAGCACCTAGACAGCCAATTTTGGCTGTCTAAGTGCGGTGCTTTGGAGCAGGAGGGAAGGATCAGCAGTTTGCCCACCGCTGAGGCGCTGCCAGGATACATCGTATCTTCCCCTCCCCGCTTACTAAACCCCTTCTCTGAAGTCAGTTTTGCCACCACAGAGAAGCGGCCAGCATGGTTCTTTCTGCATGGGCTGCAGTGAAGGGGAGGGGGATCCAAGCACAGATCCCCAGCTCCAAGGTCAGAGCGATTTTCTGACCTCGTAACCGGGAATCTGAAAAATCCTATGGCCATCTAGGCGCTGACTAGGGCCCATAGGATTGCACTGTTCGATGCTTAGCTAAAGGAAACAGAGTAAAAGACTGGAGGTTGTTATGATGGCACCAAGGGTCAGTATTGCAGGGCATCCACTAAGGTCCATAAACTAGCGGTGGGCAAACTGCTGATCTCTGGAGCCCTTGGCCCTGATTATTTCTCCTCCTTGCTTTTGCTTCTGTTGACCTACCCTGACTGAGCATGAGAGTAGTGACAAGAGTAAGGAGAAGGAGCAGAAGCCTCCATTTCTATGATCTATTGGATGGTACTGCATATTGGACCCATAAGTACAGGGAGGAGGAGGTGGGTCAATCAATGGCGGAAACGAGAGCATCTTGCCCAAGGCCTCCCAAAACCTAAAACTGGTGGATGGGCTCCACCTGAGTGATTGAACACACGGGCTGCATACAAATTCCAAGTGACGAGGGCTGTCATTCCATTCCATCACCGACCTAGCTCACTGTTGAAAATACTGTTTCATGGCATCACTGCACCATGGTGGTAGGAGACATTTCCCAGTGGTCAAGCACATTGGCACAATCCCACAAGCTGAGTGGTTGCTTTGGCAGGGGCTGAATTCTTCCACATCTCATGGGAAACACTATTGCTTCCAAAGTACAGCAGTCTTTTCTACTGCCCAGATGGCTGGTACTTGAGCACGCAATGCCCCTTGAAATGAAATATCATTGGGGAGGAAGGGGGGCTGGCTGGCCCGCCACCCCCCACCCTTTCCTACCCCAAAGGAACCAAGACCCCCAGAGATCTCAAGGTACCAGACTGCCAAGCCTCAGCTCCTTGCAATCCTACTTGAATCTCTGTTCAGGGACTCGCCTTTAATTCTGTAACCTGGATTTAGATACTGAAGCCACAGAGCAACTACAACACCCATGTGGGGTAAAACCAAGGCAGGTTTATTCCGGTAGCATTTTACAACAAAAGGTGGGAAATGAGGGAAGCACACAAAATTAGAGAGAGACACACTTTGGCACACAGAAATAGAGCTACAAAATAACAAAACCTGATTCTTAATATCTCTCAGGCACACACTCTATTACCTGAGGGTCAGTCTTCTTCCAGGGTTAGATCCAGCACAGCCTTGCCGCCCGATGGAGAATTACCACACCTACCTGAAGGTCCGATTTGGGTAAACTCCCACAAGGCTTGCCTTTACTAGAGCCCTCATTCAGCTAATTTCACCAGGAGCTACCTGGGGTCCTTGGCTTACCGCCATTGCTCCAACAGCCGGGCAGCCACGCGATCCAAAGACAAAGACATTACAACCAAAACTCACAAGTTGGGAAATATAGCTCTTTCCCCCCTCCCCTCCTCCTTCCTGTAGCTTTGCTGCTTCTTAGCCAATCAAGATGCACTTCACCTGGCCAGGCAGGGGGAGGGGAACTCATGACTCTTGACTTATTGGGCCTGAACTACATTTGCATCTGAAAAGCCGTAGACAGGCACCATGTCCCATCCGATACTTTATGCACATTTCACCTCCTCCCAGCCCCCAACCAGCCTTACTTGGTTTACCCATGAGGAGGCGTGTGTGTGTGTGTGTCTGTGTGTGCGTGTGTGGGAACCCCCAAAGGCTCCTTCCTTCACAATCATACATGGAGAGTTGAGGTAGGCGTGTAAGCAGATAGTAAAACCATCTTGTTTGGTGACTATGAGACATGGTATGAGACTTTGGGTAGGGGAGCCTGAAATGCAAACTTCCCCACTGGAAAAGTTTGGCCCTGTTTTGAGTTGGCCTCACCTCATCTCCTTCCAGGTTGGACCCAACTCAAAATGCAGTATGGATGCTTCAACCCTCCCTCTCAGTCCCTTTCCCTTCCCCCTTCCCCAAAAGAGAAAAGCTCTTGCCTTGAGGAAGAGGCAGGGTCACCACTTACACACCACCACAATAGGGGAAACGCATCAACAACAAAAAAGAGGGGATAAAAGTGGGACAAATTTGCATAAAATGTATATGTATAGATGCAAATTTAGATGTGATATGGTTTAAAATAGAAATGTAATAGGTCTCACTATTGTAAGGAAGACTGTGACCAGTTGGCCTGTGTGTGCCTTGCTTAGTCTGCTGTCCAGGTGCTGTTGATGGGCAATTCAAGGCCCAGCTCTTCTTTCTGATAGCTCTTTCTCTTTATACCAGATGTGGACTGGACAGCCCATCAAACAGAGGATGCCTTCAAAACAGAGGACAGTCCTCTGGCAGTCCTTCAAATAAAGGACTGTCCTCTGTAGCACAGCAGGAAGCACCTAACAGGTGGCAAGGGGGCACGCTACCAAGAGGAGAGAGCTTCCTTATCTAGCAGGAAACAACACTGCATGCATCATTATCTGTTGGGGTTCACAGGGCATGTGGTTTGAAAACTGAAATGCCCATGATCTCCCGCGGGAACTGTCACTCCCAATGCTATTTTCAGCTAAGGCATGACTCCACCAGGTCTCTCATCTATGGTGGTGGGCCCTACTCTACCCCCTGACACCTGCTATCACCTCCTCTCCAAGGTAAGGGGTTACTTAGGGCAAGCAGTGAAGGGCATGTTCTGCGAATCTGGGGTTTGTTTGTTTTTTGAGCATTTAATATGAAAGGCCAAATGCTTTCATGGCAAGGGAAAGGGGCCTTCCACATCCCTACAAACAGAAAAGTTAATGTTAAGCTAGCTATGGGCTATTTAGCAGGAAAGAATCAAATAAATAAAAGCAGCATCTATTACAGCACTTGGAACACTGGAGCCTAGATACCTTGAGAAATGTAGAGAGAAGCGGAGCCTTAGCAGGCAGGCACCCTGCAGTGCACAGAGCAGCTGATCGCATTTGCTCTCTCTGCTCAGCAGCAGGTAGAATCAGTAGAAAATGTGGCTGAAAGAATTCTTTAAAAAAAAAGTTTTTGGCAAAGAATTCTCAGAATTCACCACCATGGCTTTACTCCACTGTATACAGTCAGGAAACTACAGCCTATTTCATCTCCCTGCCCCCCCCCCCCATGTCTCTTTCCTCAATAAACCCAGAGGCCTTTCCTCACCATTACTGGCATAGATAAGAGATTAAAAATTAAAACTGCCTGTGAGGGCTATGTATAGACTTTTATTTCTTTTTCTTTTTTTTTGAAAAATAATGCTGGTGTTCCTTACAGAGATATTTGCCATCTTGAGAACTGTGGAGGAAGGGGGGGCTGGCTGGCCCGCCACACCC
This sequence comes from Shinisaurus crocodilurus, assembly GCA_021292165.1. Lineage (NCBI taxonomy): Eukaryota > Metazoa > Chordata > Lepidosauria > Squamata > Shinisauridae > Shinisaurus > Shinisaurus crocodilurus. Next base: position 239,555,616 of record CM037876.1, read on the forward strand.
CCACCCTTTCTTACTCTAAAGGAACCAAGACGCCCAGAGATCTCAAGGTACCAGATTGCCAGCCTCAGCTGTCTGCAATCCTACTTGGATCTCTGTTGAGGGACTCGCCTTTAATTCTGTAACTTGGATTTAGATACTGAACTAAGCAGAGCAATCCACAAACACCATGTGGGGTAAAACCAGGACAAGGTTTATTCTGGTAGCATTTTACAACAAGATTAGGGAAATGAGAGAAGCACACAAAATAAAGAGAGAGACACTTTAGTACACAGAAATAGAGCTACAAAACAATAAAACCTGATTCTTTAATATCTCTCAGGCACACACCTGTTACCTGAGGGTGTTCTCTTCAAGGGTTAAATCTAGCACAGCCTCGCTGCCCGAGGGAGATTACCACACCTACCCGAAGGTCCGAGATGGGTAAAACTCCCACAAGACTTGCCTTCACTTGAGCCCTCAATCAGCTAATTTTCACCAGGAGCAACCTGGGGTCGGATCCTGAGGGGGGGGCCTGAAGGCTTGGGCCCCTCTTTGGTGCGCCACCATGGCTCCAACAGCTGGGCAGCCATGCGATGACCAAAAACAAAGACCAAACCCACGCTTTGGGAAATATACCTTCCCCCCCTCCCCTCCTCCCTGTAGCTCTGCTTCCTCTTAGCCAATCATAATGCACTTCACCTGGCCAGGCAGGGGGAAGGGAACTCATGAGTCATGACTCATGGCTTACTGGGCCTGAACTACATTTGCATATGAAAGCCCTAGACCGGACTCTCAGGCGCCATGCCCCATCCTATGCTTTATGCACCTTTCGCCTCCTCCCAGCCCCCCCAACTGGCCTTACTTGGTTTACACATGAGGAGGCGTGTGTGTGTGTGTGTGTGTGTGTGTGTGTGTCAGGGATGTTGAAGAGTCCTTGGTCTCGAGTCACGAGTCGAGTCACGAGTCTTTGGACCCGAGTCTCGAGTCCGAGTCCTTGGTCCAAAATGGTGACTCACGAGTCACGAGTCACTCCCAAAGCTGACTCCACAAGTCCCTATTAAAATCAATGGGGGGTTTTCCCAACAAAATAAGGCTACTTCAGATGTGTGGTTTAAATAAATTCTAGGCACAAGTGTGCCTTTTTATTTCAAAACTCTGCAACTGATTTTGGCAAGAACAGACCAGGCAGACAAAACCAAAATAACCAGGCAGGCAGAGGAGGCTGGGAACCCCAGGCAGGCAGGCAGAGGCAGCCAAACCCAAAATGTCTGAAAGGTTGCATTTTAGAAAAATAATTTTAAAAAATAAGCTTGCTGTACTTCCTAAAACTTATCCATGTTGCATTTGAGGAACATGATTTTTTCTAAATGTTTGGCCCCCATTCTGGAACGGTGATCTCTCATCACAATTCCACCCTCACTGAACACCCGCTCCACTGGTGATGAACTTGCTGGAACCAGAAACACACTCAGAGCAGCCACGCAGAGTAATCTCAGGCCCTTCTTCTGCCTCTCCCAAGTACGCAACACATCAATCAAAATAAATCTTGACACACTGTTGGGGCTGCACTCCTGGTAGCCGTCCATATTGGCCGAGCAGCGGCGCACCTCGCTTCCATGCACTCTTCGCCGGCAATCACGCTCCTCTCCATTCCTTCTGGCACAGCCCAGGGATGTTGAAGAGTCCTTGGTCTCGAGTCCTGAGTCGAGTCTCGAATCCCATTAAAAATATTGGGACTCGAGTCCGAGTCGAATCAGAGGGGGGACTCAGTCCGACTCACGAGTCGAGTCCTCGAGTCCGAGTCCCCATCCCTGGTGTGTGTGTGTGCATGCAGGAACCCTCAAAGGCTCGTTTCTTCACAAGAACAAATTTAATTTAAAGCATGACTTGTGCTGTAAACTGGAGAATAGTCACTGGTACATAATGGTCACTGGATCCCTGAGGGATGTGACACCTGCAAGAAGAACCTATATATTTTTTAAATAAAGCAACTGGCAAAACAGGAATAAAAGTATACAGTAATACCTTGGATTGCAAGCATAATTTGTTCTGGAACCGTGCTTGTAATCCAAAACACTCTTATATCAAAGCGAGTCTCTGGCGAGCGTGAGCAGGGACGATTTCGGCCCACAACGCCCGCTCGAGGCGAGCGGTTACATCCCTAATTTTTGCAAGACATCGCTTGTTTATCAAGTCAAAATTTATTTAAAATTTTTGCTTGTCTTGCAAAATGCTCTCAGACAAATTTACTTGCAATCCAAGATATTACTTTATTCTTTCATTTTTATCAGATGTGTTGGCTTCCACCCAGGGCCAGCGCTACCGCTAGGCAGACCCAGGTGGATGCTTAGGGCGCGTGGCGGAAGAGGGCGCAGAAACGCTGCGCTCCTTCCTCGCCGCCGGCGCGCTCCTGCCCCGCCTGCCGCCTCCGCTGTGCCTCCCCGCCCGCCTGCCCACCCGCCACCGCCACCGCTGCACCTCCCCCCCACGCGCGCCCGCGCCCGGCCGCCAGCCACCTACCTACCTTCGCGTCGTTTCCGGAGCCCCGCCGGCGTTGTTTTGGCGGGAGGAACCAGGGCAACATGGCTTAAACAGCCCTGTTGCCCTGGTTTCCCCGGCGAAAAAAAAAAGCGCTGGGGTCCCGTCGCGTCGGAGGCGGCGGTGGCGGCGGCAGCAGCAGCAGCCAGCAGCCAGCAGCGGGGGGGGGGGGAAGGTAGGTGGTGGCGGCGGTGGCGGTGCGGGGGGGGGGTTGCAGAGCAGGGCTGCTTTGCTCCGGAGCCCCCCCCACGGCACGAGAGGGGGGGCGCTAAATATAATTTGGCCTAGGGCGCCAAACAGCCCTGCACCGGTCCTGCTTCCACCTTCTTCAGTGGCAGCACAATAGCTGAAACACAGGCTCCCAAGGTGGCAGTTGTAGAATGTTAGTGCTGTGGATGGAATCCCCAGATTGTTGGAGAAGTGCAGGACAGGAGGTGGTGTTATCCGCCAGATTTAGGCCATTTGGAGTGTATGTGTCCAGTCTAGAAATCCAAAGGTTTCCCCTTATTTCAAGGATTGCAGGATTAGATGGTTCTTCTGTTGGAAATATTATCATGGCTGAAAGGCTGTGGCCATTACAGGTTATTCTGTCTTTCTTGAATATGTACAAGTTGCCTTTCTTGAATATGTACAAAAAAACACAATTTGTGGGTTTTTTTAGGACATGGTCCTTACAAGGCAGCTGACATAAAGCATGCAAAATATCATAAAATAGAAGGTTTTTGTTTTTTTTAAAAAAGAGAGAGATACAGGAACCCTTATGGGTTAGAGATGGATTCTCTATTTCAATCTTGCTTACTAACTGCAAAAGGAAAGAGAGCAGAAAAGCAACAGGCCCTAATTCTGGTCTGGCACTTAGTCAAGACAAATGACTTGAACAGCTGGCAGGGGGAAATGGACATGGCATATGATCTTCATTCTGACCAGTGTGTAAAATTCTATCTAATGTTTTTCTTTGTAGGGTTTCTACCTTAGCTTTTACTCCGCTGTATTCATACGGGAAGGGTGGACTTCATGCTGCTTGTTTTTTCATGCTAGCGTTGAGAACTTTAAGTGAATGCAGTTATTATCCATTGTTTATCAACCATAGGTTTCCCAAGCTTTAATAATGTTAATGTTGTTCCCTTTAATTTTAATTAATGTAATCCTTTAACTGTCTCTTTTAATCCCTTACACTGGAAAAAATAATTCTATTTATGTTATGAAGGTAGTTTTTTCCTTCCTCCTTTCTCAGCTCTGATCAATTGATGTTTAGTTAGCATTACTTAACCTGTCACAGCTAAATGCAGTTTATCTATTCTTTGCTTCAATTATTATGATAAAAATCCTTCATTCTTTGCCTTCCCCATCTGTTGCGTATTTTGGTCAGGGTAAGACCTGCCCTTTTCCTTTTCCTTGGATTGTGTTTGAAGTGTTACATTAATTTGGCTGGGAAGCATTTCCTCAGGAGTTTTGTTTTTTTTGGTGTTTGTTTTTTAATTATCTGCTCTGCAATAAAACCATGTACCTTTTCGTATTCTGCACAAGCTAGGCCAATTTTTTTTTTTTTAAAGAAAATCCTTCCTCCTTTCATATCCCAATTGTTGGATTTCACAGAACTAATACAAGCAACTTTTAAGGATGGTGACATTTCCCCACTCTCTGCTTTTCTTTCATCATACTCACTGCTATAAACAAGGATAATGGCTGTAACTCAGAGGCAGGGCACATGCTTTGCAAGCAAGAGGTCTCAGGTAGGTCTGCAAAGAATTCCTGTCTGTGACCATATAGCAGGGGTGGGCAACTTGTGACCCTCCAGATGTTTTGGACTGCAATTTCCATAAGCCCCAGACAGCATGACCAATGGTCAGTGACTATGGGAGTTGTAGTCCAAAAATATCTAGAGGGCACCAGGTTGCTTACTTCTGCCCTAGAGAGCTGTTGCCAGCCAATGTAGACAGCTCTGAGCTAGACAGATTGATGGTCTGATTTAGCATACGGCAGCTTTCTGTGTTACTTATCTCGCTGTATTTATTTGTTTAATTTATATCCCGCCTTTCTGCCAAAGAATGGCATTAAAAAAAAAAAAAACAGATGAGGCAATACTTTTTGTGGAACAACTTCTAGGTTTTCCACTTTTTTATTGGCAGAACTCCTGTGCCTTAAAGAGCTGTATATAAGGCAGAAATTCAACAGATTAATCCTTTCCCACCATTGCAAGAAATGCCGATATCTGTTAAATTTCTGTCTATTCCTCCAGGAGCAATGCTAGGGGGAAAAAAATTTAAAATCAAACAAGAAAGCTTAAATAATCAAAAGTGTAACGGTCCCATGTGATGCAATTATATGACTTACACAGAATCCCTCATCAGGAAAAATGGATAATGTACTTGGGAGCCATGGGAAACCTTTGCTAGCTGTTTGGCCACCTAGGGACCCTGCTGTGATAGTGCACTCCTCAACCTGCTGCCCTCCATGATGTTTTGGATGACAACTCCCAGCATTCCCAACCATTGGCCATGGGACTGATGGGAGTTGAAGTCCTAAACATCTGGGAGGCACCAGGCTGAGGGAAGGCTATTCCACTTATCAAGCAAATTAGAGGGGGAAAGGAAATCCTGTGGCAACAGTGGGCCCATTACAAGCTGGACCCATACTTCAGAGATGGCTTAGGCTTGGCTCTTAATGGACTCAGAGATTTTAAACTGGGGGAGTTTGATTCCATCACTATAAAGAACAAAGATGTCCTTAGACACACACACACACACACACACACACACACACCGCTGCCACTGCACTGATCTGTCATGCTTTCATAGATTTCATATTGTAAGACTGCCATATTTGTTCATTCTTTCTGGAATCACAATTCTATAAAATGAGGCCAATCTAAGCAATCCATTATTTTTGCAGTTATGCCTTGCTCTGTGTCATCTAAAAAGATTGCCAAAAGAAGTTGTTCATTCTCTGGCTAACACTCACTCACATTTCATTTTCAAGTCAATGATTCCATGTCAGTCCATGCTGCCAGCAATTAAAGGCTGTTTTTCTGGTACGAGGCAAGATGAAACACTCACTGGGGCATATTAGTCTCATTTTTTAATACGTTCACCCTCACTGAGCTTCTTTTACAAGGGACTCTCTATAGGGCAGTCAGGAGCTCTCTCAGCAAAAAGACCAATAGATGAAAGGACACAGAACAGGACATACAGACTTGGTTCATATGATCACTGCAGCAGCCCACCATGGCTTATTTAAGCCATGATGGGTTGTGGCACTTCTGGCTGGGTGGCTTGCTAACCACCCCAACAAGCCACCCTCGCTAGTTTCAGATGACACAAGAAGCTGTGCCCGGTGAGGGTAATTATGTAAATCAGGCCGGCACACGACTGGCATGTGCAAGGTGGTTAACCACCATCCTGTTAGGCAAACTGGCCCATTGTCTACTATTTCCCCTTCTTCCAGACATAGGTATACCTAGGTTGGAGAATAACTCCTAAGCTGCACTGGCTTCAGGATATGGGGAGCCTTCAGACAAGGACCCCTAAACACAGAAAAGACGGGGGGGCTTGTTCGCACGACACGGGAACCACAAGTCCCCCGCGGTTCCCGTGTCATGTGCATGCCAACCGGGGGTGCCCCCGCAGGACAGCCGCGTGTGGGACGCCCGCAAAGTGACCATGGTCGGTAGAGGGGTAAGCCCCTACTGTGCGTGGTCACTGTGCCGTTTGAACAGCGGGCGGCAGTCCCGCGGGGTCCCCACAGAGACGGCAGCCCAGAGCAGCCGGAGCAGCCGCCGCTCCAGCCTGTGGGGCAGACTGGCCCCTCTGGGCATCCCGGGGCCCCACTCCCTAGCGCCGGGAGGCCCGCACTGCGGACTATGGGGTCTGCCCACGTGCGCGGGGCGCCGGTTGTGTGCGGTGCCCCGCCGGACCCCGTGGTTCCTCCCCTGCCGGCAGCCTGGGTCAGTGTGAACCGGCCCGGGATGTGCAGTCCAGGAATTCTTTCATATTGACCTGATTTGCAACGACATGACAGCCCAATGTGGCTTAATTTACCCACAGGGGCTGTCATGTTGTGCTGGGTGCCCGCAGGCACCATTTTTGCATGGTGCTGGTGGGCTCCCAGCTTGCCATGTCATGCGAACCCAGGTCAGGTGGCGAGGGTTGTTTGAGGATTAGTCGACAACCCTCAAGTAACCCTCAAACAACCCCTGCCACCTGGGTTCGCACAACAAGACAAGCCATGGCAAGGCAGGCGTCCATGGGCGCCATGCAGAAATGGTGCCCACAGGCACACAGCACAATGCAAAAGCCCCTGCAGCTATATTAACCCATGGTGAGCTGTCATTTTGGGCAAACCAGGTCATTGCCTCTAGTCCTTTTGTAGGCTCTGAGTAAACTGAAGATGGAGACAACCCTTCTCCTGCTCCATCACACAAGCCCCCCGTCCTTCCTACAGCAGACAACATGGGATTCCTGTTTGCTAGAGAAAGACCAGAGTGGGACATGAGGCCAGAGAAAGTTGCCCCACAGATGTAGTTTGAAACCTCACAGGGTAACAACAACACAGTTAAAAAGACAGTAACGGAGGGTAACAACAGTTCTGGAATTTGGTGAAACAAAGCCCTCTTCATGCTTATGCTGCGGACATGTGAAGAGGCCAGTGGGGCCTGCATGAGCATCCCTACCCCCAACCTTCATATATTTAACGTGAAGGTCCAAAGGGAGATTCTAAGCATGTCCAGTTGAACGCACTGAGAATCTTCCCTCATGATCAGGAACTCTGAGGTTCCTGACTGCAGAGAGGATTCTAAATGTGTCCAGACCAAGGTACTTAGAATCTTCTGCCTTTCATGTGAAATGTGTGGAGGTTGGAAGTGGAGGGGGGCTGGGATATTGCGGGTGGATCTTGCACACCCAGGCGCCACGTCCTCTTCACAGCACACACCTGAAGAGGGTATTAAGGGCTAAGTTCAGAAGTACAGTAATACCTTGGATTGCAAGTAACTTGGTTTGAGAGCGTTTTGCAAGATAAGCACATTTTAAAATATTTATTTATTTATTTTTTAACTTGATATACAAGCGACGTCTTGCAATACAAATACTGTAGTACGGCTTAAATTAAAAATCTCTGTACAATTTTTTTTGGGGGGGGATTTCGTTTTGATATAAGAGTGTTTTGGATTACAAGCACGTTTCCGGAACGAATTATGCTCTCAATCCAAGGCATGACTGTAGAGGGGAAAGATAGGGATGCTGGGTGGAGGGGTGATGCCCTGCTCCCCTCCATGTATTCTTTGAATGAAAGTAGTCCCAAATTGGGCTAATTTCTCTCCTCCCAGAGAGCAACTGGACTATTCAGCTATACTGTTTAATGCTGCAGTCACCTACTTGCCCATCCTGTTGCGTCTGGAGGTTATCTGAAATTGTCTCTCTTGCATTCTTTATTCCCCAGTTTTATGCTTCTTCCATACAGTGGATGAGGGCAGTGCAATAGCAGCTGTCAGGAAGCAGAATTTGTTAGGAAATCAGTGTTCTGTGTATAAAAGAAAGTCAACAGAGAAACAGTCACGAGGCCCATTGAAATGAAAACCAAGTGAAGAAACTAAATTACAAGGAAAGGCTGACCCTCCAGTGAACCAAAGCCTAAGTAGTAAAGAACTAGGTCAGTATAACCAGCTAAGTTAAAGCATACAGTTAGGTCATCTACCAACCCTCAATCCTGTTGCCTCTAAGGCTGTTCGACACACATGTTTATATACAGACCAATATTCAGTATACATGCCAGGGATCTGAACTTACAGACTGTGAAATAGATGTTAGATGCACTGTTAAGAAGTTGATTCATTATTAAGGGTTCCACCCTTAATGGAAATAATTTAGATAGATACCTGACAGAACAGGAACAGGAACCTACCCATACATTACTTTCATCATCTAAGGCCCTCCTTCAGGTGACTACTCTGTGGGAAGCTCAGAAGGCAGCAACAAGGGAGAGGGTCTTCTCAGTGGTGGCCCCCAATTATGGAACAATCCAACAAAGCCCGCCTGATGCCATCATTGTTATCTTTTCAGTGCCAGGTTAAACCTTCCTCTTCTGTCAGGCATTTGGCAGTATATGATGAGGTTTTAATCAGGTCCTGAATTTTTCTTATTGTTGTTTAAAATTGTTAAGGTGTGTGCGTGTGTGTTGTCTGTTTATATGTTTGTATTAAATGGTTTTTTATACTATGGATAATGTATTTTGATGGTGTTTAATGTTTATAACTGCCCAGAGAGCTTCGGTTATTGGGTGGTATACAAATGTAATACATGAATAATGAATGAATGAATAGATTGATCGATAGGTTTCTCCTGTTCTCAGGGATGGGGACTCGGACTCGAGGACTCGACTCGTGAGTCGGACTGAGTCCCCCCTCAGACTCGACTCGGACTCGAGTCCCAATATTTTTAATGGGACTCGAGACTCGACTCGGGACTCGAGACCAAGGACTCGTCAACATCCCTGGGCTGTTGACGAGTCTTCTGGCTGTGCCAGAAGGAGCGCGATCACCGGTGAAGAGCGCATGGAAGCGAGGCGCGCCGCTGCTCGGCCACTATGGACAGCTACCAGGAGCGCAGCCCCAACGATGTGTTGAGATTTATTTTGATTGATGTGTTGTTGTGGGGGGTTTGGGTTAGGGTCAGACATTTTGGGTTTGGCTGCCTCTGCCTGCCTGTTTGGGGTTCCCTGCCTCCTCTGCCTGCCTGGTTATTTTGGGTTTGTCTGCCTGGTCTGTTCTTGCCAAAATCAGTTGCAGAGTTTTGAAATAAAAAGGCACACTTGTGCTTAGAATTTATTTAAGCCACACATCTGAAGTAGCCTTATTTTGTTGGGGGGAAACCCCATTGATTTTAATAGGGACTCGTGGAGTCAGTTTTGGGAGTGACTCAGGACTCGTGACTCGTGAGTCACCATTTTGGACCAAGGACTCGTACTCGGACTCGAGACTCGGGTCCAAAGACTCGTGACTCGACTCGTGACTCGAGACCAAGGACTCTTCAACATCCCTGTTCTTCTTTACATTACAAGGAACTCTTCCAAAGAGTACAAAGAAAAAAGAACAGGAGATGATCACTGGTATATTTTTGCTTTTAGTCTGAGACTCAGCCTATCATACAGTGGCAAGAGCCAAACTGCTTTGACTTTGGGATTGCCACAGCAAAGTCTGTTGAAGATCTCGGCGAGCCCATCTCAGCTCCCCTCGGTTTGGCTTCAGAATTTCCCAGATAAAAAAAAATGGAAAAATCTTGGGGGGAAAGAATTCCTGAGACAATCCATGTGCTCAGAAAAGTGTTGCTTGCAAATGTGCATGAGAAAATGTGCACAAATACCCTTTAATCAATGGGAGAAGAATGCATACATTTCAAAGATGTGCACAATTGATGCTTATATTTGGAAAAATACACAAGAAAATATGCATGGATTTTCATGCAAAAAGAATCAGACAAAACTCACAGTCTGATATGAACTTCAATCAGAATAAGTTTCAAGATGGAATTCAAAGAACTTTGGCAAGCTCGAGTTTTGCTGATTCACAAATCTCTAGCTATGGTTACCACCGTACTGCAAATATACTTAAAGCAATTGGCATGCATTGAATAAATCACCCAATGAAAAAAAGTCATCCATTAAGTTTAGTGACCATTAAAGAGAGAAGATAACATGTGTGAATTTCTTAACATAATCAGGAGAATTATAACATCATAATAGAATTTCTCCCCGGTATCAGAACTCTAAACTCACAGTGGGAGATTATTTGAAGGCTGTAATCCTATGTGTGCCCAAGAGTGAGTGTACACAGAGGTTTTTGACAAGAAAAGGCAACCATTTCCTATTTTATCTGTTATCTTCACATGGGTTAAGCTTTCTGGCCAAGGTGTTCTCTTCTTACAGTCAGATCTTCATTGTGACATGCTGTGAACAAACTATCAGAGATTAACTCCAAAATGTGGTTAAATAAAACTGCACCAGCCACATGGGAATGCTTATGCAAGGGAATGCAGAGCTGATTGACATGCACATTAGTTGTTGCTTGATCATCATTAAATGACTGGCAGCTGAATGTGTAATGTACCCACCATTGAAAATGTGGTGAGAAAGCTCTGTTCTATGTGTTCAGTCTGTGATGAATGTTTCATAATTCACGGAATCATTATATGTTGCTGTCAGAGAGTGATGGACATGTCTGTGCAAAGTCACCATTAACCTCAGGAGAATGATAATACTAAAATCAGCACATGGTAATTTTTTCAGGTCAAAAATGATAGTGTGAATTTTCATTATTTTCAATGGATCTTAAACATGATTAACTATTAAGGATCCAAATATGTCAGTGTCCATCTGGGGACAGTGGGGGACTAGATGTAGGTGAATACAGTAATACCTTGGATTGAGAGCATAATTCATTCTGGAAACGTGCTTGTAATCCAAAACACTCTTATATCAAAGCGAGTCTCTGGCGGGCGTGAGCAGGGCTGATTTTGGCCCGCTACGCCCGCTCAAGGTGAGTGGTTACATCCCTACTTGTCTTGCAAGACCTTGCTTGTTTATCAAGTCAAAAAATTTAAATTTTTTTTGCTTGTCTTGCAAAATGCTCTCAGACCAAGTTACTTGCAATCCAAGGTATTACTGTAAACTGAAGCTCAATCCAGACAAGATGGAGGGCCTGTTGGTCATTAGACAGGCCACTCCCACTGAAGGATCAGTATGCATATTGGGATGATCTTCGATCCAGAGCTGCTCCTGAATGGTCCTGAATGGTCAGTTGGCAGCAGTAGCCAGGAGTGACTTTGCCCAGCTTCAGCTGGTGTAGCAGCTGCATTATTTCCTTCGGGAGCAGAACTGGCCACAGTGATCCGTGCCTTAATCACCTCACATCTAGATTACTGTAATGAACTCTACATGGGCCTGCTCTTGAAGAGTGTTTGGAAAATACAGCTAGTGCAAAACGTAGTGGCCCGATGTTGTCTGGTACATACAATATAGACCACAATTCCAGTCTAAAAACCAAGCCCAATTCAAGGTGCTGGTTCTCACCTATAGAGTTCTAAATGGCTTGGGGCCAGGGTATCTCCTCCTCCTGTATGAACCTGCCTGGAGCCTTCACTCATCCCCTGAGACCCTGTTATGTGACCCATGAGGCTACTGAGGAATCAAGACAGAGCCTTTTATGTAGCAGCATCCCGTTGTGGAACACTATCCCAAGGGAGCTTAGGTTGCCTCCCTTGCTATTGGCTTTAGACAGCTGGTAAAAAAAGATATTGTTTAGCCAAGCCACCCGTACTGGGTTGGGAGCTGTTTATTTCTTTTATTGTTGTGGTTCTATTTTTGCTTTTAATTTATTTGTTTTTCTGATTGTTTTAATTAAGTTTCTGTTTTAATCTTGGTTTTATGGCCTTGAGTACCATTTTTCATGGAAAGGTGGGATGTAAACCAAATAAATAAATAAATACAATTAATACTCCTCCTTGATTTCAGAGTGTTCTCACACTTTATTGTAATGTCTGTATTTTATCTGCCTTGTTTCAGCTTTTTGTGATTTTTATACTTTTTCTTTTTATGGCTTTAATGTAAGTCACCTTGAACATTCATAAGGGGAGCAGCAATTCCAAAATAAATTAAATAATAAAATGAGCAGTAGTGACCAGTACACTGGAGCAGAAGCTGAGCATGGCATCTGCATCCACTACCTGCCACGGGAGGACAGAGAATGAGGGGAAAGGGTGGCCTGTGGGCATTATTTGCAACATGTTCAGAGTGCTCTTACGGTCTGTGCCAACCACTTCTGACGTGAAATTTTGACCCAAATTCTATTTTGTGTATCATTTGGCAGTAATGCTAAATCAGAGGATATGCATAAAATTATTTTAAAGAGTCTAGATTAAATCAAGCCAAAGTTTAAAGGAACTGGCTAAATTTAGCCTAGAGGAAAATATTGTCCTTGAGATGCAAGTGTGAGCTACAATGATATAATCCACTAATTTTCTTGCTTACATGCCTGATGACCTTGAAGATTATGAGGACTTCCTGCTGGCACAGGCTAATGCTTTCCCCCTAGACGTACTCTGGGAATTTCTTTTGAAAATGTACGTGACAAGCCTCCCTATCTACCCATCTGTAAAATGGAGACTAACACAACACCTTATAAGAGAAATTGGACCAAGTACTTTTGGAGATGTAAAGTGAAGTTTTCATATATTTTTTTAAGCTACCTATGAGATTCCCATGCACATTACCCAATATATTCACTAGTAACCATGTCTTCATAATACTTGGCCTCAATCCAGAGAAAGATAGTTGCATTTAAGTCCCATTGATTTCAATGAAACCTAAGTTAGTCATTGGTTAACTTCTGATTTTAATAGACATGATTATCTTTCTTTGGATTCAGGTCCTTGTGCGTATTCAACAGCTTGTTACAAAAGGATTAGCAGCTTGTCATTCCAGATATAACTACCTAAACACTTTTCATGCAGTAATTTCCATACAACTTTTTTTTTTCAGTGAGCCCATTGGTTTCCATAAATGGAGTGATTGCTGGTTGTCCTGGTGGATAACTTATGCCAGAGAATGGGCAGGGGGAGCGCAATACTGTTGGTTCTCCTGAACCTCTTATCAGCTTTTGATACCACTGATTATGGTGTCCTTTTGGGCTGCCTGGATGGGCTAGGACTTGGAGGCATGTGGCTGAGGTCCTTCCTGGAAGGATGGGTCCAGAAGGTGGTGGTGCCCAGAATCTACTGTTCTACCCCATGTCCATTGGCTTTTTGGATGTCTCAGGGTGTGAGTTGAGCCAGGGAAAAGGTAGGGCGAGCAGAGCTCAGGGGGTCGAGCCGGACTTTCACCCCCCAATCGAGCTCCACACACATCCCTACGTAAGTCACTAAAAAGACTGGAAGCCAAACACCCATCTCCTTTTTGCAAACAACTCCTGCCTGCCAAAAGAAAAACTATCCTCCAAGACTTTGCTTCCCCTCCCCCAGTTTGTTTCAAATTCTCATTGCTTCTTATTGCTGTTGCCCCTGTCATAATAAAGAGCACCCCAAAGCATCATCTTGCAAGGTTTAATTTTCCCCTGCTCTTGTTCCTATGGATACACACAATTCAATTTACAAGAGAATTGCAATATTATCTGAAGATTACTGGGGCATAATACAGTTTCTAAAAGAAAATGTATGTCTGCCTGGTCCTGCTCTGTCATCCTCCCCATCCCAGACTCAACGGATTTAGATGCACAGGCTGCCTGCATTGTACCCAATTTGTTTTCTGTATAGTCATATTTGTAGGACTTTGCTGCCACTGTTTATACTAAAGATATTTTCCCAGAAACATTCCAAGCAGCGATAGCTTTTGTTCCAGAACTGTGATGGGTTCGCATTAGCTGTCCTAGTCATCACAAGGTAGCTTTGGCAAGGCTATTTATAATGTTGTTGATGTGCGGCTATGCTTAATATGGAATAGATGTACATAATAACAAGCAAGTCATTTCCCTGTCTTTGAAATAGACATATGAATCAGTTATATCACATGGCTGCATAGGTAGCAGCAGGGAGAAAATGTACTGCGCAGCCGACCCATAGGTAGAAAATAAAAGTTCTGCTAGATCAGACCAAAGTTCCATCTAGTACAGTATCCAATTTCCCACAGATGTCTCTGGCAAGTCCACAAACACGGTATGAAAGCAATAGCCCTCTCCCATCATTGCTTCTTCCAGGAGCTAGTATTCAATAGCAAACTGCCTCAGAATGTAGTGGTTCCATATGGCTCTCATGACTAGTAGGCATGGATAGACCTATCCTCCATAAATATGTGTGATCCCTTTTAAAGCCATCTAGGCAAACAGCACTCACCAGGTCTTGTGGTACCAAATAACAGGACAGGCAATGTAGATTTGGGGATCGGTGTGTGTGTGAATATCAATATACTGGGCTAGATGGACCCATGGACTCAGTACAAGGTATCTTCCTATGTTCCTAATATATTGGGACCCCCAATGATGTCAGGACAGTCTTGAACCATAGTGTTGGCCATTGTCATGATCCCCTGCAAACTGGCAAAGCTGTCATGCCAGCTTTCCCTGTACTAGCTGAGGCAGAGACCTCCATTTGATGTACACCACCCAGTCACATCTTTCCCTGGGCTTTTGAATCCACAGCCAGGAGTCCTTTGTGAAATAACCCAGTCTGACAGAGCTGGGCAAAAGCATCACTTTCTTTTAATTAACACCTTGCTGGCTTCATCTCTCAGTCCAGCAAGGTGAGAACCAGCATCTTCCTGCCTGCGTGACTTGATGCCCATTGGTCAATTCCATAGGGGCTGTCAATCAAAGTAATCTCCAACCAAGCCTAATTAATGGACTAGGTTTCTTTGGCACTGGGATCCACCGTCGTCACCTGGACAGGCTGTTAAGCCGAAACCACAGCACCCCTTCCAGGCAAGAAGGAGGTGTGCCCTGTGCTCCCCAGTGTCCTCTATGTACAAGTAAGTTATTTCCTAGAGTTCAGTGTAGGTTAGCTAGATTCATCTTATGGCTTTCTTTTTCTTTTTAACTAGTATCCTTGCTTCTCTTCTTGCCTTTTCCGATATTCTCTTTACTAAACATTCTCTCTTAATTTCAATGACAGGTTTGGAGTGCGGATTTCTGATCAAGCCTCAAGGGAGAGGGTTTTCTCCCCTTATTTGGCCTTACCACTTAGCAATACTACCAGAATATTTGGATTCATGCCTATGGGAGGCGGAAAACCAGACACAGGCTGTGGGTTCGCACAGCCAAGCACAGCTAAAGTCTTCTCCCCAATCCAAGATTTAAAAAATAGAATAAGACACATCAATAAAATAAGCAATAAACAGCATGCACTAGTTAAAAGCGGTTTCAGGAAAACTAAAGTCAGCTTAAAGGCCAAAAGCCTGCTTGAATAGGAATGTCTTTGCTTGGTGGCACATCGAAGATGAAACTAATCTGGCATCCCTTGGCAGGTGAATTCCAGAGACTGGGGGCAGCCAGCCACTATGAAGGCCTCTCTCTTGCATTTCTACCAAGCATGCAATAGATGGTGGTGAGAAAGAGAGAAAAGCATCTCCCGTACTGACTATATGAACAGTGGCAGAGCTGAGTCTCCAGTCTCAGTATGCTATATCCAGCTAATACAGTGCGCCAATACCTTGGCCCCTGCCAAAATGTATCTATCTATGAAAGCTAGTTACCGAGGGTTTTTTCCCCCATACTCCAGCATCACACTCTAGTGTACTCAAGAAACAGACTGATGATAGCCTGAATCACATGAAGGCCTGCAACTATGCAGATGGGAGCAGATATCCTGCTCCATGGCCTAGATCACTTGAGCCTCACTCCCATGTACAGCCGTCTCCTATAAGAGCAAGTTTGCCATTCTATCCTATGGAGAAAAGTAAAACACTGGATACTGTTATAGTGAAGGCAAAAAACAGTGTGGCGAGTGAAGCAGTTGACTAGTCTGAACAAACCCACTGGCTATCACTGGAGGGCAACTGACTGAGGGGAGAGGGTGAATGCCTGCCCTTATCTGTAAGTGCCAGAAAGTCCTCGTAGGGTGGCCATCTCTTTTATATAGGACAGTCCTGTATTTGAAAGCATCTTCAATTTGAAGAGCTGCCCTGTCCAAGTCTGGTTTTAAGATAATGAGTCATAAGAAGAGCCCTGCTGGATCAGACCAAGGTCTATCTAGCCCAGCATTCTGTTCGCCGAGTGGCCTACCAGCTGCCCACAGGATCCCACGAGCAGGACATGAGTGCAACAGCACTTTCCTGCTCATTTCCCCCAGCAACTGGTATACAGGGGCATACTGCCTCTGATATGAGAGGCAGCATATAGCCATCAGGGATAGTAGCCATTGATAGCTTTATCGTCCATAAATTTGTCTAATCCCCTTTTAAAGCCATCTAAATCCATCACTGCATCACTGCAGCCATCACTGCATCTTGTGGTAGCAAATTCCACAGTTTAAACTATGTGCTGTGTGAACTGTTGCCCACACAACACCCGGGCAGCAGGCAGAACAGGCAAGTACACAAGTCACCCGATCACAGCCTTCCACAGTACGGCGAGGTGTATTCTATTTCTATTGTAATAATTAATTATAAATTTGCATCTATGCATACCAAGTAGCATATGCAACTGTTATGCAAATCACTGCCCTCTTTTTGGGTGATGCATGTTCTCTTTTTTTGCGATTCATCATAAGTGGCCACCAGAGAAAGCTGTGGAGGTGGCAAAGAACCCTTCAATCAGGCCCCCAAAGCAGACAGTTCCTGACAGAATAGCCTGTCCTGCTGGCATCAGCAGTCCACCAGGGGCAGCAGAGTCAGCAACCATGCACTGATTGAGACAAGCTCTTCCTCCACTGCTACCTCCTGGTACTGAAGGGGAACGAAAGAAATTCGTCATCCTCTTGGATTCTGCCACAGCAGTGGCCAGCATCTCCAACCAAGCCGCCACCGCTGGTAAACCAGTCCTCCATGACAGTGTATGGCAACTTGTGGACCTCCAGATGTTTTGGTCTACAACTCCCATGATCCCTCACCACTGGCTGGGGCTGTTGGAAGTTGTAAGCCAAGAAATCTGGAGGGCCACAAATTGCCCACCTCTGCTGTACAGCATGGACATCATTCTATTCTATTCTATTAAGAAAATTACAATTCTCAGGGTGGCTTGAAACAATTTGAAATTATTCATGTAAAATGGAACAAATAAGATACCATAATAATTATGACCACACCATAAAGCCTTACAAAATATAGATGAGGAGCAGTAGATTTTTAAAAAATGGGATCGCCTTATTAAAAGTACAGGTGATTAAATTGACAGGCACCCCACAAATACCTGTATTTTTCCAGTGCAGTATGCATTTTGTGATCCGTACCGTGTAGATCTCCATACAGCTTTCTGTCTGTGGCATTCTTCAAGATTGCAGGCTGCACGATCTGCAACTTGGCATGATGTAGATCCATTTTAAGGCTTCATTTAGCCTGATCTATACAGGCACCTGCATCTTCCTGGGCAAAACATGGACTATGTCAGCTCATTTCTATCTCAGAAAGGTTGTGCCGTGTTTTCCTTCCATTAGGAAGCTGCATCTGGGACAGACTGTGAGGGAGGCATAAATAATAGAAGATCCTTAATCAAGAGGAAGCATGTGGGGATATATGTGTGGTGGAGGAGGTATATATGCTAAAGCAAGGGTGAGCAACATGAAGCCATGGGCAACATGCAGCCCTCACTGATCCCCCAACCCCAAAATTCATGGTGGTGGTAAAACAACAACAACCCTATGGTGAGTTACCATTACAGAATGGTAAATCGGTGAAATTTAGCTTGAGAACAAATTCCATAGAAGTTTTCAACCAAATTTCAGTGGCAAGTCACCAGCTGTTTTTTGCCACCAATGTTCAGAATTCTCCCCTTTACCTTGCTGTTTCTCTCCACTCCTAGCTCTAGCCTCATTCTTTCTCTCCCCTCTACCCCTTTGCCTTGCTATTTCCACCTCCCACCCAGCCTCTAGCCTCACTATTTCCCCCTCTCTCACCACCTCTTTTGACTAGCCAGGCCCCCAAGGCAGTCACTATGTGACTAGCCACATCCTCCATGGGAGCCATTTTGTGGTGGTACTCACAGCAGTTTCTTAAATTCCCAAATGTGCCCACAAGTCCAAAAAGGTTGGGGACCCCTGATCTAGTCACTGGATTCTAGTGGCTCCCCCGGGCTTCAGACAGGAGTCTTTCCCTGCTCTACTAGGGGTGCATCCACATGAAGGGCTCCTACGTAGCACAACCAGTCAGAAGGCATTGTGCAGAGATTCCATCTTTTATTTATTTATTTGTTGTATTTATGAATCACCCATCTGGCTGGCAAACCGGCCACTCTGGGCGATGTACAACATGATAAAATATAAAATACAGTTAAAACAGTATTAAATTTTCCCCCCCTCCTTAATGAATTTTTTGTGGTAAGAAAAAAGACAGAAGTGATGGGGAAACATGGGAGGGTTGCAACTAGAAAATGACTATGCCTGGATCCCCTGTAAAATTCCATGAATGAGACAGGGTAATTGCACAATAAAAGCCTTGTCTAGAAACAATTCTGGAGGTGTCAATGGTAGAACCCGAGACCTTTTTTATGCAAAGCATGTGCTCCACCACTGATCTATGGCCTTTTCTCAAGTGGTATCCTCCACCTGTAGTCTAAAGTGATACTGTCCATTCTACTACCTTATTCTGCATTTGTAGACCCAACCTCAGTGTTGCGCACAATTTAGTCATCATTGCAACATTCAGTGGTAGTTCTGTGCATTTATTTATTTCACCTGTATTAATGTTTCTTGGCCACTTTTCCACTTGTAGGCCTTCAAAGCAGCCAATGAAGTTAGAAATAAATACAAATGCACTGTAAAACAAACTTGCAAGTGCAATACAGCAGAAAGCCAGGTTACAGAATAAAAGAACACCATAAAGAACCACAAACAGAAATAAATCCATCAAGGCCCAATGAAATAAATCAGTCTTAACTTTCTGAGAGAACTGGAAATGTAGGCACAACCTAGATAGATGCAGGTTGTCAAGTAACACTTTCTTTTCCTCCACGGCAGATATAATTGCTTAGACATCCTTGTCAAATAGAGTATCTGTCATACTCTCTCACTCATTACAAGGTTATGTGGCAAACCAGTTCCTAGCATGGAGTATAGTAAGGGAAAATCAGTGAATACAGGAATGTTTACAAAAGGATTAATTTGTGGCATAAAGAACAAAATAGAAGTAAAGTATTTATTGTGAGTGTGCTGACAGGAATGGAACTGGATGCAATTGCCTCAAGGAAAGAGAAATCAGGATAAATACACACAATAACACAGCTCATTTTGTCAGCCATTACCATAAACCAATATTCCAGACTTCACTTACCCCATTGCTGTTGTGAGGTGTGACTCTCAGCACATGATACACCCATGATACTGGGTGAGGCCTTTCTAGGAATAATTCAGCTATCATAAAATGCTGCTTTATCCCCACTGCTGCTCTGCTTTAACAACATTAGCTTTTATGCAGGGTTCTTGAAGAGTCATTAAAGTTACATTTAATCACTTACCAAAGCACAGCACATTGACTGAAAGCATTCTAAATATGCCATAAATACTTAAAGTCATTTGGGGCTTAAATTTCTTGGATGATTAGCTATCCCAGTGTCATGCCCAGGAACAATGCCCCAGAGACGAGTTAGTGGATAAAGTGGCAGTTTCGGGAACTCTGGGGGAAAGTGACCATGTTATACTTGAGTTCTTGATTCTAACAGAAGCAAAAGCTGAGTGTAGCCAAACACGTACCCTGGATTTTAGGAAAGCCAATTTTAACAAACTCAGAACAATGATTAGTAAGATCCCATGGCATGTGACTCTCACGAGAAAGGGAGCCCAGGAGGGGTGGGAGTTTTTTAAAAAAGGAAATTTTAAAGGCACAATTGCAAACAATTCCCACAAGGAAAAAAGGCAGAGGGCAACAGAAGAAGCCAATGTGGCTTCACAATAAACTCAAAGATGACCTGAAAACAAAAAGGACACGTATAGGAAGTGGAAGGAAGGACAGGCTACAAGGGAAGAGTACAGGCAGGTAGCACAGAACTGCAGGAATAGTGTCAGGAAGGCTAAAGCTGAGAATGAGCTAAGGTTAGCGAGGAATGCTAAAAGCAACAAAAAAGCTTTCTTCAGATACATGCACAGTAAAAGACAGAAGAAAGAACTGGTGGTTCAACTACGCAATGAGGATGGCAAATTGATAACAGAAGACAAAGAAAAGGCAGAAGTGTTCAATTCCTACTTCGGCTCGGTCTTCTCCCAAAAGAGGGTCTATGACCCCCCTGGCAAACCTGAAGTGCAGACTGAAGGGGCAGAATTGCAGCTTGAGATTGATAGGCAAATGGTCAAGGAGCACCTGATTACTCTGAACGAGTTTAAATCTCCAGGGCCTGATGAGCTGCATCCTAGAGTAATAAAGGAACTGGCAGAAGAACTCTCAGAACCACTGTCTATTATCTTTGAGAAATCATGGAGGACAGGTGAAGTGCCAGACGACTGGAGGAGGGCAAATGTTGTTCCCATCTTCAAAAAGGGCAAGAAGGAGGAACCTGGGAACTATAGGCCAGTCAGTCTGACATCAATCCCTGGGAAGATTTTTGAGCAGATTATAAAGAAGTCAGTCTGCAAGCACCTTGAAAACAATGCAGTGATTACTAGAAGCCAGCATGGATTTGTCAAGAACAAATCCTGTCAGACTAATCTGATCTCATTTTTTGATCGGGTAACCTCCCTTGTGGACTGTGGGAATGCTGTGGACATTATATACCTGGACTTCAGCAAAGCTTTCGACAAAGTGCCTCATGATATCCTGATTAGTAAGCTAGCTAAGAGTGGGCTAGATGGAACAACTATCAGGTGGATCCACAATTGGCTAAAGAATCGGACTCAAAGAGTGCTTATCAATGGTTCCTTCTCAAACTGGGGAGAGGTAACGAGCGGGGTACCACAGGGCTCGGTCCTGGGCCCGGTGCTCTTCAACATTTTTATTAATGACTTGGATGAGGAGGTACAGGGAATGCTTATCAAATTTGCAGATGACACAAAGTTGGGTGGAACAGCTAATACTCTGGAAGACAGAAACAAAATCCAAAGTGACCTCGATAGGCTGGAGCGCTGGGCCGAAAACAACAGAATGAAATTTAATAGGGATAAATGCCAAGTGTTGCACCTAGGGAGAGGAAACCAAATGCAGAGTTACAGAATGGGGGACACTTGACTCAACAATACTACAAGTGAGAAGGATCTTGGAATTGTGGTAGATCACAAACTGAATATGAGCCAGCAATGCGATGTGGCTGCAAAGAAGGCAAATGCAATTTTGGGCTGTATTAATAGAAGTATAGCTTCCAAATCGCGGGAAGTGGTAATTCCCCTTTACTCGGCACTGGTTAGGCCTCATCTTGAGTACTGCGTCCAGTTCTGGGCACCTCACTTTAAGAAGGACATAGACAAACTGGAGAGGGTTCAGAGGAGGGCAACAAGGATGATAAAGGGACTGGAAACAAGGCCCTATGAGGAGAGACTGAAAGAACTGGGCATGTTTAGCCTTCAGAAGAGGAGACTGAGGGGAGATATGATCGCACTCTTCCAGTATTTGAAGGGATGTCACACAGAGGAGGGCAAAGATCTCTTCTCGGTCATCCCAGTTTGCAGGACACGGAATAATGGGCTCAAGTTACAGGAACCTAGATTCCACCTAAACATCAGGAAAAATTTCCTGACTGTCAGAGCAATAAGACAATGGAATCAACTACCTAGGGAAATTGTGGGCTCTCCCACTATGGAGGCATTCAAGGTGCAGCTGGACAGACATCTGTCAGAGATGCTTTGACCTAGATTCCTGCATTGAGCAGGGGGTTGGACTCGATGGCCTTGTAGGCCCCTTCCAACTCTACTTTTCTATGATTCTATGATTCTATGAACAAGAGCCCCAGCAACAGCGACTCCAAGGAGGCATCAGAACCAGTCCTCAGTTCTTCTGAACTGGGGCCCTCTATCTTGGATCCACATCTTGTTCATGGTCCCCTCTGAGGAGTGGACCTTGGATGCCTCTTGTGAACATCAATACCCTGAGGAGTATTCCCCCAACCTGTTGTGCCTCCAGTAGGTCAGACAGAGACCAGCCGTGCCGGAGTGTGTTTGGGGTGGGGCCAGGCTAAATGCAGCCTGACCCAGCGGGGCAGCCTTACCAATCAGCGCCTGCTCAAAAGGCAGGTCCCAAACACACTCAGATGCTGGAAGCAATTGTTTGTTTGTTAATACAGCTACAGCCAGATGCTCCTGACATTCCAGACCTCAGACTTGTACCTTTGAACCTTGGAACGACCTTGACCACAACTTTGCCTTATCCCGAACTGGTTTACGTTTGCTGTATTTTGGAATGATATATTTTGGCTTCGACCCTCGGACTGTGATAACGACCATGGCTTATCTTGGAACTGGACAGATTTATGACACAACCTGCTCCTCAAACCCACACACACACCCAGGAGAGTTCAGCAACTACAGAAAAGGGCCCTGGCCCTGTAATAGCCACACTTGAGGGAGTGGAGCTTCCAGAAAGCCTCTCTTGGCCCAGCTATAAAACCCTGTCAGTTACTCCAGGTCACTTCTGGGGTAACCCATCTGTATTGCAGCTGCAGGATTGCTCTCCATGATCTACAAACCTCTAGTTGGTAGTACCAGCGGTACTGGTTATGGTCCTGAATCAACTCCTGTCAACTGCTTCACATTGTGCCCCCTCACCTGAGCTGTTGTCTATCTAGCCAATCGACTCCTTGATGCAGCATGACATCCAGCATTCCCTGGGGCTTGTCAAAAGGGCACTCCTGCGGCAATGGGAGCCTGCTTGTGTTGTATGATTCTAGTATGGCTATACATAAGGGAAGAGTCTAATATTTTATTTCTTTAAAGTATTTATCCCACCTTTTTTCATTTTTCTCGAATGAAGCGTAGAGTGTTCGAGGATCGGGATATCTGTAGGGAGACCAAAACGCTGGTTTATGAAGCCATTGTATTACCAAATTTATTGTATGCCTGCGAAAACATGGACTATCTACAAATGTCATTTCCATCTCCTTGAAAGATTTCGTCAACGTTGCCTCCGGAAAATCCTGCGAATTACTTGGGAAGACAGGCGAACAAATGTCAGTGTCCTAGAAGTAGCAAAGGCTACTAGCGTTGAAACAATGATCCTTCAACGCCAACTTCAGTGGACCGGTCATGTTGTTCGAATGTCTGACTGCCGTCTCCCAAAGCAGTTACTTTATTCCAAAGAATACCAACTCAAGGATGGAAAGCGGAATATTGGTGGTCAGTATAAGAGTTTTAAAGATGTTCTTAAGACTAATCTAAAAAAAATGCAATATAAACATCGAGAACTGGAAAGCTCTGGCCCATGAACGCTTTAACTGGAGGTTGGCCTTTCACAAAGGTTTTATTTATTTATTTATTTATTTATTTATTTATTATATTTATACCCCGCCTTTCTTCCTGCAAGGAACCCAAGGCAGCTTACATCCTCCTCTCCATTTCATCCTCACAACAACCCTGTGAGGTAGGTTAGGCTGAGAGTCAGTGACTGGCCCAAAGTCACCCAGTGAGTTTCATGGCCGAGCGGGGACTTTGAAGAAGCCCGAGTGCAAGGTGAAAGGGAGAAATGTGCTAAGCGAAAAGCACGTCAAACGAATCCTTTACAGGACCATCTTCCATCTGGTAACCTGTGTCCTCACTGTGGGAAGCTGTGTGGATCTAGAACCTGAGGAGGGGGAATCAGAACCCTGGGTCATGATACAATCTGGATGCAGCAACCAGAACCCCCCCCCTTGTTCTCACCAAATGTGAGTTTGGAGGCCAGAGGAGGGCCTCTGCAGATGATCTTAATGTGTGGGCAGACTCATGTGAGAAGAGGCAGTCCTTCGGATATCCTGGGGTCCACTCCTGAACCATATAGTGTAGTCTCCTCCAACCTGGTGCCCTCCAGATGAGTTGGATAACAAATGCCATCATCCCCAGCCAGTATGTTTTGGAAAGGCTGATATAGTGCTTTAAAGGTCAGACCTAGCATGTTGAATTGGGCCCAGAAACAAATAGGGAACACTAACATTTACTGCACTGATTAGAATGTTTGGAAATGATTCTCATACATACATGCTTGTACAAAAGTGTTGCTATTCGGGCAATACTTGATTTATTCATTTACTTACTACATTTCGATACTGCACCATATTTCCGTATGGAGATTCTGGAGCAGTGAACAATAAAAAGATAAAACAGATAATAGGAATAAAACTACCGTATGTTAAAACAGAATCAATAAAAACCATGGCTAATCAAGGCTTCCTGAAATAAAGATGTTTTCAGCAGGTGCCAAAAACAATACAATGTTGGTGCCTGCCTGACCTCCAGATGCAGGGACTTCCACAGAGAGGGAGCCACCACACTGAAGGCTCTACTCTGAGTGGACTGCAGCTGTGCCATAGGTCCATGTGGAACCACCAGGAGCATGCCATCCGATGACCTCAGTGACTGGGCAGGTTGGTAAGGGGGAAGGTGCGCTCTCAAGTATCCTGGTCCCATGTTGTTTAGGGCCTTTATACACTAGTACCAAAACCTTAAACCTGGAACTGTAGCAAATACTTTAATGAGCAAGATCCAAGAGTTCTGTGGATCTTTATTAATGTGATGTCCCATTTTGACATGGGATTTCCCCACCCCAGCCCTATTTTCCTTCTGCTATAATTTCTGGCCTTGTTTTCTCCTGTGAACAGATTCTGAAGCCCTGAGCTGACTAAAACTGTCTGTCTTCCCTACATACATCCCTTTCTGGTACAGTGAATGACAGAGGCATTGTTTAAGATCCATCTACCAGTCTATATTTAGCATTTTTTTTCTGATTAAGTTTTGTTGCAGAAGAACAAATTGTGTTGCTCATCGGCATGTGCTCTACCACAGAAAAAGCATTTCAAACAAAGGAAGTATAATAAGTGCTGTAATTACATAAAATGCAAATAATCAAATCACATCAAAGCTATTAGCAAAAACAATTAGTGCTAAATTACGAAAGCTTGACAATTAGTGACAGGATGCAGACATTTCAGCCTACTCCATATTTCACTTATGGCTTCCCTCCTCCATGTTAGAATGTCAAGACAAAGAATGTATTCTGAGGTCCTCTTATGCAGGGACACTGAAATGTCTATGCACTTATCTACACTACAGACACAATTGGCATTGCTTATCCCCAGGAAACCCTGGGAATTGTAGTTTTGTGTAGGACAAGAGGCTAGGGATTTCTGATACAGAGTTCTGAGCACTTCAGAGGACTATAATTCCCACGACAATTGGATGACGTAGAGCTATGAGAGCAGAAGTGGTAAAAAATTGATATGTACATAGATATTCCCTAACACATGTGTCTGCCTTTCTGCCAAGATGTTTGAACTGATGTATCTGGTTAAGAAAGACTAAGCTGATAAGAGTCTAGGGAGACTGAGAATAGGGCACTGTAAGTGTATTGTTCAGGCTAGAACCAAACAGTGACATGCAAGTACATATGGGCACTCAGGGATCAGCAAAAATTAATGAATACTGTGAGAAACAAGGCCTTGTTTCTCAAAGTGCTCATTGACTATGGAAAAGAAACAGGGCCTCCTGAGATATTCATCAGATCAAGCAGTAGATCCATGGCATGAATGACAACTATTAATCCATGAATCCAGGGCCGGCGCTACCGCTAGGCAAACTAGGCGGTTGCCTAGGGTGCGTGGCTGAAGAGGGCGCAGAAACGCTGCACTCCTCTTCGCTGCCGCCGCCACGCCCCCCCTGCCGGGCCTCCTCCCCCGCCGCCCCGCCCGCCCGCCCGCCGAAGCCGCCGCCGCACCTCCCCCGCCTGCCAAAGCTGCCGAAGCGCCTCCCCCACCCGCCGAAGCTGCCGCCGCACCTCCCCCACCCACCGAAGCCACCGAAGCCGCCCCCTCCCCTACGCCTCCCCCTCCCCTCCCCCTCCCCCACACCTCCCCCCTCCCCCGCGCCTCCCCCCGCTACCTACCTTCTCAGCGTTGCTTCCGGAGCCCCGCCCGCGTTATTTTGGTGGGAGGAACCAGGGCAACAGGGCTTAAACAGCCCTGTTGCCCTGGTTTCCTCGGCAAAAAACAGAGCGCGGGGGTCCCGTCACGTCACTTTTCTTTGGAGGCGGCGGCAGCAGCCAGGGCGGGGGAAGGTAGGTAGGTAGGTGGTGGTGGCGGTGGCGGCGCCGCCGCCGCACGGGGGGGTGTTTGCAGAGCAGGGCTGCTTTGCTCCGGAGCCCCCCCATGGCACGAGAGGGGGGGGCGCAAATTTTATTTCGCCTAGGGTGCCAAACTGCCCTGCACCGGTCCTGCATGAATCTATCATCTCCCCAGACGATACCTTAATGTAATCTGTCTACTGATTTGGGACACTAGTTTGATGACTGCCTGGAGAATGCCTCAAACAGTAGATTCTCAATCTCAGTATATGACTGAAAGTTTATAATTATCTGAGTCTGTTACTAAGCAGTTGCTGGGGAGTATCGCTTGTTTGTTCAGTTGTTCCAGTGTCTGATTTGGTGGTCTGCTCTACCGTGACCCTCGCATGTTATACAGTAATTGCACACTTTAATGTGTTACATGTCTTTATCCTAGCAAGCCTAAATTGTTTGTTGACATCAGTGCCCAACCGGAAGCATTAAACTGTAGCTATGAACTTATACTGTAGCCATAATGTAAGACAGTAATGTTTGTTAAATGAGGTAAGACACAAATTAGAGAAGGAATTAAAGCATTACTCTTCCAACTCCAAAGAGTGCTGTAGCCGATGAAGAAAAAAGGGGAAATTAAGCAACGAAAATATAATTTCTAGCATGACTCTTCAAAAAATAAAAACAAAGACATAGAAATAATCCAGCAGGGTTGTAGGCTAGGATTCAAACCCATGTGCAACTTCAATGGCATTTACACTGGATCAGAGTAGAAGGACTAAATGGGTGCATAAAAGGAGATGAGAGAGAAACTTAGCAGAAATCGGTGCTTAATCTGTTCAGCCTTGTATTGGGTTCTATTCCGCCCTTCAGTTCAAAAGAAGCGTGTTAAATAATAAATAACACAGCTATTTTAGCGTTGCTGAGCCAATTAACACCTCCAGTGGGACAGGAAACAATTGCCCTAATCCCATCCCCAAATGAATACAATCAAAGTGTAATTGTGCAGTTTCATGCTGGAGTCTCCTTTTCAAATTCTGTTTTCCCCCACTGGTTTCTGAATGCTGCCCATTCTAATATCAAAATTCTGTCCATTTTTTTGCATAAAAACTGACCTCTTTGTCCTTTGTTGAAGGCAGCCCACCCTGGACAATGATACTTTCCTCTGACAGGGCTTGAGTGGTGCTAGAAGAAGTGGCTGAATAAAGCAGACTGAATTCAGAAAATGAAGGGCTTGGCAAACTTTACTGAGTCATAAACAGATAGTTCCCTGGCTAAACAGCCCAAAGTATAAAACAGCAGGGCAAATCAGACCAGGATTCTAAAAAAATGAAACCACTACTACTACAGAATATACTGAACACGCTAGTCTATTTATACACATGAAACTCCAACTAAAAGGAAACTTCTTTGGCTCCACCTGGCTGCAAGGCAACATTCTCCCCCTCTTGTGGCTGAAAGGGGATTTGGAGGAAGGCTCATATTATGTTCTCTAAATGATATAAATTGCCTAACAAGTGTAGCTATCTGTGTAGTGTTCTGTGTGGACTTTGGGAAGGCACTACAGGATGGGATTTCTGATGAATCCTAAATAATTTTTCAGGCAAATTAAATCAAAGAGTTCTGTAGCTCTCTGCATGGAATGATGACACCGCATAGCTCTTGCACAGTTGTAGTACATTGGGTAGAAAAAATGACCCATATGACTATTCCATTGGCAAATGGGCTGTTGTTTCTCTAAAGCGATTCTCACAGCTTTTCAGGTCCTTATTAAGGGTCATTATTCCATATGTGCCTATTAAGGATAATTACTGCGTGCATTATATTAATGTGGAGAGAGTGGATATTCCCAAATGGTAACAAAAACTTGAATGATAATAAACATGGGACACCCCCCCCACACACACACACAAAACCTTAGATATGGATTAAAATTCAAATGATTTCAATAAACTGGAGCTGATAGGTAAATTGGGCAAAGAGCAAGAACTAAACTCAAGATGGGGGATGATCAGCTAATTGGCAGTACTTACCAAAAGTGTCTGATAGTGACTGGGTTCACACAGCATGCTAAGCCATGGTGGCTTATGAGTCATAGATTTCATAGCTCATAGAGTTGGAAGGAGCCTACGAGGCCATCGAGTCCAACCCCCTGCTCAATGCAGGAAACTAGAGGAGGGGTCTCCCATCCAAGTAATAACCAGGCCTGACCCTGCTTAGCTTTCCACACTCAGACAAGCTGAGCCAGCGTAAGCCACAGGCCTGTATGTTTGTTTCAGAGTGACTTGTCATGTTGTCTGAACCCAGCAGCATGGTTTGTTAACCACCCACAAGCCACTCTGGCTTATAAGCCAACATGGCTTATTGTGTTGTGTGAACCCAGTCATTTGGCTGGGTTTGCATGATCACCAGGGAAAAGAAGTCACTGGTGGCTTCTTTTCCCTGCCCCTGTGCATACCTGTTGCAGCACCACGCAATTTGCCTAATTACCCTCGCAGCACATGGCTTGCCATGTCATCAAAATCCAGAGAGGTGCACGGCAGGGGGTGGCTTCCAAACCACCCCAGAATCCTACAACAAGCCATGGTTCTGGGGTGGTTTGGAAGCCATCCCTGCCACACACCTCACCAGGTCTGGATGACATGGCAAGCCGCGTGCTGCAAGGATAATTAGACAAATCACATGGCATGCAACTGACACGTGCACTCGCGCAGGGACAGGGAAAAGAAGCCATGTGATCATGCAAACCCGGCCATTGTAATGGAACAGCCTGAACATGAGTTCCGCAGCAGGTTAAACTAGATCAGGGGTGCAGAACCTCAGGCCTGGGGGGGGGGCAAATCTGGCCCTCCTGGGGTCCCAATCCAGCCTTCTGGGGATCCTCAGATGGCCATGCCCCTTTCCCCTGACCACCTGCAGTTTGATGGTTACCCAGGTTTTTTGCGGTTTTTCTCCCATTCAAAAGGTTGAAATGCCTCTCCTAAGGCTTAGTTACTGGCAATAAGAGCTTTGCTGCTGGCAAGAAGAGCTTTAAGGTTCAACACCCCTGGACTAGATGGTCTGTAGGGTCACTTCTAACACTGACTGATTTTATCAATTTGTTTTGACTTGCAGCTGACCCTATCAAGGAATATTGTTGCTATTTTATATCGAACAGCCAGATAGTTGTCCTCAAAAGGTTGACAAGCTAATTAAAAAAGGGAAGACAAAAGGCTTGACATAGAAAACAGTGGATTTCTTGGGGGGGAATAGGATTGGATTAAAAATTATTAAATTGGGATTAGCTAGTGTCACAGTGAAGAGGTAGGCAGAAAAGAAAAGCACACACACACGTAACCATAGTATAGATATCCATGAACAACGTTGATTAATATCTGGGGACTGTGGAACTCCTTGAGCCTGTCAAGATGGGCCGGGGGGGGGGTAGGGGATCTGTGGAAGGCCTAATGACTGATGAGTCACTATATGAACGTTGCTTCTGAAATACGAACAGCAAAGTGAGCACTCCTCGAGGAATTGCCCCTTTGTTTGCAGATTCAAGCACATTTAGATTCTCATGAATTTGTCTAAATTAATATATTTTCAGCTCTTGGGCTGCACACAAAGTTGTGTATCAAGGGCTATATGTCTGCAAAAATCCGGTGACTCTCTCTATCCCTAATGGGATTTGATTTGCACTTTTGCAGGAAATCACAGCCAGACTGAGAACATTTCCTCCACTTCTGGGGAGGTGACACAAGCTGTATAAAATACTTAGTTCCAGTGCGAGAAGGTAATGACTTGTGTCTGAGTCTCTAGTTGGGCTCAAAAAATGATGATGAAGTGATGATGCTTCCCTTTGAAAGATCACACAGCTGAGATGAATCAAGCTTTTCCTCATCACACATCCAAACAGCAAACAGGTGGCTCAGATTAAAAATGCTCTCAGGACGATCACTGCTTGTTTGTTTAATTCTCTGTGCTGGAGGCAAGCAATCTCACACATTCCATCCCCTTCTTGAATAAGGCCCTTTTAAGCATTTCTCAGTTTGAGTTCTCCCTCTGGCTCTCCACCTGCTTCATTGTTTGCGACTTGCCCTTTTATTCACATTTTTTAAAAAAAATCTCCTTCCCTCCTGTGACAAGGCCAGCCAGCCAGAAACCATTCGACCATGCCATATTTTCCATTCTGGCAACAACCAGCGTGTTCAAGTCCTTTAAGGCAGGCCATGCTGGCAGGGGCCTATGGGAGTTTAAGTCCAAATCATCTGGAGATCTACCTTCTGCTCACCTCTGCTTTAGGGCACGGGTGGACAGAACATAGATCCGAATCTGCTAGTAGATCTGTCTGGGTGATTTGCAGTAGATTGTCAAGGATTTCTGACTCCAATTGTTTGACATTAGTGCATAGTCTCCAATTTGTCTCCTTCCCTCTCCCTCCAAGATGCTCCAGGTAGATGGGTGAAAAAGCCTGTCTAGCGGAACCTGCAGGGCAGAAGGATGGGGAGCTAAAATGTACTTGGGAGCTAAAATGTTGCCCACCCCTGTACTAAAGGAAGCCAGACCAAACCCAAGATCTGCATAGCATTGCAAAGTTCACAGCAATCCTAAATTGAACCCTCGTAGAGTTGTTGGGGAATTGAAGAGGGAAAAGAAGAAGAATGGAAGAAGATGGAATGGAGCGTGTTGTAGAGGAAACAGTCTCCAATGACAAAAGAAGCCGAGCTGAAAGCAAGTCAGACCGCTGTGTTTCCACTGGACTAGGGCAACGTAGCCTCTCTTGGTGGTGGTGGGACTAAGTGCCACTTGTGAATCATCAAAAAAGAGGACATGCGTCACCAAAAAAGAGGACACCAATTTGCAAAAAAATTGCAGTGGCTAATTTATCTGTATAGATGCAAATTGAGAAATGATTATTATAATTTAAACAGAAATAACAACAACAACAACAACAAATTTAAACAGAAATAACAACAACAACAACAACAACAACAACAGCCTGTGTGGTGTAGTGGTTAGAGTGTTAGACTAGGACTCGGGAGATCCAGGTTCTAGCCCCCGCTCAGCCATGAAGCTCACTGGGTGACTTTGGGCCAGTCACTGACTCTCAGCCTAACCTACCACACAGGGTTGTTGTGAGGAGAAAATGGAGAGGAGGAGGAGGATTATGCAAGCTGCCTTGGGTTCCTTGCAGGAAAACAGGTGGGATATTAAAATAATAAATAAATAAATAAATTTCTATCCTACCCCTTTTCCTCTTGCAAGGAGGAAAAATGCAACACATCTCAACATAGTGTGAAGAACTATGACCGGGTGACCTGTGTGCCTTGCTCAGTCTGCTGTCCAGGTGCTGTTGATGGGCAACTTCAAGGCCCAGCTCTTCTTTCTGATGGTTCTTTATCTTGAAACCGGATTTGGACCGGCAGCCTGTGATGTTATGTTATTTGGGTTTAAATTTAAAGTGTATAGGTGATAAGTATAATGTGTTTTTGTATAGAGCATATATGAAGCATGTATTCCTGCGGTATCTGTGTGTTATGTTAGGTGAATGTGACAGGACGGGCAGGAGGAATGGTGTATTTGCATATGTGACATGATTGGATGAGAGAGTGAGAGAGGGGGGTAAAGCTTGTGTTATATACACAGTGGGCGGTGCTGTTCAGGCAGGTTTTGGGCTTGAAGAGTTTAGAGCAGTGTTCTCCAACCTTGGGTCCCCAGATGTTTTTGGCCTACAACTCCCAGCATGCCCCTGCCAGCATAGCTGGCAGGGGCATGCTGGGAGTTGTAGGCCAAAAACAACTGGGGACCCGAGGTTGGAGAACACTGGTTTAGAGGTTTGAGGGGTGTTTGTGGGGATTTTTGTGTGCAACGTGAAGTGCTGTTTGGGAGTCTCTGAAGCTGACTGGAGAGAGCTGAGCGATTATATTAAGATTGTTAAGAGTTTAGCTAGTGAGTGCAGGGATAGATATTGGGAACAGTTGTTGAGGAAGGATTGGTACTAAGTTAGTACATTACTTAGGATTAACCGAAACTTACTTAATTCTAGAACTGGTATTTTAAAATAAACTTTTCTTTATTATTTGAAACAGCCTGTGTGGGAAGCTGTGCTTATTGTACTGGTCAAAGAGGTATACGGTAGGGATTAGACATCCCAAAAAAGCAGTGTGAGAAGTGTAAGGGTAAGAGTGAGTGGGAAAGAAACCCCCAACCTTGCATAAGCACACCCAGAGATCCCAATAAAGAGGGCAAGCTTGAGGCCCCATGAGGGGTGGGTGTGAGGACTATCTCCTGCAAAAGAGGATATATGGCCACCCTATTAGTGGGACATAAACAGGGCCTCTGATGAAGGTAATAGATTACAGACAAGCTCAAATGGAAGAGGGGGCTTTTCGGAAATCCAAGCTCCAAGCCATTTGGGGCTTGAATTGGGATCAGAAAAAACTGAAAGTCAGTGATGGTATACCGTAGTTGGTTCAAGACCAGTGATATATAGTCTAAGGCTGAAATCCTATATACCCTTACCTGGGTGTAAATCCCACTGAATTCAGTGGGATTCACTTCTGAGTAGACATGCAGAGGGTTGTCCTTTAAGTTAAGAGAAGTTATAGTTTGTTTTAGGGCCAAAGTACATGCTTAATAGGCCACCTGGATCTCTAATCCTAATCGTCCGGGTTTCCCCCCCCCCTTTATTTAATTACCAGTGTGGGGGTCCAATTTTCATGAGGACTGGAGTGTATAGGGAGAGGAAGTTTAACCCTTCCTTCCCCAGCTGCAGTCCCAATGAAAGTTGCCTCCCTTGCACACCTATGAGACTTGGGGCGGGGGGGAACGTTCCCATTGGCGCCAATGGGATTTCTTTATTCTAAGTAGCATACCATCCCACTGCATGCTGCAGCTCCCCAATGAAAACTGAGCCTCCCTGTGCCTGTATATTTCCAAGCCCAATTTAAGGTGCTGGTTTTGACCACTAAAGCCTTATATGGCTCGGGACTGAAATTCCTGACAGAGCACCTCTCCTGGTATGAACCTACAGATATATTACGATCATCATCCAAGGCCCTCTTCTAAGTGTGTCCTCTGAAGGAGCTTTGAAGGATGGCAACAAGGGAGAGGGCCTTTCCAGTGGTAGCCCTCCAATTATGGAACACGACTTTCCCCAGTGAGGTCCGCCTGGCACCAACATTGTCATCCTTTCTGTGCCAGGTTAAGACTTCCCTCTACTTCCTGGCATCTGACAGTATATGATAAATTTTTAACCGGTCCTGGGATTTCTATTGTTGATGATGGGTTTGTTGTAGTTGATTTTGTATGTAAATGGTTTTTATATTATGTTTTATATTGCATTTTAAAGGTTTTAATGATTTGTAAGCCACTCAGGGAGCTTTGGCTGTTGGGTGGTATAGAAATGTAACAAATACTAATACTAATACCAGACGTAGTTTCCTAATACATTAAGTGTTCTGTGTAGTTTGTCCTCAAGTGGAGGCAGTCAGGAAATAAAGACTTCCACTTGGTGGCAGCAGTGAAGACCGCAGGAGGGGGTCCATTACCTGGTGTTCTCCCCTCCTGTCCTTCTTACAGTGCAGCCTACAGCCCTTGCCCCCCAGTAGCACGCAGCCATCCTTGGACTGTTACATTCTTTTCCCAGCTATCCCCCAAACCAAGGATTTTCATAGCCACTAGCCCAAAGTCCAAGGTGGCCTTTTGGACCATTTGTATGTTGAGATAAGCATCCCTTGTAATAACCACAAGGATTTGGGTTCACACCACATGTCACTTTATGGCCATATAAGGCAGGACTGGGCAAACTTTTTTTTCTGTTGAGAGCAGCATTCCCTTGTGGAGACAATCTCTGGGTGTCCACATGTTGGTGGTGGCCGGGGCCGAAGCCAGTGCTCGGTAAGGCCACAGCAGCCAAAAGTGGTTGAGTCACCCCTGACCTCTTTCCACCACTCCCTTTTCTATCTCTCCCTCTTCATTCCCACACAGTGGGCTGCCAGAGAAAGGACAGATTGCTCTTGCCAGAGGTCTGAACAAATCGCATGCAGAGAACTTTGGAAATCACGGCCTCATGAAATTAGGCCAAATGCTGCATGTGGGCCTAGGGTCACAGGTTGTTCACCAGCCCAATATAAGGGAGCATACCAGTGCAATGTCATTGTTACATAACATATTTCCAACCCTTAATAACCCTTTCATGTTCTCCTATTTATTACATTACATTCATCACCCAATTTACTAGGGTTACAACCTATCCATTAAGGTATTTTTCCTATTGGTACGTTTTCGCCACATTCCTTCTTGCCATAAACTGGGTTCCCAACAAGGGGCAGCTGCAGCAAGAACCACAAATCCAGGGATAAGCATAATGGACAAGTCACCTCCATGATTCCAGGAACAGTCCCTGTCCTATTTCAAAAAATTTTAATGGGGTGGGGGAAGGAAGTGACTAATATGCCTTCATCTGCTTATTGAATGGGAAAATATTAAAGTGATAAGCCATCATGTTCAAGATTGCTTATCACAATTATTCGTATACTTGAATAAGAAAGGAAAACAAATCTAAGAACCAGTAACTGATCAATGTAAAAAGTATAGAACACTTACAGAGAATTAATTGGCCTTGACTACAACAACAGTCTTTTTTGCCTGATCATCCCTGTGTGGGGAAGGCTCTAGCCATCCCCTCTGCCCCCCCCCCCCGCCCTGCTTCCAGAGTCCATGGGCAGAACCTCCTCCTAATTTCCCCATCTGTCAAATGGAAATAAATGTAGCTTGCCTCTGGGGTTATGCAGAAAAAACCAAAGATGATAAAGTACTCTTATACAAATGTTTAATATTGTGGAGAGAAGGACCCCTGTAGCAGTCTAAAGCTAATATGTCTTTTTCTATCACAAGATATGAATAAATCCAGAGTCACTGACTCTCAGCCTAACCTACCTCACAGGGTTGTTGTGAGGATAAAATGGAGAGGAGGAGGATTATGTAAGCCACCTTGGGTTCTTTGCAGGAAAAAAGTGGGGTATAAATATAATAAATAAATAAATAAATAAAATGTCCTTGGCCAGTAGCTTCTTATTTTGAATTCTAAAGACATGGGATTGCTTGACTTCACATTAGCAGGAAAAATGGCATCTGCCATCCTTTCCCCTTCCACCACCATCATCTTTGATTTCTAGAGTGCTTAGTGTGTACCAAGCTTATCAATTACTTCCAACTATTAAAGATCCAAGACTGAATTTGTCAGTTTTATTTCATCCTGAATTTGAATTTTTTAAATCTCAAGTTCTTCCCATTCCCTATATGAAGAAATTTGTGAATTTTGGTAAATTCTTATTAAAAACAAATCCTGAAATGAAATTCTCACTCATCTTCTCTGTCCAAATTCAATAGGTACAGCTATTCCCAGCATAGAGATTATCATGCTGTACCTGCCTGCCATAAAGGTGTTAAAGATGAGGAGACTGCCAGAAAATAAAGAGGTGGCAACCCTAATTTGGCACCACAGCTGAATACACGGGGATTCAAACTCAGACTTTAAACAACCAAGCTCTCATGAACCAGGACCTCAAACCATCACCCTTGAAGGATCCTCACCCCTTGTCCTCAAAAGGAGAAGCTCCTAAGTTAACGGTTCAGGGAGGGGACTCAGTTAGAGAAAGAGTTCATGAGGCTTCCATCTTCCCAGTTCTCCAGGAAGTTGACAGGAACCTTCTCCTTGCAGCCAGAAAAGATCACCTTGCCATCCCTGGACTCTGAGGACTCCAGCCATGAAGAGTCTAGCATGCCACAGCCATCCTCACGTTGTTGCAACCTGAGGCTGCTAAAACAGACCAGGTCCCTTTAAGAGAAAACGCCTCAGTCTGTGTGGAGGTGGGGCCAACCAGCCTAAAAGAAGCCAAACCTCTATTTAAGACTCAGTCTTGAACTACTCCTTGTTGGAGCGACAGACAGACAAGACAGACAGACAAACGTACGTGTCCAGCTTCCAGCCCCACCACCACCACTTGGAGCTCTCCAAGGTGCTGCCCTGTTTCCATTCCTGCCTCCCTGAGAAACCAGCCTTGCCCCAAACCTTGGTAAACACCCTACCCATAGTGGAACCCTGTAACCCAGACCTCACCAGCATGCAGCAGCATGAAACCCTCATCACAACAGAGGCCAAACAGAACATAAGCACTGGGCCTAGTTGGACAAATCTGTCAGTTTTGATTTCCTCCACATTTTTTTTAATTTTTTTTTTAAAAAAAAAAATCTCAAGTTCTTTCCATCCCATTTATGAAGAGATGTGTGAATTTTCTCCTAAAAACAAACCAAACAACATTCTTACCAATCCTTGTCCAGTAGTCTTCTCCTGTATGAAATCCTGCAGACTTTTATGGGAGATAAGAGCATTTCCTTGGCTTTCAAATGCCACTTGAGAAGCACAGCTGCTTTAATCTCTTATGAGCTTTGATGCAACGGTGAGACACATTATATGTTGCAATCACTGGATAGTAGATGAGCGGGTCCCCCAGTTTTCAAATGATGGTTGTTGCTGTGCCTTTAAAAGCAGTGTAATATGCATACATTCACAGGTGCTGGTAAGGAATGGGAGCAGGCATGTGCAAAGAGGCATTAGCATATCCTTCTGCTAACTGTGTACTCTCTGCACACTTTGAAAGCCATGGCTCCAGCTGGAAACTAGAACAGGCCGAATTTAGTCCATATGCAAAATGCACTAACAGACTTGCTGTGTGTGGATACACACATATGCCCGTGCCTCCTTCCTACATTTTATCACATCAAGCCAGAATTTTGCCGGTCCACAGGCACAACCAGGGAGACTAAAGGCAGCCTCCCTCTGGCCAAGCCAGCAGGATTTGTGCTATAATGATCTGACTGAAGGTCATTTGTGGCTTGCTTAAAGGCCATCCAATTTGAAGTCCACATGTATTAGAGGAACAACGAGCAAACCTGGAAAGCCAGCCATCACTGAACTGGCACAAACTCTAGCTGGATGCACTGGGGGGGTGGGGGAGGGGATCACAGTGAGTGATACATTTCAACAGGATATTCGAAAGCAATCTTGGCCCTGCACGGAAGCAGGATACAGATGTGCTGGACCCCTGAAGAGCACAAGAAGCGCTGTTTGCAGCTTTGCACAGTGGGGCCAGCTGCCCATCTACAAGAACAAGGAAATAATTACTCTCAAATGCTGCAATCAGAACAAATACCAAGATCTGACAGTGCTTTCTGAATCTTCCCTGGCTCCAGTGGAATGATCACTCTGATGGTGTGGCCAAATTGTTGATTCTAGGTCTAGTATTTATTTTTAAGGATGAAAGGGAAGGAGGACGGAGAAGAAGACCTGCCTGAATCAAAATCCAGCACAAGTCCAAATCTGCAGCAGCTTCTCAGCAGCGTGTATTTGTATTTCATTTGTCCAGCACCTGATTTCAGCCAGCAACAGGTGCCAAAAGCCCACACAAAAGCTGTTTTCTTAATTGCCAGCAGAGTGAAAGAAAGGGTTCTTTTGTATGGTTTTTGTTTTGTTTTGTTTCTTAGGGGGTTTTTTTTGCAAAACCAGGAGGTTCAGAATGTTCTTGTTTCAAAGTACAGAGAATCTTAACAACATTCTATCATTGCCGATCATCCTGCATGGGTTCCTTGCAGGAAAAAAGGTGGGGTATGAATATAATAAATAAATAAATGGGAAAGAGCAGGTGAGAATTACAAAGAACTGCACAGGTGAATTAGGAGGAATCCCTTGGATATTAGAGAGATGAGCCGGTAGAAAGGTCTGGTCTCCGGTGAAGGATTTACTGTGTTTCAGACACTGGGAGCTCTTTGGATCAAAGCACTGAGGCTTTTTATTGAAGAAAAGGGCACAATAGATGGAACTGATTTTCTTTTTCATGGACTTTCACATAATACTGGCAATACTCACAATGTTATGCAAACATAAGAATTACCTTCCTGGATCAGAGCCAAAGGTTAATCTTGTGCAGTGCTGTCTCTAATGGTGGCTGACCAGATGATAATATTTAACACTGTATAGTGCTTGCAAGTGTTCACAGCACTTTGCATACATTATATAGTTAGATAATTATGCATGGTGCGGAGAAAGTGGATAGGGGGGAAAACATCTCCCTATCCACTTTCTCCAAACCATGCATAATTATCTAACTAGATATTGCATGCGAAGTGCTTTGAAAGTGCCTTCCCCATAATACTAGAACCCGAGGTCAGAAATTCAGGACAAATAAAAGGAAGTACTTCTTCGCACAGTGCATAGTTTAACTGTGGAATTCACCACCGCAAGATGTGATGGCTTTAAAAGGGGATGAAACAAATTCATGGAGATTAAGGCAAGCAATGGCTTAGGGTGTCCACTTAACTGCCATAAAAGAGGAAATGTATCACAAAAAGGGGTACAAAAAAAGGACACCAATTTGCATAAAATTTACATATGCTAATTTATAGGGCTAGATAAAAATTTAGGAATAAATTTAAATAGAAATACAGTACATCTCACCATAGTGAGGAAGACTGTGACCAGGTGACCTGGGTGCCTTGTTCAGGCACTGTTGATGGGCAATTTCAAGGCTATCTTCCTTCTGATGGTTCTTTATCTTTAAATCAGACTGGAACTGGACTGTCCTTCAGAACAGAGGACCATCCTTTGGCAACCTTTCAAACAGAGGACTGCCCTCTGTAAAAGAGTACATATACTAGTAATGGTAGCTATGTATTACCTCCAGTATCAGAGGCAGTATGGCCCTGTATATCAGCTGTTGGGGAACCCAAACAGGAGAATGCTATTGCCCTCATATCCTGCTTGTGGGCTTCCTATAGCCATTTCATTGGCCACTGTGTCAACAGAAGGCTGGAGCTGGACTAGATAGGCTTTTGGTCTGAATCAGCACAGCTCTTCTTATGGTCCTAATCCTTACAACAACCCTGTAAGTAAGGTATTATATTGCAGAGGGGGTGGGACTCAGCTGGGAGAGAGTGGCTTGCCTAAGACCACTAGTATATATGACCTTGTGGCAGAGGCACGATTCCAAATGGGGCTTCCCAATTCATAGCTTAGCCAACATGCGATGCTGAGAAACTCAGTAGTAGGGAAGAGCTTTTACCCAGCATCTGGTAATCAGTGGTCAGTCAGTCAGGCGATCAGTCAGGCGATCACTCGTGACCGAGTAAGATTGTCTTCCAGGATAAAAAAGAGAATTTACAAAAAGGAGATTTTAAAAGGAGGAGAATTCTAAAGAAAATTGTGTAGACTCTAGCGATGGGTCCGTAAGTGACTGTGGAGGCCAATTTTAGATCCACACAGCTTCCCACAGTGAGGACACAGGTTACCAGATAGAAGATGGTCCTGTAAAGGATTCATTTGACGTGCTTTTCGCTTAGCACGTTTCTCCCTTTCACCTTGCACTCGGGCTTCTTCAAAGTCCATGGAACCTTTGTGAAAGGCCAACCTCCATTTAGATCGTTCATGGGCCAGAGCTTCCCAGTTTTTGATGTTTATATTGCATTTTTTTAGATTAGCCTTAAGAACATCTTTAAACCTCTTATATTGACCACCGATATTCCGCTTTCCATCCTTGAGTTGGGAATAAAGTAACTGCTTTGGGAGACGGCAGTCAGGCATTCGAACAACGTGACCGGTCCATTGAAGTTGGCGTTGAAGGATCATTTTTTCAATGCTAGTAGTCTTTGCTTCTTCCAGTACACTGACATTTGTTCGCCTATCTTCCCAAGTAATTCGCAGGATTTTCCGGAGGCAACGTTGATGAAATCTTTCAAGGAGTTGGAGGTGACGTTTATAGATAGTCCATGTTTCGCAGGCATACAATAAGGTTGGTAATACAATGGCTTCATAAACCAGTGTTTTGGTCTTCTTACAAATATCCCGATCCTTGAACACTATCTTTCATTCGAGAAAACACGGCACTTGCGGAGCTCACACGATGCTGGATTTCACTGTCAATGTTAGCTGTAACAGAAAGATAGCTGCCAAGATAGAGAAAATGATCGACATTTTCCAGTATTGTCCCGCCAAGCTGGATAGATGGCATCACCAAAGGGTTAGCTTGCACTTGCTGATGAAGCACTTTGGTTTTTTGGATGTTAAGTGAGAGACCAAGTTTTCCGTATGCTTCTGCAAAAGCATTTAGGATAGTTTGGAGATCATCCTCTGAATGTGCGGAGACCACATTATCATCAGCATACTGAAGTTCCACAATGGAGGTTGTAATTACCTTACTTTTTGCTTTCAGCCTGCTGAGATTCAGGGCTTTTTTTCTGGTGGAACTCACCGGAACTGAGTTCCAGCACCTTTTCTTCTATTAATTGCATTACAATTTAATCGCCATCTACTCCCGAAGAAATGTAATCCAAGAGTTCCGGTACCCTTTTCTCCAGAAAAAAAGCACTGCTGAGATTAAAAAGCTTTCCATCTGTTCAATATATAATTCCCACTGCATCTGAATGTGGAGGTCCTACTGTCAGCTATCATGTTTCAGGGCCATTGATATATTTGCCACATATTTCTCTAATCCTTTTAAAAAGCCCCTTATGGCAGTGGCCATTTCAACTAGGGTTGTACACTTACCTGTTTCTCATCCCTGCGGGGGTGCTCGGTGAACACCCCTGCCGCGCGTATGGTCTCGCGGCAGCAGCAACAGGTCCTGGCAGACTTCCATGAGACTGGAAGTGACGCGACAGGACCCCGGCACTGCATTTTTAACATAAATACCAGGGGAAACCACATTAAAATGGCTGCGATTTCCTATTCACGGCCGTTTTAAGGTGGTTTTCTATGGTATTTATGAAAAAACGCAGTGCCGGGGTCCCATCGTGTCACTTCCGGGTCCCTGGCATTGCATTTTTAATGTAAATACCATAGAAAACCACCTTAAAACAGCCGCAAAGAGCAAATTGCAGCCGTTTTAAGGTGGTTTCCCCTGGTATTTACGTTAAAAATGCAGCACCGAGGACCCAGAAGCACCTTTCCCCAGCTCTTCTCCGGGGAGATGTGCCGCACCGGGGAAAGGTAAGTGGCGCAGCTCGGGGGGGGGGGGTTGAGCAGGGCGAGTTCACCCCTGCTTCCACTGCCTATCGAGAGACGCATACATCCCTATCCTGTGTATACCTACAATGGCAGAAAGAGTGCTTTTATTCTGGAGGAGGAGGAGGAGGAGGAGGAGGAGGAGGAGGAGGAGGGGGTGTATCCATACAAATTATGATTCCTGTTCCAGCAAATGCTGTCAAGGACAGAGAAGAAATGCATGTCTTCTTATCTCAGTGTAATGAAAGCTTTTATTAAGCCAAGAAAAAATGTCTATGATCTGGCCTGTGGTTTGCAACATTGGATAACACAGCACATTTCCCAAAAATAATCCAAGATTGTTTGAAAGCTGATGAATAGCTACAGTGGGTTTCTGCCAACATAAAGAGAGGGGGCATAAACACATGTTCACATCTTACAAAAAGAGATGGGATTTTTTAAAAAGGCTATTAAGAAATGAGCAGGCTCCAGAGAATTCTGTGAAATCTCTCATCCCACTGGCTTTTCTGGGTATATTCCACTGCTGAACCAAAAGGTCCCAGCTGTTTCCTAAACAAGATACTTAACCAGAATCCAGCAGGGCTCTAATCACACCAGACCACACTAGGCCTGCCCAGAGGGTCATAGGCCTTGGCACAACCCAAGGATGTAATTGGTGCTGCAAGCCCCCTGCTGCAGCCTGCATAGTGCCGTTTGGGCCCCGCTAATCCTCCTCCCCATGATTCATAAGCAGGAACAATTTTGGGGGCTGGATACGCGCCATGCAGATCACAGCAGGGTTGTTGGAGGCCCATTGTCCCTGGAGTGCAATGATGACTCCTTTGGCATATGTCAGTGCCTAGAAAACACTGCAGCATGGAATTATTATTATTATTATTATTATTATTATTATTATTTTCTTACCCGCCTCTCCGTCTAGGTCGAGGTGGGGAACAACAAAAATATAAAATACATAAACTAATCAAAACACAACACATACTATTAAAACATCTTAAAACAACTTAAAAACATTATAAAACATCTTAAAACATCTAAAAAACATCTTAAAAGCATCCTAAAATTCCGCCGGATAGGCCTGCTGGAAGAGATCAGTCTTTATGGCTTTAATAATAATAAATTTATATAGGTATAACAGGGGACCTATACTGTACCAAGAAAAGAACCCAGCACTGAATTCAGCAACTCTTGCCCAAATTCCACCTTGCGTTTCAGTTAATCAAACCAGACAATCTGCTGCTGAATTTCAGGTATATACATGGACACAGGCCAGTTTGGGGGCAGGGGGTTCCCCCACCCCCTGATTTCATTGAAATATTAATACCATAATGGTGAAACATACACAGTACAAGGAGAGCATGCAACAAAATGTTGCAGCATGGAGAGCTCCTGTTCAGGGTTTCAGTCAGCCAGCCAGCGAGCCATGCCCTCTTCCAGGACACGCCATTCCTTTCCCCCTCCCACACGGGTTTACTGAAGATCTGCAGCTGAGAAGCCACAGTCTAGCAACCTGGACATCTCCAGGGAAGGTGAGCTGAGTTCTTACCATTTACCAGCCCCTCACCCCAGCGTTGTTGCTGGCTGCCGGCTGGACTGGACTGTTTGCTCCTGCTGCTGTGAGAGGCAGCAGTGGTGTGGCAAGACAGGGAACCTCCTCCAGGCAGGATTACAACAAGAGCCAGCTGTGCTCTCTCTACCAAGGCCTTATCTGCCAGCATGAGCAGTGGGGCAGCGATGCCCTGGCGGCAACAACCCTGAGGGAGCCACTTCGGGGGGGATGCAAGGGCAAGGGCTACCCTCCTAACATTCTCTTATCTATTTGGGTTTCTCAGAGCCCTTGGTGGGGGAGTTGTGGTTTTTGGTTTTTGGTTTCGGTAAGAGATCTGTGTTTTTCTATTATTTTCTTTTATTTCCCTTTTCTTTTTTCTCCTTTCTTGCTATGGCTTGAGAGCCAGTGTGGTGTAGTGGTGAGAGTGTTGGACTGGGACTCGGGAGATCCAGGTTCTAGTCCCCGCTCGGCCATGAAGCTCACTTTGGGCCAGTCACTGACTCTCAGCCTAACCTACCTCACAGGGTTGTTGTGAGGATAAAATGGAGAGGAGGAGGAGGACTATGTAAGCTGCCTTGGGTTCCTTGCAGGAAAAAAAAGGGGTATAAATATAATTAATTAATTAATTAATTAATAATAAAGATATGCCTTGGATGGCAGATATTGGTCCAAGTGGGGGGTTTTGTGGGGGCTCCCATCAGTGTAGTGACGGGTAGAGGGAGATATGGCATTGGGAGGAGGGCTAGCTAGGTAAGGGGAACGTGGCCCAGACAGTTAACGGCTGTGCCATGTTCTGGCCCTCCTCGCACCCGCAGGTTTGGTGGCTGCCCTATCAGTCTGCCCCCGGGTCTCCGGATGCTGCGTCTAAATGCCAGATCGGTGCAGAGTAAGACCTCCCTCATTCATGATCTAATAGTAGATGAGGCGGCCGATGTGGCATGCATTACTGAGACCTGGGTGGGTGAACAAGGAGGAGTTAGTCTCTCCCAGTTATGCCCACCAGGGTACTTGTTTCAGCATCAGGGTAGACTTGAGGGCCGGGGAGGGGGGGTTACTGTGGTCTAACAGTAACAGAATTGGGGATTCTGTTGGTGTACTGCCCACCCTGCTGCTCAACAGACTCCCTATCTGAGCTGACAGAGGTGGTCTCAGTTGCGATGCTGAGGTCCCCCCGACTGTTGTTCCTGGGGGATGTTAGCATCCATGCGGAGGGCACCCTATCTGGGGTGGCTCAGGATTTCACAGATTCCATGACGACCATGGGACTGTCCCAACATGTCATCGGCCCAACACATGTAGCAGGGCACACTCTAGATCTGTTTTGTTGAGCTGGGCATGGGGACAGTGATCTGAAGGTGGGGAACTTTGAATCTGTCCCTTTGTCATGGTCAGAGATCACTGCCTGCTGAGGTTTAGACTAACGGCGACTTTTCCCCTCTGCAAGGGTGGAGGACCTATTAAGATGGTCCGCCCCTGGAGGCTAATGGATCCAGATTGCTTCCAGAATGTCCTCGGCGGGGTTCCGACTGATATGGCTGGCGGTCCTGTCAAATCCCTGGTTGATCTCTGGAATAGATTACCATGGTGGTTGACACAATCGCTCCCAAGCACCCTTTCTGTAGTAGAGCTCGTATGGCTCCGTGGTACACCCTGGAGCTGAGAGCAATGAAATAGCACAGGCGACGGCTTGAGTGCAGATGGAGCAAAACTCCTAGTGGATGCAATCGAGCCCTGGTATGTGCCTACAATCGGGTATATTTAGGGGCAGTGAGGATGGCAAAGAAACAACATCTCACTGCCTCTATTCAATCCTCTA
The DNA here is from genome assembly GCA_021292165.1 of Shinisaurus crocodilurus. NCBI lineage: Eukaryota > Metazoa > Chordata > Lepidosauria > Squamata > Shinisauridae > Shinisaurus > Shinisaurus crocodilurus. The sequence goes on from CM037876.1 coordinate 239,600,373, forward strand.
TTTGCCACCCAGGAGAGCTTTTTAAGGTTGTCTGGGGCCTATTATATGTTGGCCCCAAGGACATCCTGGATCCATCTGAGGCCCACTGCGATATGTTTGCCAGGCACTTCCAGGAAAAAATCTCTTGCATCCTCCGGCACTTGGACTCCAATGTTATGGCAGCTGAATCAGGTGAGGTTCCCAGAACACAGCCTGGTCATGTTTTCTTGGATGAGTTTCAGTTGGTACAGCTTGAGGATGTTGACAAGGTGCTTGGACAGGTTCGTGCAACCACATCTGTATTGGATCCTTGCCCCTCCTGGCTTATAAAATCTAGTAGGGAGGGAACGGCCGCTGGGCCAGGGAGGTGATCAATGCCTCTTTGCGAGAGGGAGTGGTTCTGGGCTGCTTAAAAGAAGCGGTGGTGAGGCCATTCCTGAAGAAACCCTCTCTGGACCCGGAAGATCTTAACAACTTTAGACCGGTAGCAAATGTTCTTTTCCTGGGCAAGGTTCCTGAGCAGGTGGTGGCCAACCAGCTCCAGGTGCTCTTGGATGAGACTGATTATTTAGATCCATTTCAGTCGGGATTTAGGCCTGGTTTTGGCACGGAAACAGCCTTGGTCGCTCTGTATGATGATCTATGTTGGGAGAGAGATGGGGATTGTGACGCTGTTGATACTCCTAGATCTCTCGGTGGCTTTCAATACCATCAACCATGGTATCCTTCTGGGGCGGCTGTCTGAGTTGGGAGTGGGGGTGGTTCTGCTCCTGCTTGGATGGCCGGCTCTAGAAGGTGGCACTTGGGGGATATTGTTTGGCCCCATGGACTCTCCAGTACGGAGTTCCTCAAGGGTCGGTCTTATCCCCCAATGCTATTCAACATCTACATGAAACCGCTGAGTGAGGTCATCCGGAGTTTTGGAGTGTTTTGCCATCAGTACACTGATGACACGCAGCTCTATCTCTCCTTTTCATCTTCAGCAGGTGAGGCTGTGGATGTGCTGAACCGGTGCCTGATTGCGACAATGGACTGGATGAGGGCTAACAAACTGAAGCTCAATCCAGACAAGACTGAATGCTGTTAGTGGGTGGTTCCTCTGACCAGATGGAGGGTGTTCAACCTGTTCTGGATGGGGTTGCACTCCCCTTGAAGGAGAAGGTTCATAGCTTGGGGGTCCTCCTTGAGTCATCTTTGTCACTTGAGGTTCAAGTGACCTCAGTTGCATGGAGTACCTTCTGACAGATCCAGCTGGTGGCTCAGCTATGCCCCGATCTGGACAGGGATAACCTGGTTGCAGTAATCAATGCTCTGGTAACCTCTAAGCTTGACTACTGCAATGCACTCTACATTGGGCTGCCCTTGAAGACTATTCAGAAGCTGCCGCTTGTGTAAAATGAGGCAGCCAGATTAATAACTGGGACCAGGAGGTCTGAACATATAACACCAGCGCTGGCCCACTTGCATTGGCTGCCTATATGCTACCGAGCCCAATTCAAGGTGCTGGTATAAAGCCCTACACGGCTTTGGACCGCAATACCTGACGGAACACCTCTCCCAACCACAATCTACCCGGACACTGTGCTCAACATCTGGGACCTTCCTCTGACTGCCACCCCTGAGGAAGGCTCGGAAGGTGGCAACAAGGAAAAGGGTCTTTTCTGTGGTAGCTCCCCAACTGTGGAACAAGCTCTCCACTGAGGCCTACCTGGCGCCAACTTTACTATCCTTTCGGTGCCAGGTTAAGATTGCCCTCTATGCTGAGGCATTTAACAGCTCTAAATAGTACATGGGGTGGTGGTTATGTCACCTTTTTAACCAGTCTGCTTTTTATAACCCTGTTCTCAGCTATTTTAAGTAATTTAAAATTGTTTTTAGATGTCTACTGAATTTTTTTTGATGTCTTTATTGTTTGTATTTCATATTGCATTTTATTGTAACATTTTATAATTGTAAACCACCCAGAGAGCTTTGGCTATTGGGCGGTATAGAAATGAGACAGATAGATAAATCAATAAATAATTCTGTCCCCACCCCCAACAGTCAACCAGCATTTTGTGTAGAGTGGCCAGGTGTCCTACTTACAGAGGGCAGTCCTCTGTTTAAAGGTGTTCCTCTATTTGATGGGCAGTCTAGTCCAAGTCTGGGTTAAAGTCAAAGAACCAGAAGGAGGCGGCTGTTGCCCATCAACAGTGAGCACCTGGACAGTAGACTGAGCAGGCACACAGGCTGCCTGGTCAGCCTTCCTCATTATGGTGAGATGGCTTGTACAGTAATCCCTTGGATTGCAAGTAACTTGGTTTGAGAGCGTTTTGCAAGACAAGCAAATTTTTAAATATTTATTTAATTTTTTTTTTACTTGATATACAAGCGGCGTCTTGCAATACAAGTACTGTAGTACGGCTTAAATTAAAAATCTCTGTACAAATTTTTTTTGCGGGGGATTTCGTTTTGATATAAGAGTGTTTTGGATTACAAGCACGTTTCCGGAATGAATTATGCTCTCAATCCAAGGCATGACTGTATTTCTATTTAAATTATAATTATTTCTAAATTTGCATTTATACCTGTAAATGTCATGCAAATTGGTGCCCTCTTTTGTCCTCTTTATTGGTGATGCATTTCGTCTTTTTGGGGGCAACGTGTAACTGGCCACCATAAATCTCTGGCTGCTGAGCATGCTCAGTCCTCATTGGGCTGTTTTTTGGAGGGAAGAGTTCCCCTTAACTTTTTTCCTATTATTATGATTTGTTTATTTTTGCACTCCAGCAAACCTTGAGATCCCCCCGCCCCCCCCCGGCTGTTGATATCTCCATCTTCTTTGTGAATGGTGCTGTCTTCACTACATAAGGACCAGTGTTCCAATAATTGAGTTCACTGTTAATATATATGTTTAGCATATGTTAAGAGTTTGTGTCATTTTTACCAATTTGTTTGGGTCTCTCTGGAAGGAGATAATCTAGTTACTGGGGTGAGCGGGGGGGCAATCACACACTCTCTCAGCCTAACCTACCTTACAGGGCTGTTGTGATGTCCAAATGGAGCGGGGAGGAAGCGTGTACGCTGCCTTGAACTTCTTGGAGGAAAAGTGGGATATAAATGTAGTGAGTAAATTTTTAAAAAACCTAAATTAATTTGAAGGATGCTGCAACTTAGGACCAAATCCCTTTAGCATAGTCATGTAGAAAGAATAAGCAAAAGGGGACTACAAAGTTTCAGGTTGTGTGTGTGTGTTGATTTGCATTTGGTAATTCACAAGGTATACATGCTGGGGCATCAGCTCATACATAGGTCCTTTGCCCATGACAGATGTGGTTGACTGTAGGACCAATACATACATGCCTTTTCCAGGGACATTTCCCATGTTTAGCACAGAGTGCAGGAAGCCATGGGGACTTTTAGGGGGAGAAGGAGCAGAAAATCACTTTTGCAATATCACCCTTTAATTTTGCACTGACTTGGGGATTGTCACTAGGCTGCTAGTGAGGAATTGGTCTGGGGCTGCATGTATGAATGTGCCCCATTAAAAGACAAGAAAACAAAAAAAAAATGTCGCTGCCCATAGAAAACTAGTATGTCAAGGAGAAAGCTAGGCTGGATCCTTCTCCCCGATTGCCTCTGCGCTGGGAGTTTTTCTCCATAGAGAAATGTTCAAACATGTACAGCTACAGCCTTCACCATTTGATCATTGAAACTGGCCCGTAGCTTGGCCGCACAATACCCAGTGACAGAATTTTATAGCAAAAAGAAAACTCTGTCTAGCTCTTTAGATAGCAAAAGAAATAAGAAAAAGGAAAAAAAGAAAAACCCGCCCCCAAAACATTTTGGTGATATTTCCATTCTCTTGCAAGGACAGAGGGGAGAGGAGCTCCAAAAGCATTTGTCAAAGTCAAAGGGGAAATACTGCCAGAGCAGGCAATGTTCTTTTCATGTTCTAAAAGGCTACGTAGACAATTGAAAACAATTAAACAAGAGCTACTGGGGACCCTTGAAAGCCATTCATGAATAGATTTCTTCCCTCCAGCAGCTCCAGTCTGGCACATGGCTGAAACCTCTTATTATGGATGAAGCATAAAGATGCACATCAGGTGCTTAAAAATCTTCCTTTTGGGACAGAGAAGAAAAGTTTCCTATTAATACGAAACTGCTCAGAATTCCCAATCAAAGCAAACAGGGATTTCCCCTGTTCTTAAGAGCGCACTGTTGTGTGGTCAGCAATTTAGAGGGCACGCACTTCATCTTCTCTGAATACTAATTCAGCACCCACCTTTTCTGCCTTTCTGTCAATATGGATAATGCTATGCGGACAGAAATCCAATCTGTCACACTTCGCCCATCAAAATCGCTCAGGTGGGAACAAGCACAAAAGGTGTGTCCTAATCCAGTTAGTCATTTCCCTGGAATTAGAGGTTTATTTGCTTAAAATAGAGCTATTTATTTTTTGCAAATTGCCTCACATCAGCAGACTACTAATAAAAGTAGCTTTGTACTAGACATCAAACATTGTATTCATTATTATTATTATCATCATCATCATCATCATCTATTTTCTATAGACTTTTAGTACAATCTTAATGTTCGTAAGGATCAAGGAAAATACTTATTGGTCCCATTTTATAAGTGGATGCTAAGGCTAAGAGCTAATTAAAGAGGCTGTAGACTTGAAATCAGGAAAATATAAACTATATAGATCAGTGTTCTCCAACCTTGGGTCCCCAGATGTTTTTGGCCTACAACTCCCAGCATGCCCCAGCCAGCTATGCTGGCTGCGGCATGCTGGGAGTTGTAGGCCAAAAACATCTGGGGACCCAAGGTTGGAGAACACTGATTTAGACACATACATTTTTGCTCTCATTACAAGACCATTCCATCCCCACCCAGCCCCATCCTCATAATGCAGGATTGTTCTTAGCAAAGAATGGTTTCCCAACTCCACCTAATTTTTATCTAGGTATGTTGACTGGATCTCCTGGGTCCAGTACATTATTTGTATTCAGACTCATACTGCGGGGTGGGGGGTGGGGATACCTGGCCAAGGGACAACCCCTGAGCATCCATCCCCCCTGAATTCTTCCCTTCACACACACAATAGGTCTGCAAGCTCTTATTTTAAAAAAGGGTTTTGGTACTTTAACTCTGTCTGTGTCTCTGTGTGTGTCTTTGTTTCAGTGCTGTTTAAAAAATATGTGCATGTGCCTTCAAAGTTATCGCGAGCTGAGCCGGGGAAAGCCACTTCCGGGTTCCGGGCACAATGTTTTCTACATAGAAAATGGCGTGACATATGCCGTTTACATAGAAAATGGCGTAGTAGTATTCATTACGCAAATTGTGGCCGTTTTTATCGTATCCTACACCATTTTCTACATAAACAGCATAGAGCCCAGGACCCGGAAGTTCGCCGAGCACCTCAGTCGGCACTCACCAGAGGCGAGGCGAGGCTCACGCGGTGGGGGGGCACTCACTGAGCGCCCCACGAGTCGAGTACCGGGCTCGGCACCCATTCCTAAAATTGTGCAAATTGAGCAAATCATGTAAATATGCACAAATGGTATGATTTGCACAAATTTCCTTAGCATTTAAAAAAATGTGCAAACCGCAGCCTGCCTGAGAGATGGAAGTCCCTGGGCCTGCTAACTCGGCCTGCTTCAGGTCATTGGATTGGAAGCAGGAAGGAACTCGGCCCACTTCAGGTCATTTGGAACTAACTAACTCGACCTACTTCAGGTAATTGGATTGGAAGCAGGCAGGAAATCAATCGAGTTCAAATGAGCTCAGCTGAACTGCCCAGCATCAACACATCCCTAGGGCCCTAAGCCTTTTGCAAGGTGGGAGAAGGACTTAAGTTAGCCCCATTTCTTTCATTGGATCTACTCTAAGTTAGACTTACGTTGGATTTTACCCTATGATTGAATATATGTGAAACGGACACAAACTGGACATACTGTACAGTGATCTGTCCATCTGTACTTTGTGGTAGCGTGCTCCATGCCGCCTTGAACTGACCTATGTCATTTTTGTGTTGCCAAACAAACATGCATTGAGGATGAAATTCAGTGCCCCAGCCAAGGAAATTGCTTATTTACTTCTACTTCATGCCTTACTGAATTATCCATTCTTTTTGGACTTTGCTTTGTTTGTCCAACCATTAACTGATAAGGCCTTGTAGGCTCTTTCCAACTCTATGATCTATGAATCTATTAATCTTTGCTCCAGACCCTCACCCTCCAACGCATGAAGGGTGGCAGGGCTGGGCAATGAGGACAGGATGAAGGGGGCTTGCAAGTACATCCTTGCTCACCCCTCATGCAGTTCTACTTGCATGAAGACTAGGACATTGAACAGACCTTCTCTCCACTGAATAATCAGTGCTTCCTCAACTTATTTGGGATGGATGTTCAGGGCTTCCAGGCTCCATTGCAGAACTTTTTCATAGATTCATAGATCATAGAGTTGGAAGGAGCCTACAAGGCTATCGAGTCCAACCCCCTGCTCAATGCAGGAAACTAGAGGAGGGGTCTCCCATCCAAGTAATAACCAGGCCTGACCCTGCTTAGCTTTCCACGCTCAGACAAGCTGAGCCAGAGTAAGCCACTTCTGTGAGTCTTGGGCCCTGGCATTGCTCTGTTTAAAACAGGGGTGGAGACTCAGGCCTGAGGGCCAAATCCAGCCATCTGGGCTTCCCCAGACAGCCACACCCCCTTCTGCTGGTCATATCCGCTCCCCCCCCCGACTACCAACCATTTGGTGGTTTCCTCACTTTTGTGCAGTTTCTCCCCCATTCTGTAAGGTTGAAATGCCTCTCCTAAGGCTTAGTTACTGGCAGGAAGAGCGTTAAACTAAAATATGCTGGTAATTTTGGCCCCACCCCTTTTGCCTTCGGCCCCGCCCACCACTGGAATGTGGCCCCTGAAAGCTTCTCCAAAATGGAATTTGGCCCTTGGGATGAAAGAGGTTCAACACCCCTGATTTAAAAATTAGCCATTCCACATATATTTTGATGCATCCTGATGTATACAAGCTGCACACAGTAGCACCATGAAAATAAAATGCCTAGGGCTGAAATGCTATGCTCACTTACTCAGGTATTAAATTCTATTGAACTCAGTGGGTCTTACATCTGGGTGAAGATGTGTAACCTCAAACTGCATGCTTCTTTTCCACTTGAGTCATACCTACTAGTATCACATTCTGCAGAGAGAGAGAGAGAGGGAGAGAGAGGGAGAGAGAAGAAGGGAGGGAGCATAATCATGTGGCATAGATTGCTTTTGGTACCCAAGACTCTCATCTCAGTGGAGGAATGTGCTGGAAGATGTTAATGCATTCCATTTTAAAGCTAGCTATTGCTAATAACACTTTCACAAGAAGGACTGGCTGAATCATCCACAGAGAAGTCAAGTGTCTCTCTGCATGCAGGGGATACTAAATGGCATTTTGCTATATCAATGCATAAACAAGACTGGTGCCTGAAAACATCAAGGTCTAATATCCAAAATTAAAAACGTACTCCATTATAATGTTTACCTCTTATCTATATTCTTTTTATGGCCCAATTACTCTGGGCTCCTTTAAACATAATGCTTTTCTTACACTGGTATCACTGCCATATAGGGAAGAGCATTTACACTGCAGCACAATAGAGATGTGTGCCTTCATTAACGCGTGATGATGTACATGTTTTTCCTGCACTAGACCATGTAGTATTGTAGTAAAATTGCCAGGTGAGAAGCTTGGGGAAAATCTGAATATGTGTCTGTAATGAAGATGGCTTTTAAACTGTGTCTACATCATTCCTAGAATGGTCAAGTACCTCTCAGTTTGGAAGAGAAGCTGTGTTACCAAAAAATACATACTTGGGGGGCTTGCTAGGACAGATACACAGAAGTATATTAGTTTATAAATTAAAAGAAATTTTTTTAAAAAATAACCACAAACTAGTCCATGGAGAACCTGTGAACTTTCAAGACCTACGAAATGTTGAGCATATTTATGCCGCAGTATGCTGATGGTGTCCACTGAAAATGAAAATTAAAATGTTTTGTCTGGGGTGGGAGGAATTAGCCTGCTAGCAGCTTACAGGACGCATTCTGAAGGTGTATATGTGAGAGAACACGGTATTTAGCTTCAGTAGCATGTACTCTTCATTGAAAATGAAGCTGGCATGCCATTGCTTTTCTTCAATTAAAGGATGGGGAATGCATGCAAGGGAGGAAAAGGGGAAAGCACAGAAGATTAAAGAAACACCATCTGAGTATTTTTCAGCAACTATTGACTAAAATCATTGGATCTTAAGAAGTGAACATGAAGTGAACACTGGACCTGAAGTATATCAACATTTTCATCATTGGTACTTTATTGCCTTCCCATATGGCAGTGATATCAGAAAAAATAGAAGTTCCACATGGTTGCCTCATCCAAATGCAGCTCCTAGCCACATAGAATCAAATCATAGAAATGCAGCTCCCACATGGCTGTGACTGCATCTGAAGTGCACCTGTGTGAAGACGTGAAGAACAGTAACAGGAGTTGGTTGCTTAGGGTCGTACTTCATTAAGCTGCTTCAAGCAAATTGAAGAAAAACAATGGCATGCTATGAAGAGCATGTGCTACTGAAGCAAAACACCATGTTCTATTAGGAACACACACACACACACACACACACACACACACACAGCAAATCTATATATATAAAAGAAGAAGTCCTGACTGACTGACTGATTTTTGATTGACTGACTCATCAACGTCCAGCTCAAACCGTTTAATCTAGGAATGTGAAATTTTGAAGGAACATAGTTTTTATGACATAGACACCCACTAAGGATTTTTTGAAATTCCATCCCTAAGGGGGTGAAAAAGGGGGGCAAAATCGCCCCACTCTCATATCTCCTATGGGCAAAACAACAGGGGAGCAGTTATGCAAATAGCCCATACAACACTTAGAATGTTCGTATGAATTCCTGCAGGGGCCAATAGGAGTGGGCATGCAAATCTCCCCTAGGCCATTTGGAATGTTCTCTAAGGGGGTGAAAAGGGAGGGAAACTTTTTAAATGACTGACTGACTGAATGAATGTTGTGTGTACAGGCGTTTGTGTGCGTCGCATAGGCTCCATCACGTTTTGACGGATCTACCCCAAACTTGGCACGGTCACTCTTCATCACCTGTAGACTCTCAGGATTAACCTGCTTTTTCTTTAAGATCAGATATTTCTGTCAGAAAAGATTTCTGCTGCCAGCAACCAGCCTAAACGTTACACTTTCAGTCAGAGACACTGTATCTTTTCCATACACTACTCGCAGGCCTTCAAGGGGGGGGGGGGACCTTTTCATTTTTAAACCTGTTTTTTCTTCTTCTTCGCCATAAAAAAAAAAATTCAAAATGCAAATTGAAAATTTAAATGTAAATGGTGTGATGATACCACACACAGTTGTACCAATTGTAGGAGATGGATCATGCCTATTCCGGGCACTATCTTTTGTTATGTATGGCAGTCAAAATCTAGGTAGGGAGGTACGTGAACAAATAGTTGATCATGTCGTTGAAAACTGGGATGAATTCTCTATAATGTCCCATGACAGTGATGGAAACAACTATGCGAGTGCCCATGCATACTTTGACAACATGTCCCGACCCCATACAGTAATACCTTGGATTACAAGTAACTTGGTTTGGGAGCGTTTTGCAAGACAAGCAAATTTTTAAATATTTATTTAATTTTTTAAAACTTGATATACAAGCGTCGTCTTGCAATACAAGTACTGTAGTACGGCTTAAATTAAAAATCTCTGTACAATTTTTTTGGGGGGGATTTCATTTTGATATAAGAGTGTTTTGGATTACAAGCACGTTTCCGGAACGAATTATGCTCTCAATCCAAGGCATGACTGTACTTATGGTGGTTTGTGCGAGTTGACAGCGGATGGACAATTGTACCAAATCCTAAAATCCACGCGAGTGAGGCCACGGGCAACAGCTAGTTCTTTATCTCTGAAGCTGCAGTAGTATTGCTTTTCTGCAGATCTACAGTTACTAAACTTTCACACAACACAGTATGTCAGTAAGCGCACCTCAGTCAGTAAGTGCACCTCAGAATGTGAAGTGTGAGTGAGTGAGCCATCAGGTTAAAAAAAACCTACCCTCTGTGTACTGTATAGGAAGGTTTCTAGATACTGAGAAAAGGGAAATGTAATTATTTCCCTTTCCCCCCAGGTTTCTGGTGGGGGGACATGGGAAAGGATCACATTTTCCCTTTCTCACTATCCGGAAACCTCCCCCCGCCCTTCCCAAACACACACCGTTTACCAATATGCAGTGCTAAATAGCAGTGTCGAAGATTTCTGGAAGGTGGGAAAGATAGATGTGCTTTTTCATTTCCTTCCCCCTAAAGCCTCCCTCTGTGTGCCCTAAACAGCAGTATAAGGCTCCTGGAGCCATGAACAGAAGCACTCCTGTTTGAGGCTGGTGATACATCAATGTTTTATTGCGGATTCCCACTTGTATAGATCAAGCCAAAGTTTCCCTTGTGTGGACAGAACATACGTCTTGGGTTGGAGTGGGGGCTTTACATCTATTTGCAAAGTGTGGAGCTGCTCACACTTCCTTTAGCACCATTCAGGGTAAACATCAATAGCCACTCATTCTTTCCCTTATACAGGAGGTATAAACGAATGTCACCACCTGACACTAATATGATTTTGAAGACAATGGGACTGCACAGTCAACTGGACGTTAAGGTATTGGGTCTCTGGGGATCACAGGTGAGACTAAAAGGCAAGAGGGTGAGATAGGTAGCTGGAGACCATGTTGGAGGATATGGGAAGGAGTCAGTCCTTAGGACGAAGCAGAATTTCCCCCCTTATGCGCAGCCTGGTTATTGAAACTGGTTATCACCATGTGAGTTGCCAAACGCTGCTACAAGGCTCTTAAAAGGAATGGATTGTCCATACAAGGTTTAAAACTTATAAAGACATTACTTACAGTCCATTTATTCATATATGCAGGATGCATGTAGGCAGGTTAGAGTCTTTGGTGTTAAGAGTCCACTTCATTGGAGATCACTGGCTGGAAGCCAGCTCAGACCGTGTGTCCATCAGGTTGGAGAGGGAGAGAGATAGATTGTTAGCCACAGAGAGGCCGGAAGTAGGGAGGAGGGGTTACAAAACATGCACCCTGGGGATTGTTCAATTAACCCTCTCCTCCCACTCTAACTAGTGGTTACAATACCTCATTGATTTAAGCAGGCAATATTACAATTTCCATCAGACCAGGGCGGGGGGGAGACATCAGAAGAAAGAAGGAACTCTGGGACTATGGAGTATGATGGAGGAGAATTGCTATGGGGAGGAACTCCATTCAAAGCTTAATTAAGTACTCTTGATTTCAGTGGGGACTGATTGTGCTCTTTATCTTTGCTTCACTCCATACTAGTTCTGAGAACACAAGGCATCAAGATATGGGTGACTTACTGCATTCATAGCAGCTTTCTTGCACTCTCTATATTGTCACCGTCTTTTAGAGTAATAGCCTTAGGATGAGAGTTCCATGCTGATAACATAGACCTGTGTTCAGTGGATGCAGCTTAACCTTTGGGTGTGCTAAGGGCTCAGAATCTACCTCTGGTGGTTTTAATGTCTCTGTGACATTTCCCACTTCTAGGTCAGCCTTCCTCTGGCCTTGTGGCTTGTGGCGGCTAAATGGCACTGGTATAGATTAATCAGTGGGTAAAGGATATGCTGCTGAGGGCACAGCAGATACTCAAGTTTAGTAACAGCACAGTAGAAAGTCAAGTTGCATATATCTACAGTCAGGTCACACGGGCTTCTGGAGAAATTGCCATCATTCCATAATCAGCTCATTCTTCAAGCGCCAGTCCTTATGTAGCCAAAGCAGCACCATCCACACCCAAGAGAGACCAGGCTTGGGGGAAACCCAACATTTGCAGAATTCAAACACATGAACAAACACTTTTGGGGGGGAAACTCCAAGAGGGAAAAACCCAAACAGCCCAATAAGGACTGAGCATGCTCAGTGGCCATGGAATGCTGGCTGTCTAAGGTGGAGGAGGGATGGAATGGAGTATCCTGGAAGAGGGCATGGCTGACTGAAGATGAACAGGTCCCACTTGTAACATAAATATTATTCAAATGCACTGGTCCATTTGCCTTGACTTAAAATATGCTTAAGTAATGTAATGGACTCACTGACTGTCAGTGAAACACCTCACTATGTGCCCCGAAGAGATGAGCTATAGAAAGGGTGCAGAACCTCAGGCCTGGGGCCCAATCTGGCCCTCTGGGAGTCCTAATCCAACCATCCTGGGTTCCCCAGAAGGACCCTTCCCCCAACCACTGACTTAAACAAACCCTTATTAAAAAGATGTTGTGGTGTCCAATAAAAACACAAAAGTTTTTGCTGAATAAGACATAACCTAAGATCCATAGACCCTTCCAACACAGATGCAAAAAACAATGTTCCATTGATTAGGCAAGATAAAACCATCTAATTTCCTATTCCAGGGCTCTCCAACCTTGGGTCCCCAGATGTTGCTGGCCTACAGCTCCCAGCATATCCAGCCAGCATGGCTAATGGCAAGGGATTCTGGGAGCTGTAGTCCAGGAACATCTGGGGACCCAAGGTTGGAGAGCCCTGCCCTATTCCATTCATCTTTAAGACTCTGCGTATCATACTTATTCACCAATAATAAGTTTATTATTTATTTATTTATTTATTTATTTATTATATTTATACCCCCCGCCTTTTTTCCTGCAAGGAACCCAAGGCGGCTTACATAATCCTCCTCCTCCTCTCCATTTTATCCTCACAACAACCCTGTGAGGTAGGTAAGGCTGAGTCTGTGACTGGCCCAAAGTCACCCAGTGAGTTTCATGGCTGGGCAGGGACTAGAACCCGGATTTCCTGAGTCCCAGTCCAACACTCTCACCACTACGCCACACTGGCTCTCATATATAAAATGTATAAGTATTTATAAACATGAATTGTAGGGTGATATAACTGCTCAGCCTCAATCAATGCTTCCAATAGTAGAGGAGGCTTTGAAGCTGTAAAAGCAGCTGGGCCAAACCTAGATTCTAACCAATGTTGCAATTGCAAGTATTGCCATTCAGCTGAAGCAGGCAAGTTATATTTAGAAAATGACAAGAACTCATCATCTACACTCACTAAATGATTCAAAGTAAAAATCAACCTGTCTATCCAAGTCTGCCACAGGAACGTTTTCTTACCAATTAAATCCAGATTACCCCATAAAGTCAGTTTAGCATGAGAAAATGGGTCAAACTGTAATTGACGAGATATAATACGCCACACCTCTCCAACTGCCATAATTGTAGGAGGCACCCTATCCATTTTAGTGTAGCGAGACCCTAATGCCATCCATTTGGAGAGAGGATCCAGACATTAGGATCCCAAAACTGACCAAGGTGGATAATCTAATCTAAGTGGAAAAGACCAGAATTTACAACTAGTCAACAAATAAGCCCTATGATATAAGGCAAGATCTAGAAAGCCAAACCCACCGTCTTTAGTTGAAAGTTACATCCTTTTCAAAGACATTTGTGGAGGCGAGGAACACCAGAAACATTTTATTTATTTTTTAAATTATATTTATACCCTGCCTTTTTTCCTGCAAGGAACCCAAGGCGGCTTACATAATCCTCCTCTTTTCCATTTCATCCTCACAACAACCCTGTGAGGTAGGTTAGGCTGAGAGTCAGTGACTGGCCCAAAGTCACCCAGTGAGTTTCATGGCCGAGCAGGGACTAGAACCCGGATCTCCCGGGTCCAACACCCTCACCACTACGCCACACTGGCTCTCATTTGCAAAACATTTGCAAAACGAAGCAAGAAATTTGTGAAACAAAGTAAGAAAATTGTATTTTGTTCTCTCTTTTAATTTATTTTTTTAAAATATGGTTTTCATTTTGTTTTGGTGTAATTCACATTTTAAAAATTAATTTTTAAAAAATCAAGTCAGAGCCAAACTAAACATTCTCCTAATCACACATAGTAGTAGCTATGTGTCATAGTTTTCCTTTATTTTTGTATAAGCAAGGGCTGGGGGGGGGGGAATGGAAAAAATGCAGGGGGGGAGAGAGAAAAATACAGGGGGAAATGCCCAAGTTTTACAAACATCCCTGGGGGGGAAAGGAGGGAAATGCCCCCTCTCAGGATTTTTCTGTTTATTTTCTGCATTTCCCCCCCTAAACCTGCACATGGCTTTTGTTCTCTCCTATGAGTACACCATGAGGATCAAAAGTTGATCCCACCACAAGCAAAAATCCTTCAGTCACTTGCTCCTGACAATCCCCACAGTGATCAACGAAATGCCCCTATTGTAACCATCCCATTTCTCCTTCTTCTCCGGCATGCTTTCCTTCCCCTGAGATCCCTAGCACTGTAACTACAGTAGAAAATATTCTGTAATACTACATTCATACATATGAATCTAAGAGAGGCTCTGTGATACTACAGCATCCAACTACTCTCTAATTAAGTTATATTTGTGTTATATTCGCCATGGATGCCCTGTGACACAGACATTGTGCTCTGTGTCTTTATGAGAAGGAAGAGATGAACAAAGCTAACTGGCGACTGTAAGCGTTTGGAGCAGGGCTCTCCAACCTTGGGTCCCCAGATGTTGCTGGTCTACAGCTCCCAGCATACCCAGTCAGCATGGCTAATGGCAAGGGATTCTGGGAGCTGTAGTCCAGCAACATCTGGGGACCCAAGGTTGGAGAGCCCTGGTTTGGAGCATGATATTTCTGAAAAAGGATCGGCATTCAGTGAGAGTAAACAGGGCTCTAGGCGTGGTAGACGTGGTCTCCCCTGCCCCATCCCCGCCACCACCAAGGGCCATATTATATGCTGGGCCTTTGTTCTTGGTTTCTTTTCCTTTTAGCTTGGCCTCCGGTGTTTGCTTCCCACCACAGTCTAGGCTGAATTTCTCCACTCAGACTCCTGGGGCTGTGATTCCCTGCCATGGATGGCTCACACCTGCCTTCCCCAGCCTGGTGCCCTCCAAATGTGTTGAGCTACAGCTCCCATTATCCTCAGCCATCAATGGCCATGCTGACTGAGGATGATGGGAATTGTTGTCCAACACATCTGGAGGTCGCCAGGTTGAGGAAGGCTATCTTACAGTTTGGGCGTGAACTCTTGTATCCCAGTACCTGACGCTTCAGATTTCCCAGGACTGAGCTGATCCTTACCGCCTATGCCAGACCTCTGCCTTTCTGGGCCCTTGCTAACTATACCTCTTACTCACATTACGGCTTCCACTTAGTCTTCGTAATAACTTGATTACATTGATGTAGTTCTCATAAGTCGACCTAGCCCATTAATCATTTTTTCTCTCTCTCTCTGCTCAAACTGGTTCCAGAGCATCTGTTTGTTTACAAGTAATGCTGCAGTCGAATGTGAAATTTAATAATGGTTCTGAAACCAAATGACAGTTTTTATTTAACTTTTTTTTTTTCATTAGACAGTCAGACTAAGCCTTGACACTCCTTCCCTTTTTTCAAGCAAGCTTCAGGAGAGCACAAGGGACACATGCAGCATCTTATTCAAGGTGCACAGCATACTGGCACCCATTCTTCTGATTGAGTTATTAATGTATTTGTTTATTATTGTTTTACAGCCCTATCCAAAGTGGGTGCCCGTAACCCTCTGAACTCGGAGGATTATGGGCATCCAATGGAAGGTGGAAGGAGCGTGGTGGTTAGGATTGCTTCTGTGCTCCCCTCACCCTCCAAAACATTTAGACAACCAATTTTGGCCATCTAAATTTTTTTCCCCTCCTTGTGAGGAGGAGAGACTGAGGGTGGATTCCACGGAGGATGGTGGTGCTCCAATCCTCCCCTCTCTGCCCTCAGGAACGCCCCCCCCCCCCGCACTGGCTCTGAAGATGGTCTTCCATCTTTGGAGACCAGCTGGCATGCAAAGAACCATGCTGGCTGTGAGAGCGGACGGAGGGCGATTCAAAGACAGAGTCCCTGCTGCAACCTCGGAAGGCATTTCCAAGGTTGGAGTGAGGACTCTGACCTATTCTATGGCCTCCCAGACAAGGTCAGGAGGCCATTGGATATTGCACCCTTAATCAAGTTTTTATTTTATTTTTTTAGTTCCTATGATTGTAAGCCACCTTGAGTGTAAGGATGTGTGAGAAATTTGTTTCAGTTTGCTTTTGATCAGGATTTACCCAGTTTCCACCTTCCAGACCAAGCATGGACTCAAATGTAACCTGCAGTCGAAATCTGTACATTTCCAGGTTTGCAGTGCGATTTGCGGACACCCACAAAAATGTGGTCAACGGCATGCATACATTTGAAAAATGTGCATGAAAAAATGCATACTTTGGAAAAATGCACACAAACAGGCTTTAGTCAATGGGAGAAGAATGTGTACATTTCAAAGAGGTGCACAATTGATAGAGACATTTGGAAAAATATGCATGAAAATACACACTACTGTACATGCAAAAAGGAAAAGAACAAGGATTGCAATCTGATATGGTCACGAGACAGAATGAGCTTCATGGCTGAGTTTGGGGAACTTTGACAAACTCGAGTTTTGCTTGTATGCACATCCCTACGAGTGAGTGCCATTTTCTTGGTAGAAAGACAGGGTACAAATAAATAAATATTATTTTACATCCAGCACAGTTAGGAATTTACAGGGAATGTACAGCTTAGCAGTGTCTGTGTTCACCCTCTGAACTTTCACCAACAAAAAAGTTATTAAAGGGGCTTAGGGGTCTTCTAGCTTCTTCAGACCACACCCCCATGCCAAGGATAGTCTCATTATCCACAGCATGCTCCAGAAGAAGGAAAGCCCCCTTTCCTCCACTCTGTTCCTCTTTCCTTTTTCTCAGCTCTACTTCAATTCTCTCCCCATCTCTCTCTCTGTAAGATAGCGATGGCTCCAGAACTATGTCCATCCCAACCTCTCCCTCTCTAACCCAAGTAGGACTTGCATATTTGTCCAGTGCCTATTGTTTCCCCATCTCCATCTTTGGCATGGGGTGCCTCCTTTCACCATTTTAGAGTTCTCCCCTTAGAGTTAACCCAAAATTGCCCATCCAAGCTGAATGCTGCTTGTGTAATCAACCTTTTATTTCTGTAACAACCTTGCATGTTAATCAAGTATTTTGTTTGTTTGTTTTTGTAATAAAACTATAAATACTTGATTCTAAGCTCTAGTCTGTTGTCTGGTTTAAGTATAAGTGTAAGCTTCCCGTGGTGTGCTTTGTTCTTATTTAAAGACACATGTCTCTCCTGTACACATGAACATTACAAGTATGGATGAGGACACATGGTAACACATTGCATTGGACCAGGACTTCGGAGACCAGTGTGGCGTAGTGGTTGGATTGTTGGACTGTGACTCAGGAGATGTGGGTTCAAGTACCCACTTAACTGTGAAGCTCACTGGGCGATTTTGGGCCAGTCACTGACTCTCTGCCTAACCTACCTCACAGGGTTATTGTGAGGATAAAATGGAGAGGAAGAGGAGGGTCATGGACACCGCCTTGTGCTCCTTGGAGGAAAGGCAGGATATAAATGTAAGAAATTAACACATAAAAATATTTTTTTAATAAACTGCTCTCTGAGCAGTTTATAATTTTAAAATCACAAAACATTAAAAACACGGAGTTAAAATCCATAATTAAAAACAAAAGAATAACAGCCCAAAAACATCACACAATGCAAAATTAAAATGAGCAGTTTAAAATCTTGATCAAAATAATCAAGTCAATTCTTACTGAAATAAAATAGTTTTCACTTGTCTTCTAAAAGCCAACAGGGAAGAGGACTGGCAAATATCCCTGGGCTGGAAGTTCCGTGACCCAAGCACAACCACCAAAAAGGCTCCAGATCATTTCCCCGCCATTCCCCCTCTCACAAAAGAGCCCCCTTCGAAGTTCTCAGTGAATAGAGAACAATATATGAGAGGAAGCTTCCTTCAGTTATGCAGTGCCCAATGCATTCACGGAGTACTGATTTCAAAGGTGTTAATCAGTAACGCTTGTTGGAACTCACAGAGAAATTGGATGTTCTTGTTAGAACTCAGGCTGCAAGACAGAACTTGGCATTGCTAAATAGGAAGGAAGAAAACAGCTGATCTGGAACATAACACTATCGATCAAAATTACAATTTGGAAGGTTGATTAGGTAGAGGATAGGGCACAGGAGCAAGAGGATAAAGAAGCATGTCAGGTTTCTGTGTAGAGGTATGTTGCAGCAGATACTCCAAATCAGGTGTCAGAAATGGCCCGTGCCAAGGTGCTGGGGCCTGGCAGCTGGCCAAGGATGCTGTGCGGTGATGCCAGGCTGGCCCTGAAGTGCTGCTGCCAGCCAGGATAGGCAATGTATCACTAGCGCAGATGGATTAATGCTTTGACTCAGTATATAGGGCAGCTTGATAGGCTTGGCTAGGTGTTGTTGTTGTTTTAAATTCCAGGTATGTATTCCATGATCTGCCTAGCCATGAGCAGCATATAACCAGAGCCAGAGATCTCGCTCGGAGTGAGATGCTAACGGAAACATCCACCACAGGTGTGGGGCCTGCTAATGGGAACCCTCCAGTCTGGGCATTGCTGTGTATAAAGCCTTCAAAGCAACCTCATCCTCTTCCTTAAAATTAATCACCATTCTCTGCAAGCCACAGATAGCTCAGGTTGAGCTGTCTTCATGCAACTACTTGCTACTAAGGACTCTGTATGTGGCTCTTTATGTGGCACTTGTAATAGGCAGAATGTTCTCCTTGAGATATTTTTGGACTAAGAAAGTAATGCAAACATGCTGACCAGAGACTTCATTTCAGACTATCACCTCTGTTGAGCCTTGACCTCTGTCACCTTGTCAAGTAAGTGTGGAAAGCTAAGCAGGGTCAGGCCTGGTTATTACTTGGTTGGGACACCCTTCCTCTAGTTTCCTGCATTGAGCAGAGGGTTGGACTCGATGGCCTTGTAGGCCCCTTCCAATTCTATGGATCTATGAATCTATGAATCTAAGTGACTTGTGGATTGTTGATCTGCTAGGCTGCTGTTAGAATTTATATTCAAAATAGAAAGTTTAGACCATGAAAGAAAGCCAGATGTGTGGGTGTCTGACATGTAAACAGCTGAAAAAGTGGAACACAGCACACCTCGATACAGAACTATTTGAAAAATAACTTGATACTGAATACACTGATATTGTGTACATAATGACCTTGTTCACATATGATGTTAACCAATGGGTTGTTGAATTCTGGGTTGTTGTCATGACGTGTGGCTGGGTTAACAAACCATGGTTAGTTAGCCATGAACAACCCAGAAAAAGAACCGATAGTTTGTTGTTGAGTTGTGAACTCTGGGTTGTTTAGATCATGGGTTGTTGTTATGTGTGAACCTAAAACTGTAGGTTATTCATGGCTTGTTTCGCTAGGCTACAGATGCAGTGGGAAATAGTAGTAAAAAACCAGCCACTGTACATACCAGTACTACAGCACTGTAAAGACATTTGGGATACAGGGAGCAAGTGGGCAAAGGAAGAGGGAAACTATCAACCCAGGGATTGAGAAAACAAACCATGGTTCATTTGATCAGCTGCAAGACATACCCTAGGTAAGGCAACAAACCATAAGTTAAATAAACTATGCATTAGCATTATGTGCAAACCAGGCTATAGTGACATAATTGAATAGTGAGTTTTGCTAAGTACATCACATGCATGGCTTTATCATAGGCATGCACAACTCAAATCACTCTGGGGGCCACTTTTACATTTTTTATTAATTCAAGAAAGCCACATCGCTACATCAGCTGTGCAAAAGCATTTTGCTTTCATTCTAATTCAATGCCCTGAATTATTCCAGCATTATTAGGGTTAAACAAAATGCCCTTTTGTGTTCAGCAGAGGCACTGCCCACCCATTGCATTTTTCTGTGGCTGTGGGGATTAGCATTTTCTTCGTGGGTGGGATACATCCCAGTGCGGAAGGTCAGCACTTCTTCTGTCAAAGAACATGCCTTCTCATATTCCAGAATTGCTAGTGTCTATATTGTTGCTTGCCCGCCCACTTGCAGCTTGCACTCAGCTGTGAGTGGGTGAAGAAATCCCTTCCCTGCTCCTTAACTCTCTTGTGGCCAAAACAGAGACTCTCGTCTGAGAGAATCTTCCTTATGAATGGGGAGTTGCATTAAATAGATACTAAGAAAAACATGCTGGAGAGGGCTGCCTAGGCACCAGCTTAGTGTGTCCCTGGCCATTGTGCATGTGCTTCGTCTTCAGGGGTTCGGTGCATCCACTGATCCTAGAGAGGCAGTTTGGTATGAAAGAGCCCTCCATGTGATCGTTGTAAATGTGAGTGTGGTCTGATGTGAGGGAGCCAGTGTATCATAGCGACGGAAGTGTTGCATTAGGCCTAGGATGACCAGCTTCAAACTTATTTGGCCCTGAAGGCTCACTGGGTGACCATGGACCCCTCTCAGGTCAGGCCAGCTCATAACATAAGAACCATGCTAGATCAGACCAAAGGCATGTCTAGCCCAGCATTCTCTTCACACAGTGGCCAACCTGCTGCTTGTGGGAAGCCCACAAGTAGGACATGAATGCCATAGCATCCTCCTGCTCATGTTCCCCAGCAACTAGTGTACACAGGCATACTGCCTCTGATGCTGGAGGTAATATCTAGCCATCGTGATTAGTAGCCATTGATTGTCTTATCCTCCATGTGAGAACAAAATGGAGGTCAGGGAGATGAACCATCTACACTGCCCTGACTTTCTGGGAGGATGGGTATCTGTTCCAAGTGGTAGTCACAGTCAGTGGGTGGATTAGGCCTAAGGAGTGGGTTCAAGTAGAAGTTCAGTTACAAGGCAAAGGTTTTGGTTTTGTGAGAGACGGGTCTGCAACCCCTGTCTAGAAACAAAATCTCCGCAACACAGGTTCAAGCAGCACTTAATTTTTATTTTCACACCTTTGCAAAAGCGGGTGTCCTAAGCAGGTAGGCACACCCTTTAGCTGGGATACACACACATATATACCCTATTGCCACCCACACGGCATGGCTGGGTGGCTGGGGCATGCTGGGAGTTGTAGGCCAAAAACATCTGGGGACCCAGGGTTGGAGAACACTGCTTTTGCAGATCATTCTCTTTGCTTCTCTGTGTCTCTCAGTCTCCCTGTTCAAAACATTTTCTTTTACACATAGTTGGGAGGGGTAGCTAAAGATGGACGCATCTGTCAGTTTCACTTTCTCGTGTATTTGATTTATAAAAAGAAGAAGAAGAAAGCTGAAGTTATTTCCTTGTTGAATATGAAGAGGTTTGCAAATTTTGGTAACTTCTGATATAAATTGATCAGTGTGGCATAGTGGTGAGAGTGTTGGACTGGGACAACACTGAGATCAAGGTTCTAGTCCCCACTCGGCCATGAAGCTCACTGGGGGACTTTGGGCCAGTCACTGATCCTCAGCCTAACCTACCTCACAGGGTTGTTGTGAGGAGAAAATGGAGAGGAGGAGGAGGATTATTACGTAAGCTGCCTTGGGTTCCTTGCAGGAAAAAAGGCAGGATATAAATATAATAAAGAAAGAAAGAAAGAAAGAAAGAACTGAAATGAAAATTCTTGGCCACCTGCACTGGACAAATTTAAGAGGAACAGCTATTCCCAGGATAGAGAGGACCATGTTGTACCTGACGGTAATCTAGCTGTTAAACATGAGGAGCTTGTTTCAATAATGGAAGGGCCTTCTCAGTTGTGGCACCCCAATTATGGAATCAGCTTCCCAAGGAGGTGCACCTGGCGCCTACCCTCTATTTTTTCAGGCACCAGGTGAAGACCTTTTTATTTGCCCAATATTTTAATGGTTGATTTTATTCCTTTTATTATCACCACTGTACCTCTGGATTGAATTTATTTTGGCTGCTTGTTTTTATCGTGTTATATTTTAATATGTTTGTGTTTTTATACTAATTTTGTTGTTATTTTTGTGTTGTGTTTTGGCAACTGCCCAGGGAGCCTTCTGCCTGATGGGCGGTGAATAAATTTATTAAATAAATAAATAGGGATTCAAACCCCTGGATGGATGAATCTGCCCATTTTGGTTTCTCCCACATTCAATTTAAAAAAAATAAAAATAAATCTCAACTTCTTTCCATCCTGAATATGAAGAAATTGGCCAACTTTAGTCAAGTCTTATAAAAAATAAAGTGAAATGCAATTCTCACCTATCCCTAGATCCCGGATAACATGTTACCTGCTTTAATGGCATTCGCATTTCAGCTGTTATTGCCCGATGTCTCCCAAATGTTAAGGAACACCTATGGCATTTCTGGGCTGTTAACAGACAATCTGCTGGAGAAAAGGTATGGTCAGACAGCAGCCATAGGAATACAGCTCCCAGGTGGAAGTGCTAGTTCACCCAAATGGAGCCTTTTGTGTGTGCCCCCCCCCCCGCAGCCATGGCTAGCAATAGCATACACTCCCATAGGAGCTACTGCTAAAATCTGCTTTATTTTTTTACGTATTTTGTTACAATACACTAATGCAGTGTTCTCCAACCTTGGGTCCCCAGATGTTTTTGGCCTACAACTCCCACCATGGCCCAGCCAGCATACCTGGCTGGGGCCAGGGATGGGGACTCGGACTCCAGGACTCGACTCGTGAGTCGGACTGAGTCCCCCCTCTGACTCGAGTCGCACTCGAGTTCCAATATTTTTAATGGGACTCGAGACTCGACTCGAGACCAAGGACTCGTCAACATCCCTGCTTGATGCCACCTGCAGGTGCTGTCTGGACCTAGTTGCAGTAACAATCCAAGTTTATTTTTTAAAATCATTTTCCTAATGCAACCTTTCAGACATTTTGGGTTTGGCTGCCTCTGCCTGCCTGTTTGGGGTTCCCTGCCTCCTCTGCCTGCCTGGTCTCTTCTTAACCAGTTCCACAGTTTGAATTGTCCAAGACAAACGCCTCTGCCTGCCTGCTTTGGGGTTCCCAGCCTCCTCTGCCTGCCTGGTTATTTTGGGTTTGTCTGCCTGGTCTGTTCTTGTCAAAATCGGTGGCAGAGTTTTGAGATAAAAAGGCACACTTGTGCCTAGAATTTATTTAAGCCACACATCTGAAGTAGCCTTATTTTGTTGGGAAAACCCCCCATTGATTTTAATAGGGACTCGTGGAGTCAGCTTTGGGAGTGACTTGGGACTTGTGAGTCACCATTTTGGACCAAGGACTTGGACTCGGACTCGAGACTCGGGTCCAAAGACTCGTGACTCAACTCGTGACTCGAGACCAAGGACTCTTCAACATCCTTGGCTGGGGCATGCTGGGAATTGTAGGCCAAAAACATCTGGGGACCCAAGGTTGGAGAACACTGCACTAATGTAACAGACTGAGACAAAATCATATGGAACTCTCAGATGGTCTCTTTTTTCAAGGTTATTTCAAATAGTTTAACTATCTCTGTATGTTTTAATCTTATATACAGGTCTGCAACTGTACATTTGTCTTGTCAATTTCTGTATTTGTTCAGTTATGACCTACAGACATAATTGCAAATGAAATGCAAATACTCATGTAAAATTTGCCTGTTAAATAGCCTGATCTTTTCGAGAAGCACTTTGGCCTAGCCAACGTTCTCTGCTAATGTTTTGTTTTCTTGTTGTTTGCAGAGCACTACATTTCTCCTTTATTACGTTTCATCCTGTTAAATGTATGAGTAAAGAGAATCTAAAACCAATATTTATTTCCTGTAGATTCTTTCTTGCAGTTGAAATCACATGGTCTAGCCTTTCCCTCTTGACTGATGGAGCAGCGGAAAAATCCTTTGCCTTCCATTATGTTTTTGTGAGTCTCTCACAAGCTGCCAGCCTAGTTAAAACATCAGCATTATACTTCAGCTATAATGCTGAGGCCATTTGAAAAGGTCTTATATACAGATGGTTGCCTTGGGGAGAAATTAATCATGCTTCTCTGTGTCTCCGTGTTCCAAAAACATGTTCTTTTGTAATTGTACATATAGAGTCCCCTCCCTTTGTTGGGAGAGGGGTAACTAAAGATGGAGGAATCTGTCAGTTTCACTTTCTTGTGTATTTTTTTTTTTTTAAAGCTCAAGTTCTTTCCTTCCCGAATATAAAGAAGTTTGCAGATTTTGGTAAATTCTGATTGAAAAAATGAACTTAAACAAAATTCTCGCCCATCTGCACTGGACACATTTAAGAGGTACGGCTATTGCCAGTATGGAGATGACCGTGGTGTACCTGCCATCTCGAATATGTAGAAACGGGCAAACTCTAGTCTAGTCTCTTACCAAAACTGAACTGAAATGAAATTCTCACCTATCCCTAGATCCCGGATAAGATGTCACCTACTCTAATGGCATTCACATTCACACCATTTATTTATCTGATTTATACCCTGCCTTGCTATCAGGAAATGGTGATCAAGGCAGCTCTCAATAGTAAGAACCAAAATATAAAATAAAAATAAAAAAATTAGTTAAAAGCAATCATGAAACGAATACATTAATAGTTTTAATAGTTTTTTTGGTGTGTGTTTTTAAAGGATTAGAACAGCACCCAACAGACCAGTTTACATGCCATGGACCTGCTGGAAAGTTTGTTTATTTGTTGGTTGATTGATTGATTGATGGTTGATTAGCCAGCCTGCCTGTGGGACAGAAGACAGGGAGCTAACTTAGCTTTCCTTGGCTAAGGAGCCAAATTAAAAGAGGGAGCCAACTTAGCCTCCCTCAGTAGGGAGTTCCAAAGCATTTAGCCTACAACACCTAATAGAAATAAGCAGCTATGCAAATAGACAGAATAGATTTGAGCAGTATTTATCTCAGATGCCTGAATGACACTTCTAACGGCAGGCAAAAGAGGGTCTGATACATATGTCACTAACCAAGAACAAGCAACAAAAAACTAGAAGCTTCAACCTGAAGCCAAGGAATTTGCTGGTTAGTTTGATAAGTATATGAAACTCAGCCCCTATCCACCTGCTTCTTGGATCTTTTTGCCCCCTTAGGGGTCACAATGCTGCAGTAACAACCAAAGCCACACCTGACAATATTCCCTTTCTAGGCAACATTTAATGGGACACCAGTCCTGGCAAGGGTGGGGAACCTGTGTCTCATCAGATGTTGTTGGACTCCAGCTCACATCTTCCCTGACCATTGGCCATGTTGGCTGGTGCTGATGGAAGTTGGAGTCCAAAAGCAACTGGTGGGATGCAGGTTCTCCCCACCCCAATTTAAACTGTAGCCTTATACCCCTTGGATTACTGCTCCACAAGTTCCAGGGGTCCAGTTCCTTCTAGCCAATTGTCCAGTGCCCCAGCCTCTCCTCTACGTGTTTTGCCTCCATCCTACATTTGCTTTGGCTCCTCCCTTCCTCAGCTTCTGTTTCTCTCCACTATCCATGCTTTCCTCAGATCCCTTGTTCTTCAGCCAATTGTCTGCTTTGTCCAGCTTGTCTCTTAGCCAGACTCCCTAGGGCTCCTGCCTATTCCTGCCCATAGCATACAGCCCGTCGTAACATTAAGTTGCTCCGCCGAGGTTTCTTCGAAGCCCCTTCTTGCCTCAGTGCCCTGTCTCCTCTGCAAATATTCCGACAACATTGCTTCCTGCGCCGTTTGAACTGTTGTGTGAATTGGAATGATTGCACCAGCTCTGGTACCAAATCAGAGTTAGAGGATTCTCCGCTGCAAGCACAATTCAATTAGAGAGGAGCTATGCAAATCACGAGGAGATATTGTGGCGGGGATGGGTTCGTCTTCAATATCAGAATGCTGCTGCTACTAGCACAGGCAAAATTAGGGAATGACTTATGCCAACCACTGAATGCAGAAGAAGGAAGGAAATGGGTCTGTTACACTTGAGCAATGAAGTAGAAAACAACTGGAACATTTTATGCGAAAGTAGGCTGACCATTAGAGGCCGGTAGCAGTAAATTGCCTTTGATCAGGAAATAAATATTGGTAAAGGCTGTGGCACACAATTAGAAGCTCGCTGTTGCTGTAAAGAAAATGTCCCAGTCCACGTGGGGAGCCAGTGCACACTAATGGCTTACCGTGGGAATAATGCTGCCAGGGAAGCGGTTTTAAGCAGCCATCATGTGGTGGCCATATTGTATCCACTGGTTGTTAAGTCCAGCACATAGTTTCTTCTATTTTTCTTCTGTATAATCCAGCTGTTACAAAACTATTACCTCAACCTTTGGGAGGTGGGGGTGGGGCGGGAAACACCAATGATATATCTGGCACTATAGTCTTTTTTTTTTTTTTTTTTTTTTGCAGACACCTTCAAGGACTCTAGAAAGGATGATGTCATTACCTTCATCTTACAAGCATGGACAATGAAGCAGAAGATGCAAAAGCAGTTTGATCTAGGTTACACAATAGCATTACAACTAAGGCAGGAAGATGGTTTGAGCTTTCCATTTGACTGAATCCCTGAAGGCTTATGTCAGACACCATCTTAAACATATTTACATGGAAGTAAGTCCCAATGCAACTGATAATTATGCAAGGAGGGTAGTAGTACAGTCCACATTGCATTTTATGATCTGTTCCTATTTTAACATTCAACTTTTTAGTGCTAAGGTTTCTGCCTCATTAAGATTGTAACCCAAAATCCCCTTATCTGGGAATAAGCTCCATCTAATCCAATTGGAATTATGTTTGAGTCAACATGTATAGGACTGCATGGTAAGCCTTCATTATTATACCCATTTACCTGGGTAAATGAGCGTACTTCTGAATAAACGTATAAGGAAGTAAAAGCCTTCCCATAATGTTGGAGTCTCAAACTGTCCCTCTTCCCAGTCATTGTTTTGCCCCTCCTCCTTCATGATCAGACCCTTTTCTAGTAACAAAATTATGTTCAACTGCATTTAAGTACTCATATACCACAGACATCTTACTAATGCTTCTAGCAGAAGCTAAACTCAGCTAGTTCATTTATTTATTTATTTATTATATTTAAACCCCGCCTTTTTTCCTGCAAGGAACCCAAGGCGGCTTACATAATCCTCCTCCTCCTCCTCTCCATTTTATCACAACAACCCTGTGAGGTAGGTTAGGTAGGTTCATGACCCTAGAAGCCAACCTTTGCACACTCTTTTCTCAAGACTCCCCTCACATTCGGGGGAACACTGCATCAACTTTGGGGGGGGGGTTTACGGGTGCACAAATGCAAATTTGGCATTAGAAAATACTTTTAAAAAAACACCACCACCAAAACTATACCTGTAACTCTTAGAGGAGGGAGTGTGCACTTATGGGAAATGGGTAAAGGTTTATACCAAGATAGCAAAGGGAAAGATAAAAATAAAATAAAATCCAGATTTGAGTCAACCTTAAGACACCTGTCTATAACCTGACTGTGGCACTAGAGATGCCCCAACAATTTGTGTATTGCTGCCATTTGTTCTTGATTGGTTCATTCATTAGTCCAAGTTAATGTTAAGATCATTCTAGTCCACAAGCATACTTAACTGCACACTCTGCTCAGTCAACCTCATCCTGTACTCTTTCTGTTCCATATTCTTTTGTGGGGGACTTATTTTATAGGTGCCATATTTTGACTCAGACAATTTGGCTTGTCACCCTTTTTCTTACCATGAAGAGCAATGGGTAGAGGACAACATAGTGTTGGAGTCCAACTTCATCAGATCCTGCTAGAGGTGTGCACTGACTCCCAAATCAGACCCTGATGTGGTGCTTCAGAAAACAGCCCAATTCAGCTTGGACTGATTCAGAGTCAATCTGCTTTGAGTCAGTAACAAACCTGAGTTGAGGTTCAGAAATCTGAGGCTTCATTTTTCCCATTGACTCATGGGAAATTAAAAATAGTCTATAACTTTTTTCCTCTTTGTCAGAATTGGATTATTGTTGTAGGCATAGTGGCCCTTTACAAGGGGATTTCGCCCACTGAATATCAGAAAAATAGGCACAGGAGTCTTTTTCCGTTGGCTTCTGAGGGGAGCCTGCTTCACCTTGGGAAGCAACAAAACTGGACTAAAGTGGCCCAATCCTGCTTGGGCTTCATCCAAATCCAATATTCATCCTTCGTCCTTGCCAACGCACCCCTGAGCCCATGCACCCTACATTTCTACTTATTCTTGCTTCAATGGAGATTCTGACCATGCATGTATACTTAATTCCCTCCACTTGAAATTGTTCTCTGTCTTTCTATTTTTGCCCTGTCTTTAGAATGCTAACCTAGTGGCTGGCACGACTATTGGCTATTGGTCAAATTGTCCTTTTGCCTATCTCTTGAGCAATGTCAGTAGTGCCACACTTGACCTGATGCCGTTCCAGCGCTTCCCTTGCATCTCATACTAGCACAATTCGACACCGAGGGGGCCAGCATTGGCCTTAGATGCTCTTCTTGCCCCTATAATGAATGGCACCGGTCTCCTTGCTTTATTTGCCCTGCCCAGTTACTAAGCCTACAATTTGCAAGAGGGTGTTCATCAGAAATAAGTAGAGCAGGGAACACTGAATGTAGTTAATTGTATATAATTATGCTTCCCAGTCCTCTTGTTATTCTATGTGTGCTTCTGTTTACAGGGCAATTACACAGTAGATAGGATGCAATTAAAATGATGTGCTCCAAAGGGCTGCACTTGCACTTCCATGAGCTCATCTCCGTGTGGAAACACTGCCCTTCTGTGGAATTTCTCATAAGATGGAGTGGACATCAAGACAGCGAGTGAAGGGTGGCTGACTCTCCAGGCCGTTCCAGGTGAGCTTTTATTTTGTATCCCTAAAGTAACAATAATGTAGATGTAGCGGTAATAGTGAAATATCATAAGCCCAGACAATGGGCACTGGGAAAGGATGGGGAAGAACTGCAGGTGATGTAGCGCCTGTTTGCTGCGATTTCTTTTCTTATTTTTTAACTAAACAGGGTGTGTGTGCTCTGCTGCTGGGACAGTAGGGTGGTGATGCGCACAGTCCAGAACTGAAGTGACAAAAATAGGGGGATGGATCCAGAATTGTCGTTCCACCAGCAGAAGGATATACTGCTAGCAGAATGCGACTTCCATGTCCTCTCCTCCTCCCTGCAACCTCCATGCACCCTCCAAATCTCTTCTGGAGCATGTGCAGGGGGAAGAGAGGATGCAGAAGTCCCATTCTGCCAGTGGTATCCTTCCACTGGCAGAATGTCGATTCTGGATCCAAGCCCTCCAGGGGAAGAAGAAAGTGCCCCAATGGTGTGTGTGTGTGTGTGTGTGTGTGTGTGTGTATGAATGATGCCAGGTTGCTACCCCATTCATTGCATCACTCCCCACACCATTGGGGTACTTTCTCCTTCTCCTGGAGATTATCTATCTATCTATCTATCTATCTCCTGAACACATTACAACTACTGGAGCATCCACGGAATTTGATGCAATTCCTAAAATAAATACTAAAATATCTCTTTTATAGTTAGTTCTGCCCTGGCTCTTGGGGGAAAGGCATTTAATGGCAGATCTTACAGAGGGTCTGAGAAAGGCAAATTTGATACGGAAGAGAACCAAAGCCCCAAGGATCAGTTTGGGAATCCAACAGGGGTTACTTCCTCACCTTGCACCCTCTATCACTTGGTGCAAGATCTAATGGTGGAAGAATAATTTTCTCCGCTTAGACAATACAATGTATCTGATGCTGGGGAAATGTAATATCCCCACAATACAAGCTCAATTTCAGGAAAGATGACTGGATTGCATGAAAATGGGGAATCACTGCACATGTACTGCTCAACAACCTGATCATATGGAAAGACCATTTATGAATAATTACAATCTAGTTCTTCCACATTTCATAGATTTCATAGATTTCATAGATCATAGAGTTGGAAGGAGCCTACGAGGCCATCGAGTCCAACCCCCTGCTCAATGCAGGAAACTAGAGGAGGGGTCCCCCATCCAAGTAATAACCAGGCCTGACCCTGCTTAGCTTTCCACGCTCAGACAAGCTGAGACAGCTTGAGCCACAGGCCTTTGCATATTTTTATTTGCATATTTGGTTTTCCTTTACTCATTGTAATATTTTTCTATTTATATTTGATGCGTCTCCTCATATTGTATTCCATTTGAATCACTACTGTTATTTTCATTGTTAAGACCTTGTTGCAAGACTAGTGAGACAATTTTCCGGAATCCTGCCACCTTTCTTAATTAAGAAGTATCTGCATTTTCTGTTTAAGCAGTTAGGCAATTATTCAGGACATAATTGTGTGCTGCTGTGTGATCTTGAATGCTTTAATTTTTAATTGTTTCTGTGTGGTTGTTTAAGTGCTTAAGCCAATAGAAATTACGCTCTTTGACAAGCAAAAAATATTCTGGCCATGTTCTATGTTACAGATAGGGAGACAATGGAAGGTCCTAGAAGCAAATTGTTTCCCTAACGAATTAGTATGTGGGTTCCAACTTATTATTCCAAGATGGATATATTATAAATAGGATATAAGATAATAGAAAGGAGGCTCTTCTTGCCTTTGTGTCTAGCAGTGGGAGGATAGTTCTGTTTGGCCTTTTGGCTGGCATAACAAGAAATGGATCCTGACCTTCCTGATCTATGATCTGTTTTCCATGGCTATTCAAGAAGCTAAGACTTTTAGCAGCAAGCCAAGATGTAGTTAATGGAAAACAGATTGGATTTGAATCCATTTAGGGGGTGGGGGAAGACCATAGTTTAATGGTAATGCACATGCTTTACATGCAGAATGTCCCAGGTTCAATCCCTGGTATTTTCCAGTTTGTTCATTTTCTCCTCCTCCTCCTCCTCCTCCTCCTCCTCATCATCATCATCATCATCATCATCCTCATCATCCTCATCAAGATTTCATAGACAGCTTTCTAAAAAACAACAACAACAAAAAAAAGGCTCTAGGCGACTTACACCAGAATTAAAACATACAAAATTTAAAACAGCTAAAACAATTATCCACTATAATACAGCCAACCCATAAAACAAATAAAACATCAGTGACAGCCATAAACAGATGTGAGTTATGCATTATATGCCATCAAATATATATGCCTGTGAATAGAGGAAAGTCTTAACCTGGCATTGAAAAGATGGCAATGTTGGCTTGGCACCATGTGGGCCTCGCTGGAGAAAGCATTCCATAATTGGGAGGCCACCACCAAAAGGCCCTCTCCCTTGTTGCCATCCTCCAAACCGCCCTGAGAGGAGGCACTTAGAGGAGAGCTGCAGATGTTGATTGTCGGGTATGGGTAGGTTTATACCAGGAAATGCACTCCATCAGGTATTGAGGTCCCAAGCCGTATAAGGCTATATGGGTTAAAACCAGCACCTTGAACTGGGCTTGTAAATGTATAGGCAGCCATTGCAAGGGGGCCAGAAACGGTGTTATATGCTCAAACCTTCTGGTCCCCATTATCAATCTGCTGCCACATTTTGCATAAGCTGTATTTTCCAAACCATCTTCAAAGGCAGCCCCAAATAGCGTGCATTACAGTAATCTAACCTAGAGGTTGCCAGAGCATAGACAACTGAAGCCAGGTTGTCCTTGTCCGGATAGGGGTATAGCTGGGCCACCCGCTGAAACGTGGAAGGCACTCTGTGCTGCTGAGGCCACCTGAGCCTTAACTGACAATGTTGGTTTCAGGAGAACCCCCAAGCTATGAACCTGCTTCTTCAGGTGGAGTGGAACTCCATCCAGGGGCCGTTATAAATGTGATCTGGCTTGATGTCTTTTCTTACTCAGGATCCTGTCACAGCATCCATCTCTTTGAAGCATCCTGCATTGCCAGAATTATATCCTACAACCATAGAAGCAGAAAGGTCCCCTCAACACCATTTTCTTAGCTGAGCATTGACCAGCAGAGTGCACCTGACCTGGATCCTTGACTGAGTAGACTGAACATCACTTGTACAATTTTAGGACATGATTTGAAGAGCTCAGGTGCATCTGTATGCTTCTAATTTCTGCCTGGAAAAGAGCTCTTTTCACAATGACCTGCAAGTGCAACAGAAATTGGCCAGATAAATGGAATTATTTTACCGAGCCAGTGGGATACTTCTCAAGAAGGGCATCCTATGTGAGAGATCACAATTCACCTGAAGTTTCCTAGCTCACCAAACCGTGGCGGAAAATAAAAGTACCGGTAATGCTGGGCAAACCTGAAAAGGGGATCAGTGGCCTAGAATCCAATTCAGTGTGTTTGTTTGTAATGTTGAGTGTAACCTATTTCTTTTTTAAAGCTTTTCTCTTATAGTCACCTGCAATTGGGAATGAAAGGAATACAGTCTTGAGGTCTGCCCAGCTAACTGAAAAGTCACTTTTGACACTATCTTCTGAAATCTAGTTTAAGTGCCTCTGAAGAAATTCCACATTTGCCTAAAGTGGAGGCCTTTACATTCAGCACCATGGCAGTGATTTGTATAGTGAAGAAACTGCATACATGGGAAAAATCAATAGACTGCAGGCATCAGATTAATAATTCAGTTGATGTTCCTTATAAAATTAGAAGCTGTAGTTGGAAAGTGTGAAAACCAAGAACTAATTAAAATCAAAGGCTTAGGATTAAACATTGTTTTATATGGATGTATAAGAAAGTATGGTGCTGGCATGCCCAGATGGCCATGCAATGGGTATTGTTCTATTTGTTCTATCAGTATGCCTAATCAAAAGAGGAAACTGTGGTGCTTCCAGATGACAATTTAAAAAAAACAAACTAAGGTCATACCAGTCTATCCAGTGGTGATTGTGCATTATTTAGACCCTAATCAGTTGCTCATTATCTAGTCTCCAATGCAAGTGGGAAGGCAGATGTTTGCGAGGGAAGGTAGACCTCTCCACCCCTAGAGGCATTTGCCTATCTCTTGTGACTATCATTATTTGTGGGGTGGGGGGAGCAGCAGAGAAACTGTCAAAGCTTTTCTCCCCCTACCTCCATAGAAGCCTTGTGAAACTTACAAGCCTTCAGTTTGCACTCACTAAAGGTGTTGAAGCTTGTCAATTTCACAGTTTCTTAAATTTCTGTGCACCCAATGCTGGTATGCAGGCATGGTGAAATTGACTGGCATTTCTTCCCACCTCTGCAGCAAATCCAGATGAAGCTGATGATGTTTTACTTGGGTTTTTTTCCTTCACATTCACTCCAATTTCACTGGTGCTTTTGTCTAAAAACAATTCAGTGGCAGGAGACAGGCTGGTGCCCCTGGGGCTGGAGAAGGTTGGTGACGGGGGATTTAAACAATGCCACTGACCACTTCTACGCCCTGGGTGTAGAACAATAGTTCTAAAGTCTATTTCCAATGGAAGGGATTGTGCTGCAAGTGTGATAGAAGTTTACAGGATTGTGATAAATCAGCACTTGAGAAAAATATTACAACGGAGAAAACAGGAATATAATGTTTTGGGATTAATGTCATCTGGATTTTCAGGAATAAATAAGTGAATGGAACTGGATATCAGAGAAAATAGATAGTCTGGAAGCACCCATAGACCAATGAGCTTATATCTATTTAGTCAAACATACCCACAGCCAACACAAGATTGTTCCTTATATTTATTATCATTTCTACATGAATAATATCAGAAGAGGAATGTTTTAGTTTATGTGTGGGTAGCTTGGAGGCAATTTGTCTTTCAACACTGAGAAACTTTAATGTTGGAAGCACAATTGTTTTCCAGTTCAGGAACATAGGAAGCTGCCTTATATTGAGTCAGACCATCGGTCCATCTCACTCCCAGCTGAGCAGGAGCACAACAGGAGAGAGGCTCCAGCTGTTTTTGGGACTGTGAAAAGGCAAGCAGGCTCCCAGAGAGCGAGCGAACAGGGAGAGCGAACAGGGAGAGCAAACAGGAGTTTGGCAGCGGAGTAGTACAACAACAAGTGCTGCAAGGGAAAGGCGTGGCCTGAGAGCTCATTCTGTTGAGCAGAAGCTCCTGCTGACTGCAACTACCTGGGGCTGATTGCAGCTGATTGATTGCAGGAAGTGGGGCTGATTGCAGGGCGTGGCCTGGGAGCTCATTCTGTTCCTGACTCCCAGCTGAGCAGGAGCACAACAGGAGAGAGGCTCCAGCTGTTTTTGGGACTGTGAAAAGGCAAGCAGGCTCCCAGAGAGCGAGCGAACAGGGAGAGCAAACAGGAGTTTGGCAGCGGAGTAGTACAACAACAAGTGCTGCAAGGGAAAGGCGTGGCCTGAGAGCTCATTCTGTTGAGCAGAAGCTCCTGCTGACTGCAACTACCTGGGGCTGATTGCAGCTGATTGATTGCAGGAAGTGGGGCTGATTGCAGGGCGTGGCCTGGGAGCTCATTCTGTTCCTGACTCCCAGCTGAGCAGGAGCACAACAGGAGAGAGGCTCCAGCTGTTTTTGGGACTGTGAAAAGGCAAGCAGGCTCCCAGAGAGCGAGCGAACAGAGCGAGCGAACAGGGAGAGCAAACAGGAGTTTGGCAGCGGAGTAGTACAACAACAAGTGCTGCAAGGGAAAGGCGTGGCCTGAGAGCTCATTCTGTTGAGCAGAAGCTCCTGCTGACTGCAACTACCTGGGGCTGATTGCAGCTGATTGATTGCAGGAAGTGGGGCTGATTGCAGGGCGTGGCCTGGGAGCTCATTCTGTTCCTGACTCCCAGCTGAGCAGGAGCACAACAGGAGAGAGGCTCCAGCTGTTTTTGGGACTGTGAAAAGGCAAGCAGGCTCCCAGAGAGCGAGCGAACAGGGAGAGCAAACAGGAGTTTGGCAGCGTAGTACAACAACAAGTGCTGCAAGGGAAAGGCGTGGCCTGAGAGCTCATTCTGTTGAGCAGAAGCTCCTGCTGACTGCAACTACCTGGGGCTGATTGCAGCTGATTGATTGCAGGAAGTGGGGCTGATTGCAGGGCGTGGCCTGGGAGCTCATTCTGTTCCTGACTCCCAGCTGAGCAGGAGCACAACAGGAGAGAGGCTCCAGCTGTTTTTGGGACTGTGAAAAGGCAAGCAGGCTCCCAGAGAGCGAGCGAACAGGGAGAGCAAACAGGAGTTTGGCAGCGGAGTAGTACAACAACAAGTGCTGCAAGGGAAAGGCGTGGCCTGAGAGCTCATTCTGTTGAGCAGAAGCTCCTGCTGACTGCAACTACCTGGGGCTGATTGCAGCTGATTGATTGCAGGAAGTGGGGCTGATTGCAGGGCGTGGCCTGGGAGCTCATTCTGTTCCTGACTCCCAGCTGAGCAGGAGCACAACAGGAGAGAGGCTCCAGCTGTTTTTGGGACTGTGAAAAGGCAAGCAGGCTCCCAGAGAGCGAGCGAACAGAGCGAGCAAACAGGGAGAGCAAACAGGAGTTTGGCAGCGGAGTAGTACAACAACAAGTGCTGCAAGGGAAAGGCGTGGCCTGAGAGCTCATTCTGTTGAGCAGAAGCTCCTGCTGACTGCAACTACCTGGGGCTGATTGCAGCTGATTGATTGCAGGAAGTGGGGCTGATTGCAGGGCGTGGCCTGGGAGCTCATTCTGTTCCTGACTCCCAGCTGAGCAGGAGCACAACAGGAGAGAGGCTCCAGCTGTTTTTGGGACTGTGAAAAGGCAAGCAGGCTCCCAGAGAGCGAGCGAACAGAGCGAGCGAACAGGGAGAGCAAACAGGAGTTTGGCAGCGGAGTAGTACAACAACAAGTGCTGCAAGGGAAAGGCGTGGCCTGAGAGCTCATTCTGTTGAGCAGAAGCTCCTGCTGACTGCAACTACCTGGGGCTGATTGCAGCTGATTGATTGCAGGAAGTGGGGCTGATTGCAGGGCGTGGCCTGGGAGCTCATTCTGTTCCTGACTCCCAGCTGAGCAGGAGCACAATAGGAGAGAGGCTCCAGCTGTTTTTGGGACTGTGAAAAGGCAAGCAGGCTCCCAGAGAGCGAGCGAACAGGGAGAGCAAACAGGGAGAGCAAACAGGAGTTTGGCAGCGGAGTTCGGCAGGGGAGGTCAAGGGGGAGGTCCCTAAAAATATATATATAAATAAATAAATAAACAATTTAAAAACATATATATATATATATATATATATATATTCTAGGAAGACAGAAACAGAGCACTATGGAAGGAAAGGACTCAGCAGTGGTGGTGACCTGCAAGGGGTGTGCAATGTTTGTTTTCCTGCCGGAGATCAACATGGCCTACACGTGCAACAAGTGCAAGCTGGTCACGCTGTTGGAAGAAAAGGTCAGAGGACTGGAGCAGCATGTGTCAACCCTCAGGAGCATAAGAGAAAGCGAGGAGTTCTTAGACAGAACGGTGGATCTACAGCACCAAAGCACAGTACAGGAGCCAGAAGGGCAACGGCAGGATGAGGCGGAGTCGGAGACTGCAGAGGCAAGGGAAAATAACGCAGGGGGAACTCCCTGGAAAAGGGTGACTGTTAGGAGCAGAAGAACTACAAGACACTCTGCGCCTGTGGAAGCAGTGGAGCTATGGAACCGCTTCCATGTACTTGAGGACGAGAGCAGAGGACAGCCTGCAGAGGACGGATTACCGGGCACCCAACCTGACAGCGAGCAAGAGGCTGAGGGTCAGTCAAGTGGAGGCAATCAAACCAAGGCCTTCAGCAAGAGGAAGAGAAGAGTACTCGTAGTGGGAGACTCCCTCCTGCGGGGGATCGAAGCCAAAGTATGTCGCGAAGACCCATGGACTCGCCAGGTGTGCTGTCTCCCTGGGGCACGGATTAAGGATGTGACAGAGCAGCTGCCGAGGCTCATGCAGCCCACCGACACATACCCCTTTCTTCTCTTCCACGTGGGTACAAATGATACTGCCAAGCGGAATTACAAAGAAATCACGGCAGACTTTGAAGAGCTGGGAAGGGAACTCAAGAACTTCGGGGCCCAGATAGTTTTCTCATCTATCCTTCCAGTACTTGGAAGAGGCATCCGAGTGAATGACTGGCTACGAAGGTGGAGCCGACGTGAGGGATTTGGATTCTGGGACCACGGGCTACACTTCCTGGAAGATGGACTGCTGGCAAAGGATGGGTTGCACCTCACAAGGACTGGGAAGAATGTGTTTGGCCACAGCATGAGGAACTTAATCAGGAGGGCTTTAAACTGAATCCAACAGGGGAGGGAGACATAAACTCGGGGGTACCAATGGAAGAAGGCCTCTATGCCACAATGGAGAGAACAGCTCCAGCGGTGCCCATTGATAGTCTACCACAAAATGTAGGGGGAAAGTCGGACTATAAAGCACATAGTCTTCAATGTCTCTATACTAATGCCCAGAGTATGGGCAATAAACAAGACGAACTTGAACTCTTGATACATGAGGGCAAGTACGACTTGATAGGGATAACTGAAACCTGGTGGGATGACTCCCATGACTGGAATACAGCAATTGAAGGGTATAACTTGTTCAAAAGGAACAGAAGCAACAGAAAGGGAGGTGGAGTTGCACTGTATGTTAAAAATACGTATCTCTGCACAGAGATACAGGAAGAGGAGCTTGGCAGCCCCATTGAGAGCATCTGGGTTAAAATAAAGGGGGCAAAGAATAAAGCGAACATGGCGGTTGGAGTCTACTACCGACCACCCAATCAAGGAGAAGACGAGGATGGAACTTTTGAAAAGCAAATTGCCAGTGTTTCAAGGAGGCACGATGTGGTAGTAATGGGAGACTTCAATTTCCCTGATATCTGTTGGGAGACTTTTTCAGCCAAACATGGCCCCTCCAAGGAATTCCTGAGCTGTGCTGCTGATAACTTCCTCCTACAGAAAGTGGAGGAAGGAACTAGAGGATCGGCTATCCTTGACCTGATTCTAACCAACAGAGACGAGTTAGTGGATAAAGTGGCAGTTTCGGGAACTCTGGGGGAAAGTGACCATGTTATACTTGAGTTCTTGATTCTAACAGAAGCAAAAGCTGAGTGTAGCCAAACACGTACCCTGGATTTTAGGAAAGCCAATTTTAACAAACTCAGAACAATGATTAGTAAGATCCCATGGCAAGTGACTCTCACGAGAAAGGGAGCCCAGGAGGGGTGGGAGTTTTTAAAAAAGGAAATTTTAAAGGCACAATTGCAAACAATTCCCACAAGGAAAAAAGGCAGAGGGCAACAGAAGAAGCCAATGTGGCTTCACAATAAACTCAAAGATGACCTGAAAACAAAAAAGGACACGTATAGGAAGTGGAAGGAAGGACAGGCTACAGGGGAAGAGTACAGGCAGGTAGCACAGA
Organism: Shinisaurus crocodilurus; assembly: GCA_021292165.1. Lineage (NCBI taxonomy): Eukaryota > Metazoa > Chordata > Lepidosauria > Squamata > Shinisauridae > Shinisaurus > Shinisaurus crocodilurus. Next base: position 239,638,498 of record CM037876.1, read on the forward strand.
ACTGCAGGAATAGTGTCAGGAAGGCTAAAGCTGAGAATGAGCTAAGGTTAGCGAGGAATGCTAAAAGCAACAAAAAAGCTTTCTTCAGATACATGCACAGTAAAAGACAGAAGAAAGAACTGGTGGTTCAACTACGCAATGAGGATGGCAAATTGATAACAGAAGACAAAGAAAAGGCAGAAGTGTTCAATTCCTACTTCGGCTCGGTCTTCTCCCAAAAGAGGGTCTATGACCCCCCTGGCAAACCTGAAGTGCAGACTGAAGGGGCAGAATTGCAGCTTGAGATTGATAGGCAAATGGTCAAGGAGCACCTGATTACTCTGAACGAGTTTAAATCTCCAGGGCCTGATGAGCTGCATCCTAGAGTAATAAAGGAACTGGCAGAAGAACTCTCAGAACCACTGTCTATTATCTTTGAGAAATCATGGAGGACAGGTGAAGTGCCAGACGACTGGAGGAGGGCAAATGTTGTTCCCATCTTCAAAAAGGGCAGGAAGGAGGAACCTGGGAACTATAGGCCAGTCAGTCTGACATCAATCCCGGGGAAGATTTTTGAGCAGATTATAAAGAAGTCAGTCTGCAAGCACCTTGAAAACAATGCAGTGATTACTAGAAGCCAGCATGGATTTGTCAAGAACAAATCCTGTCAGACTAATCTGATCTCATTTTTTGATCGGGTAACCTCCCTTGTGGACTGTGGGAATGCTGTGGACATTATATACCTGGACTTCAGCAAAGCTTTTGACAAAGTGCCTCATGATATCCTGATTAGTAAGCTAGCTAAGAGTGGGCTAGATGGAACAACTATCAGGTGGATCCACAATTGGCTAAAGAATCGGACTCAAAGAGTGCTTATCAATGGTTCCTTCTCAAACTGGGGAGAGGTAACGAGCGGGGTACCACAGGGCTCGGTCCTGGGCCCGGTGCTCTTCAACATTTTTATTAATGACTTGGATGAGGAGGTACAGGGAATGCTTATCAAATTTGCAGATGACACAAAGTTGGGTGGAACAGCTAATACTCTGGAAGACAGAAACAAAATTCAAAGTGACCTCGATAGGCTGGAGCGCTGGGCCGAAAACAACAGAATGAAATTTAACAGGGATAAATGCCAAGTGCTGCACCTAGGGAGAGGAAACCAAATGCAGAGTTACAGAATGGGGGACACTTGGCTCAACAATACTACAAGTGAGAAGGATCTTGGAATTGTGGTAGATCACAAACTGAATATGAGCCAGCAATGCGACGTGGCTGCAAAGAAGGCAAATGCAATTTTGGGCTGTATTAATAGAAGTATAGCTTCCAAATCGCGGGAAGTGATAATTCCCCTTTACTCGGCACTGGTTAGGCCTCATCTTGAGTACTGCGTCCAGTTCTGGGCACCTCACTTTAAGAAGGACATAGACAAACTGGAGAGGGTTCAGAGGAGGGCAACAAGGATGATAAAGGGACTGGAAACAAGGCCCTATGAGGAGAGACTGAAAGAACTGGGCATGTTTAGCCTTCAGAAGAGGAGGCTGAGGGGAGATATGATCGCACTCTTCCAGTATTTGAAGGGATGTCACACAGAGGAGGGCAAAGATCTCTTCTCGGTCATCCCAGTTTGCAGGACACGGAATAATGGGCTCAAGTTACAGGAACCTAGATTCCACCTAAACATCAGGAAAAATTTCCTGACTGTCAGAGCAATAAGACAATGGAATCAACTACCTAGGGAGGTGGTGGGCTCTCCCAGTCTGGAGGCATTCAAGGTGCGGCTGGACAGACATCTGTCAGAGATGCTTTGACCTGGATTCCTGCATTGAGCAGGGGGTTGGACTCGATGGCCTTGTAGGCCCCTTCCAACTCTACTTTTCTATGATTCTATGATTCTAACCCAGTATTGTTGACACTGACCCACAGCGACTCTCCAGGGTTTCAGGCAGGATTATCTCCTACCTGCAGATACTCAGGACTGAACTTGGGACCTTCTCAGGGCCGGATTAAGAGCATTATGGGCCTGGTGCTGAGGATTTTGGTGGGCCTTTTTATGGAAATAAATAAAATGAAGACGCAATTTTATATTAAAACAAATTAAATATTTTAATTACCATTAAAGTGCCAAAACAGAAACATATTGAAAATATTTCTTTTTTTGTAAACAATAAGCTTGTTAACTCAAGTAAAACCTGATGGAAGTGGGCAGTGTCTGTGAAAGCTTATGTCAGAATGAATGTGTTGGTCTTTAGGGTACCACAAGACTCTCTTGTTGTTCTTGCTGCAATAGACTAACACAGCCCACCCCTTCGGGAATTATGCAGACTGTTAGGCAACAATGTACACGAACCGAGCTCTTACTCAGCTGCCCCCCCCCCACGTGCTGTATGGAGAGAATGCTATTGACCTGCCTTACAGGGTTGATGTAAGGATTACAACAGGGGTCCTCAAACTTTTTAAACAGGGGGCCAGTTCATTGTCTCTCAGACTGTTGGGGGACCGGACTATAGTTTAAAAAAAAAAAAAGAACGAATGGATCAAGTAAAAAAAAAGGACCTGGGTCATTTTTTTTCACTTGATAGGGGTGATTTTTTTTTTTCTTAAATGGAAAGTTATTATAAATTAATTATAATGTTAACAAGTGATTAAATGGAGGATGGAATGTTATTTTGATGGCAAAAGTGGGTAGAAATTAATGATTTATTTATTTATTTATTCCATTTATACCCCGCTCTTCAGCCAGAAAAGGCTCTCAGAGCGGTTTACACAGATTACCGGTAATAATAAGACATTCCCTACCCTCAGGCTCACAATCTAAAAGACGTGACACAAAAGGAAAAGGGATTGGGGGGGGAGGAGGAAGAATGCCAAACATTATATTGGTGCCTGAGTTTGGCATTCTTCCTCCTCCCTCCCAATCCCTTTTCCTTTTGTGTCATGTCTTTTAGATTGTGAGCCTGAGGGCAGGGAATGTCTTATTATTAATCTGTGTAAGCCGCTCTGAGAGCCTTTTCTGGCTGAAGAGCGGGGTATAAATGCAATAAATAAATAAATAAATAAATAATGATTAAATGGAGGATGGAATTTTATTTCGATGGCAAAAGTGGGTTTAAAAAATAAGAATGTACTACCTTTTTTGCTGTCTAAAATTGAAATACATTATAAAAGGCTACCTACAAATTATAAGCGCGTTTTGCTTTTGTCTGGCTGCTCTGTGTGTGTGAGTGCTTTGTGTGGGGTAAACTGAAATACATTATAAAAGAGTCCCTGACTCTCAGCCTAACCTACCTCACAGGGTTGTTGTGAGGATAAAATGGAGATGGAGGAGGAGGAGGAGGAGGAGGAGGAGGAGGAGGAGGACTATGTAAGTCGCCTTGGGTTCCTTGCAAGAAGTAAAAAAGGCATGATATGATGGTAATAATAAATAAACCTGGATGCTCCATGTAGCCATCATGAGTGATAGTCATCAATAGACACCTCTCCTCTATGAAGCTATCTAATGCCTATTTAAAGCTATCCAACCTAGCGGCTATCACATCTTCTGGCAGTTAATTCTATGAATTCTGAATTGTATGAAGAGGCACTTTCTACCACCAATCCATTTCTTTGGATGATCCCACATTTTAGTATTATGAGGGAGAAAAAAAATTATCTACTTTCTCCACATCTTACATTAACTTTAGAAACCTCTGCCATATCCCCACTGCCCAGTTGCCTCTTTTTTTCTAAATGAAGAGTCCCAAGCGCTTCAGCCTTAACACACATCACAAAATTAGTCCTGCACCAGAAACTCTTGGGGTTATATTGACAAACACAGGGTTGTTGCAAGGATAAAACAAAGAAGAGGAGGGCCATATAAGCCACCCTGGGCTCCTTGCAAGGAGGAGGGAGGGGATGGTGGGATAGAAATGCAATGATGAATCAATTTTGCCAGTTGTTCCTTTTAGGGTGCAATGCATGTTAAGACAGGGAAAAAGTCCTACATCTCCCGGGATGCCCCAGCTATCATGCTGGGAGTTGTAGGATTTTTTTCATGTCTAAACATGTAGAATATCCTGGCAAGCCTAACTGGAGGCAAGGCACGAAGAGGTGGCTGGCAAGGAAGGAGTGGATTTCAATTCAAATGCTGCCCAGAACTGGCCCCTGCTTGATCTGCGGGGTGCGATTTCTGCAGAAGCGCTACAGCTCGCCGAAGACCGAAAGCGCCTCCCCGGCGGAGAATGAAGGGAGGAGGCCGAGGCCTTCGGCGGCAGCTGCCCGCATCCCCCTCTGCCGCCTGCCCGTCGCTCACCCGGGGCCGGTCCTGACTCCTTGGAAATGGGGAAGAAGCGGCAGTTGAAGCTGTCGGCGACCAGCACGGCCTGGAGCGGTGGAGGCGGCTCCTCTTGGGGCTCGGACCCCCGAGAGCCCCCGGACCCGGCTCCACGCTTCGCAGAGGCGCCGCGGGCCGCCATCTTCTCTCACGCGCTCCTCTCTCGCTCTCACACACACACACGCGCGCGCGGCGCGGCCTCCTCGGCTCGCCGCTTCCGCTTCTGGAGGAAGAGACGGTGCCTTAGAGAGGACATAGTTCAACGGAGCGCGAAAGCTGCAGGCTCGCCGCAGGAAAATGGGGCTTGTTGGTTATCCTCGAATGCAAGCGCCATTGCTGCCGTCCGACGGGGGGGGAAAATCGCCGCGTGTCCCTATAATTGTGTAGGCCTATTTTCTGTTAGGGGCCTGGAGCTGGCGCTCCAACAGCCCCTAGCTTAATCCGGCCCTGGACCTTCTGCCTGCAAAGCATGTGCTCTACCACTGAGCTCCATCCCCTCCTTCCCTTATGTGACTTATGTGGCCTGGTCCTCCAGTACCTTGCCAGAGCCAGCCGCAAGCAGTTAGCCCAGCCCACGTAGCTTCCTGCTCCTTAGGAGTCTGTATTCCTGAGGATCCCCTACTTCTAAGGAACCCTCTTACTCCTGAGGAGCCTGGGGGCAAGGCTGGGTGCTAAGGCATGTGCTTTGCTAATGGGAGGCCTCCTGCACTTGCACTTTCTGTTGCCGATGCTGTGGTCGGTCGGCCTCCTCTTCTGACCCCACAAGCAAGGTAGGTTCATCAGGGGCCCTGTGGGTCCCTCAAGGCCCACCATGGCCAAAGGGTATAGCTGGTGACAAGGACTCTATCAGGATCCTCATTGGAGGAGTCATCCTGGCTTGGGTCTCGGTCAGGCATGATACCAATTAACCTTATCCAGAGTGTTTTCTGAAATGTCAGTATAAGTTTCAGTCTCAGCAGCCTGGGCCCTGGGGGAATATCTGAATCAGTCCTCTGCTGCAGTTTTTTTTTTTTCTTTGCTTGGATTATATTGCAGTGAAACAATCTAGCTAGGCTCAGACCAGGGGAAAATATGGGAGCCCTTAATGAATTCCACAAGTCCCCCCAGTTTTAACCAAATCATGTCCTCCATCACCTTCCCCAAAAAGCTGTGAGAGTGGAGTTATGATAAAAAGTAAGGGGGCTGTGTCTTCTCTGCACACCTGTAATTTGAGCGCTAGCTCAGGCAGCAGCATTTTACACATCCCCTTTTTTAGGGAACACCTCAAGATGTCATGCTTGGGGACAATTACCAGTTCCTTTTCATTTTCTGCTGGTTGATTATATTTTAGTGATCCTATTTTGTTCTCAGTCTTTAATTGTATTTTGCTCTCAGCTGTATGTCAAACTGTGTTTTTATTTGGATTTTAAATTGTAGGTGTCTAATCTACTATATAAAAGTGAATGTTTGTCCATTTGTTTGTTTGTTTGTACGTGGGTCCGCGTCAGGGGGGTTTGCGTCGCCTTGGCTCCTACCCGGTTGGACGGATCCGCCTCAAACTTGGCATGCATACTCCCCATCACCCAAGGACAAAGACTGGTGGGTTAAAATATCCGAAAAACCCTCGCCACGCTGGTACAGCCCAAAATAGATGAGAGCCAATGGCATCGCTTGGAATGCTCGCAGGGGCCATTCAGGAGGCGTTATGCAAATTGCTCCAACCAGCACATAGAATGTTGGTATGCACTGCCTCCACAGGGGCCCAATCAGAGGCGGATATGCAAATCTCTCCTACGTCCAAACAGAATGTTCACATGAACCACAGCCGGGACAGCAGGGATTTGATTGCGTAATCCCGGGGGGGGGAAGGCAGGGATTTCATTGTTGCATAGTCCCAGGGGGGAGGGGGAGCAGGGATTTGATTGCGTAGTCCTGGGAGGGGGGGACACAGGGATTTCATTGTGTGGTCCTGGGGGGGGGACAGGGGTTTCATTGTTGCATAGTCCCAGGGTGGAGGGAAGCAGGGATTTCATTGTGTGGTCCTGGGGTGGACGGGACACAGGGATTTCATTGTTGCATAGTCCCGGGGGGGGGAGCAGGGATTTCATTGTGTAGTACCAGGGGGGCACAGGGAATTCATTGTTGTGCAGTCCTGGAGGAGGGGCGAAGCAGGGATTTCATTGCATAGTCCCGGAGGGGGCGGAAAGAAGGGATTACATTGTGTGGTCCCGGGTGTGTGTGGCGGAATTCATTATTGCATAGTCCCAGGGGGGAGGGGAAGCAGGGATTTGATTGCATAGTCCCGGGGGGGATACACACAGGGATTTCATTGTGTGCTCCTGGGGGGGGGGCAGCGATTTCATTGTTGCATAAGGTGACCATTTTTTTCAAATTTAAAACCAGGACATTTATTTATTTATTTTATTTCTATACTGCCCCACAGCCGAAGCTCTCTGGGCGGTACATAAAACAACAATAAAAACATACAAAATAGTTAAAAAGATTAAAAACCAAATTAAAAAGCACAGTTTAAAATGCAATCCAAAAGTTAATAAAACTACGTCTACACGTGACAATTCCCCCCCCCCCCGTGCTATTTTGAGCTCTTAACTATTGAATGCCTTGGCATAGAGGGAAGTCTTAACATGGCGCCGAAAAGATAGTAAGGTTGGCGCCAGGCGGGTCTCAGTGGGGAGCTTATTCCATAATTAGGGGGCTACCACTGAGAAGGCCCTCCTCCTTGTTGCTACCAACCGAGCCTCTCTTGGAGGTGGCAGTTGGAGGAGGGCCCCAGATGTTGAGTATAGTGTCCGGGTAGATTGCGGTTGGGAGAGACGAGACGTTCCATCAGGTATTGTGATCCTAAGCTGGGTAGGGCTTTATAGGTTAGAACCAACACCTTGAATTTGGCTCGGAAGCATATTGGCAGCCAGTGCAAATGGGCCAGAACCGGTGTAATGTGCTCGGACCTTCCGGTCCCCACAATAAGCCTGGCTGCCACATTTTGCACAAGCTGCAGCTTCTGAACAGTCTTCAAAGGCAGCCCCACATAGAGTCCATTGCAGTAGTCTAGTTTAGAGATCACCAGAGCATAGATTACTGAGACCTGGCTATCCCTGTCCAGATAGGGGTATAGCTGGGCCACCAGCCGGAGCTGGTAGAAGGTACTCCTTGCCACTGAGGCCACTTGAGCACTCCCAAGCTATGAACCTTCTCCTTCAAGGGGAGTGCAACCCCATCCAGAACAGGTTGAACACCCTCCATCCGGTCAAAGGAACCACCCACTAACAGCATCCCAGTCTTGTCTGGATTGAGTTTGTTAGCCCTCATCCAGTCCATTGTCGCAGCCAGGCACCGGTTCAGCACATCCACAGCCTCACCTGCTGAAGATGAAAAGGATAAATAGAGCTGTGTGTCATCAGTGTACTGATGGCAACGCACTCCAAAACTCTGGATGACCCCACTCAGTGGTTTCATGTAGATGTTAAATAGCATGGGGAATAAGACCGACCCCTGAGGAACCCCGTACTGGAGAGTCCATGGGGCCGAGCAACATTCCCCAAGCACCACCCTCTGGAGCTGGCCATCCAAGTAGGAGCGGAACCACTGCAATGCAGTGCCCCCCACCCCCAACTCAGACAGCCGCTCCAGAAGGATACCATGGTTGATGGTATCGAAAGCCGCCGAGAGATCCAGGAGTATCAACATAGGTCATCATACAGGGCGACCAAAGCTGTTTCTGTGCCAAAACCAAGCCTGAACCCCGACTGAAATGGATCCAGATAATCAGTCTCATCCAAGAGTGCCTGGAGCTGGTTGGCCACCACCCGCTTAAAGACCTTGCCCAGGAAAGGAACATTCGCCACTGGCCTAAAGTTGTTGAGATCTTCCAGGTCCAGAGAGGGTTTCTTCAGGAGTGGTCTCACCACCGCCTGTTTCAGGTGGCATGGGACCACTCCCTCTCTCAAGGAGGCATTGATCACCTCTCTGGCCCAGCCGGCCGTTCCCTCCCTGCTAGTTTTTATAAGCCAAGAGGGGCAAGGATCCAGAACAGACGTGGTTGCACGAACCTGTCCAAGCACCTTGTCAACATCCTTGAGCTGTACCAACTGAAACTCATCCAAAATAACTAGACCAGGCTGTGCTCCGGGTACCTCTCCTGATTCTACTGCCATAACATTGGAGTCTAAGTCCCTGCGGATGCAAGAGATTTTTTCCTGGAAGTGCCTAGTGAATATATTACAGCGGGCGGGCATCAGATGGTCGATGGTGTCCCTGGGGCCAGCGTACAACAGGCCCCGGGTGACCCTAAAGAGCTCCGCTGGGTGACAAAGAGATGATTGGATAGAGGCAGTGAGGTGTTGTCTCTTTGCCACCCTCACTGCCTCTAGGTATACCTGGCTATAGGCATGTACCAGGGCTCGATTGCATCCACTAGGAGTTTTCTTCCACCTGCACTCAAGCCGTCTCCTGTTTTGCTTCATCACTCTCAGCTCTGGGGTATACCACAGAGTCATACAAGCTCTACTACAGAGTGGGAGCTCAGGAGCGATCGTGTCAACCGCCCTGGTCATCTCTCTATTCCAGAGATCAACCAGGGATTCGACAGGACCGCCAGCCATATCAGCCAGAAACCCCCCAAGGGCCCGCTGGAAACCATCCGGATTCATCAGCCTCCGGGGATGGACCATCTTAATAGGTCCCCCACCCTTGCAGAGGGGGAAAGCTGCGTTAGCCTAAATCTCAGCAGGTAGTGATCTGACTATGACAAGGGGACCGATTCAAAGTCCCCCAACCCACCATCTCCATGCTCGGCTGAAAAAACCAGGTCTAGAGTGTGCCCTGCTACATGTGTTGGGCCGATGTTGGGACAGTCCCATGGTTGTCATGGAGTCCATGAATTCTTGAGCCACACCAGACAAGGTGCCCTCAGCATGGATGTTAACATCCCCCAGGACCAACAGCCTGGGGGACCTCAGCATCGCCAGCGAGACCACCTCCGTCAGCTCAGCCAGGGAGTCTGTTGAGCAGTGGGGTAGGCAGTACACCAACAGAATCCCTAATCTGTCCCGCTGGCCCAACAAAAGGTGCAAACACTCCAGACCAGTAGTCAGACAGACAGGGAGCCTGGAGAGAGAGAGAGAATTCCTATAGACCACGGTAAACCCCCCTCCCCGGCCCTCAGATCTACCCTGATGCTGCACCAAGTACCCCAGTGGGCAAAGCTGGGAGAGACTAACTCCTCCCTGTTCTCCCACTCAGGTCTCGGTAATGCATGCCAGATCGGCCGCCTCATCCACTATTAAATTGTGGATGAGGGAGGTTTTATTTTGCACCAATCTGGCATTTAGAAGCAGCATTCGGAGACCTGAGGGCAGGCTGATAGGGCAACCACCAAACCTGTGGGTGCGAGGAGGACCGGAACAAGGCACAGCCATTAAGTGTCTGGGCTGTGTTCCCCTTACCTGGCTAGTCCTCCTCCCAATGCCATATCTCCCTCTACCCATCACTACACTAATTGGGGCCCCCACAGAACCCCCCACTTGGCCCCATGACTCCCCTCCAAGGCACATGTTCAGGCCCTAGACAGGGAAAAACAATCCCCCCCACCAAGGGCACCGAGCCCTTGTTAGGGGGGTGGCCCTTGCCCTTGTGGCACCCCCAAAGTCACAAATGCCCCCTCCCATCAGGAGATATTTGGGCCTTCAGGCTTCAACCTAACTCAAGCCTGGGTAGGCCTCAATCCTTCACAGTAGTCCAACAAGATCTGGAGGGTCATAGGTTCCCCACACGTGATCTAGCTCATTGTTGCCTACACACTGACTGGCAGTGGCTCTCCAGGGGTTTACACAGGAGTCTTTCCCAGTCTCACCTGGAGATACCAAGGATGAAACCCAGGACCTTTTGCACACAAGATGGTGCTCTGCCATTGAGCAATGGCCCCCTCCCCTCTGATAAAGAAGCCATGGTGTAGTGGAGTGGGAACACTGGGTCCCAGAGCTCTGGCACTTTTTTAAGCTGATCCTGATAAATTAGCTAGTATGCTATGGACTGATTTTCTTCGGGGGTATCTATCTATAATGGATCAACACAGCTGCCTGCATTTTGGGTTGTCCTTGGGGTATGGTCATTGGGGCTGTAATGATGAGCGCCTGCACTTCAAAATTTAGTGCTGAACTACCATTAAGTAGTACTGTACTAATAAGGAGGAAGTTATCACTGGCTACACACACAGCTCCTTTCCCTTGCCACTCTGTAACCCCACAGCTAGGCCTGCAAACAGCCAGAGTGGATCATGGGGACAATGGCCTAAAGACCATGGTGGAGACTGATGGTTATCCGCAATGACTGGGTTCAAGCAACATGATAACCCACACTCAGGGGTTGACTATGGGTTGAGTGTGGGTTGTTGCTGAAACGTGGGTTATCGTGTTGTCTGAACCCACCTACACTAACAAGCCATGGCTTCTAAACCACAACCAACCCACGAAGAGAACCCATGGTTGTTATTGGGCTGTGAACTGTGGGTTGTTCATCATGGTTTCTTATCTCAGCTGGGTTCAGACGACAACCCACGGTTCAACGACAACCCTTACTCAGCCCTGAGTGTGGGTTATCATGTTGTCTGAACCTAGTCAGTGTATTAATCCAGAAGGAAAGAGCACTCAGTGTCTTGCAGAGGGATCTGATAGGGGTTTGTACTGGAAAGTGACTCCCACTGGCTTCAATAGGGCTAACTAACTCCTTACTACAGCCTTCTCCAACCTAGTGCCCTCCAGACATGTGGGACTACAACTCCCAGCACCCCCCAGCCAGCTGGCCGGTTGGGGATGTTGGGAGTTGTATTCCGACACATCCAGAGGTTGAGAATGGCTGCGCTAGCGACAAGCGTGTCTTAGCTTTGCCTGCAGTCCGATGTGCCCTGAGCTCGCCTGCTCGTCCGGCTGCCTGCCACACACTGCGCCTCCTCCTTAGTGCGAGCTGCATGGCTTCGCTCTCCCCATCCAGTCTTCTTAGCGCTTTAAGAAAAGGCTGATCCTCCTAAGCCCGCCCCTAACCACGGCCCGCCTCCTTCAGGTCCTGTCCTAATTGGCTGTTTAATAGGGATGGGTCAGACCTTTTCCTTCCTGGTTCACGAATTCTTCGAGCTAGGTCGATTTACCTTCTCCCCCCTCCACGGACCTGCCATGCGAACCCAACCCAATTGAGCTGCGAGCAGCAAGATCTTTTGCTCGAGGCTTGAGACAAGTTTTAGCATCTCAGCAGACAGCTTTTAGCATCTCAATTGGTACATTCCTTTGAAACAAAAGTGTTACATTCCTAGTTACATTCCTTTGTAACAAAAAGGATTTTGTTACAGATTAGACATAATAATGTGGTAATTCTTGTGAGATGCATACCTTTTTTACAGAGGAATTTTTAATAAACTTAGAGCTTGTGTGGTAAAATATAATTTAATGTAAACCATAGTAGCTCCCCAATCCCCTTGTCCAGTAACACTATGATTGAAATGCTAAACCTGTGTCTGCTATGAAAACCTGTTTTTAAAACCTCTGCTATGACTTACATATGCTAACAAGTTCTTGCTCTGGCTGGATTGAAATGCAGAGAGTCTGGGAATTGGGGAAAGAGCACCTGATAAACTCGCAAAAATTCTTAATGCAGGCAGATTATACCAAAAAGAGGGTTGATATTCCGTGATGTCATAATCCAGGAAGTGCTGGGGTTTCTTTTTAAAAGGTTTTACAGTTTCAAAAATGCAAGGAATAGACCTCAGCCACCCCTCCTCGTAGAGGTAATTTAAGTTTGTGCAACTCTCCCACACCCTCCATAATTCCTCTAAAGTGCTCCCCCTCTGAAAGGAGCACCTTGGCTTGGGGGATTCACTCTCCCCCCTCCAATTCCAATCACCATTCTTCTTTTCCTCTTCTTCCCTCCCCTATCTTGGTTTTCCTCGCTCTTCTTTCTTCCACCCGGAACATGTCTTGCGGGATTCTCCAGCGGGGAGGGTGGTGGGCAAGAGAGGTTCTGGACTGTATAGGACTTTGTACAAACAAACAAGAGCATTTATTGTTCTCATTCTCTTCACCCAGGTCTTTGAGAAACGCCGGTTCCCGTGGTTGCAGAGGAAGGGATCTGGGCCTGTTTTGGTTGCTGTTGTTAGTTACCATTATCCAGCTAATAGGAAGGGCTGTAGCTCAGTGGCAGAGCCCCTGCATGGCACTCAGGAGGTCCCAGGTTCAATCCCCGGCATCTCCAGCTGGGCAAGGAAATGATCCTGCCTCAAGGCCTGGAGAGTGGATACCTGTCAGTGTTGACAGCACTAGGCTAGAGGGACCAAGGGTCCGACTCAGTATCCGGCAGATCCCGATGTTCCTATGGATAAAAAATGTTTCCTTTGATAAAAAATGAGTTAAATGTTGGCTGGAGAGAGATACTGCTCACTTCCACAGGCCTCTGTAAAAGTGGGTATCACTCATTACTGTTACTTACTCAGAGGTAAGCCCATGACCTTATTTGGGATGTCTATTTGCATATCAGCAGAGGGAGAGCTGTGTAATGGTACTTTCCGTTGTCAAGGGGAGAGCTGCAGTGGCACACATCCCATTGTGAGCTCTCCTGTGGTGGTCACAAGGGAAGGGAGGATGGACAGTTGGGCACTTCAGCCGAAGACCAGAACTGATAGGGTGGTGCTGTTTTATTGTGGGCTCACTCTGTATTTAAAAAGCAAACAAAAAACCCACCTGGTTTGACTCTGCAGAAGTGATCGAACGTGTTCTGTAGGCAAAACCAAAGAGAGTTTAAATGCTGCCTCTCTCCATACTTTAGGGAACCCTTTCTCAGAAGCATCCTTTTGACACAACGCGGGGCTCCCTCTCCGGCTTGCGACCACTCAAAGAACCTCCCGTCCTCCCTGAAGAGGACAAGCACCCTGGAAGGGCTGGGAGGTGGCCTGCCTTCTGATCCGGGAGGGGGGGGCCTCTCATCCGATGTTGCCTGCCTCCCTTGGAAGAAGAGAGGAGCTCCTCCCATGGATGAAGAGGGGCCACCCAGGAGGAAGAAAAGGAGGGGGAGAGATGGAGACCTCCACCTTCTATTCCTGGAGACACTTGACTGGCCCTTCGACCAAGCCCACGCCTGCAGGAGCACGGCAGCTAAACCCCAGAACTAGGCCGTGGGAAGTCTCTCTCAACTCTTCATGGAAGGGAAGCCATGCCAGGCATCTCCCTCTGAGAAAGACGGGGGACAGCAGCTCTTCAAGGAGGATTCCTCGAAGATGCTTCATTGTGCCAGGACCCAGAAGCCAGGGCCTTTGACAAGAGCTCTGGAACAGATAGCAGCAGCTCGTGAAGCAAAAGGCACAGCAGACAAGGAGAACCCCACCCGCCCGCCTGCCCCTGCTGCCTCCAGCTCCGTGCTCTACCCACCTGTCAAGAGATCCCATACGATTTCAACACACCTCCCCTCGATAGAGAACGCCCTCAACTCAGAGGTAAGCCCATTATTTTACTGGGGATGTTAATTTATCATATCAGCAGAGGGAGAGCTGTGTAATGGTACTTTCCATGTCCAGGGGGAAAGCTGCAATGGCACAACCCTTTGTGAGCCATGCTGTGGTGGTCACAATGGAATTTTCTGGGGCTGGGGAGGGAGGGTGGACATTTGGGCACTTCAGCTGAAGACCAGAACTGATAGGGTGGTGCTATTTTATTGCCCGCATTCCTGGCCATTGGACAGCTGGCTGAGGCTGATGGACATAGGCAGTGTTAGAGGAGAGCCCATCTAGGCTAGGCATGACCCTCAGATCTTCTGAGCTGTGCCCCGGATCCTCTGAGCTGCGCCAGTTGCCGTCATCTGCCTTAATACAGGCCTGTGTCTTCCCGCTGAGCTCAGGAGCCTAGCAGTTACTAGGCGAGCGCAGGACTCCCTCCCTCAGCAGACTAAGAAGGCATGCAGCATGAAGGCACCGGCCTTTCAAAATAGAGGGGAGAGAGCCGCCTTTCCTTCCGTAGTCTGCTCCCTGATTTTTCTCTCTTCCTGCTTTTACATTTCCACTGCTGGAGCTTGCTTGCCATGAAAGGGTGAAGCGGGAGAGGGAAGGGCAAGAAGAGCCCCCTGTGAAATCATGGCACCTGACTTTACTGCCCCAAACTGGATCCTTTGGCTTCTGCAGAACTTCAGTCGTTTCAGGACAGGAAAGGATTTCATCAGCCACCCCAAGCTTCTTTCTCCCCGTCCCCCTTAATTGCACCTATCTAGCTGCAGGCAGCAGGTTATACCAAAAAGAGGGTTGGGACTCCGTGATGTCACAATCCAGGAAGTGCTGGGGCTTCTTTTAAAAAGGTTTTACAGTTTCAAAAATGCAAGGAATAGACCTCAGCCACCCCTCCTCGTAGAGGTAATTTAAGTTTCTGCAACTCTCCCACACCCTCCATAATTCCTCTGAAGTGCTCCCCCTCTGAAAGGAGCCCCTTGGCTTGGGGGATTCACTCTCCCCCCTCCAATTCCAATCACCATTCTTCTTTTCCTCTTCTTCCCTCCCCTATCTTGGTTTTCCTCGCTCTTCTTTCTTCCACCCGGAACATGTCTTGCGGGATTCTCCAGCGGGGAGGGTGGTGGGCAAGAGAGGTTCTGGACTGTATAGGACTTTGTACAAACAAACAAAGAGGATTTGTTGTTCTTCTCTTCACCCAGGTCTTTGAGAAACGCCGGTTCCTTCCCGTGGTTGCAGAGGAAGGGATCTGGGCCTGTTTTGGTTGCTGTTGTTAGTTACCATTATCCACTAATAGGAAGGGCTGTCGCTCAGTGGCAGAGCCCCTGCATGGCACTCAGGAGGTCCCAGGTTCAATCCCCGGCATCTCCAGCTGGGCAAGGAAATGATCCTGCCTCAAGGCCTGGAGAGTGGATACCTGTCAGTGTTGACAGCACTAGGCTAGAGGGACCAAGGGTCCGACTCAGTATCCGGCAGATCCCGATGTTCCTATGGATAAAAAATGTTCCTTTGATAAAAAATGAGTTAAATGTTGGCTGGAGAGAGATACTGCTCACTTCCACAGGCCTCTGTAAAAGTGGGTATCACTCATTACTGTTACTTACTCAGAGGTAAGCCCATGACCTTATTTGGGATGTCTATTTGCATATCAGCAGAGGGAGAGCTGTGTAATGGTACTTTCCGTTGTCAAGGGGAGAGCTGCAGTGGCACACATCCCATTGTGAGCTCTCCTGTGGTGGTCACAAGGGAAGGGAGGATGGACAGTTGGGCACTTCAGCCGAAGACCAGAACTGATAGGGTGGTGCTGTTTTATTGTGGGCTCACTCTGTATTTAAAAAGCAAACAAAAAACCCACCTGGTTTGACTCTGCAGAAGTGATCGAACGTGTTCTGTAGGCAAAACCAAAGAGAGTTTAAATGCTGCCTCTCTCCATACTTTAGGGAACCCTTTCTCAGAAGCATCCTTTTGACACAACGCGGGGCTCCCTCTCCGGCTTGCGACCACTCGAAGAACCTCCCGTCCTCCCTGAAGAGGACAAGCACCCTGGAAGGGCTGGGAGGTGGCCTGCCTTCTGATCCGGGAGGGGGGGGCCTCTCATCCGATGTTGCCTGCCTCCCTTGGAAGAAGAGAGGAGCTCCTCCCATGGATGAAGAGGGGCCACCCAGGAGGAAGAAAAGGAGGGGGAGAGATGGAGACCTCCACCTTCTATTCCTGGAGACACTTGACTGGCCCTTCGACCAAGCCCACGCCTGCAGGAGCACGGCAGCTAAACCCCAGAACTAGGCCGTGGGAAGTCTCTCTCAACTCTTCATGGAAGGGAAGCCATGCCAGGCATCTCCCTCTGAGAAAGACGGGGGACAGCAGCTCTTCAAGGAGGATTCCTCGAAGATGCTTCATTGTGCCAGGACCCAGAAGCCAGGGCCTTTGACAAGAGCTCTGGAACAGATAGCAGCAGCTCGTGAAGCAAAAGGCACAGCAGACAAGGAGAACCCCACCCGCCCGCCTGCCCCTGCTGCCTCCAGCTCCGTGCTCTACCCACCTGTCAAGAGATCCCATACGATTTCAACACACCTCCCCTCGATAGAGAACGCCCTCAACTCAGAGGTAAGCCCATTATTTTACTGGGGATGTTAATTTATCATATCAGCAGAGGGAGAGCTGTGTAATGGTACTTTCCATGTCCAGGGGGAAAGCTGCAATGGCACAACCCTTTGTGAGCCATGCTGTGGTGGTCACAATGGAATTTTCTGGGGCTGGGGAGGGAGGGTGGACATTTGGGCACTTCAGCTGAAGACCAGAACTGATAGGGTGGTGCTATTTTATTGCCCGCATTCCTGGCCATTGGACAGCTGGCTGAGGCTGATGGACATAGGCAGTGTTAGAGGAGAGCCCATCTAGGCTAGGCATGACCCTCAGATCTTCTGAGCTGTGCCCCGGATCCTCTGAGCTGCGCCAGTTGCCGTCATCTGCCTTAATACAGGCCTGTGTCTTCCCGCTGAGCTCAGGAGCCTAGCAGTTACTAGGCGAGCGCAGGACTCCCTCCCTCAGCAGACTAAGAAGGCATGCAGCATGAAGGCACCGGCCTTTCAAAATAGAGGGGAGAGAGCCGCCTTTCCTTCCGTAGTCTGCTCCCTGATTTTTCTCTCTTCCTGCTTTTACATTTCCACTGCTGGAGCTTGCTTGCCATGAAAGGGTGAAGCGGGAGAGGGAAGGGCAAGAAGAGCCCCCTGTGAAATCATGGCACCTGACTTTACTGCCCCAAACTGGATCCTTTGGCTTCTGCAGAACTTCAGTCGTTTCAGGACAGGAAAGGATTTCATCAGCCACCCCAAGCTTCTTTCTCCCCGTCCCCCTTAATTGCACCTATCTAGCTGCAGGCAGCAGGTTATACCAAAAAGAGGGTTGGGACTCCGTGATGTCACAATCCAGGAAGTGCTGGGGCTTCTTTTAAAAAGGTTTTACAGTTTCAAAAATGCAAGGAATAGACCTCAGCCACCCCTCCTCGTAGAGGTAATTTAAGTTTGTGCAACTCTCCCACACCCTCCATAATTCCTCTGAAGTGCTCCCCCTCTGAAAGGAGCCCCTTGGCGTGGGGGATTCACTCTCCCCCCTTCAATTCCAATCACCATTCTTCTTTTCCTCTTCTTCCCTCCGCTATCTTGGTTTTCCTCGCTCTTCTTTTTTCCACCTGGAACATGTCTTGCGGGATTCTCCAGCGGGGAGGAGTGGTGGGCAAGAGAGGTTCTGGACTGTATAGGACTTTGTACAAACAAACAAAGAGGATTTGTTGTTCTTCTCTTCACCCAGGTCTTTGAGAAACGCCGGTTCCTTCCCGTGGTTGCAGAGGAAGGGATCTGGGCCTGTTTTGGTTGCTGTTGTTAGTTACCATTAACCAGCAATAGGAAGGGCCATAGCTCAGTGGTAGAGCCCCTGCTTGGCACGCAGGAGGTCCCAGGTTCAATCCCCGGCGTCTCCAGGTAGGGCAAGGAAATGATCCTGCCTCAAGGCCTGGAGAGCGGATACCTGTCAGTGTTGACAGCACTAGGCTAGATGGACCAAGGGTCCGACTCAGTATAAGGCAGATCCCGATGTTCCTATGGATGGATAGCTTTGATAAAAAAATGAGTTAAATGTTGGCTGGAGAGAAATACTGCTCACTTCCACAGGCCTCTGTATAAGTGGGTATCACTCATTACTATTACTTACTCAGAGAGGTAAGCCCATGACCTTATTTGGGATGTCTATTTGCATATCAGCAGAGGGAGAGCTGTGTAATGGTACTTTCCGTTGTCAAGGGGAGAGCTACAGTGGCACATCCCATTGTGAGCTCTCCTGTGGTGGTCACAATGGAATTTTCTGGGGCTGGGAAGGGAGGATGGACAGTTGGGCACTTCAGCCTCTGTATAAGTGGGTATCACTCATTTCTATTACTTACTCAGAGCAGCCCATTACCTTATTTGGGATATTTGTTTGTTTATTTATTTATTTATTATATTTATACCCTGCCTTTTTTCCTGCAAGGAACCCAAGGTGGCTTACACAATCTTCCTCCTCCTCCTCTCCATTTTATCCTCACAACAACCCTGTGAGGTAGGTTAGGCTGAGAGCCAGTGACTGGCCCAAAGTCACCTAGTGAGTTTCATTGCTGAGCGGGGAATAGAACCCGGATCTCCTGAGCCCCAGTCCAACACACTGATATTTGTATATCAGCAGAGGGAGGGCTGTGTAATGGTACTTTCCGTTGTCAGGGGGAGAGCTGCAGTGGCACATCCCATTGTGAGCTCTCCTGTGGTGGTCACAAGGGAAGGGAGGATGGACAGTTGGGCACTTCAGCCGAAGACCAGAACTGATAGGGTGGTGCTGTTTTATTGTGGGCTCACTCTGTATTTAAAAAGCAAACAAAAAACCCACCTGGTTTGACTCTGCAGAAGTGATCGAAAGTTTAGTTTCTGTAGGCAAAACTAAAGAGAGTTTAAATGCTGCCTCTCTCCATACTTTAGGGAACCCTTTCTCAGAAGCATCCTTTTGACACAACGCGGGGCTCCCTCTCCGGCTTGCGACCACTCGAAGAACCTCCCGTCCTCCCTGAAGAGGACAAGCACCCTGGAAGGGCTGGGAGGTGGCCTGCCTTCTGATCTGGGAGGGGGGGGGCCTCTCATCCGATGTTGCCTGCCTCCCTTGGAAGAAGAGAAGGAGCTCCTCCCATGGATGAAGAGGGGCCACCCAGGAGGAAGAAAAGGAGGGGGAGAGATGGAGACCTCCACCTTCTATTCCTGGAGACACTTGACTGGCCCTTCGACCAAGCCCACGCCTGCAGGATCACGGCAGCTAAACCCCAGAACTAGGCCGTGGGAAGTCTCTCTCAACTCTTCATGGAAGGGAAGCAATGCCAGGCATCTCCCTCTGAGAAAGATGGGGGACAGCAGCTCTTCAAGGAGGATTCCTCGAAGATGCTTCATTGTGCCAGGACCCAGAAGCCAGGGCCTTTGACAAGAGCTCTGGAACAGATAGCAGCAGCTCGTGAAGCAAAAGGCACAGCAGACAAGGAGAACCCCACCCGCCTGCCTGCCCCTGCTGCCTCCAGCTCCGTGCTCTACCCGCCTGTCAAGAGATCCCATACGATTTCAACACACCTCCCCTCAGCATAGAAGACCACAGCGATCTTGAAGTACACTGGAATTTCTTTATCTTCAAGGAGGATTTCTCAAAGGTTTGAAGCTGCCCGTGTTAAAACTCCATCATCAAACGTGCCAGTAGGGAGATCTTGGAGTTACTCTTTTACAGCCCTCTTCTCAGAGGATCACCCACCCACAGAAGAAGCTGTGATCAGTGTTGCTTTGCTCACCAACCAAGAAGACTGCTGCCTTGGCCACTGGTCCTGCTCTGCAGGTGGAGAAGATTAACTGCTGATTAACTGCCGGTTCTCAGCATCAACGCCCCTCCCCCCCACTTCCACTGCTGGGTTGAATCATCCATGGCCCTGCTGGAGGGAGCACACAGGGCAGGCCACCACACTGCTTTGCCCCCCATCAGCTCCCCAGCACCTACTACACCCTGGCCTTGAAGAAAGGAAGGCACACGCCAGGGGAGCAGCATCTCTGGCCATGGCTCAGGGCCTCCCTCCACTGGGTTTGGTCCAATGGGGGCAGATGTGGTTGAAGCTCCACAGCAGATGTGAAGCGATTCCTTTATTCTTCGGTCTGGCTGAGAACTCGAAGCTCCGACTCACCAGACCTTCCCTGGCAGGTGTTCGGGGGGGCAGTGGTCCTTCTTTGCACGCTTCCCAACCCATTTCCACAGGGAACTCTGCAGGCCTCTTTTCCTGCGCTGACAGTGGACCCTCTCGATGACAGGCAGAGTGCTGGTTTCTACCTCTGTCAGCTCAGCCTCATGAAAGCCCTGAGTGTGCAAGAGGTCCAAGCTCAGTCAGCCCGCGACACAACAACCTGGGAGCTTTTCTTTGGCTGAAAAGCATGCTTGCTTAGATGTTGAGCTCCCCCTGCCCCATCATGTCTCCTGGTCCTGAGGCTCCACAGTGCCCTGAGGGGGACTCCGATTCAGACAGGTAACCCCCCTTTAGAGTGAGTCCTCACCACTGCATTCTATAATTGCTTGGCCAGAGGATGTTGCTCCCCCATCATCTGGTTCTGAGGATGACGCCTTTGCAGCTTCCCCTGTTCCTCACCAACGCAGGAGCATGAGACCATGGAAACTGACACCTACCCTTTCAGAGCTGCAGTCAGTATCAAGCAGGGATGGAGCCTCTGGAAGACCAGGCTCGGCCCACCTTCAGAAGGCCTTGCTTGAATGCAGTCCTTCCCAGGAACAACAGCTCCTTATGGCAGAACCTTCCAGTCAGCACTTCATGCCGTGCGCTGTCCAAGCTCCAGCCTCATCTCCAGCCTTGTGTGATGTGGGCCCTGCCTTGCTTAGTGTGATGCAGAACAGGCCATAAACGCTGTGGGCAGATGGCTTCCCCTTGTCCTCACGCCGGGCCAAGACAGTTTATTCTTTATTGACTGGAAACCAGGCGTTGTGAGCTTAAGTGGCCAAACTTTCAGCTGAAAATCTGAGACTTTAAACTCAACTGAAGGCTACCAAAACTGTAACGGTTGCACCTGACCCCCACACCATCCTGGGGAAGATGTCCAGTTAGTCCCCACAGAAAGTTGGTGGATGTCCAGGGATGTTTCCCAGTGTTGTGGCTCAATCTCAGGTTTCCATGTGGAGCTTCTGAGCCTAGAAGACTTTACGTTGGACAGAATTCAAAAAATACAGACTGTGCTGCTGGACTGGTCTCCACCAAAGGATGTGATGGACGCACAAAGCTTCCTAGGCTTCACAACCTCCCACCATTAGCCTTATCTCCCGTTTTCCAGTATAGCAAACCTCCCTGTCCATGTGCTCATGTACTTGCGCTCTGACTAGGACAGGCAGCACACGTTCAGAACTGCAAAACGTATTAGAATTGCCTTGAAAGTGCATCCAAAAGTAACAGGATCAAAGACTTGATCTAAATAATCTATTTTGTTTACAAACTGGGCACTTAGCCCATGGGACTCTGCTTTCTAGGTGAAATCAGACTTTTTTTTTTTATGTAATAGTTTCATTTTAACTGTTATTTGAATTTGAGATTATTTTGCCATGTGGAATTTAACAGATTGACTGTGGTTTCCTTTTGGAATTGTAAAATGGCTGATTG
Source organism: Shinisaurus crocodilurus (assembly GCA_021292165.1). Lineage (NCBI taxonomy): Eukaryota > Metazoa > Chordata > Lepidosauria > Squamata > Shinisauridae > Shinisaurus > Shinisaurus crocodilurus. The sequence continues at coordinate 239,659,960 of CM037876.1, forward strand.
CTAGTACAACAAGCTATCTTCCTTCCTGACCTCATGGGAATGCAACGGTACGTACCATTTGGGAGAAGGGACTACCGGCTATCAAGGTAGCCTGCGAACCCTGGCAACCTTATTGAGAGGGAGCCAGTACCTCGTGGCAGTTCAGACCGATCATTGCAATCTTGAGCACCTTCAAAAAGCTAAAGAATACAACTGGCAGAAAATCCGGTGGTCTCTGTGCCAACACATGAGGGATTTCTGGTGCCCATGCATGAGGGAAGACACAATGTTGTTACCTCCTGTGAAAAGTGTACCCATGTGAAGGATCAGTCTGGGAAACCAGAGAGCCTGTCACATCCCTTACCGACTACAGATGGACCCTGGAAAACCGTCACCCTGAACTTTATTACACCCTCTGTCTCAACAATACTCAGCCATCCTTGTGGTAGTTGATGCTGTTGCCCAAAGGGCTCATTTTGTACCCTGAGCATGCTCTTCTATGGCAGAGGGGAAAGCCCAACTCTACCTTCGATGTATATTCCGACTACAAGGTCTCTTGGACGAAGCCCTGCAAATAGGTGATAAAGTTTGGCTCTCCACAAAATATCTCAAAACTGAACACCCCCGTCAAAAGCTGGAGGATAAATTTCCCATAACCCAAATCATCAGTCCTGTGGCTTAACACCTCCGCCTGCTAAGCTCCCTGAAAATTCACCCAGCCTTCCACACTTCCTGCAGTGTGTTCTCTAAGGCCTGCCTTGCCCCCAGCCTTGCCTCCAAGCGTGACCAACCTGGATCCTGCTTACAGAACAGACACTGAACATGGTGTGCAGACCGCTTCCTATTGGCCTCCTGCCATGTCAGGACCTGCCCATTCCTAACAGCTTCAGGGCGAGAATTGAAAAGCAAAAGACCCTCTTTTTATCCCGTCCTAGGAACATCTCCATCATCCCTCCTGGACTGGAGCCCCATGAGGCACAACAAAAGGTGCTTAGACTTGGACTTTGGGGAGCCTGCTGTGGGAGATGGAGAGCCAAGGTCAAGTGAGTATTGAAAAAAGCTACCTCACAGTTAACTGAGCCCCGCCCCTTATTCAAATGTGACAGGTGGTTTAGCCCCGCTACTGGCAGAAGTCCCACCCCATCCCCTGGAAGTCCCACCTCCAGACGCCCTTTCCGGGTGAAGGCATCAACCGGGTGGGGGGTCATTTGAGCCCTCTAGGGACTCGTCAAGCTGAGATGGACCGATATGAAGACGGTTTATGCCCCTGCCATACATGTGGGGGACTGGAAGTGACCACACAGGATTCATTTACAACACCATCCCTGGAAGTCCCAGATCCGGAGCTCCTGCCCCGGCTGGAGGGGAAACGTGAGGGGGTCATGTGAACCACCTCTATGAACTCAGCATGCCATTGTGGCCAAACAGGAAGAGGTCTTAGACAGCTGCTATACACGGGGAATGAAAGCACCCCACCAGGGTCATTTCCAACCCTTCTTGGATTGGCCCGGAGTGATCTTGCGAGACCTGAAAGAAATTACATGAAGCTGGTTTTCCAATTTTTTAAATGTGGGCTTTGTATCACAGATCTCCTTTTGGGATGTGGAAGATAGGCACTAATCACCACAGAAACAAGTCTAGGGAAAAAGAAAAGAGCAGGCTCGTTTTCTTTTTCTTGATAGAGAGTTTTAAGTTCTTCAAATATTTAGCAGCACTGCCTTTTTTTCTTCTTTTTCTGCAGAAAACTAGTTTTAATGGGATGTCAGTTCCTCCCCCATCAATAGCAGTGGTCTGAAAACACTCTCCAGTGGTTCATGGTGGCATGATGAGTTTGTGGACGGGTCACGTGACCCATTCAGGTGATCCCTCCATCCAGGGCAGGACCTCCAGAGATGGGACTTCTGAGCATGGTATTGGAAATGACCCCCGTGTAGTCACTTCTGGTCCCACACATGCATGGTGGGGGTCTAAATTAGGGATGTACGGACATTGCAAAATCCATTCCGTCTACATTTTGCAGATGTTCAGGCAGCTTTTGTTCCATCGTCCGCGCATTGACGGAATCGGATTTTGCGCAAATGCATTCGTACACAAATTCTCAAATTCCCCAAAAATGCCCACCACCACCCCCAACATACACTTACGTGCACTTGTATGATTTCGCCTATAGGGGAAATGTGCATTTTTGGTGGGTGTCAATTCTTTTATTTTCCGAATTTTCGCACGACAAAATTTGTGTCAAATTGCGGAAGGTAAAAAAAACAAGTCCTCAATGGAATCCCACCCAGTCTGGAAGAGACAGTCTGGTGCAGAATCCATGGGTCAGATTCTTGAAATTCGAACTAATTTGAGTCCATTTTGGTTTCCTCCGGCATCCCTAGCCTAAACCCTCATTGTATGGGTCCACGGTTGCATGACGAGTGATCCTTCCATCTGGGGGAGGACCTCCGGAGGGAGGACTTCCGGGGATGGAGTCGGACATCCGACAGGGGTGGAGTTAACCATCTGTCACATTTGAATAAGCGGCAGGGCTCATGAGGTAGCCTTTTTCACTACTCAGGTATGTTTTGTTCCCAGTGGGTGCATTGGGATCACCCACCAGTAAGGCTGCTCCCTGCAGGCTCAACCGGACACAGAGATGATGTCCCGAGGAGATAGATCAATGGGGCACAGAGGAGAAGGGATTATAGCTCCAGAATCCAGGAGGGGAGACCAACTACTGGGATGGCTCAGACTGCCTGGGCATCTAATCTAGAACTGGAGGGAGATCTAGGGCACTTCCTGAAGTGAGAGGCAAGCTGATGCTGGAGTGTCCTCAGAGGACCTGCCAGCCGTGTAAAGGCCTCAGATGGCTGCAGTCGCTCACCAGAAAGACAGCTGCTCAGGGGAGAACCTTCCAGTCAGCATCTCGTACGGTGCACTCTCAAGGGTCCAGTATTGCCTCCTGCTTTGTACAAATTGGACTTTGCACTGATTAGTGAGGCCCAGAACAGACACTGAACATGGTGTGCAGACGGCTTCCCATTGGCCTCCTGCCATGCCAGGAACTGCCCATTCCTAACGCTTCAGGGCGAGAATTGAAAAGCAAAAGACCCTCTTTTTATCCCGTCCTAGGAACATCTCCATCATCCCTCCTGGACTGGAGCCCCATGAGGCACAATGAAAGGTGCTTAGACTTGGACTTTGGGGAGCCTGCTGTGGGAGATGGAGAGCCAAGGTCAAGTGAGTATTGAAAAAAGCTACCTCACAATTAACTGAGCCCCGCCCCTTATTCAAATGTGACAGGTGGTTTAGCCCCGCTACTGGCAGAAGTCCCACCCCATCCCCTGGAAGTCCCACCTCCAGACGCCCTTTCCGGGTGAAGGCATCAACCGGGTGGGGGGTCATTTGAGCCCTCTAGGGACTCGTCAAGCTGAGATGGACCGATATGAAGACGGTTTATGCCCCTGCCATACATGTGGGGGACTGGAAGTGACCACACAGGATTCATTTACAACACCATCCCTGGAAGTCCCAGATCCGGAGCTCCTGCCCCGGCTGGAGGGGAAACGTGAGGGGGTCATGTGATCCACCTCTATGAACTCAGCATGCCATTGTGGCCAAACAGGAAGAGGTCTTAGACAGCTGCTATACACACGGGGAATGAAAGCACCCCACCAGGGTCATTTCCAACCCTTCTTGGATTGGCCCGGAGTGGTCTTGCGAGACCTGAAAGAAATTACATGAAGGTGGTTTTCCAGTTTTTTAAATGTGGGCTTTGTATCATAGATCTCCTTTTGGGATGTGGAAGATAGGCACTAATCACCACAGAAACAAGTCTAGGGAAAAAGAAAAGAGCAGGCTCCTTTTCTTTTTCTTGATAGAGAGTTTTAAGTTCTTCAAATATTTAGCAGCACTGCCTTTTTTTCTTCTTTTTCTGCAGAAAACTAGTTTTAATGGGATGTCAGTTCCTCCCCCATCAATAGCAGTGGTCTGAAAACACTCTCCAGTGGTTCATGGTGGCATGATGAGTTTGTGGACGGGTCACGTGACCCATTCAGGTGATCCCTCCATCCAGGGCAGGACCTCCAGAGATGCGACTTCTGAGCATGGTATTGGAAATGACCCCCGTGTAGTCACTTCCGGTCCCACACATGCATGGGGGGGGGGTCTAATTAGGGATGTACGGACATTGCAAAATCCATTCCGTCTACATTTTGCAGATGTTCAGGCAGCTTTTGTTCCATCGTCCGCGCATTGACGGAATCGGATTTTGCGCAAATGCATTCGTACACAAATTCACAAATTCCCCAAAAATGCCCACCACCACCCCCAACATACACTTACGTGCACTTGTATGATTTCGCCTATAGGGGAAATGTGCATTTTTGGTGGGTGTCAATTCTTTTATTTTCTGAATTTTCGCACGACAAAATTTGTGTCAAATTGCGGAAGGTAAAAAAAACAAGTCCTCAATGGAATCCCACCCAGTCTGGAAGAGACAGTCTGGTGCAGAATCCATGGGTCAGATTCTTGAAATTCGAACTAATTTGAGTCCATTTTGGTTTCCTCCGGCATCCCTAGCCTAAACCCTCATCGTATGGGTCCACGGTTGCATGACGAGTGATCCTTCCATCTGGGGGAGGACCTCCGGAGGGAGGACTTCCGGGGATGGAGTCAGACATCCGACAGGGGTGGAGTTAACCATCTGTCACATTTGAATAAGCGGCAGGGCTCGTGAGGTAGCCTTTTTCACTACTCAGGTATGTTTTGTTCCCAGTGGGTGCATTGGGATCACCCACCAGTAAGGCTGCTCCCTGCAGGCTCAACCGGACACAGAGATGATGTCCCGAGGAGATAGATCAATGGGGCACAGAGGAGAAGGGGTTATAGCTCCAGAATCCAGGAGGGGAGACCAACTACTGGGATGGCTCAGACTGCCTGGGCATCTAATCTAGGACTGGAGGGAGATCTAGGGCACTTCCTGAAGTGAGAGGCAAGCTGATGCTGGAGTGTCCTCAGAGGCCCTGCCAGCCATGTAAAGGCCTCAGATGGCTGCAGTCGCTCACCAGAAAGACAGCTGCTCAGGGGAGCACCTTCCAGTCTCCATTTCATACAGTGCAATCTCAAGGGTCCAGCATTGCCTCCTGCTTTGTCCAAATTGGACTTTGCACTGATTAGTGAGGCCCAGAACAGACACTGAACATGGTGTGCAGACGGCTTCCCATTGGCCTCCTGCCGTGCCAGGAACTGCCCATTCCTAACGCTTCAGGGCGAGAATTGAAAAGCAAAAGACCCTCTTTTTATCCCGTCCTAGGAACATCTCCATCATCCCTCCTGGACTGGAGCCCCATGAGGCACAACAAAAGGTGCTTAGACTTGGACTTTGGGGAGCCTGCTGTGGGAGATGGAGAGCCAAGGTCAAGTGAGTATTGAAAAAAGCTACCTCACAGTTAACTGAGCCCCGCCCCTTATTCAAATGTGACAGGTGGTTTAGCCCCGCTACTGGCAGAAGTCCCACCCCATCCCCTGGAAGTCCCACCTCCAGACGCCCTTTCCGGGTGAAGGCATCAACCGGGTGGGGGGTCATTTGAGCCCTCTAGGGACTCGTCAAGCTGAGATGGACCGATATGAAGACGGTTTATGCCCCTGCCATACATGTGGGGGACTGGAAGTGACCACACAGGATTCATTTACAACACCATCCCTGGAAGTCCCAGATCCGGAGCTCCTGCCCCGGCTGGAGGGGAAACGTGAGGGGGTCATGTGATCCACCTCTATGAACTCAGCATGCCATTGTGGCCAAACAGGAAGAGGTCTTAGACAGCTGCTATACACACGGGGAATGAAAGCACCCCACCAGGGTCATTTCCAACCCTTCTTGGATTGGCCCGGAGTGGTCTTGCGAGACCTGAAAGAAATTACATGAAGCTGGTTTTCCAATTTTTTAAATGTGGGCTTTGTATCACAGATCTCCTTTTGGGATGTGGAAGATAGGCACTAATCACCACAGAAACAAGTCTAGGGAAAAAGAAAAGAGCAGGCTCCTTTTCTTTTTCTTGATAGAGAGTTTTAAGTTCTTCAAATATTTAGCAGCACTGCCTTTTTTTCTTCTTTTTCTGCAGAAAACTAGTTTTAATGGGATGTCAGTTCCTCCCCCATCAATAGCAGTGGTCTGAAAACACTCTCCAGTGGTTCATGGTGGCATGATGAGTTTGTGGACGGGTCACGTGACCCATTCAGGTGATCCCTCCATCCAGGGCAGGACCTCCAGAGATGGGACTTCTGAGCATGGTATTGGAAATGACCCCCGTGTAGTCACTTCCGGTCCCACACATGCATGGGGGGGGGGGTCTAATTAGGGATGTACGGACATTGCAAAATCCATTCCGTCTACATTTTGCAGATGTTCAGGCAGCTTTTGTTCCATCGTCCGCGCATTGACGGAATCGGATTTTGCGCAAATGCATTCGTACACAAATTCACAAATTCCCCAAAAATGCCCACCACCACCCCCAACATACACTTACGTGCACTTGTATGATTTCGCCTATAGGGGAAATGTGCATTTTTGGTGGGTGTCAATTCTTTTATTTTCTGAATTTTCGCACGACAAAATTTGTGTCAAATTGCGGAAGGTAAAAAAAACAAGTCCTCAATGGAATCCCACCCAGTCTAGAAGAGACAGTCTGGTGCAGAATCCATGGGTCAGATTCTTGAAATTCGAACTAATTTGAGTCCATTTTGGTTTCCTCCAGCATCTCTAGCCTAAACCCTCATCGTATGGGTCCACGGTTGCATGACGAATGATCCTTCCATCCAGGGGAGGACCTCCGGAGGGAGGACTTCCGGGGATGGAGTCGGACATCCGACAGGGGTGGAGTTAACCATCTGTCACATCTGAATAAGCGGCAGGGCTCGTGAGGTAGCCTTTTTCACTACTCAGGTATGTTTTGTTCCCAGTGGGTGTGTGGGGATCACCCACCAGTAAGGCTGCTCCCTGCCCACATGCAGGCTCAACTGGACACAGAGATGATGTCCCGAGGCAGATAAATCAATGGGGCACAGAGGAGAAGGGGTTATAGTTCCAGAATCCAGGAGGGGAGAGCCAACTACTGGGATGGCTCAGACTGCCTGGGCATCTAATCTAGGACTGGAGGGAGATCTAGGGCACTTCCTGAAGTGAGAGGCAAGCTGATGCTTGAGCGTCCTCAGAGGCCCTGCCAGCCGTGTAAAGGCCTCAGATGGCTGCGGTCGCTACCTTCAAGCATGGATCTAAATTGGAATGAGCTTGGAGAAGGGCAACAAAGATAATAAGGAGACTAGAAGGTTAGTCCTATGAGGAAAGATGGATGGAACGGGTTATGTTTAGCCTCCAGAAGAGAAGACGGAGGGGGTATGATAGCACTTTCCAAGTATCTAAAGGGTTGTCACAGAGAAGAGGCCACAACATGCCCTATGTCATCGAAGACACGAGATAGGGGCCTAAGTTACAGGAAAGCAGTTTTCGGCTGAACCTCAGGAATAATGTTCCAAGCGTCACATCAGTCAGAGAAGGCAACCCACTGCCTCTGGAGGTGGTGGGCTCTCTGTCGCTGGAGGTCTTCAAGCAGAGTCTGGACAGCCATCTGTCAGGGGTGCTTGAGACTGGATTCCTGCATGGAGCAGGGGGTTGGCCCTTGGCCGTGATGGCCTCAATGGCCCCTTCCGCCTCTAGAACTCTATGATTCCCCTGTTCTTTGAGTAATGCATCAAAGGTGCCCCACAGAATTTTGCCTGGAATAGAACGGCTGTGAATGGGTCGAGTCCTCTGTGAATGTCAGCAAGTGTGGGGATTCTGCGTGTGGATTTCATGGGCACCGTAGCCCTGCCCCAGTTTCCAAGTTCCACTGGAGGGTGGCACACTGGTATGCAGACTCCCATCGTGCCACGAGGAGAAGAGAACCAGAATCAACTTCTCCAAGACAAATAATTGCTTGTCTTTTTTGTTTGATTGCATAATTTTATTGATTTTATTATTTTAATAATTTCATGTAAACCGCTTTGTGAGTTCAGTCTGAAAAGCAGTATATGAATACCTTGAATAAATCAACATCCAAATCATTCTCTCTCCTTCCTTTTTGCTGTTCTCCTTTCAGTGTAGCAAGGCTATGAGAGACTTTAAGGGCAACAGTTCTTCAGAATCCATATACTGAAGGCTGTTTACACTTTCTAAACATCACAATATGTTCTGCAGCCTCCTATTTGAAAGTTACGGCGCAGCCGCTTCATACAAAGGATGATGTTTCTCAGTACATGCGTAAATAGAATTGGTCAAAGGTTATTTATTTAAGCCTGTTCATCCCACTCTTCAACCCAAAAGGACTTCCAGAGCGGCTTCTATGTCAATAAAAAGCAACCTGGCAGTCCCAGGTCTCAGGCTTGCCCTGGAAAAGAGATCACAAAGGGAAAGAGGGGTGGGGAGGGAGGAGGAAGAAAAGCAAAGGCAGGCCCCAGTTCTGAAAGTGATAATGGCCAGCTGAGATGGAGACCATTCAGGGAGCCTGGTGGATCGCCTGCTGCCCGGTGACAGTTGGGGGAGAGACATGTCTAAATCCATTCTCAAAATGCTGCATTGTCATGACAGCCAAACCTGATTCTATTAGCCATTTTACAAAACTTGGGGCCAATCTAGGAAGATTCCTTGCCCTACAATCTCTGTATTCGTTTCCCTCACTTGGAATGAGCCTTTCAAATGGTCTGGCAATGTCTCTCTTTGGAGTCGACATCATGTGACAAGGTTTAAAGACATTTCCGCCTGGTGATGGTTATTGTTAGAGTTACTCACACTCCATGTGAAGTCCTACATTTTAATAGGAAGGAAATGGTAAGGATGACGATAGGTCCGTCTGGATGCTCTTTCAGGCTGCAATCCTGCACACAGAGTGCCTGGATGCACAGTCCTCAGAGGGGCCAACCGAAGTGGCAGGGTTGGTTTTGACCTCTGTGGAGGTGTGCATGCTGGTTCCGGTCCTCTTCTAGACTCCCTTCCCTTGTCACAAGAGCAATAGGGCTCCGATCCTTCCCCTGTTGGAGGAGCAGCTAGGAGTTGCTCAGATCCTAAGACCAAGATGTATGGCACCCCAGAGGTTCCAACTCAGTGGCAAGGTTGGTTCAGCTCTCTATGAGGGTATGTTGGTAAGTCAGGCCTGTTTCTAGGATCCCTTCCTTTGTCACAGGAGCATCTGGAATTGGCTCCAATCCTTCCCTTGTCTGAGGAGCATTAGGGATTGGCTCCAGTCCTTCCCTTGGGGTGGAATGTTGGGGAATTTGGTCCTTAAGAGACATTCCAGTCCCTTAACTTGATGTGGAACCATTTCAAGAGCCCATCGCAAAATGCCATCAGCTATATGATTTCTGAAGACTGTAACCGTTAAGCTTATGCTGTGGGATTTGCTGTAATAAAAAGATCTCGCTGATTGGAGTCTCCCATGTCAGAGTGCTAGAAAGTGTGATTGCAGGACTGGGTGTGTGTGTGTCCCCAACACCCTCCCTGCCCACCAGCACAACCCCTTTTACCCCTCTCTGAGGTTGCTTTCCCAACCTTGGAGAGCACCCAGTGTGGTTCCTTCCATGCCATCTGCAAAGGGGTGGGGGAGGGGTGCTGGAGCTCTGATCCCCACCTCTGGGGTTAAAGCTCAGTCTCTGACCTCTGAGATGGGAATCCAAAAAATCATTTGGCCCCTCAGATGCTGTCTAGGGGCCACAGGATTGCTCCCTTAATGCCTTTAAACATTAAATCAAGTTGTGGCCAAGTTATCGCAAGTGTAGTCATTTCTCTCAAAGTCTCCGGAAGGCATGCAAAACATCTCACAGAAATCCAAAGGCCCATTCTGCAACCTCCCAATCTGGAAATGGCATGAAAAAGGAGGAATGTGGAGGAGATGAGTGGTGGAACAACCCTGTGGGTCTGGTAGGGAAGTGGCAGTGCTGGATCCATGGGTTTTGCTGTCCGGTTGCAAATTAGGTTGCAGCGGCATTCCGCATTGGTATGAATTGTTACAAGACAATCCCTTGGGGGCTCATTGTCTAGGTAGTCACAGATGGTGAACGGAGATCTGTCGAAATGGATCACTGAAGAACGGCAATTTTCATGGAGCAATTCAGTGCATAGGAATGTTAAACTGAGATATTATGGCAAACTGACACAGAAGGAAGGAACCTCTGAACTTAAAATAACAATAATTTTGAGAGAGAAGAGGGATTTCATTCATAATTTTTAAAAGAACAATACCCATGTGACCTGCTTGTGAGCTAGAAGAACCAGTGACACACAATCCTTCAGAGGCTATGGGAAAACAATGTCGTCCCTGCTCCAGTTTAAGAAAATATAGACCAGCCATTGAAACTATGCAGCTATTTGGCATTAATTAAACCACACAAGTCAAGTAAAGAGGAAACCATCCGTTCATATCCTCCTAGGAATGGACAAATCTTGTCTGTTTCATTTCTCCCTAATTCAATTATTTAAAAATTCTCAAGTTCTTGCCATAACTGTTGTAAACTGCCCAGAGAGCTTCAGCTATTGGGCAGTATAAAAATGTATTAAATGAATGAATAAATAAAAATTTTAAAAAATGCAAATTGTACTATAAATTCTTATAAAAAATGAACTGAAAAGAAATTCTCAACCATCTGCATTGGCCAAATTCAATAGGTGCTATTCACATCATGGAGAGGACCATATTGTACCTGCTTGCCATATCGCTATTAAAGATGAGAACCCTGTCGGAAGGAAGAGGCAGCAACTCTAATTTCAGCACTAACATGGCTGAATACACATGAATTTGAAGCCAGACTTGTAAGAGAGAAGCCCTCAAGCCCCTGGGCCTAGATGAACAAATCTGTCCATTTCAGTTTCTCCCATACATTAAAAATAAAATAAAATCTCAAGTTCTTTTCATCTTGAATATGGAGTAATTTGTGCATGTTGGTAAATTCTTATAAAAAATGAACTGAATTGAAATTCTTACCCATCCTTATAATCTTCCTTACTCCATTTAGTTAATTGAACCTGAAGCAGAATTACTCTGGAACAGATCTGTCATTTTGGCCCTGTGTATGTTGGATTTTACATGCAATTGACTGTGACACCCCCACGCGGAAGGGAAGGGATGTTGGAGTCAGAGGAGAAATGCTGGATGAGCTGTGAGGGCCAGTACCCCCACTCCCCCTCCACACAGTGGGCTGGATCTGGGAAAAGGAATGTTCAGTTTGGCCCATTCTCCTCCCCTCTGATTTATTTATTTATTCATTCGTTCGTTCGTTCATTCATTCATTCATTCATTTCTTTCCCGGCCCAATAGCCGAAGCTCTCTGGGCAGTGTACAACAATAATTAAAAGCAAACAATAAAAGACAGTTTAAAATATAATAAAAATTAAACATTATGAAATTTTTTAAACCAATTTTAAAATATCTCTAAAACAAGTATTTTATTATGAAATCTAGACTATATTTGGGAAAGGGACTTGTCTCTCTTACTACAACAGCATATACATTGATGGTGCTATAGAAATAACAATTAACAGCACAATCCAAGGTGGCTGCCCGTAACGCTCCAAATGCAGAGAATTACAGGCATCGTATAGAAGGAGGAAAGAGCATAGAGGTGAAGGTCGCCTCTCTGCTCCTCCCGCCCTGCAAAAGACATAGGCGGCCATTTTGATTTTGGCCATCTAAGTCTTTTGCCCAGGTGCGTGAGGAGGGGAGGCTGAGACACCGCCAGGATACTTCGTATGCTGGTGGCGCCTGACTTCTCCCCTCCCCGCCCCCCAGAATGCCCACAGAATGCTGGCCCCGAGGTCGGTCTTCTGACCTCGGAGCCACAGCTGGTGCGGTTCTTTCCGTGCCCGCTATGAGGGTGGAGGGAAGGCACTCCAAAGTCGGAGTCCCAGCTCCGACCTAGGAGCACGTTTTCAAGGTTGTAGCTGGGACACCGACTTCTCCTATGGCTGTCTAGACTCTGTCTAGTGGCCATATGATTGCGCCCTAAGATTATAATAAGTAATACATACTTAATCTATTGGTCAATATTTGACTATTTTGGGCTAGTCAAATGCAAACCGTATGATAAACTGTTGCAGAAACAATGGATGCATAGTCATTTGAGTGCTATCTTTTCCAACTTAATTGCACTGAGAAATTGTTTACTCATATCTGGAACGTCCCCAAATTTTGGCTCACACATCCATGCACCTTTCCCCCTGGCATTTACCTGCTTAATTCCCTTTTCCCCATGAAGGATGTTTTCATGGATTCATAGATCATAGAGTTGGAAGGAGCCTACGAGGCTATCGAGTCCAACCCCCTGCTCAATGCAGGAAACTAGAGGAGGGGGTCTCCCATCCAAGTAATAACCAGGCCTGACCCTGCTTAGCTTTCCACACTCAGACAAGCTGAGCCAATGTGAGCCAGGTCTTCAGGTTTTCTGTGTCAGTTATATAAATATAAATATACATACAGTATAGCTTCAAGTACTATACAGTACTGGAAAAAGTGGATCGCCAGGGCCTGGTGTCTCACAAATCCCATCCTCAGAGTCCGCCACATTCATCTGGAAGCAGATGCTCTATATTACAGAACCAGTATCTCATCAAAGGCATGTTCATTAAATCACAGCCCCACTGCACTGCTTTATCTTTTATTGTACTCTTTCATGCAGCAGAGACCAGAGCTATGAACATTAAATTCAGACAGCAGCAGAACTGCAATCCAGGTTTGGAGTGATATTTCAGATATTCTAGCCTTCCATGGAAAAGAGAAGAAGAGTACAATAACCCGGGTAATTCAGGGAGAACACAGAGGTTCAAAATGTGCAGCAACCCCTCACTGCCAGATGGGCTTCTCTTTACTATGAACGACCGTGTCCATCATTTCAATAGCATGACCCTATTTATAATCACATATGGTCCACCCTAACACATTATTGCTGACAGAGGAATGGTGTGACTAGGATACCAAGCAAGCCTAAGAATATAAAAAAGAGGCTTGCTACATTTGACCAAAAGTGTGTCCCAATGGTCCTGTGTTTTCATTTCTTTTAGCTAGGGACAGTCCCTATTTCTTGGTACCTATCCTAGGGAAGCCATTTGTATTCCCCCAGGGGCCTGGTCCAGCCTCAATTTATATTCGAAGATAATCAAGCAGAGTACACCATAATCAAGCAGAGTACACCAAGGTTGATTTACCTTCTCCCCTCTCCACGGACCTGCCATGCGAACCCAATTGAGCTGCGAGCAGCAAGATCTTTTGCTCAAGGCTCGAGACAGGTTTTAGCATCTCAGCAGACAGCTTTTAGCATCTCAATTGGTACATTCCTTTGAAACAAAAGTGTTACATTCCTAGTTACATTCCTTTGTAACAAAAAGGATTTTGTTACAGATTAGACATAATAATGTGGTAATTCTTGTGAGATGCATACCTTTTTTACAGAGGAATTTTTAATAAACTTAGAGCTTGTGTGGTAAAATATAATTTAATATAAACCCTAGTAGCTCCCCAATCCCCATGTCCAGTAACACTATGACTTGAAATGCTAAACCTGTGTCTGCTATGAAAACCTGTTTTTAAAACCTCTGCTATGACTTACATATGCTAACAAGTTCCTGTTCTCACACAAAGAAATTTAACACAATGCTAATTTGAACTATGAGTGAAATGCTAAACCTGTGTCTGCTATGACTTAGCAGCAGAGAGGTAAAACCTGTTTTTAAAACCTCTGCTATGACTTACATATGCTAACAAGTTCCTGCTCTGGCTCGATTGAAATGCAGAGAGTCTGGGAGTTGGGGAAAGAGCACCTGATAAACTCGCAAAAATTCTTAATTCACTTTGAGTGAACAGGACAGAGCTAGCTCTAGGCAAATTAGCACATCCCTAGCTGACCTGTGTGAATGAGCCTCTGTCCCCTCCCTCGCCGCCATGCAGAGAGACTCAGTGTGCATGTGGGTCTCCTCTCAGCTGCCTCTGCCATCGCCACCACCGGCAAACCCCCGTCTCGCGTCCCGGCGTGATCCTGCCGCAGAGCGTGCTGGGGGTCTGTGTCCCTTCGGTGCCTGCCTGGGTCTTCATGCTCCCACCTGGCACGCTGCTGCCCGGCCTGGCCCGTCTCCGCGCTACCTCTTGCCACCCACCCATGTGTCAGCTCCGCCATCTCGCCTGCTTGCCCGGGGTTCAGCGCCCACCAGAGAAATGCAGGGCCTGTCTGGCTGGATGGTGCTGCTGGCGCTCGGCAGCTGGCTCCGGCTGCGGGCGAAGGGCGCTGTGCCCGTCTGATTTCTACCCCTTCAGGCTTGCGCAGGGGAATGCTACCCCGCAGCAAGACGACAACAGCTCCGGGCTCTGGCCCATCGCCGTGAAGTTCCCTTTCTTCAGTGTGGCTCACATGGTGCTCTAGACTACGTCAGTAGTCGCCCTGTCTAAGGGCTAAGGAGAGCGTGGGAGCAGCTCCACATGGGGCTTGGCTCACCCCACCCCCCCCGAGGTTTCTTAATGTGGAGAGTCTTATGAGAAATAAACAAGCTGCGTTCAGTTTTTTACAAAAAAATTGAAAACTATATATAGTTTACTAAAAATGGGACAAAATTGACATTTATATTAAAAAGAAGGGACAGTCAGGAAATATGAAAAAAACGGGATTGTCCCTTTTAAAACGGTATGTATGGTCAGCCTAGTCCTGATGAAGCAGCGAGGTGCGCCATGAAAACAGCGGAGCGAAAAGCTCTAGTAACTGAGAGAGCGTGGAGCTCTGATGGCCAGTGTCACGGTCCGAAGATGCCAGATCACTGGTGTCTGTCCTGTGCTGCGGAGGGCCTTTTATAGTCCGAAGCTAACACCGAATTGCTCGATTTTGGCGGGCTCTGTGTGATGATGTCATCATCGAGTTCCCACGGTCGGGCTGTATGTACTGCGCGGGAGTATTATCGAAGAGTCGCCGCGGCCACAATATAGTGAGAGTGCGTGTGCTGAATGCCAAGTATTGCCGAGATCCAACGACGAGAACCGTTGTGTAAAATAAAACTAAAACTAGGATAAATTAATAAAATTGATTTAGGCTGGTTTATCAAGGATTGATTTGATGTACTCAATCTTTTGATAAATTAATAATTTTTTATTTTGTAGTCCTAAACTGTACTGGTTACATCTCACGACTAACCAGGACAATGTCCCCAAAACCAGTACTGTACTGGTAAAACCAGTACTGTACTGGTAAAACCAGTACATATGGTCACCTTATTATTGCATAGTCCTGGGGGGGAGGGAAGCAGGGATTTCATTGTGTAGTACTGGTGGGGAGGGAAACAGGGAATTCATTGTTGCATAGTCCGGGGGAGGGGGGAAGCTGGAATTTCATTGTGTAGGTCCTGGGAGGGGGGGAGGAGCAGGGATTTCACAGCGGACAGCTACTTTAAGGAATTTCGAACAAAGAGTGCCTATAGGAAAAGGACGACCCGTGCAACGCCGGGTAAAAAAAAAGCTAGTTGTTTATATTCTTTGATGTGTTTGGTTCAAACGTGGCTGTTCAAGAAGGCCTTTGCAGAAACGCAATAGAGCAGTTGGGGGCGAGACAGGGCAGGAAACACTCCCTTGACCAACTGATACTACCACTACGGCAGCTGGCTCCGGCTGCGGGCGAAGGGCGCTGTGCCCGTCTGATTTCTACCCCTTCAGGCTTGCGCAGGGGAATGCTACCCCGCAGCAAGACGACAACAGCTCCGGGCTCTGGCCTATCGCCGTGAAGTTCCCTTTCTTCAGTTTGGCTCACACGGCGCTCTAGACTACGTCAGTAGTCGCCCTGACTAAGGGCTAAGGAGAGCATGGGAGCAGCTCCACATGGGGCTTGGCTCACCCCCCCCCCGAGGTTTCTTAATGTGGAGAATTAAGATGTGGAGAATTAATGTGGTCATTTGTGGCAGAGCTGGCTGGAGGGGAGAGAAGTGATGACACTGATGCTACCCCCTTTTACTTCCTGTAAAGACAGGAAGAACACAGAGGGAGGGAAGCTGTAGTGTACATTTGAAATTGCTCATCTTAAAACCCCAATGCTCAGTGGTGCAGTGGTAAATGTTGACGTGCAGGTGCTCATCAGGAGGACCCCCACTGCCACACCCCCAAGGAGAGTCCAAAAACTCAGGCAGCTGTGTTGATCCACACCAACAAACCAGTTCTAGCAGTTTTTCACCACCACCTGAGCAGGTCTTTCGTAAATCTAATGGGTCTTCATTGCCCTATTCAAGACCAGGCTACCGCAAAATACTTTGCATTACTACAGGGAACAATATATTGTTCCTGGGAAAATTGACTCCCCCACAAACGACTGTGAGAATTGCAGCTAAGTTCAGAGGGAACAGGGAATTCTGAGGTGGGCAGGGGGGGCAGATTATATCAGCTTTCCTGCTGATCAAGAGTGATGGCGCTGCAGCTCTGTGAGCCCTGGTTCCACCGCACCACTACCTATATTTAAAATATTATTATTTGAAATATTAGCCAGGCTTTGAGCATTCATTGAGGACTTGTGTTCTTGTATTAAGTCATGCTGATTCAGTTCAAAGTATCCATCTCATACTTATTCTTTCTGTCTTTAAATCTGGATAGCATCACAGCTGAAAGAAGAATGGTGGGCTCAGCTGGTCTTCGTGGGGTAGGTGGACCCATCACTCAACTTCAAGTGGCTCAGCAAGCTACCGGTTTTCAAGTGCCTTGTTGCCTTTGGGAAACTATATTTTATGTCAAGAATTATGTTGGGCCAGGGAACTACCTTTGGTCCCATGCTCTCAACTTGCCACTCTTCCTCTGCTTCTAAAGCAGCATGTTCCATCCCCAAGGATGCTTTAAGACACTAAACAGCTCTCATTAATGCTTCAAAGACTAGTGCTGCATGAAAGAATGATGTGATATCCTAAAGGTATCTATTAGCCAAGGAAGAGATAAGAGCATTTCATAAGGAAAATCTCATCAGAACGGAAAGCTATAATCTGTAGTGGAACCGCTACTTCTGTAGATTTCCTCCCACAGTATTTCTGACTGAGATTGCTGAAGAAATAAGCATTTTGGACCAAACCTCATGATACACATTCTCATGAATGTCCTTGTTACAGGACCCTGATGCCAATCTGTCCTCAGACGATGACTAGGGCTCAGCTGCTTATGATGAGGAAGCTTCTAAGATTTTAAACCAGGGCCAAATCCAGCTTCCAGCCCACCTGAAGTCCCAGTCCCAGCCTCTGTTTCCTCACTTGGCCATGCCCACTTCCTCGGGCCCCACCCTCTTCCTCCCAACTACCTATTGTTTGTGGAGTACACACACACACACACACACACACACACACACAGAGCCCCAATTCTAAAAGGTTGAAATGCCTCTCCCAAGGCTTAGTTACTGGCAGTTAGAGCTTTAACCTACAACATGATGGTGTTTTTAGGCCCCACCCTTTTGTATTTGCCCCTGTCCACCACTGGAATGTGGCCCCTGAGAGCTTCCACAAAATGGAATCCACCCCCCACCCCACCCAGGCTGAAAGACATTTGACACCCTGTTCTAAACCAAATGATATTAAGACACTGCTAGGCCAGCTCTATCACAGACTTACCCACTCAGTGCCAGAAATGGCAAAGGAAGAGCGGCATGACATGAGCCTTGAAACGAGGCAAGATCCGGCCGCTTGGGAACTCTCCATGATGCACAGCTTTGGCTACCAAGAGGACTGAGGATGAGGCTCCTGAGTATTGGCTGATGTGAGTCCACCATGAAATACCAGGTCTATCTCTTCTCATCCAGGAAAATGTCCAGAATGTTAGTCTACAGGACACAGCACAGTGAACATCTAAGACTCAAGATTAACTATTCATTAAGGTATACACACACACACATCCACACACACACACACACAACCTCACCAATTTTGCTTCCTGTAAAATAGGTTTCTGTGGGCTCAAAGCAACCCAGGACTGTGGCTTCAAAGGAGTTGCTTAGTATGCTATGACTCAGACCCCACCTCTGCCTTGTGCGCAGTCGTTTGCGCTGGTTACTTGTCCTTTGTGACTAAATGGCAGCCATTTTGTGGTGGTGCCCACAACAGTTTCTCAAACTGCCAAATGTGCCAACGGGCCCAAAAATGTTGCCCACCCCAGGGAAGAATCATGACCATCATCATCATCATCATCATCATCATCATCATCATCATCATGCGATCACTCCTGACCGAGTAAGATTGTCTTCTAGGATAAAAAAATTTACAAAAAGGAAATTTTAAAATGAGGAAATTCTAAAGAAAAATTGTGTAGACTCTAGCGATGGGTCCGTAAGTGACTGTGGAGGCCAATTCTAGATCCACACAGCTTCCCACAGTGAGGACACAGGTTACCAGATGGAAGATGGTCCTGTAAAGGATTCATTTGACATGCTTTTCGCTTAGCACGTTTCTCCCTTTCACCTTGAACTCGAGCTTCTTCAAAGTCCATAGAACCTTTGTGAAAGGCCAACCTCCAGTTAGATCGTTCATGGGCCAGAGCTTCCCAGTTTTCGAAGTTTATATTGCATTTTTTTAGATTAGCCTTAAGAACATCTTTAAACCTCTTATATTGACCACCGATATTCCGCTTTCCATGCTTGAGTTGGGAATAAAGTAACTGCTTTGGGAGACGGCAGTCAGACATTCGAACAACATGACCGGTCCACTGAAGTTGGCGTTGAAGGATCATTTTTTCAATGCTAGTAGTCTTTGCTTCTTCCAGTACTCTGACATTTGTTCACCTATCTTCCTAAGTAATTCGCAGGATTTTCCGGAGGCAACGTTGATGAAATCTTTCAAGGAGGTGGAAGTGATCATAGAATCATAGAAAAGTAGAGTTGGAAGGGGCCTACAAGGCCATCGAGTCCAACCCCCTGCTCAATGCAGGAATCTAGGTCAAAGCATCCCTGACAGATGGCTGTCCAGCTGCACCTTGAATGCCTCCAGACTGGGAGAGCCCACCACCTCCCTAGGTAGTTGATTCCATTGTCTTATTGCTCTGACAGTCAGGAAATTTTTCCTGATGTTTAGGTGGAATCTAGGTTCCTGTAACTTGAGCCCATTATTCCGTGTCCTGCAAACTGGGATGATCGAGAAGAGATCTTTGCCCTCCTCTGTGTGACATCCCTTCAAATACTGGAAGAGTGCGATCATATCTCCCCTCAGTCTCCTCTTCTGAAGGCTAAACATGCCCAGTTCTTTCAGTCTCTCCTCATAGGGCCTTGTTTCCAGTCCCTTTATCATCTTTGTTGCCCTCCTCTGAACCCTCTCCAGTTTGTCTACATCCTTCTGAAAGTGTGGTGCCCAGAACTGGACGCAGTACTCAAGATGAGGCCTAACCAGTGCCGAGTAAAGGGGAATTATCACTTCCCGCGATTTGGAAGCTATACTTCTATTAATACAGCCCAAAATTGCATTTGCCTTCTTTGCAGCCACATCGCATTGCTGGCTCATATTCAGTTTGTGATCTACCACAATTCCAAGATCCTTCTCACTTGTAGTATTGTTGAGCCAAGTGTCCCCCATTCTGTAACTCTGCATTTGGTTTCCTCTCCCTAGGTGCAGCACTTGGCATTTATCCCTATTAAATTTCATTCTGTTGTTTTCGGCCCAGCGCTCCAGCCTATCGAGGTCACTTTGAATTTTGTTTCTGTCTTCCAGAGTATTAGCTGTTCCACCCAACTTTGTGTCATCTGCAAATTTGATAAGCATTCCCCGTACCTCCTGATCCAAGTCATTAATAAAAATGTTGAAGAGCACCGGGCCCAGGACCGAGCCCTGTGGTACCCCGCTCGTTACCTCTCCCCAGTTTGAGAAGGAACCATTGATAAGCACTCTTTGAGTCCGATTCTGTAGCCAGTTGTGGATCCACCTGATAGTTGTTCCATCTAGCCCACTCTTAGCTAGCTTACTAATCAGGATATCATGAGGCACTTTGTCGAAAGCTTTGCTGAAGTCCAGATATATAATGTCCACAGCATTCCCACAGTCCACAAGGGAGGTTACCCGATCAAAAAATGAGATCAGATTAGTCTGACAGGATTTGTTCTTGACAAATCCATGCTGGCTTCTAGTAATCACTGCATTGTTTTCAAGGTGCTTGCAGACTGACTTCTTTATAATCTGCTCAAAAATCTTCCCGGGGATTGATGTCAGACTGACTGGCCTATAGTTCCCAGGTTCCTCCTTCTTGCCCTTTTTGAAGATGGGAACAACATTTGCCCTCCTCCAGTCGTCTGGCACTTCACCTGTCCTCCATGATTTCTCAAAGATAATAGACAGTGGTTCTGAGAGTTCTTCTGCCAGTTCCTTTATTACTCTAGGATGCAGCTCATCAGGCCCTGAAGATTTAAACTCGTTCAGAGTAATCAGGTGCTCCTTGACCATTTGCCTATTAATCTCAAGCTGCAATCCTGCCCCTTCAGTCTGCACTTCAGGTTTGCCAGGGGGGTCATAGACCCTCTTTTGGGAGAAGACCGAGCCGAAGTAGGAATTGAACACTTCTGCCTTTTCTTTGTCTTCTGTTATCAATTTGCCATCCTCATTGCGTAGTTGAACCACCAGTTCTTTCTTCTGTCTTTTACTGTGCATGTATCTGAAGAAAGCTTTTTTGTTGCTTTTAGCATTCCTCGCTAACCTTAGCTCATTCTCAGCTTTAGCCTTCCTGACACTATTCCTGCAGTTCTGTGCTACCTGCCTGTACTCTTCACTTGTAGCCTGTCCTTCCTTCCACTTCCTATACGTGTCCTTTTTTGTTTTCAGGTCGTCTTTGAGTTTATTGTGAAGCCACATTGGCTTCTTCTGTTGCCCTCTGCCTTTTTTCCTTTTGGGAATTGTTTGCAATTGTGCCTTTAAAATTTCCTTTTTTAAAAACTCCCACCCCTCCTGGGCTCCCTTTCTCGTGAGAGTCACTTGCCATGGGATCTTACTAATCATTGTTCTGAGTTTGTTAAAATTGGCTTTCCTAAAATCCAGGGTACGTGTTTGGCTACACTCAGCTTTTGCTTCCGTTAGAATCAAGAACTCAAGTATAACATGGTCACTTTCCCCCAGAGTTCCCGAAACTGCCAGTTTATAGATAGTCCATGTTTCGCAGGCATACAATAAAGTTGGCAATACAATGGCTTCATAAACCAGTGTTTTGGTCTTCTTACAGATATCCCAATCCTCGAACACTCTATGTTTCATTCGAGAAAACGCGGCACTTGTGGAGCTCAAACGATACTGGATTTCAGTGTCAATGTTAGCTGTAACAGAAAGATAGCTGCCAAGATAGAGAAAATGATTGACATTTTCCAGTATTGTCCCGCCAAGCTGGATAGATGGCATCATCAAAGGGTTAGCTTGCACTTGCTGATGAAGCACTTTGGTTTTTTTGATGTTAAGTGAGGGACCAAGTTTTCCGTATGCTTCTGCAAAAGCATTTAGGATAGTTTGGAGATCATCCTCTGAATGTGCGGAGACCACATTATCATCAGCATACTGAAGTTCCACAATGGAGGTTGTAATTACCTTACTTTTTGCTTTCAGCCTGCTGAGATTAAAAAGCTTTCCATCTGTTCGGTATATAATTCCCACACCAGTGGGAAGTTTCCCCTCGACAAGATGTAAAATCATGGTGATGAAAATAGCAAATAATGTTGGGGCAATAACACATCCCTGTTTAACACCTGATCCCACTTTAAATGGAGCACCATGAGAGCCGTTGTTGTCCAAAACCGTTGCCATCATGTTGTCATGGAGAAGTCGCAAGATATTCACAAATTTATTGGGGCATCCAGTTTTCATAAGGATAGTCCAGAGAGCTGTTCGGTCTACAGTATCAAAGGCCTTAGCCAGATCAATAAATGCCATATAAAGGGGTTGATTTTGCTCTCGGCGTTTTTCTTGGAGCTGACGTGCAGTAAAAATCATGTCTACTGTCCCTCTAGAGGGGCGGAAACCATATTGAGTTTCAGGGAGGATCTCTTCTGAAATAGATAGATGACGGTTTGTGAGAATCCTAGCAAATATTTTACCTGCGGTAGCTAAGAGAGAAATGCCCCAATAGTTTCCACAGTCTGTTCTATCACCCTTCTTAAAGAGGGTGATAATTATGGCATCCCTGAAGTCTTCTGGGATCTCTTCTCTTATCCAGATTTTTTCGATGAGTTTATGAAGATGTTGTACAAGTTCGGGGGCCCCTTCTTTAAAGATTTCAGCAGGAATCCCATCTGGTCCACTAGCTTTGTTCTTCATTTGATTAATGGCTTTTTTTACTTCATCCAAAGTGGGGAGTATTGCAAGCTCCTCTCTAATTTGTTTTTACGGGATGATGACCATCATCATGCCAGCATATAACAAGCAGGGCCTGCAACAACATCTTGCAGCGTGGAGTGCTCCTGCTCAGGAAATTCCCCTTCCCCACTGTTTTCCATTCCCACCCCCTCAACAGTCAGATAGCATTCCGAGCCCCTGCGTACACTGAGTCTTCATTGGGCTGTTATTTGGGGGGTGGGTGGGATTTTTATACTCCCCCCCCTTTACTTCTGTCAGCCTTGGGGTTCCACCCCTGAGCCTGCTGATACCTGCTGATACCTCCCTCTTGTGCATGGATAGTGCCATTTTTGCTACTTTAGTGCCAACCCTTAGAGGACTCAAATTGCTATCAGAGGTGGCCAACATCTGTGGGATCAGGGAGCTGCACCCCTCCCATACCACCGCTGAAATTGCTGTGATGGAAACGCCCCAATTTTAGAAAGAAACAAGGCACACAGGGAGAGCATGCCTTGTTTACAAGCAGAATCATGCGCCAGGAAGGCTGCTGGGGCTGTGATTTTGCTTCTAAAGATAGGAGCACACTCCCTGCACACATTGCTTTCTTGCAGAATCCGTGTGTGTGTGTGTGTGTGTGTGTGTCACTGCCTACAGCAAATTCAGCAGAAGCAGGGGCAGAAAAATGGCATGGGGGGCTGCATGCAGCCAGCAGCCCACATGTTGCCCACCCCTGCCATAGATGAGAAACACAGAGTAGACCCAAACTATTTCCAAACAGCAGCAGTAGGATCCAAAACTTGAATGGGATATGCACTGTTTATTATACTGGTTCTGAAACCTGTGTGGGTGGGTTTAAATTTGCCCCAGGCCCCGGCTGTGCCCAGCTAATCATCGGGCACAGCGGGGGTCCGGAGGCACTGCCTCTTCCTACCTCAGTCCTCCCGGCAGTATCTCAGGAGACACCATACGGGAGCACTGAGAGGAGGGAGGGGGAGCAATTCCCTCTGACAATGCTGCGGCCACACGAAAGGGATCTGAAAACTTAGCATGTAGCAATCATATGGCTACATCTGGAGCTAAGCAATAGTCGTCACTAAAAGCAAAAGGGAGGCAGGAAAGAATGCTATTCCATGTCCTTTCGGTTGTACGTAATTAGGTAGTGTCTGGCTCATTCCAGGGAAGTGTGCACCATCACCTTGCAATTATCCTTGCCACCTTGATCTGTTTTTTCATCCAGTAATGGAAGGCTTCATAACTAAGAACTTTACCTTTCTGCTTTGAAGCCTTTAAAAAGAAAGAGCTAATGCATTCCAGCTGCCTTTGGGCATAGGACTAATAAATATTTAAAATATTAAAGAAGCTTCTTGCACTCCAAGCACTTAGTCTTTTAAAATTATGTTGCCAGGGTGCTCCATGATAGCGCTGAGGATGGGAAACTCTCTTTTTTACAAGTTTTTAAAAATCTGACTCCTAGCTGTATTCTCTCTTGGAACGAAGGAAGCAAACCAGAAAACTACATATTGTCTAGTTCAATACTATAGCCCTTCAGAGTGTCAACACTGGGTTGGATCCAAAGAACTGTGAGTGGAAGAAAAATAGCCACTGCCACTGTTCCACGAAGGTTTCTGCAAAATCTTGCCCAAGAGTCCTCCATGTGCTTGAATATATTCTATAATGCAGTTCTAGAAGTGCAAGCTCTTGTATAAGCAGAAGAACATCATTGGATTTCATTTCACTTTTTCATGCAACACTCCAGTGCAAAGTATAAAACAGTCCTTCCACAATACTTCCACTATAGCTACTGTAGGCCAAATGTTGTCAAGATTTGGACTTGAAACCTGCATTTAAACAAAATCAGGGCTAGTTCCAATTTCATATTTGGTTTTGCCTCTCTGGAAGCAGGTAGAGTGAGTAACTATGAGGTTGCTTGGTGTGCCAAGAAGCCACTTTATCATCTGGATCTAACACTGGCTGGATGACCATGTTTTTTTGTTGATCCATTCTGATTCTGAAATTGTTGAATAGAGTATTCATCACCTCTACATACTATATATGCCAATGATATATATGCCTGGATGATTGCAAGTCACTTTACAAGTGATTGCAAGTACTCTTCAAAAAGCAATGGCTTTTTGAAGAGTACTCATAAACTACAATTGGTCTGGAATGTGGTGGTCAGGCTGTTAACAGGGGGTGCATATTGGGAGCATTTGACCCCCTCGTTGAAACAGCTCCAATGGCTTCCAGTTTGTTTCTGGGCACAATTCACGAGCACAACGTGCTCATAATTACCTATGGCAGCCTTCCCCAACCTGGTGTCCCTCCAGCTGTTTTGGACCTCATTTCCCATCAGCCCTAGCCAGCATGGCTAATGAGGACCAGGATATCTGAAGGACTGCCTTGTCCTGTATGAGCCTGCCTGTGTATTTAGAACATATTTGGAACACTTCCTGCATTCTCAGCATTCCCAGAAATATGCTTAGTTGGCTGTGCCTGGGTTTTTCTATCGTACGTTGGAAAAATACTTCCTTATTAGGAAAACATTTATGCTGTATTTTGATATTTTATGGAATTGGTTTTAACTGTCTCTGAATTAAAGAAAAATTTGAAGGAGGAGGAAATAACAGAATACAGCAGCAACCTTCTATTATTTTCTGCTTCTTTTAGTGTTACGTTATAATGGATGTTTTAAATTGTTAATTTATGCTTTCATCTTTGTTATTGGGCTTCTTGAGCTCTTTGGAGCAAAGGTGGGATAGAAACGCTTTTAAATAACTTAATAATTAATATTTCTACGAGCATTCAGGTGGGCAAATTATCTGATAAAATCATGATCAACAAAATTAGTTGTTGCTATATCTTGAGCCATCTCTCATTCATTCCTGCACCCACCCCAGGTGCTGGCACCACATCAGTTTAAAAGTACCATCTTACTTTCTGGTGTTTTGTGTATATTTGCGATAGGAATGTAAATTAAAAGTATTACATGATACAGATGAGATATTCATCTAGTTCCCAACATTTATACATAGTGATAATCAAACATGCTCCATCAGTAGGCCAATTGTCTTCCTGAGAGAAAGTTTTCACAGGATTTGATGGGATGTTCATCTATTCAAATGACAAGTTATTATTGTGGTGATTCACACGTGTGGGAGTTCACAGTATCCCAAACTGGCACTGTGCCTCTGCTCGTTCTACTTCACCAGCAGCACCAACTTCTAGTGCAACAGGAAGCTGGTGCTTCCTAAAGCAATCCTGAAAACAAGCAGAAACAGGGCAGGTCAGCGGAGCTGCCTTCTGTGAGCTTGAGTGTCCTGCCTCATTTTGGAAATGAGTGTTTCAGCTAATTTCTGATTGCTTTGGGAACTGCTAGCTACCTGTTACACTAGTGGTGGGTCCCACCAGCACGTGGGCATTGTTAGATACTGCCCATTCTGTACATTCATTCTTATCTTATTATGTTTGTAGTATCATTATATTTAGTGCCTTGTTTTTAGCCTTTGTGACTATTTGGTGAGTCTTTTAAGATTTTTGTTGTTGCTGCTGTAAGTCTAGAATTATATAGTCTTATACTATTCTTCATTATTATGAATTTTGATAAACTAAATTCTGCCTTACCTAGTCTGAAGACAACTCAAACAAAGTGGCTAACATTATACAATCTTTAAAAACAATCATCACAACATATCAAAACAACCAAATTCAGTAGAAACAGCCCCAGACATTATATATAATATTAGATTATATCCTTGCTTTAATATTATAAGAAGCAACCTTTCCCATTCTTGCAGTCTGCACAATAATAATAATAATAATAATAATAATAATGTGTGTGTATATCTTTCCTTAGCATTTCCACATAGCTGTCATTTCTTTCATATATATATATATATATATATATATGTTTTCTTTCCCTTTTTCTTTCTATTCTACATTCTAGAAATATGTTTGCATCATGTCATAAAAGCTAGCATACATAAAAGATAGCATAACATAGCAAGTTATTTAATGAATAAGCTTCAGCATCATGAAAAAATAATCTCTCTCAATGAAGACTTAAAAAAATAATAATAATAAATTATCCTCCCGGATAATTCCAGGATTTCTCTTTGCATTTTAAGGCCAGTGGTGCTGAATGAACAGCTCCACCACAACACCTCCTGTTGACCTAAATCTTACTGGTGTCAAAATGAAAGCCTTCAATGTTCAATCTAGGAATCCCCCCTCTCCCCCCCCCACACACACACACACACACACACACCAAAGTGATATGCTTAACACTCTCAGAGGACCTTGTGCCACAGACTTCTTGCCATCACAGTTCACTTGCCTATGTCACTTTTGTGCCCCTGTCTGTCTGTTCATTCCTTGATCAGCCTGCACATTCTGCCTACTTTGTGCATTGTCACCTAGGTTGAGGCAAAATCGATGCTGCAGTGCTCAGCACAGGGAACTGAAACAAGCACAATTGAGCCACTGTCGGTTAAAAACAAGTTTTGGTGTTAAAATCTGATGGATCATCTTGCCTGTGATAAGAAGCACTGGGTGTCCTGCACTGTTTTGTGGGGACTGACATAGCAATAATGAGGAGACTAAGAGTTCCTTGGCACTGACAAGGAGAGAGAGAGGGAGAGAGAGAGAGAGAAGGACAGATGAAGTTTGAAGTTGAGCATTTTGTCTAGCTCAAGAGCCACCCTCATCTAAACGGAAGCTCACAATGTGGGATCCAACAAGGAAGGCTTCGCAGCTTCTTAATCTGTAAATTTGCTGGGTTTCTCTCTGATGGCAAGCTCTGTCTCTTTTGCAGGCTAGATAAAGGAAGAGAAAATGAGAGAATAAGATGTCTAAACTACTCTGCCCTATGAGGATGAATCATAAGGCTTAGTAAGAGTGCTTGACCTGGCCTCACTCTTTCAGGTTTGCTCCAAATAGACTTGGGCATCCAGTTCTTTTTGGGTTGAGAAAATCTGAAGAAAAACCATATTCCAGCTGCTCCCATAAGGCAGTTTCTTGACCATTTATACCAAGGGTGCAGAACCTCAGGCCCAGGGGCCAAATCTGGACACACACACCTGGGTTCTCCAGAAGGCCATGCCCCTTCCCCTGACCCCAACCACTTTCCCAGCTTTTGTGGTTTCATTTATGTATTTATATTTATATACTGCATTATTTGCTGACAAGTCATCAAGCTGGTGTACAACAACTTAAAACACAATAAAAAGATTAAAAGAATAAAACACTATATTAAACAGAACCAAGGAAGGCTTCCTGAAAGAAAGATGTTTTCAGGAGCCACTGTAAACAACATAAGTTCCTCCAGAGACAGGGAGTTCCATAGAAAGGGGGCCACCACACTGAAGGCTCTTCTCTGGGTGAACTCTGATCAGGCCATAGGTCCATGCAGAACCATCAAGAGCATGCCATCTGATGACCTCAGTGACAGGCAACTTGATACAGGAGAAGGTGCTCTCTCAAGTATCCTGCTCCCAGGTTGCTTAGGGCTTTATGCACTAGTACCAAAACCTTAAACCTGGCCTGGTAGTGAATATGCAGCCAGTGCAGCTCCCTCAGCAAAAGAGTTGCATGCTGAAAAGGGGCAGCTCCTAACAATAGCTGAGCTGCTGCATTCTGCACTAGCTCCAGCCTCCAGACCAGCCTTAAGGGCAGCCCCACATAGAGCGCATTGCAAATGCACTAATCCAGTCTTGAGGTTACTAGCACCTGTACCACTGCGGCTAAGTTATCCCTGTCCAGGAGAGGCCTTTCGTGAGCCATAAACCAAAGCATGCTGGCATTTTTGGTATTTTCAACCCTTCCTCTTTTGCCTTCGGCTCTGCCCACCACTGGGGGGGAGGAGCCTGCGCTGGCTATGGAGCAGTAGCTTTTCTGCCGAGCTCCCGGAATGATTTGAAAACATCTGCAAATACACAGGAGAGACAAAGCGTGAGTTTAAATTCCTTTGCTGTTTGCTTTCTGGAAAGTATGCAGATATAGAGCTAATAAAGAAATAACAAGAATAGCTTTCTTTTGATGTGCTTCGCTCCTGATTGTTTATGAGCTCCAGACGGGTGAAAAAGTCCCTACCCCCTCTTTGGAAACGCGATCGGGCGCATCCCTCGGATAACAGTTTGAAAAGGCTAATTAGGATCCTTGACACTAAAGATAGTGAATGTTCTTATCAAACTGTGCAACAGGGTCCTGATAAGAAGCCACGAGGTAGTGAAAGTTTCGAGACAGCGAGGGGGAAGGGCGGAAAAATGGCGGATTCAGCTGGCAAATTCCCTGCTGGTGCCAAGCCAAAGTCAATATCTCCAGCCAAGCTTAAAGGGGCAGCACCAGATTGGGAGAAAATTCTATCACAGTTTCAAAGCTCTATGGAAGCAGGCCAGCAGAAACAAATAGAAGCAATTGAGAAATTTCAAAATCTGCATCAAGAGGATATGAAGCAAATGCGAAATTCCATAGATCAATTAGGGGTTCAAGTTAAAGAGCTGCAAGCTAGAGTGGATAAGGTGGAAAAACTCCAGGTGAAGGATGAAAAAAGTTTTGAAAAGTATGAAATGAAATTTAATGAGATGGAAATACAGATGATTAACATGCAAGACAGGCAACGTCGTTCCAACATTCGGATCAGAGGCTTCCCCATGGAGATGGGGGAGACTGGATATAAGTTAAGAGGCAGTATTTTGGAATGGATGAATGAAGCTGTCTCTGGAGAAACAATTTTTTGGGATGATATGGACATTGAGATTGTGCATAGAGTGGGAGCATTAAGGCGTGGTATGACATCCAGAGATGTTGTACTGAAATTTGCAAATTTATACAAGAAGGATGTCTTCATGAAAGAGATTAGAAAGAAAGGTCAAGTAGCTTTCAAGGGGGCTACTTTGCAAATCTACAAAGATCTTTGTCAGCAAACAATAAAGTGGAGGCGAAGTGTTAAACCGTGTACAGCAGTCTTGATCAGAAAGGGATTACAATACAATTGGGGTTACCCAGTTTTTCTTACTTTTGTGTGGAACAGTAAGAGATACAAGATTTCATCATGTGATCAAGGCATGGGCCTGCTGGGAGAGTTGGGGCTTCATGATGATGCGGAGGGTCCAGAATCGATGGGTCAACTGGAAGAAGAAGGAGCCAGTGGAGGAATTGTATAAGAGGTCGTTTCAACACGAGAAGAAAAAAGAAATAGAAAATGTTTTATAAAGAAGTTATCCGGGAGGGAATGAGGGGCTGCTGTTCGGGCTGGTGATGGGTCCTTTCCCCCCCCCTGGGATAGGTGGGTAGGTTTAGGGTGGGGCAAGTTGCCCTGGCTAAGCAGGGGGGATAGTTTAGATGAATGTGGGGGTGGGTTAAGGGGTATGTTATTGTGTATTATTTTCACTTTTGGGGACCAAAAAAGAAAAAATGTTGTTAATAGATGGATTATAAGTTAAGAATTTCAACTTTAAATGTTAAGGGGCTAGGGTCAGTTACTAAGAGAAGGCGAATAGAAGCACTTCTTAAAAAGGATAAGGCAGATATTATATTCTTGCAAGAAACGCACCAGGCAAGGAAAGGAGTCAATGAATTGAAATTGAGGTGGTCTAGAATATATGAGATAGCATGTGGATCATCTAAATCGCGAGGAGTAGCAATTATAATTTCAAAGAATTGTGGTTTTAATGTTCTAAAGGTGAAAAAGGATGATACAGGTAGATATATTATAATGTATGGGACCTTGGGAGGGGAAGAATATGTTATTGTTAATGTTTATGCTCCCAATCAAAATCAAGGAGAATTTTATCAACATGTGTTTAAAGAAATGGGTAATTTTCAAAATCAAAGGGTTATTATGGCTGGGGACTTTAACATGGTATTGGATAGAAGAAAAGACAAATCCAATCCGACGAGAGAAGATCAGAGAAATAATCTAACGATCTTGAATAAGTTAATTAGTAAGGAAGGGTTGCTAGATGTTTGGAGAGGGGTCAAGGGGAATGAGGAAAGATATACATTTTACTCATCAGCAAATAAGAATTATTCTAGGATAGATTTTATTTTTGTGTCCAGGACACTGTTTTCAAGGGTCCTGGGCACAGAGATAGGAGTGATAAAAGTTACAGATCATGCTTTGGTTAACATGGATTTGAAGATACATAAGGATTATAGAGAAGCGAAAAGATGGAGATTGAATTGTAATATTTTTCGTTATAAACATTTAACAGAGAAAATAGAGAAGGAATTGAGGGAAATTTGGGAATTTAATCAAACAGAAGAATGTACTGAAGCGATAATATGGGATACAATGAAGAGTGTAATGAGAGGAATAGGATTGAGAGAGGCAATAAATTTGAGGAAACAACAAGAAGTTTTTTATCAAAAGCTAGAGGGGGAGATTAGGGATTTGGAAAAGAAGTATTTAGAGAAGAGGGATAAAAAGATTTTTGCAGAATTACAGGGTAAAAGGAAAGAATTGGAGAATAAAGAACTGGACAGGGTACAAAGGAATTTGATTTACACAAAAAGGGAGTATTTTGAGAATAGTAATAAAAACTCTAAAATGTTGGCTAGATTAGCACAAAAAAAAAAGAAAAAAGCTTAGTGGGGATGATTAAGGATAAGAGGGGTAAAGAATATAATCTAGTAAAGGATAAATTGAAAATTTTTCATGAATATTACACAGAGTTATATAAGGCAGGAAAATGGTCGGAAGCTGAGAGTAGAAGATATATCGAGAAAAATTTAAAAATAAAAATCCAGGATGAAGATAGAGAGAAAATGGAGCAACCATTCACAGAAATTGAAATAGAAAGTGCTATAAATAAATTAAAACAGGGGAAAACGCCAGGACTGGATGGTCTGGGGGCGGAATATTATAAAGTCTTTAAAAAAATGTTAATTCCGAAGTTAAAACGGTTGTTTAATGATATTTTACAGGGGGGAGAGATCCCCCCGTCATGGAAACAGTCCTTGACCATTTTAATCCCGAAACCAAGGAAGGATTTAGCAGAACCAGGTTCTTATAGACCAATATCATTAATTAATCAAGATGCTAAACTATTGACAGCAATTTTAGCTAGAAGAATGAATAGTTTTCTAAATAAGTATATAGGGATAGATCAATGTGGGTTTATTCAAGGAAGACAAATGGCAGATTTAACAAGAAGGGTTCTGAATATAATTTATTTAATAAAGAAAAATAATTTGAAAGCGGGGGTTCTTGCATTGGATATTTTTAAAGCCTTTGATTGTGTGGAATGGCCTGCATTAAAGATGTTAATAAAAACTATGGGGTTTGGAGAAAAATTTATAGGTATTACTAACCAATTATATACTCATAATGTCACGTCGGTAATTGTAAACGATGGAATAACAGAAACTATTAGCCTAGGCCGGGGAACTAGACAGGGTTGTCCCCTTTCCCCAGTATTATTTGTGTTAGTTATGGAATTGTTAGCGAATTCGATAAGACAGGAGAAGAAATTATTGGGGATAGGAATAGAGACCAAATGTAAGATAAACCTTTTTGCAGATGATATCTTGTTAACATTAGAACGGCCTATAGAAAATTGGGATTGGATAGAGAAACATTTAGATGAATTTAGAGAAGTAACAGGGTTAAAAGTTAATTGGGATAAATCGGAGATAATGACATTTAATTATAGTAAACTGGAGGAAAGGGGATTTAAACAAAGGGGAGTGGATATAAAGATAAAAAATATAATTAAATATTTAGGTATTGATATATTAAAAGATTTGGATAAAATAGGGGAATGTAATTTTAAAAAACTAAAAGATGAAGTTAAAAATCAAATAGAGGATTATAAAAAATTGGGATTATCGTGGTTTGGTAGGATAGCTTTGATTAAAATGAAGATTTTACCGAAGTTTAATTTTTTATTTAGAATGATACCATATAAGATATCAGAGAAAGAAATTAAAGAGTGGCAAGTAATGTTAAATAGCTATTGTAATGGGGGGGAAAATCAAGGATTACTAAGAATAGATGGTATAAAGCTCAAAAAATAGGGGGACTTGGTCTCCCTAATTTAAAATGGTATTATATAGCTAATCAACTTAGATATATCATGGATATTATTGTTAGAAAAGAATTTATGTGGTGGGAAATAGAAGCATTTGAATTGGGTAATAGGGTGGATAAATTCTTATTTACAAAACAAGGACATATTATGACAAAAAGATTAGAAAATCCCTTTTTAAAAAATATGTTAGAAATTTGGGGTAGAAATAAGGAAATATTTTTACCAGGTATATCCCCGCTTACTCCAGTGGTGGCTATGGAAGATTTTCCCGAGAATGTTAGACATTTAGAACGAATTTTTAGAGAGAAAAAGGTGATAACTTTAATGGATTGGCTGGAAAAAATGGAGACAAGACAGCAAATAATTGATAGGGTTGGGGCAGGAAGAATTTCTTGGTTAAATTTAATTCAATTAGTACAATGGGGTAAGAAATGGAAGAGAAGACATGAGCATGAAAGGGATTTCACTGCATTTGAGCAGGTGGTTATGTCTAGAGAACTTGTAGAAGGAAATGCATCAGCTAGGGGTCTTACAAAGATGTTATATAAAATGTTGCAGAAATCAGAAGAGCAAGCAGAAAATCTTAAAATAGTTTGGGATACAGAGTTTGAAGAGGAAATATCAAAGGATGAGTGGAATAAGATTTGGGATAGGCGAATATTGAAAAATATGTCTGTAAAAATTAAAGAGAATTTTTATAAGCTGATTTGGAGATGGTATTTGACCCCAGTGAGATTAAATAGAATAGATAATAAATGTTCTCCAATGTGTTGGCGAGGATGTCAGGAATTGGGTACATATGCTCATATGTGGTGGAGTTGTAAAAATGTAATGGATTTTTGGAAAATGATTTTTGAGGAAATATCAGAAATTGTTGGAGTTGATTTAGAGGTATGCCCTAAACTAGCTTTGCTAACAATAACGGAAAAGGTGATCGGTTCACAAAATGTTAAAGAATTAATCATAAATTTGTTAACGGCAGGTAGACTAATGATAGCAAGGAAATGGAAAATCCAGCAAGTTTTCACTATTACTGAATGGTATAAGGAAGTATGGGATATGGCTTTGAATGATATGTTGACTTGTAATATTAAATGCAAAAGGGGTCAATTAAAGAAAAATAATTTTAAGGATATTTGGGGTTTATTTTTGGAATATGTGTTTAAAAGGGGGAAAGGGAGTTTACCCTGTCAAGATATATTGTATTTTTGGAATAATGAACAATTATAGAGTTATTGGATTGTTTGGTCCCATGGTGATGGGAGCACAATATTAGTTATGTGTGTATGTTATTTTCTTTGTATTGTTTTAAAAAAAAAAAGAATAAAAAATATTAAAAAAAAAAAAAAAAGAATAAAATACAATATAATGCAGAATAATAAACAGCACAGGAATTGATAAAACAGGCATAAAAATCTAGAATTAGGTCTCTAAAATGCCTGGGAGAAAAGAAAGGTCTTTGCCTGGTGCCGAAAAGATAACAAAGTAGGCACCAGGTGAACCTCTTTGGGCAGTTTATTCCAAAAGTGGGATGCCACCACTGAGAAGGCCCTCTCTCTTGTAGCCACCCATCTAGCTTCCTTGGATGTGGGCACCTGGAGGAGGGCCTCTGAAGATGACCTAAGGGTCTGAGCAGGTACATGTGGGAGGAGACTGTAACGCCCCTCACCACTCACCACCACTCACCACCAGCTTTATTATGGTCAAATCCCACCTCCACACTGTGTCTGCCTGTCAGACCCCAAAAATCCACACTCTCCCAATCTCCTCCGCTGCCACCAACCCCCTCCAGCCCAGGGTAACCAATTCAGACCACACCTTTTAAGTTTTAAAAATGAAATAAGTTAATTTAACTACAATTAAGGGTACGGAAATGGATACTGTTATTGGATTCTAAATGTTTAAAACTCCCTCCCTCTCTCTCTCTCTCTCTCTCTCTACATTCAAATTGCAATGATCCAAGAATTTTAAAAACAAATTATAGCCTGTCATCTGAAGAAAAGTATTTCTTCCAACTTGGGCACTCCGTTACCTGACATTTTGCATCTTATCTTGTGAGCCAGTGTGGCATAGTGGTTAGAGCGTTGGACTGGGACTTGGGTGATCCAAATTCTAGTCTCCACTCTGCCATGAAGCTCACTGACCTTGGGCCAGTCACTGACTCTTAGCCTAACCTACCTCACAGGGTTGTTGTGAGGATAAAACAGAGAGGAGCAGGAGGAATGTGTAAGCTTCCTTGGGATCCTTGCAGGTGAGATATAAATATAATAAATAAATAAGTAAAAAGAAGGAACTGTATGCAATAGCTTTTAAAAGTGTATATTGGAATGAACACTGATAACTTTGCTGAATGTAAAAGTTTATTTGCTGAAGAAACTGCTGGTCATCACCAGAGTCTGGACCACAACTGCCTATTGCATTATACATTTTGATGAAATGACAGATGTTTTATTACAAAGCTATAATCTATCTGACGTGGTTGGAAGTATTGGCATGAGTAAGTAAGCATACACAGTAAATATAGCTGAAAATGAGTCATCTTCTCATGCTGCCTAAAAAGGAATTCACTGTAACTCTTCTACCAACAGAAGTCAGTCCAATAAGATGAATCACTAATAGATATTGATCTTCCCACTGTTCGTCAATACAAAAGTTGCCTTGGTAAGACACTGTATATTAAGGCATGTGAGGAGTCCAATCAAGCACAATTGGATTCCATGCCTATAGGGACATGGTTCTTTTATGAGAGATTAAACATGCAGATGAAAGTGACAGTATTTTTAAGGGGCATCATATGGGTATTTGGCAGGAAAAAGACACCTTCTGGCCCAGTCTACAGCTCCTGCAACTGTGTAGAAGCTGAAAGCATCTGCCTAGGGGACATACTGTAATCCCTTAGAGAAGAGTATGGCATGTTCCTTCAGAATGCAGAAAGGGAAATAGATATTTTACTGACTGTGTTTCTGTGGATTTCAGGAAGTGGTGGAAGCAAAATATCAGGTACACCCACTCTGCCAAGCTAACACACTGTGCTCCTCTGGGTGACTGATTCATAGGCCACTTAGTTTATGAATAAGTCTTCTTGGGGGCTTATATTTAATTGTTCAATGTTCTGAAACATTTGCCGGCTCTGCATTATCTGTTTTCACAGTTCTGAAGCTGCTACCATCCCTAAGCAATCATTTCATTAACTGGCTTTCATTTTCGTTGATGATGTCTCTTTATGCAATGTGTATATTTTCCCAGAAAAAAATATTGCTCCACTATCTCAATACCTAATCCAATTAATAAATCCATCTTGCTATTGAGAAAGGATGGATCACTTCATGGAATCATGGTAGGACTCAGGAGGGAGCACAGGGTCCTCATTTCAGGGATCCAGCAGAGGCCTCATATCAAGGTAGCATATCCAAGGTAACATACAGCCCTAGATTAACCATTAAGCAAAATAAGCACGTGCTTAGGGCACCAAGGGAAGGGGGGCACCACAGAGTACCAGAAGGCCACAAATTTTTGCATTTGCATTTCCCCCCCTTATAACAGTTTTATTTTTAAAAAATGCATTAAACAGTGATGAACACTTGTATTTCTTTCTGTTGCCCTAGTTATAAGTCAGTGATGGCGAACCTATGGCACGGGTGCCACAGCTGGCACCCAGGGACCTCTCTGTGGGCACTCGAGCCATTGGTCATCAGATCGCAAAAAGACCATCCCCTTCTGCAAAACACTAATGATCTTGTTCTTTCTCACAGTGTGGAACAGAATGATTTTATTCTAGAATTCCTGTTACAGAATTCTTTTCTACATTGTTATCACATTTAAAAGATTTTGAAGAATGATGCACAGAGCATGGCTTGGATGTAAAGCCCTAACAGTTGACCTGAGTGTTGCATGTGTTGCTCTCAAACTAACGGAGTATGAGCCAAGGTTTGACAAATTATCAGCATGCATGCAATAGCAAAAATCACATTAATTGTGCAAAAGCATGCCCAATGCAAACTTTTTCCTAATGCAGTGTTTGCAGTCCAAGACATAAAGTGTTTAAAATATGTTAAGCACATTTAGTTTTCTTGTTTATCTTGCTCATCCTAGTACAGGTTGACTTTTACTTTTACTAATACGACACCTGTAGAAGCAGGGAAAGGACCCGGAGTAAAGTTTGCCCCATACAATTTTAGTCTGGCATATAATCATATTACAAGTTGAGAATCCCTTATCCAAAAATACATGTGCCTAATTATTTAAAAAGTTTGTATAAATTCCCTTCAGGCTATATGTACAATGTAGTACTATAATGATTTTTTGAATTGATTTTTTTTCCAACAAAAAACTGTATCATTGAAAGCTCTGTTATTGTGTTTTTCTTTTAAGACAAAAGATGTTAATTAGTTCGGACAACTGTATGAGTTATTTTTCTAAAATTAAAACCTCGGTATTCAGGTTTAATTGCAGTGTTGGCACTTTGAAATAAATAAGTTGGTTTTGTGTTGCAGTTTGGGCACTCGGGCTCAAAAAGGTTCACCATCACTGTTATAAGTAATTGCTTGCTGCCGTTTAGTGTTGAATAAATTTCATAAAAACAAGTTTGTATTTAATATACGGTAATTGTGTGTTCTGCTGTGGGGGATGGCCTTGAAGAAAACTGAGTTTTTAATGTCTTATTTCGCCTTCAGCACTTATTGAGTCTTAATGTCTTGCCAGCTAAACAGTGGAAGGGCCGAGGGGGCACCATTCTTGGGCTGTGCTTAGGGCATCAGCTGGCAATCCGGCCCTGGTAACATATCAAAGTATCTTCCTTTTCCTCCTTCCCTAGTTCAGCTTCCAGGCACTTGACAAAACCCCAGGGGGATCCTCCCTTGGCCCAATTAACCCTTAAACCAACACTTAAACCAGTGTTGCTGGACTACAACTCCCATCCTCTCTGATCAATAACCAAGCTAGCTGGGGATGATAGGAGTTGTGGTCCAACAACATCTG
Organism: Shinisaurus crocodilurus; assembly: GCA_021292165.1. Lineage (NCBI taxonomy): Eukaryota > Metazoa > Chordata > Lepidosauria > Squamata > Shinisauridae > Shinisaurus > Shinisaurus crocodilurus. The sequence continues at coordinate 239,697,229 of CM037876.1, forward strand.
GGCCCCCAAGATTGACTACCACTGCCTTAAATGCTGCTTCCCTGGCAATGCCGATGTCCTGCTTCTCCTGAGCCAACACCTGCTTCCTGTGTCCTTTCCACATCCCTCAGAACCAGCAGACGAGACTTTGTATTTCACACGGGGCCGGGAGCCCATCTCCATCCCATGGCAATGGGGTGGGCAGTCCACAGGGCCATGCTCCTGACCCAGTGATCAGCTCTTGCAGCACCATCTTTCCTCGGTCCATTGCCCTCCCCCAGCTTTGACTCAGTGGTCACAGGGAGGATCTTTCTCCCCCATGCTTTTCTACTTCCAGCGTACAGAAGGTCAGGTTATTTTTTCTTCCACTCCATCCTTTTGCCAGAGCAGTTACTATTGCAACTATGTGCAATGTAAATAAATGGAGAGGCTCCCTTAGCTTATAAATTAGCTTAATTTTTGTTTACCATAGTTTATTTTGAGTTTTAGTCTACGCCACCACAGGAATGCTTAAAGCAAATAACAATACCTTCAAAGAAAAACACATGTAAAATATAAAATAATCCCAATTTACATATAAAATACTTTAAGCTTTAAAAAATATCCTCCTCATATGTCCTTAATGCTCGTCCCAGAAAACTAGCACAATGTCCCAGGCTAGTAAGTAGGGCTATTACATCCTTGCAGGTTCAGGTTTCTGCAACAGATATGTCTTTTCTGAGGCTCTTGGCTTTCTCACCAAGGGGCTGAGAGAACCTGTGGTCAAGGCACAGGCAGAGATCAATGTGTGGCCATCTGGCCAAAGCTGCAGGTTTCAGGCAGGTACATCAGACAAGCAATACACTGGGATCAAACCTCAAGCTGCAGTATAAGCAATGTGTAAATACTGGTAAAACTGGGCAAGTTCCAGAGCACAGGGACTTGAACAGAAGCTCTAAACAGGAAGAAGGCATACAAGGGCAAAGGTGAAGTGGAACCAATCACACGGAGGAGGAGGGAGCAAGCCGAAGCCTACTGAGGCTACCAGAGCCCAGAGGCACACACAATAATGCTAGCAGTCACAGGCACTCACCTAGAGATGACACATACCATTAAACACTCTGTTGCATTGAAAGAGCCCTACAGGATATAACATACCAGCAGACCCAAGACGGTCTTCCCCAGCTGGGTGTCCTCCAGCTGGGTTGGTCTACAGCTCTATTAGCCATGCTGGTTGGGTATGATGGAAATATTATAGTCCAACATATGTAGAGTGTAGGAGGTTTGGAAAGGCTGCTCTAAGAGTTCTTCTAAATTATTTGAAGGGATGTATAGATTGGACAGACGTAGAAATTGTGTATTAACAGTCACCAAATTTTCAGCCACTGCATTATTGGAAAAGAAGCATTGCTCCTCCTTTATCCAACCATTTTCTTAGGATTTTGGTGTGATGATGAAACTTGCATGTTGTATATGAGCTCAGGAGAATGATATGCACATTTCTCAATTTGTTAAAAGTGGCTTCTATTATGTTCCAGAATGGCAATTTTTCTGACGGTATCTGTCCATATTCACTGCTTACAATGGTTTGATTACCCTTCTGGGGATGCCAATGCAATGCATTAAATGATATATTGGAATCTTTTGAGGAGCTTTGTAGAACTGATGTGTTTTTCTATTTATCCGGGTTCTAGTCCCCGCTCAGCCATGAAACTCACTGGGTGACTTTGGGCCAGTCACTGACTCTCAGCCTAACCTACCTCACAGGGTTGTTGTGAGGATAAAATGGAGAGGAGGAGGAGGATCATGTATGCCGCCTTGGGCTCCTTGCAGGAAAAAAGGTGGGGTATAAATATAATAAATAAATAAATAAAATTAAAATGGGGGAAAGAAAAGAAAGGGGATGTTGCCACTGCACTTTGTGCCCACTTGCGCCTTCTGCCCTGCCCCCTTCCTCCATTGGGTGCTCTTTAACCCTTCATCCACCCTTCTGCTGACCCTTCTGATACTTTCATAGATTTCATAGATCATAGAGTTGGAAGGAGCCTACAAGGCTATCGAGTCCAACCCCCTGCTCAATGCAGGAAACTAGAGGAGGGGTCTCCCATCCAAGTAACAACCAAGCTTGACCCTGCTTAGCTTTCCACACTCAGACAAGCTGAGCCAGCGTAAGCCACAGGCAGCAGTTTTATGAATTCGCAATGAAATCACAGAGTTTTCACCTCCTTTGTTTTGCACTGACATGCATGTCTTCATGGCCCTGCAAACTTCAGCTGACTTCCATACGAGAAATGTTGGCCAAGGTTACACTAGAAAATAGAACAATTCCACTTGGACTGAATAATTATTTGCACATTCTTGATCTTATTACTTGAGGTTAGGGGGATTCTCCTGGAAAACGCTGAGGTATCTGGGGAAAAGAATATTACAGTCCATCTCCAAAGTCCCTGCTCAACAGATCTCAGCTGTGTTCTGAGATGCTGCATTGATTCAAATCCCCATTGAGGTCTCAATCAATACATTGTTTGCTGAATGCAGCGTGATGTCTCACAGCCACCACATAATGCTGTGACTACTATCTCAGCACGCAGGCTATTCGGGTGTTTAAAATTTAAATTACTTTGGAGAGAACAGTCTTTCCCTTAGGATACATTAGGAGATATCACCTCATATTTCCAGCATCAGGTTGCTTGTGAGAGCTTCTGAGTGGATAAGCCATGACAAATAGATTCCATATATATATATATATATATATATATATATATGGAGGTGGGGGTGGGATGAATTTTCCCAGCAACAATATATTGTTCCCTGTTGTAATGCAAAGTATTTTGGGGGTGGCCTGGTCTTGAATGGGCAATTAAGACATTTTAGCTTTACAAAAAACCTGCTTCTGGTGGAGAGAAAAACTGCTAGAACTGACTTGTTGATATGGATCAAGACAGGCACCTGCATTTTTGGACTTTCCTTGGGAGGTATGGAGACTGCCTGCACTTCAACATTTACCATTACACCACTGTAAAAGTACAATCCTATGCAAGTTTAGACAGAAAAAAAGGCCTACAGCTCCCAGCATGCCCCAGCTAGCATAGCTGGCTGGGGCATGCTGGGAGCTGTAGGCCTTTTTTTCTGTCTAAACTTGCATAGGACTGCACCCTAAAACACTGAAGTGTCACAATGCTTTCTAACCTCTGGCTGCTGCAAAACAGAATTTAGGAATTCTCCTTGGGTCCTTCCTTGATGGAAGTCTCCCACAAATGGAAGACTCTTAGTAGAGTCCTTCCCTAGCAATGAGGTTGTACAGGAAAGGAAAGGATGCCATTTTCCTCTGCTCTTAATCCTGCAAGCGGTACAGTAGGTTGGAAAGAGATTGACAGGGGAAGTTGCAGCAACAAAGCAGAGACCACAGCAATACTCTTGTAGGCATTGGCTTTGAGCTGATGGAGGTCTCCCACAAATGGAAGACTCTTAGTAGAGTCCTTCCCTAGCAATGAGGTTGTACAGGAAAGGAAAGGATGCCATTTTCCTCTGCTCTTAATCCTGCAAGCGGTACAGTAGGTTGGAAAGAGATTGACAGGGGAAGTTCCAGCAACAAAGCAGAGACCACAGCAATAATCTTGTAGGCATTGGCTTTGAGCTGAGAAGATCCAAATTCAAATTCCTTCTCTACCATGTAGCTTACTGGGTGGTCTTAGGCAAATCTCGATCTCTTAGCCTAACCTACCTTAAAAGGTTTGTGAAGAAAAGAGCCTTTGGGGGTTCCCAGGGATGGGGACTCGGACTCGAGGACTCGACCTGTGAGTCGGACTGAGTCCCCCCTCTGACTCGACTCGGACTCGAGTCCCAATATTTTTAAAGGGACTCGAGACTCGACTCAGGACTCGAGACCAAGGACTCTTCAACATCCCTGGGCTGTGCCAGAAGGAGTGGAGAGGAGCGTGATTGCCGGCGAAGAGCGCATGGAAGCGAGGTGTGCCGCTGCTCAGCCACTATGGACGGCTACCAGGAGTGCAGCCCCAACAGTGTGTCAAGATTTATTTTGATTGATGTGTTGCGTACTTGGTAGAGGCAGAAGAAGGACCTGAGATTACTCTGTGTGGCTGCTCTGAGTGTGTTTCTGGTTCCAGCAAGTTCATCACCAGTGGAGCGGGTGTTCAGTGAGGGTGGAATTGTGATGAGATCTCACCGTTCCAGAATGGGGGCCAAACATTTAGAAAAAATCATGTTCCTCAAATGTAACATGGATAAGTTTTACGAAGTACAGAAAGTTTATTTTTTAAAATCATTTTCCTAAAATGCAACCTTTCAGACATTTTGGGTTTGGCTGCCTCTGCCTGCCTGTCTGGGGTTCCCAGCCTCCTCTGCCTGCCTGGTCTCTTCTTGACCAGTTCAACAGTTGAATTGTCCAAGACAACGGCCTCTGCCTGCCTGCTTTGGGGTTCCCTGCCTCCTCTGCCTGCCTGGTTATTTTGGGTTTGTCTGCCTGGTCTGTTCTTTGCAAAATCAGTTGCAGAGTTTTGAAATAAAAAGGCACACTTGTGCCTAGAATTTATTTAAACCACACATCTGAAGTAGCCTTATTTTGTTGGGAAAACCCCCCATTGATTTTAATAGGGACTCGTGGAGTCAGCTTTGGGAGTGACTCGTGACTCGTGAGTCACCATTTTGGACCAAGGACTTGGACTTGGACTCGAGACTCGGGTCCAAAGACTCGTGACTCGACTCGTGACTCGAGACCAAGGACTCTTCAACATCCCCGGGGGTTCCTACATGCACACACATACACACACACCCTCATGTGTGAACCGGCTAAATGCTGGGGGGGGGGGCGGGGGGGCGTCCCAAAGTCTACAGTGACCCAGCTTTCAAATGCAAATGCCATGAGTCATGAGTTCCCCTCCCTGCCTGGCCAGGTGAAGTTCATCCTGATTGGCTGGAGGCAGCGGAGCTACAGGAAGGAGGGGGGGAGGGGGAAAAGGTATATTCCCAAAGTGTAGCCTTTGTGTCTTTGTCTTGTTCGTCGCGTGGTTGCTGGCTGTGGAGCAATGGCAGCAAGCCAAGCAGAGGTCCAAGCCTTCGGGTGGCCTCAGGATCCGACCCCAGGTAGCTCCTGGTGAAATTAGCTGAATGAGGGCTTTGGCAAGGCAAGCCTTGTGGAGGGCTACCCATCTCGGACCTTCGAGTAGGTGTGTAGTCTTCCCGGGCAGCAAGGCTGTGCTGGACCCAACCCTGAAGAGAACTGACCCCCAGGTAACTAGTTGTGTGCCTGGGAGATATAAGGAATCAGTAGGTTTTGTTATTTTTGCAGCTCTATTACTTTGTACCAAAGCGTCTCTCTCATTTCTGTGTCCTTCCCTCATTTCCCACCTTTTGTGTACTATGCTACCTGAAATAAACCTTCTTTGGTTTTTTACCCCACATGGTGTTTGTGGATTGCTCTGTGGTTCCAGCAACTAAATCCAGGTTACAGTCAGAAAGGCAAGTCCCTGAACAGAGATTCAAGTAGGATTGCAGACAGCAGAGGCTGGCAGTCTGGTACCTTGAGATCTCTGGGGGTCTTGGGTCCTTTGGGTAGGAAAGGGTGGGTTGTGGCGGGTCAGCCAGCCCCCCTTCCTCCACAGGGTTGTTGTGAGGAGGAAATGGGATAACCCTATTTGCATCACACTGAATTCCTTAGAATAAAGGCAGGGCACAAAAGTGATCAGTTATAACGGCCCAGCAGGAGGGGAGTACGGTATCTGATGTATTTGATTTCCTGCAAGAGCTATTTTGACTGATGCTTTCATACTAGGGAGATACATTTCATTTCCACTCAGCCTAGTTGTGCTGAGACTGCTGTGGGAATAGCCCACATTGGAAGAATGCTTTCCCATTCCAAGCTTTCTCATTCTGCCACTGGAGCACATAGCCTGTTCTAATGCCCAAAGAACCATTGATGTGGATCAGGTGATAATATGTCCGCTGATGCATACGGAAAGGAGAGGAACAATGAGAAAGGAATTGTGAAGTGCTGAGGCAGTTATCAAATCCTGTGTTGATGGATATGTAATCACAGGCCCAGCAGGGATCAATTGACTTTGATTAGCAGTCTGGGATTTTTCCTTTCTAAATGAAGTTTTGTACAACTGCTACTCAATGTTCTTTTTGGAATAGACTGAAATGCCATTGCAGCAGTCAGCAGTCCCCGTCGTCGTCGTCCCCGTCCCCCCGTGTGTGTGTGTGTGTGTGTGTGTGTCACACACACACACACACACACACACACACTAATGATGAATGATTTTGAAAATGTGAAGTCATGTCTGGTTCAGTAATCGTTTTTCCTTGTCATCCACAAATCAACATCTCATGCCTTTTCCCCCTACCTAAATAGGAGAGTTTATGCAGTCCTGGAACACCACTCTCAAAGCTATTTTCCAATCCAATGAAAGTGTTGGACTGTCTTTAAAGAAAAACGCTTGGCCCTTGAAAAGTACAAAAATCACAAATCACCTTGGCATTCCTTTAAGGACTTTATCCATCAAATATTGAAGGGAGGGATGACAGTGGTTGGGTTTTTATTTTTTGTTCCCCTTGTCAATTTTTTAGAGGAGCAGGATGCTGTTAATTATTGATCAAACTGAAGTCACACTAGGATTTGAGCTGGTTGGTGAAACAGGACACTACTTTGAAACTCACCCATACTGAAGTTGCCTTCTTCTCCTTCCTCCTCCTCTTCTTCCTCCCCTCTAACAGCAAACGTAGGTAGTCAGTTTGGAAGCAAAATGGCTCCACTCAAAAATAAGATAGTGGTACACACTTGAGGGATTGCCTAGGTATCCAGAATTACATCACTGTAAATTAAAATAATTGAAACACACACACCAAAACAGTCTGATGAGCATCTGGGAACTGTGAGCCTCCAGGATGTATGCAATAATTAGGCCCTGCATGCAACAGAGACATTGCACTGTCTGGAGAGGGGATTTGTGAGTTCACACAGAATGCCCCGAACCTGGTACCTTTTCTTTGCATGCAGAGAAATATTCGTTTGTAAGGGCGCAATCCAGGGGATGCTAGTTACTCCTGTCCTGTGTCAGTGGGGCTCCTTATCCATTGCAGCCTTTAGTCTGAGCTTTATAGGAGCTATCCATAGGAGCTACTCCACCCCCAAAATAGATCCACCACCATCAATAGCTCCTCTAAAGCTCAGAATAAAAGCTGCATTGGATAAAGAACCCCACTGACATAGGAGTCACCAGCCTTCCCTGGCGCAATCCAATCTGGATGCCCATAGCCCTCCGAACTCAGAGGATGACGGGCATCCTATGCAGGGCAGAAGGAACGTGGAGACGATCTTCACCTTCCCACTCCTCCCACTCTGCAAAACACTTCGACAGCTGATTTCAGCTGTCGAAGTGCATTGCCTCGGAGTGGGAAGGAAGGAGGCTGAGGCGCTGCCAGGATATACATCGTATCTTGGCGGCGCCAGTTTCCTCCCCTCCCTGCCCCCCAGAATGCCCACACAACCCCATCTCTGAGGTCACTTTTCTGACCTCAGAGAAGCAGCTGGTATGGCTCTTTCCACACCAGCTGAGGGGTCGGGGGGGGGGGAAGGCGCTCCAAGCTTGGAGTACCAGCTCCGACCTCAAAGCAAGTTTCCAAGGTCGGACCTGGGACTCTGAAAAATCCTATGGGCATCTAGACGCTGTCTAATGGCCATAGGATTGCATTGTAAGTTAATTAAATAAGAAAAGAAAACTCTTGATAAGGACTGAGCTTTATCCTCCAGGAAGCATAGAAGTGTTCAGGGCACTTAAAACATTTTCCCTTGAAAGAGGTAGTATCCCCACCACCACCAATACAATAATGAAAGCTGAAATTCTATAGAGTTACTCGGAACACATAAATCAGTTGTGACATTCTCCATTTCTGTCATTCAGTATCTACGGTAGGTTTGACTACTGAAGTGTGCACCACATACCTTTAAAAATGGTCCAGAAATTTCAGTTCGTGCAAAATGCTATGTACTGGAAAGTTTGGGCATATAACTCTGGTTCTGTTCAATCTGCATTGGCTACCTTTCTGTTTCCAAGCCCAATTTAAATGGCTGGTATTGACCTTTAAAGCCCTAAATGGTTTGGGACCAGATTATCTCAGAAACTGCTTACTCTCATATGAACCTGCCCGGCCCTTCAGGTCAGCAGCTAAGGACTTGCTCCCTGTCTCATTTACCCATGAGGTTAGACGAGAGGGTACAAGAGACATGGGTTTCAGATGGTCTGTAAGCCACCCCAACCTCCGCCCACGTTGCCAAGTTTGGATGTCATGACAACCTGCCGTCCGCAAGAGTAATTATGCTAGTCATCGCCCAGGGTGGCTGGGTGACCGGCCAGATGGGTGATTAATAAATATAATAATAATAATAATAATAATAATAATAATAATAATAATAATAAAATAAATGAATAGGCAGCTCGCAACCTGCATGCACAGGGAGGGAAAGTAAGCCACCTTGGCTCATTCCCCCCCCCCCCGTGATTGTGCAAACCTGGTCAGGGTCTTTTCAGTGGTGTTACCAAGTCTATGGAACTCCTTGCCAGTGGACATATGTTGCTCCCCTCCTTGTCTGTTTTTGAGTGATCAGTGAGGAGCTTTTTGCTTCAGGCTACTTTTAGAGCATGTTCCGGGTTTTACATATGCTGCAATTGGCTTTTAAGTTCTTATTGCTGTCTGTTGATCACTTTGTTTTAATGCCTCTTTTGTATTTTGGGGTTTTTTTTAAAACTGAGGATTGCTTTAATGATTTTTTAAAATGTTTTATTGGGTTAGATCCAAATTAGCTTTGTCATACTTTAGTCCTGTTGAAATCAGTTGGTGTTAAATTAGTCATCACTAACTTGTGTCTGGATCCAACCCATTGTATTTTATCCACTTGTGAGCCGCTTTGGATACTTCTGCAGAAAAGTGGGGTATAAATAATAAACTGAACTGAACTCAATTGAACTTTCTGCCCCACCCTAAGAACTCTCACATGTGCACACAATACAGCACAAAAATACTTTGACGTGCAGATACTTCTTTGTATCTGTGTTAACCAATCAACATGTGAATCATTTGTGTGCTGCAGGATCCTTTGCAGGCTTCCATACCTAGAAGATAGAAACTCAGTTCAGACTTCAGACAACATGATAACCACAGTTGTTGTTGAACTGTGTATTGTTGTTGAACTGTGGGTTATCATGTTGTGTGAGCCCATCCGAGATAACAAACCATGATGAACAACCCACAGTTCGCAACCCAACAACAAACCATGAGTTCCCTTCATGGGTTGTTCATGGTTAACAAGCCATGGCTTGTTAGTGCAGCTGGGTTCAGACAACATGATAACCCACAGTTCAACAACAACCCACGCTTCAATGACAACCCACACTCAACCCATACTCAACCATTGAGTGTTGTCTGAACCCAGTCAGAATCTCTTCTTGTTTTCTGCACTCAGTGGAATCCTATGGTGGGTTGCACACATGTAACAGTCACTCAACGTGTGGGTGACATTTGCTGGAACAGGGTGAATAGGTGTAATTATACATTTGTTGTGGTTGCATAAGATAGGGAGAGGCATCCATGAGTTCTATTTAAAAAAAAAAAAAAAAAAACACAACTTCTTTGCATGGGGACATGCCAGTGATTCTCCACCACTTCTTTTGGTGTGTGTGAGTGTATAACGGCTACCGTGATTACTAGGTACTATTACTATTTGGCACCTAGTGACAGAAAAGCAATAGCCATGACAGAAGAAGGAGACTGTGAGTTAGCCTTTGAAATACTTAGGAGTTCCATCATTACCCATAGAAGAGATCAAATTATTCCAGTGCTGTGGCTCCTCAAATTTCAAGCAAGCAATCGTGGACAGAGAAGCCATAACAGATCAATAACCCAAGAATGTGTTTGTACACAGCTTCAAGTGATGGTTGGGGGAAATTACCATCACATGTGTTTCCTTACAAATGATCAATGGCCCATTATCATACAGATAATGATGATTGTCTATTGCATCTAGGATGATTGTATCCTATTTATGAAGCACCTGCAGAAAATGAAAACACTTACATGGATCTTGCATTGTGTAAACTCATTCTTAGATTACAGATTCTTTGTATTCTTAGACCAATAAATAAATAAATAAATCACAATATATAACCAGTTACCTGATTACATCAGTTGTTGTTATAACTAAGAGGTATGATGATACAACAACTACCTATACATGACTTTATTACCACAGCATTCTGATCAGCTAATCTGGTATGTACCAATTTGGGAAGGTGCATCATTTGTACTTTCATCTCCTAATAGTGTTGATCCTAATCCAATGGCTCTGGCCTGATAAATTGATATATTCCAACTACTAGCCACACATGATTGTCTTTATCTGTATTCACCCGTGTTCATATCCCCACCACCCATCTTGCTTGCAATTGGCTGGGAAGGGCAGGATGTTGGTGGCAGTGACAATGACTGCAAGATATTGAGGAAACTGACCCAATCAAAAGGAAAGTCCTAGAGGGTTACAACCTCAGTTTCAGACTCAAATAACTAAGCAAGTGCAATTGACTTTCTGCTTGTGGCCTAGTTCAACACTTTTCAGCCCTTCTACAGTCTTCAGGTTTGCTGGACCGAGGTCTCATCTCCAGAGGATAACTTGCTGTTCCATTATTTAGTGCCCTTAGCTCACAAATAATAGTCTGATTGCCTTTTGCTGAGGAACATAAATATTTAGCTGACAAGAGGTGGTTAAAGAACATCATTATTTATAACTTAGGTACAAGTTTCTCAAATTATCCTGTTAATGTTATCATGATCGTGCTTAGTAATCATTTACGGTAGTTACATTTATGTAGGTTCAATTCTTTTTCTGCTCTTCCTCCATTGGAGAACTGGGTAATTTATGCTACCTTTGTCAATATTTTTTTTATGGTAACAGAGATTAAAAAACAACAAGAAGAATCTACTTCCCAGGTGACATCATTTTAATTCCACTAAGATCAGTAGCTTTACACCTATCAGTAGAACCAATACTTCAGGTAAGATAATATGAGAGAGACATCTCAGATACTTCAGAGCTGGGTAATCATTCTCACCTTGGTAGCGAAAATATAACTGAGCTGCTGACAGCTGCATAGTCCAATACTGTAGATAACAAATCAAGTGCCCTTTGCTTTAAAAGTTTACAATAAAAGATAATTATAAAACATTGTTTCTAAACCAGAAGCACTTTGATGGCTTATATATGCTCCCCAATGTGAGCTGAGCATGTTGGAGAATATTGCAGGTTCCCGCCTATTTTCCTTGCAGGAAAAATGGTGGGATATAGAAATAATCTATATATATATAAGAAGGTGTCCTGACTGACTGACTGAGTGACTGACTGATTTTGACTGACTCATCAACACCCAGCTCAAACCGTTTAATCTAGGAACGTGAAATTTTGAAGGGACATTGCTTTTATGACATAGACACCCACTAACGAAGGATTTTTGGAAATTCCATCCCTAAGGGGGTAAAGGGGGGAATCACCCCACAATCATATCTCCTATGGGCAAAACAACAGGGGAGCAGTTATGCAAATCGGCCTCACCTCATAATTGCTGCAGGAGTCAATAGGAGCAGTCATGCAAATAGCCCATATGACACTTAGAATGTTCGTATGAATTCCTGCAGGGGCCAATAGGGGTGGGTATGCAAATCTCCCCTAGGCCATTTAGAATGTTCTCTGAGGGGCTGAAAAGGGAGGGAAACTTCTTAAATGACTGACTGTTGTGTGTGGGGCATCGTCGCATAGGCTCCATCACGTTTTGACGGATCTACCCCAAACTTGGCACGGTCACGGTCACTCTTCATCACCTGTAGACTCTCAGGATTAACCTGATTTTTCTTTAAGATCAGATATTTCTTCTGTCAGAAAAGTTTTCTGCTGCCAGCACCCAGCCTAAACGTTACACTTTCAGTCAGAGACACTGTATCTTTTCCATTGTACCAAATCCTAAAATCCACGCGAGCGCAGCCACGGGCAACAGCTAGTATATAATAAATATTAGTGCAGGGGTGCAGATCCTCAGGCTTGAGGACCAAATGCAGCCCTCTGTGGGTCACAACCTGGCTGTACAGAGTTTTCCAGAAGGCCATGCCCTCTTCCCCTGGCCCCACCTGCTTTCTCCCAACCACTGCTCATTTGATGGTTTCCTAGCGTTTATGCATTTCCCCCACCATTCTAAAAGGTTGAAATACCTCTCCTAATGCTTAGTTAATGGCAGTAAGAGCTTTAAGTTAAAATATGCTGGTATCTTTGGGATTTTGCCCCACCCATTTTGCCTTTGGCCCACCCCCTTTGCATTCAGCTCTGCCAACCACTGGAACGTGACTATCCTGTCCCCCCAAGAGCTTCTTGGAAATGGATTTTGGTCCTTGGGCTGAAAGAGGTTCTGTACCTGCGATGTAATCTCCCTTTAAGATGAATTGTCTTTTAGCACACCTGAAGGGTATTTAACTAACCAAATATTTGGGGTTAGCTACTCTTCTCTCCTCCTCTTTCTGTTGGTGTGTGTGTACACTGGTACATGCTTTGTGTATAGATTAAAGGATAAATCTTTCTTAGCCTGTTATGTGGGAGTCGTGATTATGTCCAAGCCAAGTTCATGGAACCCTTAAAAGATGAGATATTACAGTACCCCTGTATTAATGCACAGATATCACAGTAGAAATGTGCAAAACCCATAGGATAAGTCTTATTTTCATGGTCACAAGCACTGGATTCCCCCCTCCCCTCAATATTTTATTGACGATTCAAAATTCATCCAGTCTAATGTATGGTCGCATCTTTCATTGCTTTCTCAGTTGGTCAGTTGACACTCTGGAAGTTGTTGTGTATTTGGTTTCATTCCTGATTGCACTGTGGTGTGAGATGTGCTGTCTGAGGCTTGACAGCAGGGAGCAAGAAATCATAGACACATGGCAATGGCAGTATCATTGTCTTTTGTTAGATGCTCAGCTGGCGACACATCCTCACAATAGTGTAGGCCTTGTTGTTTCAGAGTGGAGTGGCAGATCAAGAGGGAGCTTGTGCCTGTTAAAATGGAAATGAATCCAGATGGCAACACTGGGGATGCACTCACTTTCCATTTTAATCAGAGTAGCCTTGTATGTCACTCCCAAGATGCTAATGATCAGGAGAGGCTGCTGAGAAGAAAGGCCCCCAGACTTTCATTTACCCCCAAGCAACACTTTGGAGTTGCCATTGTGATTTTACTGTCATGAATGTATTTCTGGCTGGCTGGTTAGGAACAGAATTGGAGCAACCAGTAAGCTTTTATGCATTGACAGACAAATCGAAGCTATGGTAGGGTTGTTGTGGTGAACAGCTCAATGAAAACATCAACTCCATGTGTGGCAGCTGTGAAACAGGCACATTCCATGCTAGAGATGATTAGGAAAGGGATTGAAAGTAAAACTGCCAATATTGTAATGCCTTCATACATTTTTTTTTGGCATGACCACACTTGGCATACTGCCTGACTATGTACAATTCAGGGTGCTGCCTCCCAAAAAGATATTTTAGAGCTGGAAAAGGTGCAGACAAAAATTTAATTTAGAAAAGAAGTTAAATTTAATTTAGAAAAAAGACATGATAGAGGTTTATAAAATTATGCATAGTGTTGAGAAAGTGTATAGAGATAAGTTTTTCTCCCTTTCCCATAATATTGGAACCCTGGATCATCCTATGAAGCTGAATGATGGGAGATAAAGGAAGTGCTTCTTCACAAGTGCATAGTTAAACTATGGAATTTGCTACCACAAGATACAGTGTTGACTGCCAACTTGGACAGCTTTAAAAGGCAACTAGACAAAGTCAGAGAGGGTAAGGCTATCAATGGCTACTAGTCCTGATGGCTACATATTACCTCTAGTATCAAAGGCCATATTTTTATTTATTTATTATATTTATACCCCGCCTTTTTTCCTGCAAGGAACCCAGGGCGGCTTATATAATCCTCCTCTCCATTTTATCCTCACAACAACCTTGTGAGGTAGGTTAGGCTGAGAGTCAGTGACTGGCCCAAAGTCACCCAGTGAGTTTCATGGCTGAGCAGGGAATAGAACCCGGATCTCCCGAGTCCCAGTCCAACACTCTCACCACTGTGTCACACCACATATGCCTCTCAATACCAGTTGCTGGGGACCATGGGTGGGAGGGTGTTATTGCACTCATGTCCTGCTTGTGGGTTTCCCACAGGTATCAGGTTGGCCACTGTGTGGACAGGATACTGGACTAGATAGGCCTTTGGTTTGAGCCAGCAAAATTATGTTCTTAAAGTGGGACAAGATAGGCTTTTGGTATGAACCAGCAGGCTCTTCTTATGTTTTGGTTACATTGCCCAATTGGTTACATTGCCCAATTCACTCTGTCCTCTTCAAATGGAAATGCATTTCTTGTTGTGCTAGCCGAAATGATGGCATTTGTTGGCAGAAGGTTTGCATTCCAGAATGTTGATCAGCCTCTTGAATACACACAGCTGTGGGGCTTATCTGAGTAATTAACAAAAGTAATTAATGGGAGGCACCCCACAAGGAGTACCATAATGCACATCCCCTTAACACAGCAAGGGAGCAGCTTTCCTTCAAGGCATTTGTCTCCTTTGTACAAAGCCTCAAGAGCAGCTACATAATGTATAGATGAATTTCTGGATGTGCAATTATTTTACAGCATTAATTTAGGTTAAATTTCTGTAGGTTTGCTAATTTAGAATATTGTTCGGAAAAGTTGGGAAGCCTTACTCAAATCTACAATGCTTTTGTTGAACGCATTGCATATTCATCTGGGACAGCAACAAACACCCTGTATTCTTGCAAAATGTGTATACCTTTGACATCTTAAATCTTTTAAAAATCCCCACCCAGTACAATTCCACTATAATTGCCTTGTGCACCAGAAAGGTATATTTAATTAACTTAATTCTCCTCAATTCATTTATGTTCCATTCCGAGTTAGAAAAAGTGGTGCTTTAACAGTGCAATCCTATCCATTTCTATTTGGAAGTAACCCACTGAGCTCAATGGGAATTATTCCCATATAAGTGGGTATAGGATTGTAGCATAAGACAACAAAATTCATAATCCAGTGTGGCCTTGAGCAAGAAACGCATTATGTGCAGTGTGTAATCCTCTAGACATCTACTCAGAAGTAAGCCAATTGAGTTCAATGGGACTTACTCCCAGGTAAATGTATATAGGGTTGCAGCCTAAGTTTCTATGCAGCTGTAATCTGGGATTTCTCCCCGGTTAAAAATGATGTCTAACAAAGTCAGCCAGTTAGAGTAATGTTATTCATACTGGACATGTTATATTGGACAAATTCATGGAGGAGAAGTCTATCAATGGCTAGGCGTCCTGATGGCTATATGCTACCATCAGTATCAGAGGCAGTGCCTATGTACTCCAGTTGCTGGGGAACATGGGTAGGAGGGTGCTGTTGCACTCATGTCCTGCTTGTGGGTCTCCCATGGGCAGCTGGTTGGCTACTGTGTGAACAGAATGCTGGACTAGATGGACCCTTGGCCTGATCCAGCATGGCTCTTCTTATGTTCTTAGACATGCCACATCTTAGACATTTAGCAGAATGGACCAGAGTCTGTACTTGGATGGCTGACTCTCTGCAGCAATTAGGTGCAGCAGGAAGAAATGGCGTTAGTACTTCTGTAGGTAACCTTTTCTTTCTACTGAACTAACACACTGCAGGGTGCTCCGCTGTGTGATGTCTCATCCTACAGATGTCCTGTAAAAAATAAAAATGAAATAAAGAGCTGAGGATTATAATGACCCATTTGCAGTAGTAGGCTTAAAGGAAGCTGTGCAGTTAAATCTCCAGCAACACTTTGAAAAATCTCAAGCAATACCTTCATCCTTCATTCATCAAAGAGATATTGTGCCTTCCCCCCACCTCTTCTTTTCAATTTCCAAACAAGTATATTGTTTGAAATCAAATTGTGGAATTCCAGTCTTCCTTTTCTGAATCTATGGAATATGTTTGTTTGTTGCATGCCTTGAATTGTTGAATAAATATGGAGAATGCTCCCAATCCTAAAGAAGTTTGCATTGGATGAAGGGCAGACTAATCCTACGCAAGTTTACTTGGAGGTAAATCCTATTCAGTTAAATGGGACTTACTCCCAAGCAGGGTTGCAATGATTTAAATCAGAATGATTTAAATCAATGATTAAATCATTGATTAAATAATCAATACAATTGATTTCCCCCCCAAAAAAATCATGATATTTTTTTTTGCAACCCTGTCATGTAGGTAGCCTAGTTCTGATCAATGTTTTCTGTATAATTTGGTATTCTTAACTATTAAGTGTAGACTATTTGTTCATGTGGTTGCCTAACACTTTGAAATTAATTTTACTAAATATTTTTTGGGGGGAATTGATTAAATCAAAAAAATCATTGATTTAAATTTTAAAAATCTTTTTTTTTGTTGTTGCAAAAAATCATGATTTTTGCAGCCCTGCTCCCAAGTAAGTGTACATAGAATTTCAGCTAGGCCACAAGCCTATCAGGGGTGGGCAACTTGTGGCCCTCCAGATGTTTTGGCCTACAACTCCCATGATCCCTCACTGTTGGCTATGCTGGCTATGGCTGATGGGAGTGGTAGGCCAAAACATCTGGAGGGCCACAAGTTGCCCACCCCTGCTGTACACTCTCACCTGGGACTAAGTCCCATTGAACTCAGTGGTGCTGACTTCTGAGTAGGCATGTACAGGATTACACTAGTAATATCTTTACCAACCCTGGATTTATATACATTTAGCAGAAGGGCACCTACCAGTAGCAGCCAGTGAGTGATCTCCCTGCCAGGAACCACCCGCTACTGTTGGAGGGTGATCAAGGAGGAGGGGAAGCATGTTCTTACTAGTAACCATTGGGAGGCGGCTCTAGCTCAGTGGTAGAACACATGTGTCGTATGCAAAAGATCCCAGGTTCAATCCCTGGCATCTTCAGGTAGGGCTGGGAAAACCCCATGTCTGAAATCCTGAAAGCCACTGCCAGTCAGTGTGGGAGACAATACTGAGCTAGATGGACCAGTGGACTGACTCTGTGTAAGGATGGTTCCCATCTTCCCATGAGGCAGAGTGCATCTCAGTCAGCATTGTGCAAGCATGCACACATGCTGGCTGGCTAGCAGCTTCAGCGTGGGGTGCTGAGGTCTGTGCTGCTGCTAGCAGATTAACCACCACCCACTTCCATGGTGCTGCTGAGTGCCTTGCCTTGCCCTCTGCCTCCACCGCGCCTAAGGGCATGCTTTCCCCTTTCTTCTTGAGCCAACAGTGGCAGGTGGTTTCCACCAGAGAACCAGATCACCAGCCAACACTGCTATGTACTAGAGGAGAGTTTGGGGGTTATGCTGGGGGGTATAGTTCTTCATTTGGATAGGTGAGAAGAGTCTGGGATAGAGGACATCAGGTTTCATCTTTTTAAAAAGTTAAACTTAAAGCAATCTGATTACAGAAGAGATAGACAGAGACAGAGTTAGGAATGGGTGGGAGAAAAGGAATGACTCTCTTTCAGTGGCAGGGATACAGTGGTACAAATTAAGGGAAGGAAATATTTAAATGCTGTGAGCAGTCCTGTTATCAGAAGATAAAAGGGGGCATAAACAAACAAGCAAATAACAAACATGCATGCATGCATGGGGAATTATAGTCCAAAACATCTGGAGGGCATCAGATTGCGGAAGGCTTGCATGCATTGGAGTAAACCATGTGGTAAGAAAGGCCTGAATTTTAGTATACCCCACATACTTTCCCAGTCCTGCCACCACCTGGTGGAAGGTGCTGGAGAAGAGCAGAGCAGACTGATAGGAATGCCTAAATGAAACAGCTGGAGATCATTCCATTGCAAAGCTCCAGCAACTATTAGAAAGGAGTTAGGCTGGGGAAGATGTGGATGGTGTACTCCCTCCTTGTTCCTGTGGTGTGGCTGACAGGAGCCTCAAAAGACTTGGAGTGATGGGAAAGGAGAGACAGAGGCCTCGGAAACAGATGCCTGTGAGGGTTAAAAAGAAGGCAGCCCACTAATTGCTTTGTGAGTGAGCTCATAATGAAAAGAGTTGCTATCACTGTTGAGTCTCCTAAACTGAAAGATGAGACCAAAATTTGACAGTCCCCTAAGGGAGATGGCTGTGGGATCAGAGGCACCAGGGGAGCCACCTTAAAAGTTGTATGGCTGCACAAAATGGTCACAACTGCCATGTGCTTACAGTTCTTACCCCTAAGCCATTAGGCATTCAGGGCATACTACGATTCCTTCAATGGATGGAAAACACTCAAAGGAAAGAGACATGCTTCCAGTTTATTGAGGGGTGATCTGTATGCAGAAACAGGGTTTCACATACAAATAAAACACACACACACCTGCCATGTGAGGATGCTGTAGATGGAGTAACTACCCCCGACATCTAGGAGCTTGGGTTGGATACTGTGCTTGCAATAAATCATAGTAGCAGCATATTTGGCTAATAAAGTACTCGTGTATCTTCTGTTTAGCACCATGGACAGCACAACAACGCTCCTTAGCCCTCCCAGTCGCATCCAGGCTCAAGCAGAAAGCCATGTGAGCAGCCATCCATGGTCAAAATTCAATTTTAGAGAACCTCTCAGGGGCCACATCCCTGTGGTGGCCAGGGCTGAAGGCAAAGGGGGATGGAGGCAAAATACTAAAAATACCCAAACCAGCAAAATATTTGAACTTAAAGCTCTTACTGCCAGTAACTAAGCCTTAGGAAAGGTCTTTCCACCTTTTAGAATGGGAAAAAAACACATGCAAAAGCCAGGAAACCACCAAAATGATTGGCAGTTGGGGAAAGAGGGTGGGCCAAAGGAAAGAGGTATGGCCATCTGTGAAACTCTGGAAGGCTAGATTGGAACCCCGGGTGGCTAGATTTGGCCCATGGGTCTGAGGTTCCACACCCCTGATCTAAATTAATGCCATCCTCCAACCGCCATTCTGATCACTGTGTTCCATCAGTGCTGAAGCGTAGGCCCATGATATAATCACTTATTTATTTGAAACACTTTTCATAGAATCATAGAATAGTAGAGTTGGAAGGGGCCGATAGGGCCATCAAGTCCAACCCCCTGCTCAATGCAGGGGAACAGATGTGGGCAGGGCAGGCAGTCACCCATCCAAGCACTGACCCGGCTCATACCTGCTTAGCTTCAGCATGCGGCCTGCATTATTGCAAGCCCTCTCTCTGCTATGCCACTACCACACTCTGCAGCCAAAAAAGGCCCCTAAAGCATCTTCCAATGGCCGGTAATCAGACGATCTCTCCCCTTAGGTTTACAGTCTAAAAGACGTGACACAGGGATTGGGAGGGAAGAGGGAAAGGAAAAACAAACTCAGGCACGAGTTCTTAGTTACTAAGTTTGTATAATGACCAGCTGGAATGTGAACAGTTCAAGGAGAGGAGGAGCCAAAAGTTGCTGATCTCTCCACAGAGCCAATGAAGTGGTCCTCCTTCCTTTCCTTTCCTTTCCCTCATCACAAGCTGATAGAATGGCTGCTGCCAAGTAACACTGAAGGGCCAAAAGAGACTGCGTTCTCCCTTATCAACCTGTCTGGTCATCAGATGGCATGCTCCTGGTAGTTCTGGCCTATTGCCCAACTGGAGTCCACCCAGAGAAAAGCCTTCAATGTGGTGGCTCCCTCTCTGTGGAACTCCCTGCCTCTGGAGGTCAGGCAGGCGCCAACATTGTGTTGTTTCTGGCACCTCCTGAAAACATCTGTATTTCTGGGGGCCTTCCTTGGTTGACCAGCCACTGTTTCTATTGCTATTCTGTTTTAATATAGTTTTTAAAAATTATTTTTGTCTTTTTAATCTTTTTATTGTGTTTTAAATTGTTGTACACCACCTTGATGGCTTTTCATCAGATTAGGTGGTATATAAATGTTAATAGTAAATAAATAATTAAATAAAATAGAGATTACTTTAAATCCATATCTAGCAACTACATTTTTTTTTCATCTTAAACCTAGATTAGGCACAGGGGGCCCAATCCAGATTGGGACCCTAGCATGGTGACTAGGGAGTCTTTTCATATCCAGAGAGTCTGATGGAGCTGGCTTCACAGCAGAGCTGAGAAGAGCTTTGCTTCTCTTACTCTCGCTCACTTCCCCTTTAGCCCTGCAAAGAGATACCACATTTTTCTTCATAGGTAAATATGATCCCCACAGTTTCAAATCCTCAGGTTCAATAGGAACTGAACATCAAATTTGGAACCACTCTGCTTATTTCTTTTCACATACTGTATCTATTTATTTAAATATGTAGTTTGTTTGCTTTGTGCCTGTTGCTTGGGTGGGTGGGGAATAATGAAAATGCCCCTGCTACTTTCCCCTGATTTTAATCATCTGTTAACTTAAGTGTGAGAGCTAATCCCTTGTTATTTGTATCCATCCTGATTTCTACCTCTTCTCCTGTCCTGTCCTAATGTTTATCATTCTATCTGAACCCTAATTATCTGTCGAGAGCTCTCATAGATTTCACCAAGAATATAAGAAACTTTCCCAAAAGGTCAAATAAAATAATGTCCATTCTGTGATTGAAATAAATGATGTAACCATGATAGACAGTATAATTTATTTAGGTTATGTCTTCATCATAGCTGCATTTATTTTACTAGTTTGCAGAATTAGGATATACTTTTATTCATAGTAAAGGGTGTGAATGCAGAGAGCAGGCTTGGGATGTGACATTGGTCACTATACATGCAGTACATACACACACCTGTATCTCTAGTACCATTATGTATATCCACCCAGAGGAGCGACACTGCTATGCTGGAGGTATAAACACTGAACATAAAAAGTCTGTTCAAAAACCTTTCTACTTCCATTGCCATGAGAAACCTGATAGGTTAAAACTAAAATTACTGTTAAGGGTTTACGATTCTGTAGGAACCCCCAGATAATATCCTCCAGCCACATCCTCACCACATTCATTCTCATTTTCCTGTATTCTCCAAGTACACCCTCCATTCCCTCCTTTACATCTGTCCTGTAAGCTGTCCTTTTCTGCCTATTGCATCTTCTTTCTCTCTGAATTTCCCCCAATTTTCTAATGTTATTCCATGTGTTATCTTTGTGGTTAACATGAAAGGGACCTTATCTTCAGCTGAAAGACCAAGATGTTGCTGTGATCTAATAGAGCTAGTTTTATTCTGTGTCAGGCA
Organism: Shinisaurus crocodilurus; assembly: GCA_021292165.1. NCBI lineage: Eukaryota > Metazoa > Chordata > Lepidosauria > Squamata > Shinisauridae > Shinisaurus > Shinisaurus crocodilurus. Next base: position 239,718,453 of record CM037876.1, read on the forward strand.
TCTCTCCCTCCCTGGGTTTACCTATAGAATCACATCAATAGACTTAACTACAGGAGTAGAACGTTCACATCATCAACAAAAGTGGAATAATTGGCTGTTTTAGAATTGATAGAATAGATTTTGAAAATATGCTTATTTTGCACCTGGGTGGAAGTAGAGTAGTTACTTTTCTAGGGTCATGTTTGCAAACAGGTAAATTCAGAATTGGAATACCAGATTATATGTACTTGGAACAAGAACCCATTGGTTTAATGCCTGTAAAATTGTAATGAAGTCCGAGATACATAAATCAGGGCTGATTCACACAACAATTTTGTATGCAAGGACATTACAGGACCTGGTCTTTGTGTTGTTTTGAATGTAGGGAACTAGTATTGTGAATGGTTCAAAGTGTGTGTCCAGCTGGTGATTCAGAACACATGCTGGTTTAACACACATTTCAAAGATCTTGCCTCACAATTGAACACATTTCAACTCTTCGCCTTGGTTTAATAGATGTAAATTTGTGGACACATCAACTCATACCAGTTTTAAATTATGAATGAATGGGTATGTGACTCAGTCCTTCACATTGGTTGCAGCGTGAAGGTCATCAGCTTGCATATTAATAGATCCATTAATCACAACAACAATGGTGAATTAAAACCACTCCTTGTTCTAAAAGCAATAGAAGTCTTCCATCACTTTAGAGATACAGCACTTCTGGGTATCAATTGCTCTCCATGTGCATAAGAACATAAGAAGAGCCATACTGAACCTGACCAAAGGCCTATTTAGAGCAGCATTTTGTTCACACAGTGGCCAACCAGCTGCCTGCAGGAAACCCACAAGTAGGTGCAAATAGCATGCTCCTGCTATTCTGTTCCCCAGCAACTGGTTTACAGAAGCACACTGCCTCTGATACTGGAGGTAATAGATAGCCATCATTTTGTAATCTGCCCACCAAACATTTGTTTCTTTTTTAGAGCTTTTCTAGGGTCTATGTAACCTGAATCTCCTGAGTAAGACCTCTTTGCATCTGAATTAACTTTCTGTCTGTTCTAAAGTCCTGTTTTTGCATTAAAAGTGGCAGGAAAACATCAGCTTGTGGCACTTCAGATGTTGTTGGACACCAACTCCCATATGTCTCAGCCAGCAAGGCCAATGGCTGGGGATAATAAGAACTGAAGCCCAACAACATCTGGAGGGCCAAAGGTTCCCCACTGCTGACATTGTGTGTGTGTGTGTGTGTGTTGCTAAGCCTAAATCTGGGGAAGCTTCTTGTGTGTCCAGAAACAATAGGCAAAATCCAGTGTTGTGCAAGAGGACTTCTGCTCTGCAATGGGACTGTCCCCTCTTCTCCTTCCTGCCACCCCCAAATCTGTTCTAGAGGATTCCCCAGCCCTTTAGAACAGATTTTGAGGGAGCAAGGGGGGGCTGCACGGAGAAGGGTCTAATTCAGGGGTAGGCAACGTGGTGCTCATGGGTGCCAGTGTACCCTTGGGCACATTTCTTGGCACCCACCAAGGTACCCTACCTCTCCTACTTTTTAATTTCTTTTTTTTTAAAAAAAGAACAACATTTCTTGCTGGCAGCTGGGATTGCTTCAAAGCAAAGTGAGGGCCTCTAGCTGCTCCCATCTTCTTTTCATTTTGTAGTAGTACTCAGGACAGTTTCTCAAATTGCCAAGGGTGACCACGTGCCCCAACAAGATTGTCTACCCCTCATTAAAAGAATCCTCTGACTTGCTCAGTCTATGAACCAACACAGGACTCTGTGCAAGTGAACGGCTGTGTGGCTCAATTTCCAACCTGCACCATGGGGACGTTCATGCTGCTGACGATTTCACACTAATCTTTATTTGATATTTCTGAGAAATTTAAATACTTTTGTTGCAGGGAACCACTCAGAAAATGGTGAATACAATCTCCCATAACATATAATTCCCACCCAAACTTGCATATAGCTTCACTACCCTCCTCTGGACACTTGTAGTAATTACGATCCAATTGAAGAAAGTCAGTGGCCTATAGTTGATGGTACAGCATTGTCAGTCCTTTGTTCACTAGACCCTGTCCTTTTCCTTATCCCCATTATCACTGAGTATTTACATATCATCTCATTTTTTTTGTGTGTGTGGGCGGGGCAACTGACGTTGGGCTTTCTGAAATGTTGTGTGTGTTGATTATGCAATACTGTCGATAAACCCAGAAATAGTTATTGCGGACCATGTGAAAAAGCAAGGGAAAGTTCCATCCATTTCTGAGCTATTTGGAGTGGAATACTAAAGCTGCAATAGTGAGCTAATTGATCAGGCTGATCAATTACAAATATTGTAATCAACTAAAATGGAGCCCACTGCACCTAATGGGTTTCTTGGCACAATTCCAAGGATTCGTAACTAGGGATGGGCGAACAAGCAGTGTTTGAGATTTCCAGGATTCTCTGAACTTCATCTCACCCCTCATCTCGTTTGTGCCCAATTTCCATTCACTTTAGCGATCGCTTTTCGTGCTGTGCGAATGGGAAACTTGTGCAAATCGAGCAGCAATCGAATGGGAGATTTGCACAAATCTTCCCAAATTTCTTAATTTGCGTGAATTTCCTAATTTACACAGATTTCCTCCATAGACTAAAGCAGGGCTGATTCAGTCCACGGAGGAAATTTGTGCAAATCCAACTGGGAATCGGGAATGAGATGAACATGTGCACATGGTCAATAATTTGCTAATATTTTTGCACGTGCTCACACTCATGCTTGGAGCTTCAAGCGGGGCATGCTTGTATGTTTTGCAAGCAAAAGACAAATTCTTGTGTCCAGGATACCTGAAGGATTGCTTCTTCCCATACCAGTGTACATGCTGCCCAAGACCTGGTTTCACTCTTCTGTGTTCCACCTATGATGGAAGCACTGTTGGCTGTGACAAGATGCAGGGCCTTCCAGTGGCTACACCCAAGCTGTGGAACACATTGCCCCTTCTTTGACCACTTTCTGGTGGATAGTAGAGACTTTCTTACTTGTGGCAGGCCTTCGTCCCGCTGAGCAGATAACTGCCTCTCATGGTAAAATTCAGAAATGATTTCTCTCATTAATTGTGGAGGCTTCACGTGGTAGTTGAGTGATATACCACACAAACAGAATGTCTTACATACAGCTTTTAAACATTTGTTCACATAATGGTTTACAGTGGGGGATGTTGTAGGAGTTCACCTGAGCATGGCTCTGATGCAAACCTCAGGAATTCAGAACACCTACATCAAAATAGAAGGCAAGTTTTCCAACCCTCAAACTTCCAAACCCCCCCCCCCCGGATCAAATTCCAAGTGCTCGGACCAGAAGTCCAGCAGCTCCCTGCCTGTCACTGCTGCCCTCCCGTCTTCCCCAAAGCCATCCCCACCACTCACAAGCTCCCACAATACTCCCATTCCTTTCCTTCATCTTGGCAGCAGCTCAGGAGCATCGACAGTGACAGAGGAGGAATAAGGGAGACTCCCACCACCACCACTCTGTCCCTACCCTGAGAAGAACTGCTGAAAGGACTACTCCTCCCATAGTATGCCTTGTCCCATCACACTATTAACCAGTCCACCCATACTAAGAGTATGACAGGGATTTTGTGGATACAGGGGCAAAATATCACTAGAATCCCAACAAACGACAGTAGCAAAATCTCAGTGTTGCAATAGTGCAGGGGTCCCCAAACCTTTTGGGTTGGTTTGGGCATAGTTGAAATTTTGAGAGGGTGTTGTGTGGGTGCTATCCCAAAATGGCTGTCATGGAGATGGCTTGCCAATTCATGAAATGGCTGCCATGGCGGGCATGGCTAGTCAGAAAACACTCATTTCACAGAAGGCAAACTGGTGAGACTGAAAGAAAAAGGGAAAGTAACTCGCCCAAGAACCTAAGTATAAGGGAAAAGGTGGGTTATGAGCTATAAAACACAAAACTACTCTGTGTTGAACCTAAACAAAGATGTTGCTAGAGGACAGCACTTTGCTTTGCAGCATGGCAACCTCCCAGTTTTTAATAGAAACACTTAAAAAAAAACTTAAGAAATAAAATTAAAATTAGGAGGGGTAGGCAGCCTGGTGGGTGCCAAGAGAGGTTTCCATGGGAATCATCATAGAGACCCCAGCGATAGCAGATGCAGTGGGCGTACCAGCTGAAACTGGTTAAAAGGCACCCCAGGCCACAACCAATATCTGGAAGCACAGAAACAAAGCTGAGTCAAAGAGAACCCCCAAGCTATGGACCTGGTCATAGTTTGGGGACTGCCACCATTTCCCCATCCAAGCAGTCCACTGATTCTCCCACCAGCCTCTCTGTCTTGTCTGGATTGAGCATAAGTTTATTCACCCTCCCAACAGTCCATTACAGATTCCAGGTGTTTACACAGCTCAGCCAGGAACACACTGGTACCTAATGGAGCTACTGAAAGACAGGCATAAAATGTTCACATCAGCTTGTACTCATCAAAAAATGTTCACATCAGCTTGTACTCATCAAAAGATGAGCCAGAAGCATTTTGAATTAACTGAACTTTTCGCCACATCCAGCTTCAGTTGGGTCCAATGAGAAGTTCCTTGGTTAATGCAACTGTATGATAGTCACACCTGCTTGTAAACTAATGTGTCACATTCACATTTTACATTTTAGGTGTATGCTTAAGAACATAACGTTTGGTTAGGAAGCAGCCCCTATAACCTTGCTTTTTTCATTGCTGTCTACATTCTGCCCTCAACAGTGGCTTTGTACTGGCTTTGATCCTTTTAAAGCTGTCCAAATGCCAGTAACATTAAGAAGAGGAAAATTTGCTGGTGAAGCCTGGAGTTTAGGAGAAGAAGAAAAAGGGGGGGGGACACCTTCTATTCAAAGTGCTTCCATGCCCCCTGGCGGAAAAACATCAAAATAACAAATGTTATCTTGAGATTCTTGACAAAAGGACAACCCAGTTTCTATGAACACAAACAAGAGATTCACTCACTTTAGGAAGCATAGAATTGCAATGCTGGGACTCCTCTGTCATCAGGACACCAGGTCTATCCCGCTGCAGTGAGGAAGATCCTCCCATCTTAAGTAATTATCCCAGATAGTAGAGGCATAATGCAATCATACACCAAATAATTAGCACAAATAATAGTGGGATGCCAACCCTAGATTACAATATGCTCTTATGGTACTTGTTCTATGAAGGGAAATGAAAATCCTGGGAGCCTGACCAATATGTTTGTATAGTCTATTTACCCTTAATGCAGCGTGCACAACCCTATCTGTCTACTCAGAGGTAAGCCTCATGGAGTTCAGTAGACCTTACACCGAGGTGGGTTGGGCTGGCTTGGCACATCAGGTGGCTACTGATTGTACAGCAGTTGTCCATTTAAAATTGCTGTCTGGGGGGCCCTTTAAATGTTAAACTAGCTGTGTGGGAGCCACATTTCCCTGGGCAGCTTCTGTGTGGCTGGGAGAAAGTTTAAATGATCTAGTGATGTGGGCAATAGCTAAGGAAGTACAACCCCTACCTGCAGAATCAGCACTCTGCTGGGAAGGGTGTGTGAGCTCCATGGGAAAGTCCCATGTGATCAGCTCAACCCAAGTGGTTGGGTCATCAACATTATTCCAGCTGTACATACCAAGAAGCAGGGAACAAAGGATTGGGCTACATTGAAACAGAGCTCTGACAGGGAGGAATGAATGAGGTAAGAGCTGAAATAGGCCCACTTGCACATTCTATCCAGTACAAAGAAGTGGTGGCTTCTCTCTCCTACAATCTCAGGGACCTTGTAACTCATGGGGTGGACAACTTGTGGACCTCCAGATGTTTTGGCCTACAACTCCCATGATTCCTCACCACTGGCTATGATTCTAGAGCTGATGGGAGTTATGGCCCTCCAGATGTTTTGGCCTACAAATTGCCCACCCCTGTTGTAGATCTAACATGTTAATCCCTTTTAGTGTAGGATGGTGCCCACAACCTGGTGCCATCCAGGTGTTTTGGTTTACAACTCCCCTCAGCCCCAGTCAGCATGGGGAATGCTTAGGTATACTGGAAGCTGTAGTCCAAAACATCTAGAGGGTACCAGGTTGGGGAAGCCTGGGGTAGGACAACAAGTAGTGGACAACAGGTTCTAGGGAGCATTTAGTGAACTCAGATGACTCATATGGACAAACTATCACACTTGGGCGGAGGGAGGAGAAGCCTCCCAACTGCCACCAGTCAATATCATAGTGTGGAAAATTCTTTCAGGACTCCTAACTGCTTCATTGCCTCATCTTGGAGCACGCAACTAAGATATACCCATCAAACCCTTGTTGTGTCCCACTACCTTTCTGGCAGGACCAGCCTAGAACTGAACAAGACCTCTGAGGTAGGGAAATACCTTGTTTCTGGCCCTAATACTTATGAAGCTCGAGGGGAGTTAGCAGCTACCAGTAGTGCTCCCAGGACCACCACACTGAAAGACACCCAGCTTGAGGAGGCTGGCAGTTCAGAGGAACCAATGCACCCTGCCTTTCTCTCCCCTTGGTCTAGATCTGCCAAGATCATTACTGGGTGCAGAGGTGGCAACATGTCCAAAAGAAGCCCTGACTCAAAGGTACAGTGCTCATCTGGCAGCATGAGGCTGATCATCGAGCCCTCACAGGGTTGTTGTGAGGATAAAATGGAGAGGAGGAGGAGGAGGATTATGTAAGCCACCTTGGGTTCCTTGCAGGAAAAAAGGTGGGGTATAAATATAATAAATACTTGTAAGGAGGACATTACACTCCTCATGTGCTGTGAACCAGGGCCCTTATCTGGCTGTGCTCTTTGATGGGCAGCTCCCCTGCAATCTGACCAGTGGACAATTCCTTGGCCTCACTAGTAAAGCAGAATTTTGTGCCACAAACAACTCCTCTGACAGGAGCCTTAGTGCTTAATCGAACCAGTTGCCCAATTTGTCCCATTTGTATTTGTGACCTCTTGAATCTTTTCTGGAGTCATGCTCTCCTTTGTGCATGCTGGTCTATGACCATAATAAAGTGACTTACTTGCTCTCCTTTGTGTTGGTTATCTGTAGCCTATAACTACTCTTGAGTCCAACCCCTCAGTGTGATCACAGAACCTGGCATAGAAAGACACTCTGCTGTGTTGACATGCGATTCCCCTGGGGTCTGCCTAGTACGCTGCCCATTCCTCATGACTCCTGCTACTGTCCCTTATGCTGGGGCCAAACCCACGTTTCCAGGCCCAGAGCTTTCCATTTTGCTTGTGCTCCCTTATCCTCCCAGTTTAGGCAACTTCCATCTTGGTGGCACTGCCCAACCATGCTGGGAGCTCAGTTACCTGCCTGGGTTACTCTGCTACCTGCCTGGCTTCTACTCTGTGTGCGCAGGCATAATATTGGGTCCATGAAACTTTGAGTTGGCCTTCAGGAGACCATGTCTCATAGTGGGAATAAGTAGCAGGACTATTATGAATTGCTGGCTTTAAGCTTGGTGGTTAACCCCTCCTTTGGCCAAGCTGAGAACCAATTGCATTTTGCTAAGGCGTTGCTGAATCCCAAGCCAGACACCATTAGAGGTTCTGTGTGTCCACTGGCCATCTTGATATGACTATTCCATGCTGGTCCAATCTGTCCCCACCTAGTCTGCTTCTCTCCCTTGCCTCCTTTCCCAGTACCCTTGTCTCTTTTATGTCCTTGAGCTGTCCTCTAGACCAGTGTACCATCTGCCATATATACACTCCATGCCTCTGTCCAAGAACCTTGTATTTCAGTACATGTGTACTCAGCCTTGTATTTTGGTTGAGTACATGTGTACCGACGTATGTATAGACATGTGTGATCAAAGACACATGGGAGCAGTCCTGATAAGTGACAATAGTATGTCGGGGTGGGCAGAAGGTAAATCAGGATCTATTGGTAGATCTCTGGGTGATTTGCAGTAGATCTGCAAAGATCCCGATGTTCAGCAACAAAAAAGATTCTTCCCACCCCAAATTAGGCTGCTGAAATGAAGAAAGCCTTGTGGGTGGGGGGAGGACCAAGAGTGGATTTTTGTGTATGAAAAGACTGTGAGCTCAGTTCTGATGCTGAAAACTAATTCTTGGTCTGATCCATGTGTTCAGAGGTACCATGTTCCTTAATTCTATTGATGTACGTATGTTTGCCCTGAGCCACTATTTTATACCAACTCCAACTGGGGGGCCCTGAGCTTCCAATAAGAAACAATGTTCCAGAAGCCTGAAGTCCGCCCACCCCTGCAGTGAGTATGTGCCTGGTGCACATTATGTACATAGCTGTTTGTGTGACACGTTACGTTAAGAATTTACTCTGCTGTTGCTATGCACTTGAATAAATGTACAAAAACAACATCTTCATAAAAGGAATTCTGAACAGCTTTCAGTCTCTACTAGTGTATTCTATTAATATTAAGAATAACTTGTGTGGCAATCCTATCATGTCTACTTAGAAGTAAGCCACATTGAGTTCAATGGCATTTACTTCCAGGTAAGTGAGAATTGGACTGCAGCCTTAAATAAATAACCACATGCTTAAGTATTCACACATGAGGCATTACAGATTACTGTTGTACTCTGTCTCATGTGTGAACCATGCATAGGTAGGCTGCAGTAATATAATTCACCAGATGCCCTGTCTGCTGTCTGACCGGCCAGATGGGTGATTAATAAATGTAACAACAACAACAAGAAGAAAAATGTGTCATTAGTGAGGAAAATGCCATGCCAAGTTCCTGTATGGATGAATATGATATAAGCATCAAATTAAATAGCAATGGCTTATAGATTTCATAGATCATAGAGTTGGAAGGAGCCTACAAGGCTATGGAGTCCAACCCCCTGCTCAATACAGGAAACTAGAGGAGGGGTCTCCCATCCAAGCAATAACCAGCTTGACCCTGCTTAGCTTTCCACACTCAGACAAGCTGAGCCAGCATAAGCCACAGGCCTATTTAACTCTATTCCACACTATTACTATGAAAAGCAGTTTTAACACAATTTTCCCCTTACCAAGTCTGTCTTGCTTTGCTAATGTGCTTCTCTTTTTGGTTTAGATCCATGTTCCAGGGAAAGCACACAGCAAATTAAATTTGGCTTCTAATAATTTGTTTTGTTTGCACTGTAGCAGAATTGCTAATGGCTTGAAGAGATGGCCTCTTTTTAAATTTAAGATTATTTGTTTTTATCTTTTATTTGTGGCTTGCTGAGGTTGTTAAAGCAGGACCCTGGCTTATGTAACAATACAGGAACAGGGTCAAGAAGCAGAGATGATCAGAGACCAAGTTATTTGTAAAAACAAATTAGGGTCATTATAAGCAAGAGGGCCTACATTTTTAAAAAGCAGATTAGGAGGCAAACTAGGAACATAATACAATAGGTACTATACTTTTGCAAAGCTCCCATTAATCTCAGTGGGGTTTACCAAAGGGTTGCATGCTAAGGCAAAGCTTCCAATTCATTTCAATGGGGCTTGCACAGGAGAATATACCAATGGGTTATATGCTAAATATAATCTAAAAACAGGGCAACCTACCATGTCATAATTGCAGTGCTCAGGTGTTTCCAGTATGCCAGTTTGATGTAATCCAAAGCAGTCCACATCCTGAGCAATTAGGCCTATAATATCACATGCAACCTATAACATCACAATGAGTTCAATGAGCAGAAAAACTTTTGCCAGCAGCTTCATATCTGCCTTTTTAAAACAAACACCAAATATATATTTGATTTAGTGTTTAGTTACATAGCTTTATGGAGAGAATTGTGGTGGTGGGGATACCGCTTAAAGTGATGACTGCAAACCTGAAATTGAACTGAAAAACCACTGAAGATAGCCCCCTGCAGTTGAAATGTGTCTGGCTATTTTAGGTATTCACGGTTTTTGCTTAAACCAGCTTCATTTATAGTGTAGTCTGGAAAACAGTTTATTTTAAATCTTAGCTCTTGAATTGTGTTTCAACACAATTAGTAGTTTTTGACTGTCTGATGGATAGCTTAATCAGTTATGCTTTCTGTATAATTTAATACATTTCTGCAAACATTTGATATTAGAATATTCTAGCAATTTTATCCTGACTTTTATATTTATTCTAATCGAGGAGGGAATGATAGTTAGGCTGCAATCCTATACAAACTTTCCTGGGAATAAGTCCCATTGAACTCAATGGGGCTGTAGTGGAAAAAGTTGGAAGACCATTGTGATCTCGAGGAGACAGTGGTGTATGACCATTTTTGTACCTGTGTCTGGGTCTCTTGTTGTATGAACAAGAGACCCAGACTTCTTTCTGTCTTTGGTAGGCCTAAATTCACGAGCTCATGATGTTTAGAGCTTGTTGTGAGAAGATTCCCAATTAGAGTCTGTCCTTGGACAGGGTTACAATTGGCAAGGATGTTAGTTGATTATTAGAAGTACTTCAGTTATCCATAGACCACCAGACTCCCATGGCACATGATGGGGAGGAACCTGATTATCAGCTGGCCAGACTTAGGTGAGTGGGGGCTTATCAACTAAAAGGGTCGAGAGGACCTGGGAACTGAGTGACTCCAGATGGTTTCATGGTCAACTTGAAAGGATTGCGTATAGTTAGATAGTCTGGGAAACTGGTATGGAAATGCCTATAGAGACAAAACACATTAATCTTGTCCCATTTACTGAGACCAGGTGTGATTATTATAAACAGAGAAAACCTATATAAGATTAGGGAGTCCTTAGGAGGGGGAACCTCAACACAGACCTAGCTGCGCAGAAGGTGCTGTGTGCCAGCCAAGGAGTCCGTCCGTTGTCATTTCGTTGAGGGGTTCCTGGCAACAGAAGGGACATAAGCATTGTGCTCTGCATCTCTACCTCGCTGCTATAATCTCTTTTCTGTGGTTTACTAATAAAGCTTTTCAACCTTCACCCATGTGCTCATTGTCTCTAGATCCTAAAAAGAACTTCTGCCTTTGACAGAACAGGGGCTTACTTCTGAATAAAGACATTATAAGATTGCACTATTAAGCATGAATAGTACAGAACTTATACTGTAGATATCTGCAGTGGTTGCAGTGTGCATAAGACACTTGCTATAGTCTCTAAACTTATCTGTAAGGGTACTTCTAGGATAGGACAAATACTAAACACGTAAAAAGCAACAAATTACTCTCAGAACTCTTACATGGACCAAATCTTCAGCAAGAGTTCTGGCCCACATCTCTTCAAATGAAGACCAAGAAAAACATATAACATGCCTGATTCTATTTTAGGTCCATGATGACTACAACTCCCTCTGCTTTTGCCAGTGAAACATACCGGTAGTTGGCAATTGATATGCTAGATGGTGAGGTACCTGGTGACCACCACAGAGAAAGTCGGCATAAGGCATCAAAACTGTGACACCAGGCACATTGGCATTCTAGTAACAGCACATTGCAACTACCAATTATTTTGTTTGCGGCACAAGGGAAAGCACCAATTACTCACTGCAGCATCCCCCAAGCAAAAATCCAGCAACCAAATACAGCAGACATTCTTCTTAGAGAATTCATTATGTTCTACGGTGTATGGCTGCAACTCCTCTTACTATGTTGGCTTTTCCCTCTCTTCCATATTATGTATTCCCAAGGGGACACTCTATCTTGTGGCATATGGACTAATGCCAATGAGCTGTTAAAGGAGCATACACTGTAAACATGTGTAAGAAAATGCATGCGCTCTGAAAATGTCAGTTATAATAAGAACCCAGCGTTACAACTTTTGAAAACTTGGGTTTGACACATACACATAACTTGGTTTGAGAGTGTTTTGCAAGCCAAGCAAATTTTAAAATATTTATTTAAATTTTTTTGACTTGATATACAAGCGACGTCTTGCAATACAAGTACTGTAGTACGGCTTAAATTAAAAATCTCTGTACAAATTTTTTTGGGGGGATTTCATTTTGATATAAGAGTGTTTTGGATTACAAGCACGTTTCCGGAACGAATTATGCTCTCAATCCAAGGCATGATGACTGTACAAACTTATTTTAGCAATAATGTAAAAACAACAACACACACACACGGAAGCATAAGTTAAGGGCAGCAGTTAGCAAACCTGAAGAGCACCTAAAGACTTCAAATTATGTTGTTCACAATTTTGCTTTACACTATGCATGGCACATAGTGTTTACATTAGCAATGCTGAGGTTCCCCCTGGCCCCCTTCCCTCAAAGTTTACTACTTCCTAGACCAGACATGGGCAATTTGTGGCCATCCAGACATTTTGGCCTACAACTCCCATCAGCCCTAGCCAGCATAATCAATGGTGACAGATAACGGGAGCTGTAGGCAAATAAGTTGCCCACCCCTGTGCTGGAGGAGAGGCTTCACCTAGAAGTTTAAAAGAGAAATGGTCTGGAATGATTTGTTTATGGAAGTCGCTTTGTGAAGACCATTTTTTTGGTAATGAGATGACTAAACCCAGCAGAGCTTGGAGTTTCTACCCCTCTTTATATCACAAGGCCTGCCAATCATTACTTTAACCCTGTCAGGATCGTGCTTCAATGGGCTTGCATATGTTCAGGGTGGCATAGAAGCCGGCACGGTCTACACATGCAACAGAGTGAGGTGAGGGATGGTACAATCCTGTGGTAGTAGAACACACTGTACCACTTCCAACTATTCTGCCACCTCATATTGCATGTCAGCCAAGGGCATTGGTGAAATGGAAAAGAGAAATATAGTAAAGTGTCATCAGTGTAATGGTGGGATCCAACTCCAAATCTCTGCATCACCTCACCCAGCAGCATCATGTACACATTGAGCAGTAGGTGGGCAGAATGAAATACGTACATAAGGGAAACACACGATGTCCTGCTTGTGGGCTTCGCACAAACATCTGGTCAGCCACTGTGTGAACAGAATGCTGGACTAGCCTTTGGTCTGATCCAGCACAGCTGTTATGATGTTCTAAGGGAAGTTGTGTGAGAACAGAGAGAAAACATCTATCTCCCCCTTGGATCTTTTTGAAAGGGCTGTGAGGGAACACTCCATCATAAATGGTCTCCAAAGCCACTAACACAATCAATAGGGCACAGTGTTATCTATCAATGTCCTGGAATCAAGGACGCAAATGCCATCTTGGGGCCATGCCCAGCAAGAAAGCTGAGGGTTCAAGATCCGATAGCTCTAGGGCAGGGCTCTCCAACCTTGGGTCCCCAGATGTTGCTGGACTACAGCTCCCATAATCCCTTGCCATTAGCCATGCTGGCTGGGTATGCTGGGAGCTGTAAGCCAGCAACATCTGGGGACCCAAGGTTGGAGAGCCCTGCCCTAGGGCATCTATCTTTGACAAGAAGTGCAAAATGATTCAGGATGCTGAAATCCCAGGAAAACTGTGAAGAAGTCCAAAAGGATCTCTCCATACTCGGTGAATGGACAATCAGATGGCAACAGAGATTCAATGTAAGTAGGTCTAGTAATGCACATTGGAATAGCTGTCTTAACTTCAGACATATATTGTTGGGATCTAAAGTGGCTGAAACTACACAAGAAAAAAATTGAGCGGGGCTTGGTAAAAAGTGAGCTGATGACGAGAACAGTGTGCTACAGAAGTGAAAGGGGCAACTTTAATGGGGGAAATTATTAGTAAAGGGTTTAAGAATAAAACAGCAAAATTTCATAGATTCATAGATCACAGAGTCGGAAGGAGCCTTACAAGGCTATTGTGTCCAACCCCCGACTCAATGCAGGAAACTAGAGGAGGGGTCTCCCATCCAAGTAATAACCAGGCTTGACCCTGCTTAGCTTTCCACACTCAGACAAGCTGAGCCAGCATAAGCCACAGGCCTGTATACCACTACATAAATCAGTGTGGCCACATTTGGAATACTGTGTGCTGTTCTGACTACCGCATCTCAAACAAGATACCCGAAAGGTAGAAAAAGTACAGAAAAAAGAAAAGTCTGCAGTCCAGCAGCTTGACAGCTGGCCTCCGATGAAGTTATAGGTTTTTGCGGAATTGCTGCTCCACTAGTGGAGGGGACCTCTGCTCTGCTAGTGGAGTAGCACTTACACCCCTGGAGGAGCCCACACAGATGTACTAGGGGCTGTTTCTACAGCAGTAGGAGGTAAGAGAGAGCTGTCTGGATCTGGAGAGCATCAGGGGATGCCACGAACCTATCAGATATGAAGCTCCCTTCATTCTCCTGACGCACACCCAGAATATATGCCAGCCCTGGAGGTGATTGATCTCCCCCACCCCCATTAATGTCAATGGGAGGGGGAGATTTTAAAGGGCTGAACAAGGGAAATTAAACAAACAAAAAAAAATCAACATACACGACTTTCCTGCACCCTGCTTCCTCCACCACGGAAATTCCCCATTACCACCTTAGGATTGCACTGCACAGATGTGATCCTATGCACAGTCACTTTAGAGTAGAATATGCAAAGGACTGGGATTCACAGTGATTTACGGATTGGAGAAACTTCACTGTGGAGAAGGCTAAATACTCAGGGCTTTAGCTTAGTAAAAAGATGACATCAGACTGAGAGTTATGCAATTATGAAGAGTGACAAGTGTGAAAAGAAATCCCCCCCCTCTTTTTATACTAGAACTCAGGATCATGCAATTAAGGCTTCAGTACTATATACATTTACTTGTTATTAAGTGTCATTCAACTCGGTGAAACTAAAATACATACAACACATTATGCAGAATGAGAAGGTAGACTTGAGATGGTAGAATTCTAGAATGTATCAATTTAGACTGCAGGGGATCCTATTTTATTATGCTCTCCAGTTTGGAAAAAAAAGCCCTTCCTCCTTTTAGTAAACTAGTCTATGAGAGAGAAAGGTTTACCGTAGTCCTCTACCTAATGTGCTATGATTATTTTTTTCCATATAGGTCGCATTCAAAAATATGACACCGCCCCATCTAATGTCTGAAGTGCCAAGTTTACTTATTTAATTTCTAGCCCACTTTTCCACACACACCTCCAAAATGGTGCTCAAGGCGGCGAACAATAAAATCCAGATTAAAAACAAAATCTGAGTTAAAACATAGCATAAAAATAAATTAAAAGCACAATTTAAAAGACACAAACAGCACCAATCAATTGAAGACCCCTTCTGCAACAGACCAGCTTTTATGCCAAAGGCCTGCCCAAATAAAAACATTTTCCTGCTGGTGGGAGGACAACAGAAAGGGACCAAACTAGCCTTCCTTGGCAGGGCATTTGAAAGCCTGGGAGCAGCCCCCGAGAAGGGCCCCTCTCACATCTCCACCAAAGGTGCCTCTGATGACCGCGGCACCAAGAGAAGGGCCTCCCCCAAAGTCCAGGATTCTCATCTCAGTCTACACAGTATGTAGAACAGGTCGTACTTCCCAAGTAAATATGCATAGGGTAAATTCCGGATGCATACTAATCCATCTAATCCAGCACTCTTTTTCCAGCAAGAGCCAGAAACATCAGGAAACTCACAAGCAGGATATGAATGCAATGGCCATTCTGTTTGTCCTCAGCATCTGGTACTACTCATGTCCTGCTTGTGGGCTTCCCATAGTCATAATGGTTATACACTACCCTCCAGGATCAGAAGCGGCATTCCTCTGAAGACCAGGGCTTCATCTGATCCAGACAGGCAATGCTTACGTTCTCAGTAAACTGTTCCCAGAAAAATCAATTTAAAATGGAACTGTGCGAAAATGACCTCTTGAAAATCTCTACCCTATTTGTGGGAAGAGAAACTGGGGGATAATTTCACAGAATTTCTCCAGGAGGAGAAATTGTCCAACAGGTAGGGTTTACCATTGGCAGGGGCTGTAACCTTTTTTCCCTAAGGGTTTTTCGCACTGCCACTTCAAGAGTGGAAACAGCAGCAACTATGCTGACAGCCTGTCCCCCATTTTGCATCTTTCCCGTACATAACATAATTCTGGGGCACTGTGGGGGAAGGTGGCCCCCGCAAATCTTGAATTATTATTTTTTTGTGCAAAGTGGCCTTTTATTCCTAGGGGGATAACAAAGGGGGGGGAACCTCAGTGTTTCTGAGAAAAATGTCTTTTGAGAAGCTCTAGTTGTCATTCTTCAGGGTTCAGCACCTTCCCCAGGGTCTTTGAAATGTTAAATTTCTGAGAGTGGATTGTGGATACATCTTGCCTCTAACACAGATGCTTATAATACCACTACAGTCATGTCTTGGATTGAGAGCATAATTCGTTCCGGAAACGTGCTTGTAATCCAAAACACTCTTATATCAAAACGAAATTCCCCCAAAAGATTTTTAAAGAGATTTTTTATTTAAGCTGTACTACAGTACTTGTATTGCAAGACGTCGCTTGTATATCAAGTAAAAAAATTTTTTTAAATAAATATTTAAAAATTTGCTTGTCTTGCAAAACGCTCTCAAACCAAGTTACTTGCAATCCAAGGTATTAATGTACTTCCCTGAAAGCAGATGTGTGTGTGCTGGGGGCGCAGCACTGTTGTGTCCAGCTCCAGGGAAGAAGTGGAGCTAGTGCTGTGCCAAAATCTGTCCTCCAATTTTCTGAAGTTTTCTTCTCCCAGGAAAAAAGCTTCCACCACCACCACCCCCGCCTCATACTAAGGGTGTTTTATAATCTATTTTGAATTTCTTTTGGTGGCATTTTTGAGCGTACCTAATTAGTGCAATGTGGCTGAAGCTGCTGGGTGTGTGTTTTTCTTTCGATTCCACATCTCTCCATTGCTCTGCAGCTTCCCTAGCTGCCTGCGCTTCCTGATCTGAAACTGGGAGGAATTGCCTCATGATGTCTTCCCCTGGGCTTTAAGCGAAGTGCAGGAAGCTGAGGGAGGCTACTACAGGCTGCCAGAGAGAGATGACTGTACAATAAAAAAAGAGGACACACATACACACAATCTGCAGCCATCTCATAAGCGCAAGAATCCCAAACCCAATCCATGAGAATCTCTCTGAAATTTTCTTCTTTGAATTTCTTTTCGAAAAAAATTTCTTTTCTATCAAATTGAATGAGAATGGTAAAAAAAAAAAAATGTGGGAGAAATTTTCAACACAGCACTATTTTAAAATTCAGGGCCATTTGCTTTATTTTCAGCCTTCCTCTGTACTGCTGCTAATCCACTGAACATGTAAAAATTGAGATGCATCACTTCACTACTACTATGTAGAACCAATTTACCCTCTTGACAGTTAATAATTCCTGCACCAGAAAGCATGGGTTGCTGCCTTCCCACACAGCATTTCTTGCTTAAAATGATAAATGGCACCTATGCTATCATATTAAACGAGGGGTAGGCAACAGGCTCTGCTGATACCTGTGGTTTATTTTTGTGAAGGATCACCAACAGGATCCTTTGCGTGAGTTTGGCGCTTAACGGGTTAATCGGCACTGAATTACAGCCCGTCCGAGCGCTAGCGACCACCCGCGAGGCTTTCGCACACAAGAGGAAACCGCAGCCCTTTGAATGACCAAATAAGGCTTTAATTTGTTTATACAATAACACAGAACGGAACTAACAGCTCTCCAGGAATACTATACTGTCAACACAACCTTAGTTGACCCCCGCCTTAGCCAATGAACAGGCTCCCAGACTAGCGGACTGAATCTAGTCAATTTCCTCAGACCAAAGACTATACGCCTAGTCAGTGTCAGCCTGGCTCCGGGTCGGCGATCCGTGGATGAGAATGGCGTACTCGGACTGCTTGTTTTGAAGGTGGATCTGGCCCCGAAGTACCCTTGGTTCCCAACAACCCTAAACCGGAAGGGAGAGGGGTTTTCTACCCCTGAGTTCCCGCTCTCCAAGTCAGGTGGGGGCTTATGCCTGCCCCTTCGTTTCAGGTGGGCTTATTCCTGCCCGGGAAGAAGGTGACGTACTGGTACTTTGCAGCTCTTTGAGACTGCCCTGATAGTTTGATGGTCCTTGATGGTCCTTCCTGGACTTTTGTGGATCTCCACCGAGACCCTCCTTTGTTGGGGATGACGACCTGTCTGGTTGCTTCTCCGGTGATCTCATCCCTCCTCCCTCGCCCCCTCCCTTAGGGGAAAATTGTGTGTGTGAGAGTGCAGACTTGTGTTTGGGCTTTCTCCACAATTTTATTTTTAAATGTTTTTTTCCGGGCGGGGGTGTGAGAGTGCTTCAAAGTGAGGAGTTGGCCCCCAGCTGCCTGCCATCTTTATTCCACAGAGACATTCTTAGGAAGTAAAGATGGTGGGTGGCCAGGACCGGTGCAGAGCAGTTTGGCGCCCTAGGCTGGCTTATATTTAGCGCCCCCCCTCTCGTGCGGGGGGGAGGGCTCCGGAGCAAAGCAGCCGGGAAATGCCTGCTTGCCCAGCGCCCGCCCGCCCGCCTCCTCCAGCAGCCGCTTTCCCCGCTGCCTACCGGTCGCCGCTGCCACCGTGCGCGCTCCTGACCCGGCCTAGCTCCGAGCGCAGAGGAAAGCCGAGCGCGACCGTGAGCCCGCCCGGCACCCGCAATCCCCCCCCCCCCGCACAGACCTGGTGGTGCCTTTGTCGGCCAGGCAGGGCAGGAGCGCGCCGGCGGCGAGGAAGGAGTGCAGCATTTCTGTGCCCTCTTCCACCACGCGCCCTAGGCAGCCGCCTGGGTCTGCCTAGCGGTAGCGCTGGCCCTGCAGGTGGCTCTAGGCCTGCAATTTGCTTTGAAGTGCTCTCAGCTGGGTGGGTGGGTGGGGGGAAGAGAAGGAACAGACTCCATTGATACTGCCTGGCAGGGGCATTGCTACACCTGGGCCCATGGGGACCCAGTCCCAAATGTATTTCCCAAGGCCCCAAATCTATTTGCTAGAGCCCTGAGTGTCTATTGGTGCCAATGGAAAGAATCCCCCCCCCTAAGTTTAATTGGCATGCAGCAGGTGATTATTATTTTTTAATTATTTTAAAAAATAAATAATAAAACACAGACAAACATCACAAAAACACAACACAAAACTAAAATGAACTTCCGATTTTCCCCACAACAAAGTATAAGTACTTTGTAAATAATAATATAAATAAGTAATTATTTATAAGTAATTTATAAATAAATTTCACTTTTTTCTGTTGTCAAACATTCTTCTTCTAATTCATCCACCTCACAAGTTCAAAAAAAAATGATTAATAATAAACATGTTAATTCTTCCAATTCTTCTACCAATCTAAAATTTTTCTAGTTCTATTTAATACAGTTCCCTATTTCTTCGCTTCTACTACATTTATCAAAGAACAAGCCACCACCTATTTCCCTTAACATCAATACCCCACACCCCAAGTTTTTGACCCCTTTTTATTACATCCATAACTTTACCTTTCAAATACTAAATTACTACTATAACAACTATTATAACAAATCCTTATTTTGTTTTAACAGTTCTAAGTTCTTCAGAGATCATCTTTCTAATATAGTCCTTCCCAAAAATACCAATCAAATTCATTTACCCAAAAACAAGTTACCACATATTTCCCCCTTTACTCAATATCTCACACCCCAAATTTTTAACCCATTTTTTTTCATCACTTCCATTTGCTCATTAATCATTAATTTCAACTAAGATCATTTTACCAATAACACTTTACCTTTCGAGTTCATAACTTCTTACTACTAAGACAAATCATTATTTTCTTCTAAGTATTCCAACATCTTCAAAAATCATTTTTCTGATAAAATCCTTCCCACTAACATTTGTAAATAAGTATACCCTAATAAGTTCCTCTTTATGGTCTTTTTTAAACAATAGTTTTTCACTTATTTTACCATTATAAAAAGGGATTCTCTCTCTCTCTCTTTCATCCCAAACTTGAGAGATTCTCCTATCTCTTTAAAGGGATCTATCTCACAAATCCCTTTAGGTTCAAAACCATGATTTTTCTATTGGGATCCCTCTCAGGGATCCCCCACAAGCACCCTCCCATTTAGATCTCTCTCACAGATCCACTTGGCATTAAGAACCACCTTAATTTGTTCCATTTGAACCTCTCTCAAAAGTCCCCCATAAATTCAGCCACTAGCCTCTCTACATTTATAAAAAGGAAATAAACAAATAGTAAACCACCAACCAGCGACCAAACCCCCTCCCTCATCTCCAACAATCCACCCTAATGTAAATTCAGCCATTTCTGTCAATTCCAGTCCAGAATCCATCCTCTTAGTAGTCACCCCTCCCCCCCATTTCCCACGGTCAAACACAGTAATTTTATATTTCATAGTACTAAAAATACTACGGTCTCTTTTCTTACGTATTTCCATAAACAAATCCTTCAAAACAATCTAGACTGTATTTAACAAGTCTCTCTTCTTATGGCGCTCCGTGAACAACTCCATCAGAATCAGAACCAGTCTGATCACATTTAGTGAGACAGCATCCCCCCCTCCCAAGTCAATAGAAAGATATTTCTTGTGAACTTGATTTTCTCCCCCAATGTCAAGGTACTTCTGAGCTGAGTTATTTTCTGATTCTGCTCCAGTAACAGCAACACAGCTCCTTTATCAGACTCTTCCGATGCCTTCTCTGTTTAAGGTTTCATACAACATTCCAACCTTATCAAGACTTTGTTCCTTCAAACCCGGTATTTCCATCTCAAACATATAGGAATGTACATTTTCATGTTTTGGTAACAACTGCAATTCTAAATCGAGCTTGTCCAAAAAAAATTTCTCAAATGTGCAGCAGGTGATTTTCAAGGGGGATTGAAGCTGGGGGGGGGGGGGAGGGTTAACTCTCCCCTCCCCATGTTACAGCACCCCACAAAAAAAATCTTCCCCTGCACTCGGCCATGAAACTCACTGGGTGACTTTGGGCCAGGCACTGACTCTCAGCCTAACCTACCTCACAGGGTTGTTGTGAGGATAAAATGGAGAGGAGGAGGATAATGTAAGCCGCCTTGGGTTCCTTGCAGGAAAAAAGGCGGGGTATAAATAAAATAAATAAATAAATAAAAATTTGGACGAGAAATTAATTCACCAGCTTTACCTCCTGCAAAATTAAAGTAAATCCTTTTAATTATTTCTAAACGTATATATAAGCATATGCAGATTTGTGTCTTATGGGCCTGGGCCCCCAATCTTTTAAGTGCCTAGCAACAGCAACACCCCTGCTGCCTCAAAAGGGGGAAAGCTTCGGGATGACAGTACAGCACCCAGGGGAGGTCTGGAGGTGACCTGATATAGTGGCAGTGGGGAGACCAGGGTTGGTGGCAATCTAATGAAGGGGAGCAGGAAGGCTGTGGAAATGGAAGGGGTTAGGGGAGCTGCACAGCAACCCAAGTGGCAGGGGGTGGAGGGGGAGAAAGCAGGGAAAGGGTCTATGGGTGTTGGGGGGGGGTAAGAGAAAGGGGGTGTTGGGAAATGATCGTGTGAAAGAAATGCATGATTGGGAGTGAGTGAATCTTATGTGCTGTGAGTTTAAGGTGAGGGAGTTGAGTGGGTTGATCCTGAATGAGAGTACTGTGGGTTCAAAGGAGTGAGCTTGTGTTTTGGGCTCAGTCCCCACCTCTGCTATATATTCAGGATTTGGGGCATGTTTCTGTTGGATCAGGAAACTGTGGTTTCAAAGGAGCCGTTTTATGTTCTGAGGCTCAGTCCCCACCTCTGCTTCGTATTCAGGTTCTTGGGCAAATAACTTGCATTTTAGCCTCTCCAGTTTGCCTTTCCTTGAAATGGGTGTTTTGTTACAGGCCACAGAAACAGCAGCCATTTTGTGAAAACACCCATGACACTTCCTCAAAATTCCAAATGTGCCCACCAGTCCAAAAAGTTTGGCCGCTACTGTATTAAACATTTTCTTCCTGAAAATATTTAAACAATAAGAACAGTTATTTTTCAGATACTTCATTGCAGATTTAGTGCTTGAACTCTTGCTTCCTGATTAAAGCAAACAAGCAAAAAACCTAAAAATACTGAGCTGCCATATACCAAGTCAGACTATGGGTCAATTTAGCCCAGTATTGTGTACAGACCAGCAGCACCTTTCCAGGGTTTCTGAAGACACTGTTTCCCAGACACACCTGGAGATGCCAGGAATTGAACCTGGGACATTCTGCATGCAAAGCATATGCTCTACCACACAGCTATGGTCCCTACCACACATGTTGATCTCAGTTATACTCACTTGGAAGTAAGTCCCATTGGAACGCCCATGTGAGTGTATATATAGGATCACAGCCTTACTTGTAAATCAAGCTCACTGAGGAAAATGGGAGTCACTTTAGAATCAGCATCTAGTATGGAGTTGTCAATATCTAATCACATCACATCACACACCACATTGTTAACGGCTATGGCCGAGTTTCCACTGCCTTCTTGACTTTTCAGAAAGGTCAACATAGGAGCAAAATCAAAATGGAATGGGGCAAGGGCTAAAACAAGGCAAAACCCTGAGTGTGCAAGGTTGGCATGTAAAACAATAAAATAAAACCTGAAGAGGAACATAAGAGACAAATAAGGCTGCGATGCTATACAGCCTTTCAAGAGAGCAGGCTTACTTTCGAGTAAAACGCGTCTAGGATCAAGCGGTGCAAAGCGACAATAGAAAGACAACTGTGCCAGGCGGCCACTAAGTTTTATTTCGGGGGGGGGCAGAGAGCGCGGGACCGCGCAATTGCTGGAAATAAAAAGAAAAACGAATGCGAGATCCGGGCACAGGTTGTTTCTGGGGCAGATTCCTGCTGCAGCTGCAGGAATCCGAGGAGCATGGCGGGGAGGAAAGCGGGGGAGTTTGGCTGCCAGGCGGGCTGGCGAGCGAAGGAAAGAAGGCGAGGGAAAGCGGAGGAGCCGAGGCAGGGCACTGGCGTGCGGGGCCGGGGAGGATTCACCCCTAGTGCCGAGGCTGGGCCTTGAAGCCAGCCAGCCTAGCCCGCGTCGCTTCCCCCCTCCTCCTCCCGGTTCGGGGGGTCCCCGGGCTCGGCCCCCGAACGCCCCTCTCTTCCGTTCGCCATGTCATTTCCTGTGCTAATAAGATGGTGGTCACGGCCGGGAGGGAGGGAGCCGCCGCCGCAGCTGCCGCCTCCTCCTCTGCCACCGAGCCCGGCCCGGCCCCGGGACTCATCCTCGCCTGGGACTAGCGAACCAGGCTGGGCTGGCCGGGCCGGCGCCCGAGGAGGAGGACGGCGACGGGGGTGGCGAAGGGGGTCGCCGCGGGAAGAGCTGGGCTGCCCCCAGACGAGCCAGGGCCCCGCAGCGCCGAGGTGAGTCAGCCCTTCGGTAGCCAAGGTGGCCACGAAAATGGCTGCGGAGCGCGGGCGGGCGGAAGGCAGGAAAGCGAGCGCTGGTTGACTGGGGCGGGGGAGAGTCGGGGTAGCCCTTGCTCAGGGGGGCACTATGGAGTATGGGGGGCTCTCGCCCAGCAGTGGCGGAGGCCGCGGCCAAGCAGGCAGGTAAGTAGCCGCCTCGCCTCGCCTCTCGCCTCCCTCCTCCCCTGCTGGGGCGAACGCGGAGCTCGGCACAGCCCGGCCCCTTCCTCCTCTACCACCGCCGTCTCCGCCTTCTCGCCCGCTCTACTGCTGCCTCTTCTCTCTCTCCCCCCCCCCACTCCCGAATTGTTACACTACATCCGGTGAGTGACGCGGGCGCGGCCCAATGGGCGGCCGAGGAGGCCCGCGAACGTTCGGGGATGGAGTAGGGGCGGGGTCGAGAAAGAAGCCAATGACTTTGGAAGCGCCGCGGAAAGGAGAGGGAGGCTGCAAAAAATGTCCAGGCTGCGATCTTTGGCGCGCTTCCTTACGGGCCGCGGTGGGGGAAAGAATAAGCCCCCCCCCGGCAGATCAGTGGAACTTACTCCCGCGTAAACATGCGCACGCGGGGGGGGGGGCTGCGTGAGGAAGGCGGCTGAGACAGTCGCGCCGAGAGGCCCTTCTCTAAAAAGGGGTCGGACGGATGCTTTTTGGACTGAATTTGGGGGCTAATCCAGAGATGGGGTTTGTTTGTGAGCGAGTACTTTAATCAGTACGGATGCGCGACAAGCGAGGCTTGCGCCAGTGTATGGGCGTCTTATTTTCTATAATACGTCAATGAATGTCTTGATGCCTTTTTAGGAAAGAAGTGACAGTCGGAAGCACACGGATTCTCATAACCTGAACCTGCTAGCCAGCTCCTCTTAAAAAAAACAAAACCCCTGATAAACCTGTTCTTTAGGTGCAGTTCCGTTTCATTAGTTATAACAGCCTCCGCCACCCTGGTTCCTCTGATGTTATGCTGGGAGTTGTGTTGCAGCCCATCTGGAGGGGGCCCGCGTGGGGAAGGGTGAATTAGAACAGCCTTACTGGGGTAGCCCAACCCGGTACTGCCAAAGTGCTTTTTTCTTCTTTTTAAGGCAGCACTAAACGCTGCCATGTTAGGACAAGTAAATGAAGTCATCACTGACTATTTGGGCATAAGGTGGGTAGGACTGCAGCCCTGAAAGGGTTGTAAAGCGTTGTAGGTTGCACAAAGGAGAGTTCTGCCATCAAGCCAATGCAGCATCTGGAGCTCTCAGTTTTTGCCCGTTTTTCTCCTGGTATTTCCCATTTAAATTTTCCCACTCCCATTTAAATCAATTTACATCCAGTTGTAACCACTCCTTCTGGGGCAGTCATTCCCCCCCCCCCATGCCAAAGGAGGGGCACCTCTACACCAACTTAACCCCCCTGCAGCCACCCGATCTGAGGGTTTGGGTTGTGCTCTTAAGACTTTTTTTTAAAGTAAATATTTTGACATGAACAAAAACCAGAATTTTAAAACCCCGATTTGCCTACTCTAACCCCATCATCTGCATTCTACTTTTTACCAGTAATTTGTGTGTGTGTGTGTGTGTGTGTGGCTATTGCCTTAGTTTTGAGCAGGCAAAGAAATACCAGAAGAGGGGCTCCCTATATGAGCAGAAAGCAAGAAGAGAACGAGATCTCAGAGGTGCCAAAGTGAAACTTTATTTAAGCCCTTGCTTGGGACAATCCTGTAAAATGCAAACATGGCAAACAAACTCAGCCAGCTTACTAAAGTGGCTATCCTTCATACACCATCCTTTTGAGTAGGCCTCTGCCAGCTTTATATTGTTGGTTGTTTAGGATGCAATTCTATGCATGTTTAGACCGAAAAAGTCCTACAATTCCTAGCATGCCCCAACTCTCATGGCTGGCTGGAGGGATGCTAGGAGTTGTAGGACCTTTTTCTGTCTAAACATACATAGGATTGTGCCTTTAGTGTCCCTTCCTCAATATTTTTATTGAATACATTGCCAGACGTGTGGCCTTCTGACAATGTGTTCTTTAATGGCCTTCTCAAATCTAGCAGTATTTGTGATTACACATATGGGTGTCCTGCCAGGGTCCCTGCCCACATGGAGTAGGAAGCTTTTTACACCTACAAACAGTCTGCCCTAGTCTTAAATTGATGTGCAACCTGATTCTATGAAAACAGAAATAAGTCCCAGTTTGTACAATAGAATTTACTCTCAAATAAGTATAGAGGTGAAGCTTTAAGATTGCTTATTTTATTTGGATAAGGGTCTTGAGTGCAGGGCTGTGCTGTGTTGGAATGTTGATTTAAAACCAATAAGACTTGTCATATATGTTTAAGTAAATTGGTACAAAACAGGTCCCAAAAACGAGTTACACTTGTAGCCCTAGTGGCTGGAGGAATATGCATGACTATTATGTGCATATGAATTCGTTGTTAGCATGCTTATATTGTTAGAATTAATTCTATATTAGTGCATTCAAGATCTTTGGAGTGATCAAGGAAATTGATTTGTCCAACTTTGCAGAGAAAAGTCAGTGTGGCAACTACCCTTTTCTGTGGTTTCATGAAAATTCTCTCTTCTCCAAACCCATAATTTGTGAGATTATATTTATGCAATAAATACAGACCTTCCTAACGCTAAACAAACAGATGTTCACGATCTTTCCGAGATTGTTGAAGCTGAATTCTAGAATTAAGATGATAACTTTGGGGCTCTTATTTGAAGTAAGACAAATAATTAGGCAATATATTATATGCTACTGCATGCCATCTGTGTTGTACAATGACAGACAAGGTCATATCAATTCTAATTACCGGTATATCAGTTTTTTGAGCAAATTTGTATTCAGTGGTTGGATCCAGCTTCTTTTCCGCCAGCAGGAACATTTCCTGAGCGGAGCTCTCTGAACACACCCACTGGTGAAAACTGGTGTGTGTGGGGGGGGCAGTCTTCGCCAGTTACCCCCCTCCCTCTGCAGACCCTAGTGCCTTCTCTCCCATTGTTCTAGAAGGTCCCCAAATGTTCAGAGCAGATTTGGGGGAACATAGGGAACTGCAGGGGTAGCGGGGCATCGACAAATAGTGCCACCTCATTCATTCTGATTTACCCACGACCCACAGGGGTTCCACTGTCAGATCCAAAGCCTCTTGTGGACGAAAGCTAACCCAGTATGTTTTATGGCAGTTTTATTCCTCTCCAGGAATTTTATAATGAATTGAGGCTCTTGTGAGAGGAGCAAGATCTGTGTGTTTCTTGAGTTGATAAATAGTCACAGAATGGCTTCTATTCATTGTTTAGTAAGGCTGCAATCCTATGCACTTTACCCTCTCTGAACAAAATAATTAATAACGACAAGTAAAGTGTTGGGTAGCCTTAAATTTAGTGTTTTGGCTTCTAGCAGAAGAACAAAATTAACCTAGCTGTGGATTTCCTACCCCATCCTCGGCCCCATCTCCAACTTCTCTTATTGACCTGGTTTGCATGACATGACAGCCCATCGTGGGTTAATTTACCTGCGAGGGTCTCT
The DNA here is from genome assembly GCA_021292165.1 of Shinisaurus crocodilurus. NCBI lineage: Eukaryota > Metazoa > Chordata > Lepidosauria > Squamata > Shinisauridae > Shinisaurus > Shinisaurus crocodilurus. The sequence goes on from CM037876.1 coordinate 239,745,120, forward strand.
AGCACATGCCGGCCATTATTATGAATGTGCAACCCCCAATCGGGTGTTACGGTGGCTTGTCGTGATGTCCAAACCCGAGTGGCTGGGGTTATTTGAGGGTTAAACAACCCTCGCATAACCCACAGTCTGTTTTAGTGTTAATGTGAGGGTTGTTTAACCCTCCAATAGCACCACTTCCCATGTTCAGAAGACGCAACAAGCCACGGCAACCATCAGTCAGGGGTTGCATATTCATAATGGTGGCCGGCATGTGCCGTAGCCCCTCGTGGGTAAATTAACCCATGATAGGCTGTCAAGATGTGCGAACCGGCTCAGTGAATGAGTGGCCTCCCTGCAGCTTAAGGCACATGTGGACACCATCAACTTTCTGTACTGACAGTTTGGCTTCTAAATGGAGCATGGTATGTACGGCCTGCTCTTCAGGCTGTAGTTACTGGTTTCAGATGAAGGATTTAATAAAGAAAACTGCACCTGATCACTTTTATTCATCTTTCTATGGCCTTTGATACTGTTGATCATGAGGCGTTAATGACGTGTCTGTGGAAAATTGTGGGGATTGTGGAATGGTAAGATCTTTGGCATGCTGCAGGGGTGGACAACACATGGGCCGCCTGCAGCCCCCGGTGTGGCATGTGACCCTGAATTTGGTGGTGGCAAGAAAAAAAGTAACCAAAAAACCTGGTACTTCTAGCACTACGGACAGCTGAAAGGGTCAAATTTAGCTTGTTTGCAAGCTACATTTGACTGTGTTTAGCGCTTTGTAGCTGCCTGGGGGTTGGGGGGAGAAGGAACAGAGTCCATTGATACTGCCTGACAGGGGCATTGCTACCCCTGGGCCCATGGGGACCCAGCCCCTAAAGTATTTCCCAAGGCCCCGGATCTATTTGCTGGAGCCCTGAGTGTCTATTGCTGCCAATGGAAAGTGTTTTTTTTCTAAGCTTAATGGGCATGCAGGAGGTGATTTTCAAAGGGGATTGAAGTTGGGGAGAGAAGGGTTAACTTTCCCCTCCCCATGTTACAGCACCCCACAAAAAATCTTCCCCTGCATGGTAATTAAGCTTAATTTAAAAACAAAACAACCTTTTGCAAGAAGAGTGGAGGGCAGCTTTTGAAAAGATGCAGGGCAGCTCTGAGCTGGAAATTACTAGCATAGTGTTAGCAATACTAACACTATGTACTACATTCAGCATACAATATTTGTTTAAAATATATATTAGAGTTGCCACATGGCCAGTTTTAAACCAGTCTGACTTCTTTTCTTTGCCATATTGAAAACTATTAGCAGCCCAGACAAATAGGTATCTGTGTGTGCTATATGTTCCCCTCAAACTTGGGAGACGAAAATAGAAGAAAGATTTTGTTTATTTATTATATAGTCATGCCTTGGATTGGGAGCATAATTCATTCCGGAAACGTGCTTGTAATCCAAAACACTCATATCAAAATGAAATCCCCCCCAAAAAAATTGTACAGAGATTTTTAATTTAAGCCGTACTACAGTACTTGTATTGCAAGACATCGCTTGTATATCAAGTTAAATAAATAAATAAATATTTAAAAATTCGCTTGTCTTCCAAAACGCTCTCAAACCAAGTTACTTGCAATCCAAGGTATTGTTGTATTTATACCCTGCCTTTTTTCCTGCAAGGAACCCAGGGCGGTTTACATAATCCTCCTCCTCCTCTCCATTTTATCCTCACAACAACCCTGTGAGGAGGTAGGTTAGGCTGAGAGTCAGTGACTGGCCCAGAGTGACCCAGTGAGTTTCATGGCCGAGCGGGGACTAGAACCCAGATCTCCCGAGTCCCAATCCAACACTCTCGCCACTACGCCACACTGGCTCTGTTGTTATAAATTATTATAAAGATTGTTAAAAAGATCTGTTATAAATTATTGCACTTGCTATTTCAAAATATGTTTATAATGTAATGAACTATTAAGAAGAATGGGAGGATCTGTAGACAAGAATATTCAACTTTAATATCTTCTTTAGTTTTATATACACAATCTTTTTTTGACCATAGTTATAATACTGGCTGTATATTATTGGTGTTAACTCCATTGAGGAGTGAATAGATGATTAAACAGGGTAGTATTATTAGAAATTGTTTTGCTAGTAATAAAGGAATAGATGACATCATACACACAACTAAATATTACCAGGCATGTCATGCAGCTTCTGGAACAAAGTCTTAAGCAGTGTTCTCCAACCTTGGGTCCCCAGATGTTTTTGGCCTACAACTCCCAGCATGCCCCAACCAGCATAGCTGGCTGGGGCATGCTGGGAGTTGTAGGCCAAAAACATCTGGGGACTCAAGGTTGGAGAACACTGTCTTAGAGTGTAATGAAAAGTGTAGTAACCTTGCTAATGTGCATCAGGCGGAGTTAGAACACCCCTGTTTTTTTTCCTCTGGAAGCACATTTGTAATACTAAGTCTACCATATTTGTTCCCTCCGCAGTGACATATTTTTTCTTTCATATATATATATATATATATATATATGGGGTCTTGGAAGCCTTTGCCTTGGGGCGGGGGTGAGAGAAGCCTGTAGGAAAACCCTAGATTTTTCCTTCTACAAATTAGAGAAAAGAGGGAAGGAAATTCTTTTTGTTAATACTTTCCCAAAGCAATAGTGAAGAGAATATGTGAGAAGAGTCTCCCAAAGCAAAAGAGAAAAGGACGTGTGCAAAGAGTTTCCAAAAGTGCTCAACATAGGGAAGACTTGGGACGTGGCCTAAAGGGACTTGATTCAGCACCTTTTACAAAAGCTAAGCAGGTCTGAGACTTGTAGGTTGCTGGACGGGAGACTTGACTGCTTGAGCTCCATGGAAAACAGGTGGGATATAAGTAAAGTAAATGAATAAAAATGAAAGGTAGAGACCTGGTTCACATGTAACGACAAACCCTGAGTACAAGTTAAATATGGTTTGTTGTTGAATCATGGGTTGTTTTTACGTGCGAACTCTGCACTATGGTTTAACTCTGGGTTGTTAACCACGAACAACCCAAAGTTCACAACCCAACAACAAACCTTCCTGGGTTGCTCATGGTTAACAACCGATAGTTAAACCTTAGTGCAGGATTCACATGTAACAACAACCCATGAGTCAACAACCCATACTCAACCCTTTCTACCCTGCTCCAGGTTCTGTTTTAACTGAGTTGGACACTAGGAGTTTTCCCACACGTGACTTTGTTTTGCTAATATTCCCTATAGTTAATTTGTAACATGATGGAGCTTCTATAAATATGATCCTAAGGCATGAGAAAGGATTTTGGCACTGTACGTAATGCTTACATTGCTTTTCATCCTGCTGTGCTCTGCTGCGCACTACCAATCCTTAATGTTTCTTAAAAGAGTAATTCGACATCAGTTAACTATCTCCAGTAAAAATGTAGTGCAACTATTTTACAGCTACCTTTTATCTAATTACAGCAATTCTCACAATACAATTTTTTCCCCCATATGGTATAACCAACAATTTTTTAGGCATTTTTGCACAATGTACTTACAAGATTATTTTTTTCTTAAATTGACTATGAGGCTACGGCTGAAGCATTGAGGACAAATATGTACAAATAATTAACAGTATATACAGATATAATCTAAATCAAATATTGCAATAAGGCAGGAAAAATATGCCTTGCATTTTCATAGATTTCATAGATCATAGAGTTGGAAGGAGCCTACAAGGCTATCGAGTCCAACCCCCTGCTTGCAACATGCCTGGAAGCCCATATAATAGTGCTCACACCAGGGATGAGGACTCGGACTCCAGGACTCGACTCGTGAGTCGGACTGAGTCCCCCCTCTGACTCGAGTCAGACTCAAGTCCCAGTATTTTTAATGGGACTCGAGACTCGACTCGAGACCAAGGACTCGTGTTCCAAAATCGTGTTCCTCAAATGCAACATGGATAGGTTTTAGGAAGTACAGCAAGTTTATTTTTTTAAATCATTTTCCTAAAATGCAACCTTTCAGACATTTTGGGTGTGGCTGCCTCTGCCTGCCTGTTTGGGGTTCCCAGCCTCCTCTGCCTGCCTGGTCTCTTCTTAACCAGTTCCACAGTTTGAATTGTCCAAGACAAAGGCCTCTGCCTGCCTGCTTTGGGGTTCCCTGCCTCCTCTGCCTGCCTGGTTATTTTGGGTTTGTCTGCCTGGTCTGTTCTTGCCAAAATCAGTTGCAGAGTTTTGAAATAAAAAGGCACACTTGTGCCTAGAATTTATTTAAGCCACACATCTGAAGTAGCCTTATTTTGTTGGGAAAAAACCCCATTGATTTTAATACGGACTCGTGGAGTCAGCTTTGGGAGTGACTCGGGACTCGTAGGTCACCATTTTGGACCTCGGACTCGGACTTGAGACTCGGGTCCAAAGACTCGTGACTTGACTCGTGACTCGAAACCAAGGACTCTTCAACATCCCTGGCTCACACAAACAAAGGTGTGAGAAAATAATTGCAGTGTTAAAGTCATCTTTATTCTAACACCTCTGTAGTGCTTCAGCTTATCCAAAGAGCTGCAAGTAGTTTGGCTTCTCAGTTACCCAGGACCTGAATATGGCAGGTTTTTTGTTTAAATATAAAACCAGCAGCTTCAGGTAAGTCTAGGAATTTATGATCACTACTGATTCCTTGTTGAGTTCCTGGTGAGACTCTAGGCATGATGCCCAGTTAAGCAAGCAAGAAGCTTAGATGGTAATTTGTAACAGGATTAACACTTGTAGCTGCAAAATCTGCCCACCTGGGTCAAATGTTCTCTATACCAGGCATGGAAATGCTGCTAGTAGCCAGAGTTAAAGAACTCTTGCAGTTTTCTGAGGATGTGGACATGCTTTTTTTTTTTTTTTTTAATCAGTGGTGCTCTTGCTAGCTATCAACAACATAACAAGTGTGGATCAGAGCAACCATTTGTGTGGTTTACCTCTTCTGTTTTCAGGGGTCTATCAGCAAAAATATGAATGATGAGGTAGAATTAATAAACAAGTGTAAACCAACTTTGCAGATCAATCCACAAAATTATTACACACACACACACACTTAAGTTTATGGGCTCACTTGCTCACAGCTACCAATGTAGTTACAGTCATGCCTTGGATTGAGAGCATAATTCGTTCCGGAAACGTGCTTGTAATCCAAAACACTAGTATCAAAACGAAATCCCCCCAAAAAATTTGTACAGAGATTTTTAATTTAAGCCGTACTACAGTACTTGTATTGCAAGACGTCGCTTGTATATCAAGTAAAAAAAAATTAAATAAATATTTTAAAATTTGCTTGTCTTGCAAAACGCTCTCAAACCAAGTTACTTGCAATCCAAGGTATTACTGTATTTTTAAATGCATGATATGTGATGGTGTAGATCACTCATGTCCTTGGCTCTGGTGAGGGCTTAAAAGATAACACATTTGTTCATTTTCAGCATCATTTAGATCTTGTTTTCCATGCATGGGAAAGGGATTCAGGGAGGCTATAGCAGAAATGCACCAGCCATCAAGCCCTGTATTTTCACCAGGCTCTTCTTATCTCCAGAAGCTAAACCGGTGATGAGACTCACCAACTATGAGTCCTGTTACAGTAGCTGTTGGCCCTGAAAGGGATCCAGTATCCCCACAGAAGAGATGTGGCAGCTTCATGTATCTGTGTCTCAGTGCTTTGGCCATTTAATCAATTTTTACTGTTTACCACTGTATGGGTTTTTACCAAATGGGATTTTATTGTTGTAAGCCACCTTGGGGGGCTCCTGCCCTGACAAGCAGTGTAGAAAAAATTCAAATGGATATATTTGAGTGCCAGTGCTCTTGTAGAGGAATTCCAAAATTTCCAAAACAAGTGGGTTTGGATAACTAGCGGGATGAAAGTACAGTACTGGGTTTGGTGACATACTGTGTGTGGGACAGGTAAAGGATGAACTGAATAAAGGGGAAATTCTTAGGTTGGGGAGTGGCAAGATATATCTAATTAAGAATGGAGCTCCTCATCCCCCCCCCCCAACTATTGGCAATTCTACTTTGTGTTTGAAGCACATATTGAATAATATACATGCAGTATCTGCAATCTCATACTGTTTCGGGAAATGTGGAAGATGGATGCAGATTTTCTCCATGTTGTAGAACTGTTAGAGATGGAGTATGGGTCTAGAGGTGATAATGGCTTATATACTCTCAGTAGAGACCTAAAACAATTTTGTTCAGTAATACTAAGGTCTTCACTACTTAAGGCATACAGTAATACCTTGGATTGCAAGTAACTTGGTTTGAGAGCGTTTTGCAAGACAAGCTAATGTTTAAATATTTATTTTTTTACTTGATATACAAGCGACGTCTTGCAATACAAGTACTGTAGTACGGCTTAAATTAAAAATCTACAAATTTTTGGGGGGGGATTTCGTTTTGATATAAGAGTGTTTTGGATTACAAGCACGTTTCTGGAACAAGTTATGCTCTCAATCCAAGGCATGACTGTATACTGTTTGTAATGAATTTTTTAATGGCAGCTCAAAGTAAAACATGAATCTGATACCAAAGTAAAGAAGAATAGTTGACCAAAAAAAATGGCAAGTTACAGGAATGGGGAAAATGATATAGTAAATGAGCTTGAAAGAGTGTGAGAATATCTATTTGGCAGGCTTTCCTGAAAAATAAATCTTGAGATACTGGAATATGAATATTGTACCAGACCATACCTTCAATGTTCTATAAACAGTTATGTTCAGTTCTGTGTTTATTAAATGTATCCCTGGCCTTAAAACAGAAGATTTCTGCTGCATAATTGATGACAGTTTTTGGAACATGGTTTACTTTCGTTCAGTGATGTTGGTTTTCTGGAAATTTTTGAATTGGAACATTTTCTAGAGAGAGAGAAAAAATAGGGTTGTTTGCATAGAAAAAAAAATTCAGCTTGCATCAGGGAAAATGTTCTGATGCCCTAGAGATCTAATTTAGCATGTTTGTTTTGCTTTTATGTTGTAAACAAAGCTTTAAAAAGGACCCCATGTTAATATTTTGTTCCGTCACACCACAAGTATTTGACCTGAAATACTTGAAGGGAAAAAAATAAAGCACACTTTGGGCGCAATCCAGTGGGGATGCCCATAACATAAGCCTTCGAACTCAGAGGATGAAGGGCCTCCTATGTAGGGCAGGACGAGCGCTGCAGGCAGCACTCCAGGCAGGGACAAAAGAAGGCTGGAGTGCCGCCAGGATACGTTGTATCCTGGCAGACCCAAACTCCTCACCGCCTCTCGGAGTGCCCCCTTTTTTACCCCTTCTCCGAGGCCACTCTTACGATGTCGGAGAAGCAGCCGGCGCAGTTCTGGCTGCGAGGGTGCGGGAGGGGGATCCAAGCGTGGATCCCCGGCTCCAACCTCAGAGCTGGGAATTCGAAGCATCCTGTGGCCCTCTAGATGCTGTATGGGGTCCATAGGATCACTCTGCCCATGTGTATTAAATGTTCTATCATGTAGAAATTCTTATTGGAATACTTGTAAAAAAAATAAAAATTAAAGACAATAGTATGTACTTCCCTTACGTTGTTTAAATTTAAGAAAAAAACAAAGCTACTGAAAACTGTTGACACGCTTAAATTTTAGCGACCCAATGAACTGTGTGCCTGATATGCTGACAACCGTTCATCTTTTTCAGCAGAGTTCAGCTCTCTCCCACTAAGGTTGTTGAGGCACCTTCAGTTTTGCTGTCCTCTATATTAGTTCCATTCCACTCTTGACACATAAATGTATTTCAGTGACATAAAAGTATTCGCTCACATACTTCCTAAGGATAATCTGAAAAATATTAATTACAACTTTGAAACTGCCAAGCTTGCCTAATACTGTATTTGCAATCGGCATACATTCATCTTTACTAATGAACTTATGAAACGGAAATTTTCTCCCCGACATCACTGCTTTTGCTTCAGTTCAAGGAATCTTTTACACAACCTCTGCTCTAAAATATAGGACTAGATTCAGAATTACTGATAAGATAAGAATTAGCAGCGTAGGCGTCGGCAAGAGTGGTGGAGAAAAGGGTTGTTTTTTAAAAAATGGAAATCTTGTGTGTCAATATACCATGTGTTCTGACTAGTGCCATAATGCTGTTTGGAAGAGTTCCAACCATCTGTTCTACCTTGGGTTGTTTGTGCCACTTGGAGTTCCAGACCAAACCCCAGAGGAAGCCGTTCTCTTCAAAAGCAATTGCATGCATAGAATGTTCTCCCCCCGCCCTTTTTTTTTGGTCTCTGTTTCCTTGCATTGCTGCCTTGCATGATAAGAGCAGATTCCAGAATGAATTCTTAGTTTTTTTGGTCTTCATGTTGTAAATTTTTAATACTCTAGATGACTAGTAACATATCTCTGTGTTTGGATACTGAATTACTTTGGTTACTATATCCATTCACAGAGCTTGGTACTTCTTGTGGGTCATACTTCATCCCCACCTGGTCCATCTACCTACCACCTGTATCCGCCCATTTATTTGTGATTGCACTGTTGGAAGTTGAGTGTTCTTCCTGCAGTTGCTGCATGGATTATGCTTTAATTCACACTGAGAGCCAGTGTGGCGTAGTGGTGAGAGTGTTGGACTGGGACCTGGGAGATCTGGGTTCTAGTCCTCACTCGGCCATGGAGCTCACTGGGTGACTTTGGGCCAGTCACTGACTCTCAGCCTAACCTACCTCACAGGGTTGTTATGAGGATAAAGTGGAGAGGAGCAGGAGGAGGATTATGTAAGCCGCCTTGGGTTCCTTGCAGGAAAAAAGGCAGGGTATAAATATAATAAATAAATAAATAAATAATTCTGGATGAGAGTCAGAGACAAAGCAGGTGCACTGTGCTGGAAAGGCTACATGGCTGAAGAATATGACCCTGTTCGCATGTAATTGTGGATTAATCAAAAAGGGTTGTTCTTTTTCAAATGGAAACCTTGTGTGTAAATATATCATGTGTTCTGACTAGTTCCATAATAATCAGCCCATGATTTTCTGCAGCATGTGCCACCACCATTTTGCCTGATCTGAGGTTGCTCCATGATATCCAGACCTGGATACTATGTGTTAATTGTGGATTAAACAACCCACAGTTAACCCATGGCTTGTTCTTTGGTTACCTGTGGGTTGTTTAACTCAGGATTAACCCATAGTGTCCTGGTTCAGACATAATAAAATAACCCCCAATTGGAGGTTTCATATGCAAAATGGTGGCGGCACGCACCACGGCAAATCATGGGATAATTAATCCACAATTTGTCACTGTTACGTGCAAACAGCCCCTTTGTGTGTTTAGTATCTGTATGCCATACTAGCATGCAAACTGTATGTATTCCTGGCTGGTACTGGAAACACATGTTGAGGTGCAATCCAACTAAGTCAAAAGTCTGTTCCATGTGGGTTGTTCTGCCCAAGACATTTAAAATGGTGATCTCTATGGTATCATAAAGTGTATGTCTTGATGGTTGGATATTAAAATCTTTCTTAGCTATTTTTTAAAAAAGTCTTGGAGTGTCTATGTAATATGTAAATACCTTGTGTAGTATGTAAGTACTGTAACCATTTGTGTGGTACATTTCACGTCCTTGTTTTAAGGGTGAGCTGTACAAATGTCCCATTTTCAGGCTTTCAAGAACATAAGAGCCATGCTGAATCACACCAAAGGTCCATCTAGTCCAGCATTCCATTCACACAGTGGCCAACCAGTTGCCCACAGGAAACCCACAAGCAGGACATGAGTGCAACAGCACCCTCCCACACATGTTCTCCAGCAACTGGTGTACATAAGCATACTGCCTCTGGTACTGGAGGTAGAATATAGCCCCTCTTTGACTTTCTCACATTTTGTTGTGTTACAACCTGGAATTGAAATGGATTTAATTGGCATTGTTACCACTTGATGTACACAAGTTACTCAACACTGAAGGTGCAAAATGTTTTTATTGTGGCACAAATGTTAAGTAAACAAAAACAAATTGGCACTTGCTGGGTTGCAACAGTATTCACCCCCTGTGCTGTGACATGATTAAATAAGCTCCGGTGGAACCCACTGCCTCCAGAAGTCACATACCATAGTTGAATGGGCTCCACCTGTCTGCAATCCCAGTACCACATGATCTTAGATTAAATACACCTGTTTCTGGAAGGCCCCAGGGTTTGTCGGAGAGCATATCTAAACAAACAACATCATGAAGACCAAGGAGCTATCAAAACAACTCCAGGATAAAGTTGTGCAGAAGCACCAGTCAGGGTTGGGTTATTTTTTTAAAATGCCAAATTATGAACATCCCCTAGAGCACCATTAAATCCATTATTATTACAACTTGGAAAGAATATGGCAACCGTGACTCTGCCTAGAGAAGGCCATCCACCAAAACTCAGTGACTGGGTAAGGAGGGCATTAGAGAAGCAACCAAAGAGCCAATGGTAACTCTGAAGGAACTGGAGAGATCTGCAGCTGAGATGGGAGAAGCTGTCCATGGGACAACTATCAGCCGGATGCTCCACAAAACAGCTTTACGAAAGAGTGGTGAGAAGAAAGCCATTGCTGAAACAAACCAGTATCATAGCCCATTTGGAGTTTGCAGAAGGCATGTGGGAGACAGCAAACATGTGGGAAAAGGTTCTTTGGTCTGATGAAAAATGGACTTTTTGGCATTGCTGCAAAATGCTATGTGTGGTGCAAAGCCAGCAGTGTTCATTGCCCTGAACATCATCCCCACAGTGAAGCATGGTGGTGGCAGCATCACGTTGTGGGGATGCTTTTCCTTGGCAGGGACTGGGAAACGGCAGGATTGAGGGAGCCAAATACAGGCCAATTCTAGAGGAAAACCTGTTTCAGTCTGCAAGGGACCTGGCACTGGGGCGGAGGTTCACCTTCCAGCAGGACAAAGACCCTAAACACACAGCCAAAGTAACACTGGAGTGGTTTAAAAACAAGAACCTGAAAGCCTTAGAATGGCCCAGTCAAAGCCCAGATCTCAATCTGATTGAGAATCTGTGGCAAGACTTGAAAGTTGCTGTTCACCATCGGTCCCCATCCAACCTGACAGAGCTGGAGCAATTTTGCCAGGAAGATTGGGCAAACATTGCAGGATCCAGATGTGCAAAACTGATAGACACCCAAGAAAACTCGCAGCTGTAATTGCTGCCAAGGGTGCTTCTACCAAGTATTGACTCAGGGCGGTGAATACTTACGCAACCAACAAGTGCCAGATTGTTTTTCTTTACTTAACTGTTGTGCCACAATGAAAACATTTTGCACCTTCGCAGTGTTGAGTATCCTGTGTACATCAAGTGGTAACAATGCCAGTTAAATCTGTTTCAATTTCAGGTTGCAACACAACAAAATGTGGAAAAGTCAAAGGGGTGAATACTTCTACAAGACATTGTATGTATCAAAGTCAGGTTTCTTGTTTCTGAGAAAGACGACTAACAATTCTGATTACTGGGTGCATCAGTCAGTCCCAACTGTGTGTGTGTGTGTGTGAGAGAGAGAGAGGGGGGGGGTTATCTGGACCTCTTTCTAGATCAACATGAGCCCTGTTGAGGGGTTCAAAAGGTACCTTACCTTAAAGTGCCAGTGGGGCCATGCCATGTAGCTCCACCCCCTGATGTGCTCATTATGTAGGCCCCAGGTGTCAGCACATACAGAGCAAACATCTGCAAGGAGGGGGCCTATGCACATACCCTATTTGCATGTTAAGGTGATGTGCTTTTTGAATGCCTGAATAGGGGTATAGAATAAATCTACGGTAAGTAAATCTCTTGCTGATACCTGCTAGCTCAATGGATTTACTGCAGACTGTCTGTCTGCGCCAGCTGTTTTCCATATGATCAGACTTGAACATACTGGAAAGATCTGGTTCGGTTTACATCCAGCACCATGATTAGTGTTCCCCTTTGGGTTCCTTCTTGTGTTAAATGTTCATAGAATCGTAGTGCAGCCTGTACGAACCTCTTGGCTGTCTGCTACGCCTTCTCTTGTTATGACACATTCCTCCCATTTTCAACAGCATGGTAGGGTGCACATTTATCTCTGTGCACATTGAGTGCTGCATATTTTATTTTAAAAGCTGGCTCAAAGGCTAGCCTACAATTTCAGCAGGGGAAAACATGTAGGAGGTGTTGCAAAGAATAGCAGCAGGACAGTGGACAAAGGAGGCGGGGGGACAAATGGTGTGTGTGCAATACCCCTAGTAGACTCATACTGATTTGTGCCTGGGTACCTATTCCTTAATATTTATATACCGCTTAATATAATCTCTCTAAGCGGTTTGCATACAAAAATAGTAAAAACACTACTAAAATACATATATAATACAATATAACAATAAACAATTGCAACTTCACATCACACCTACACACACATTAAAATGGAGCAGAGTTATGATCAGTTACAAGCCAGGGAATGCTTGCATAAAGATGCAAGTTTTCAGAAGGCATTTACCGGTAAAACTTGCCACATTTTCTGCCTCTTGAACCACATGGGAGGATGTTCCAGAGGCTGGGCACCACTACTGAGAAGGCCTGTGCGACGACACGGTCCCTTACACTTTAGAACCACGCGCATAAACCCTTCTCAGGCTAAGCATCAACACTTAAAAACCTGAGTGGAGGGTCAAATGAAACCTTTCCCCTACTAATGAGGGAAAAGATTAATTCTGGTTATTAAGGATCTATTTTTAAATTTATGATGCTGTGGGTTCAAAGGTGTGTGTGTAGATTTAAAAGTAATGCATGTTAATAATGCCAAGCTGACACGTAGGATTTGGGTAGCAAACAAAATAAAAATAAGTTTATTTTAATTCTCAAAATATTAGTTCCAGAAAATAAACCTGCCTACACCAAACACTTTATAATTTACCTAAGTCCCTATAACTCCAAATACTCTCACTCATACTATCACTGATTCCTCTTAAAACTCCTGACAAGACACAAATAACCCACCTAACCTAACTCCCAAACTCTCTACACACTCCCAACACACTACAACCAACACTCTACTAACTCTTAACTAACTCTGACATCACTCAAACACTCCTTATATACTCCTCCCCCACCCTTTCCAATACATCACAAACCACACCCACTCCGTTCAACATTCTAGACACACTAAATACACTAAAGCAGACATACACCAGGGAACTGAATTGTGGGGTTATGCCACAGCCTGCGTCCATGATATTACAGGGTGACGTTCCGCTGGTTGCAGAACAGCCACCAAGCCTCCTACGAAGATCTTCAAGGTCGACTGGGTGTATATAAGCTCTTGCCTTTCCCAGGATTGGGTTCTTCTGTCAGTTTGAGAATTTGTATGAGCTTTTCACAATGTATTTATTGCATTTTTCTCCCATCTGTCTTTCAAGGATCTCCGAGCATTGTACATGTTTCTAGAAATCCACTATTACTGTTGATTATTATATCAGCACCTAAGGGCCCTTTTCAATATTAGCAGTATGAGAGCTGCGGCAGTGTGGTTCCTTTTGAGGCAGTTCAGTAATGTCAGAAGTCTGCAGTTATATGGGACGAGTCCACACCGGTGCTCCTTCTCATACCAATGTGATCCTTTCCAGAAACGGGTGCAACACTGCCATGTGAAGGAGCTATAGCATAGTCTTCTGATGACCAGGACCGTCCGATGTATAACAAGTGTCATGGGTAAGACCCATATTGCAGTGGCTCCCATGCTGTTAAAGGTAACATCAGAAAAATTCCAAAAGACTATTAGGTCCCAAACAAAATATGAAACTTATGCTGAGACTTTGACCTGGTCCACACAACACAACAAGCCAGAGTACAGGTTGAGTATGGGTTGAATGTAGGTTGTCATTGAACTGTGGGTTGTTGTGTTGTGTGAACCTAATGAACCATGTTTGTTTGTTAACATAATGAACCATGTTTGTTAACCACAAACAATCCACAGTTCACACCCAACAACAAACCATGGGTTCTCTTCATGGGTTGTTCGTGATTAACAAGCTATGGCTTGTTAGTGCAGCTGGGTTCACAAAACATAGCAACCCACAATTCAACAATAATCCACACTCAACCTATACTCTGGCTTGTCGTGCTTTATGAATTTAGTTTTCGTGTATTTTGCTCACTCCATTCCCATCCAGATGCCATTGTTTTGAAGGTAACACTTCAAATGGAAGAAGTAGTATATTTGTAAGAGCATAAGTCAGATTGCAGATACTCTATATCTTTTAAAAGCATTCTATAATAACATGAGCTCATGGCTGCTTCCAGCGTCACTTCTTACACATTCATGTTGCAACAAGTCCCTTTCTCTGCAAAGGTGCTTGTTCAGCAGTGAAGCAGACAAGCATGTAACAGTTTGAGTGATGTTTGTATGTGTCTTAAGAAGCCTATGTTAAAAAGGTATCAGAAGCTGTTCTAAGTTGCAGAAGTACTGTAAAACATCCATTGAAAGCAAGGCAGAAGTTAAAATGCATCACCCATATTTGTGGAAAGTATTCCACAATTGGGGCACTACCACTCAAAAGTCCCTTCTCTGGTCACCATTGCCTCACCTTTGAGGAATGGTAGGCAACACCTGGAGTAGGACCTCTGAAGAAGGTCTTAGAAAACAAACAGGTTCATATGGGAGCAAGCAGTCCTTCAGATACCCTAGTCCCAAGGCGTGGGTATGCAGTGTTCATTATCCCAGGTGAACGTAATTCTTGGCTAGCACTCTACCTAAGACACTTTCTGCATTATGAAAGTGTTAACTGCAATTCTCAGAACTCTTGAGAGGTTCATATTTTACATTCCATGAAATTGGGACACTGGATTTACTGTTTTGCTTTTAAGCTATTTGTGTGTGGCCCCAATCAAAGTGAGCCCTCCCAATATCACACCATTCTAAGAGATCATCCTGCTCATTGCAACAGAATTTATTTTAAGAGTTCCCAAACTGCAAATACTCTGGCCAGAGTTTCCTAGTGTCAAGAAATTTTCCAGCATTAGCAACCTGCTCAACATGAAGCGCAAAATGGACAAGTTGTCTGTTTTGCAACAGATTTCAAGCATGGTGGGAATGGAGACTCTGCATGCTTTTTTGATGAGCATTGGGGAAAAGGAGGTGTGAGGCATCACACCATGGGTTAGCACAGGGATGTAGAACCTCTGGCCTACAGAGGTTCCACATCCCGCCCTGAGAGCTTCCTTGGGTTCCTCCAGGGGTCAGATCTTGACCTCTAAGCCCCGCCCCCTGGAGGAATCTTGTTTTCTCCAATCTCAGATCAGAGATAATAATAGGGATGTAGGCGGTGGGGGACTCAGCTGGCACTGGGAAGAGCAGTGGCTTTTCCCAGTGCTGGCTGAGTGGCTTCGCACTGCATGCACCACACCCATGGGGATGACGTGTGCTCTACAAAGCCAGGGACTCAAGGGCATGGAAATCCGTGCCACTCAGCATGGAAATGGGCAGGGGGTGGGGAGATGACCTCAGTGGCCATGGTCACACCCACTGGTGTCACCTGCAGCAGGTCTAGTGAGGGGCATTTTGGCCCTCACCCGATTCTGGTTGTACACCCCTGGCTTAGTGTAATACTAGCAAGTCTGTTTTTAATCAGTTCTATATTTGGGAACCACATTACTGGAGTCCTAGAAGGCCTTCCAGTGGCTTGCCATTTGCACTTGATTTTGTGGGGGGAAATGATGGTACTGCACATTGGCACAGAAAAGTACTTGATTTTTTAAATTATTAATCCCAGATAGCAGTTTTAATGTTTGCAATGGCCTGTCTTGTCAGCTGGAGAATCAGGATGTTTTTTCAAGGGCTATTTGGGAAACAGTGTTTTGAAGTGTGAGTTAGTGTTTCCAAAACTATTTACCTTTTTGCCAATCTTTGAATTCCTTACAGAACATGAGTGAAAAACTGAATGACTGTTTGGAGGAGATGGTGACTATCAAGACGGAACCCTGCTCTCCATGTCAGGAAGAGGATTATGGACAACTTTGGTAAGGGGATAAGCTAAGCCTGTGGATTTCAGATTTCAGCGCCCCGGGAACCCTTTCCATGTTGATTTGTCTATCAAGGAATGCATGCACATCTACCATGACCTTCCTACATATTGCAGAGGGTTCTGAGACATATTCTAGGCTGCGTGTTTGGTTTATGTAGGTTTCAAGACAGCTTGTTGGGCTTCAGTGATGTTCTGTGCAGATTGAATAGGTACCCTAAAACACAACAGTTCCCTTTGTCTGTGGGTCCCATTTGCCTAAGAATGTTGGTAGTAGTAGATTGATTCATTACTGACTTTTCTCATTAAGAACCTCACGATAAGCTTCTAAGAAACTTCATGGTTCCTAGGAACTCAGTTTAAAATCCACTGCACTAAGGATGCAATCCTATGGAGATGAACGTGAGCCTCTGAACTCGGAAGCTCACATCATCCAGTGCAGAGTGGGAGGAGTGGTGGAGGCGATCTTCGCCTCCCTGCTCCTCCCACTCTGCATTTTCACTAGACAGCTGTTTTCAGCCATCTAGCGATGCCATTTCAGAGGGGGAGGGAAGGAGGCTGGAGCAGCATCAGGATACCTCATATCCTGGCCACCCCAGTCTTCTCCCCGTCCCCCGAAATGCTCCCTTCTCCCCCTCTCCGAGGTCACTTTCCCGACCTCGGAGAGCAGCCAGTGTGGTTCTTTCTGCGCCGGCAGTGGGGTGGGAGGCAGAGCTGGAAATCCAACCTATCCTACGGCCCCTCAGACAATGTCTAGGGGCCATAGAATTGTTCCATCCATGTCTCATGTCCCACCTTTGGGATAGGTTTGTATCATGATAGAACCTTTGGTATAGGTTTGTTCATGAAAGAATTGAGTGCGCATCCTTAGAGCTCTATTCAAGATTACAGGAGCACTGAATACTATTACAATGTGCCATATTTATTTGATTTATTCCCTGCCTTTCTTCCAAAATTGGCACTCAAGGCGGCTTACAATCACTAATAAAACTTCATAAAAACAATAAAAAGCAAATACATTAAAACACAGAAAATTAAAAACAATTAAAATTGTTAGCCATGAAAGCATTTTAGAAAGTGTGTGCTAACTGTTTATAAAATTAAAGCTTTACCAGTTATTAAATAGGTTTACCAGTTATTAAATGGGGTTGTGAAAGTTTTGAAAACTTATTTTTAATGCCTATGCCTTATCACCACTAATCTCTTCTTGCTTTAACCAGTGTTTATCACTGTGTTTTGCTTGGTTTGTACCCTGTACCAGAGCTGTTTACTTCTCCTAATCCTAGTATCACAGCTTGGGTTAAGGGGATAGTGTACGTGTTCTACAGAGAGAGGGAAGATAATATTTGTACCTAGGAAACTGAGTGAGATATGTAAATAGGAAGAGCATGTAAGGCATACAGGCCTGTGGCTTATGCTGGCTCAGCTTGTCTGAGTGTGGAAAGCTAAGCAGGGTCAAGCCTGGTTATTACTTGGATGGGAGACCCCTCCTCTAGTTTCCTGCATTGAGCAGGGGGTTGGACTCGATGGCCTTGTAGGCCCCTTTCAACTCTATGAAATTTATTTCCCTGTGGGCTTTTCTACATGAGGCTGTTAATCCGCTGTAAATGGAGGTTGGCCTTTCACAAAGGTTCCATGGACTTTGAAGAAGCCCGAGTGCAAGGTGAAAGGGAGAAACGTGCTAAGCGAAAAGCACGTCAAA
This sequence comes from Shinisaurus crocodilurus, assembly GCA_021292165.1. NCBI lineage: Eukaryota > Metazoa > Chordata > Lepidosauria > Squamata > Shinisauridae > Shinisaurus > Shinisaurus crocodilurus. The sequence continues at coordinate 239,762,775 of CM037876.1, forward strand.
TGAATCCTTTACAGGACCATCTTCTATCTGGTAACCTGTGTCCTCACTGTGGGAAGCTGTGTGGATCTAGAATTGGCCTCCACAGTCACTTACGGACCCATCGCTAGAGTCTACACAATCTTCTTTAGAATCTCCTCCTTTTATCCCGGAAGACAATCTTACTCGGTCACGAGTGATCGCCTGATGATGATGATGACTTCATTTATTTATTTATTTTGTTGCATTTTTATATACTTTTGGTTTTGTTGCGGAATTGAGATCCAAGCACTACACCAAGAGCGTTCCCAGGTTAGTATGGGGTAGAGTGATCAGTTGACTGCCTGACCACAATCAGGTACAATGATGTTTTTGGACAGGGATGTGACATGGTTCCAGGGCCAGGTTTAGTGGGGCCCTCTGGCCAGTCTATCCTTCCCTTCGTTTCTCTCACCATGTACCAAGTATGTCCCAGCAGCAGCAGCAGCAAAAAAGCTGGTCTATTAGCCAGCAAACCCTGCTGCTTGCACCTGCTGTTTTAATTCCCCCACAACCCCGAAGAAGCAATGCTTTGGAGTGATGCACCGTTGGCCCCCCAGAGATCTTGTGAGGGAATTAAAATGGCAGGCAGAAGCAACTGTGCTTGCAGGCTACTAGACCAGCTTTTTTGCTGCTGTTGGTACCTGCCTCACAGTAAGAGAAAGGAAGGGGAGATGGGGCAGTTGGCCCCTCTGGTCGGCTCGGGCCATTGGCAAATGCCCTACAGTCCCAACCCCTGATGCTAGGACTGCAGGATTCCCTCAGGTCATTCATCCTAGCCTGCATGTGACTCTACAAAAGGACTACACATGGGGGTCTGTTCCCCCTAAAGTTGTGCTTGGTGCAGGGACTACCACTTTTGCATGGTTTGGTAGTTTGCTCTGTAGAAGTCCTAGGAAGTTGGAACTCAGAAATTTTTTGGAAGAAACACAGTTACTGTTAAAGTAACACAATATATAATTTTGAGGTGTCCAATAAAGCTGAAACTAATTTTTGTCTGGATGTTTAAAAAATAATCCACTTGTTCTCTAAGCAGTTTTCTTTTTCTTTACCCCTCCCAGCACAATATCATACTCTTACATTCCCTCTTTTTTTGTTTTCTTTTCAGCTCTGGAAAGGTTGACTCCCAATCTGTGGACGTGGAGCCTAAAAAGCTGAAAGGAAAGCAGGATTTGATCATGTCCAAGAGTTTCCAGCAAGTGGATTTCTGGTGTAAGTTTCTCATTGCTGGACAAAATACTGATCTATCCATTCTTTCCTGAAATGTTTCGAAAGGAAAAAGTTTCCAGTTGGAACCCCACTGCTGACACCTGCAGAGGTCCCTCTTTTCAAGTATTGAAGAGCAGCTTATGTACCGTAGGCAATTTGAGAAATATGCAAGTGCATGCCTTGAACCCATGGCATCAGCTGAGGTGCAAATAAGGCTAGAAGACAGAAGTTCCAACATTGAGATTGAGCAGGGACTATTGACGGACAGCCACAGTCTGTGTCTGGCATAGATTTAGATACCAGAGTAAACAGTCCTGCCTGCTTTGTACCCTGGTTTATCTGGCGCATTTGTCCTTTAATCCTCAGATTGGTGTTGCACAGTGGAGAAACACTTCCTGTCCTCTGCTACATGTAATAGTAGCTGACATGAAGAGAAATATGCCCTAATCTTTCCAGGGAACAGCAGAGCCCTACCATGAAGCAGCTAAATATACTTTATCAGGAGGGGTATAACTCAGTAATGTAGCTAGCTTTTATTTTAATTTGCAAAAGAATTCTATTCTCACTAGTCCCTAATATCTGTCATTCTCTGGGAGTCCTGATGGGTTCTTGGCAGGCATGCTGCCAAATGTAAATGTTGTTCACCTTAAATGCGCACATTTCCAGAGCCTTTATTTGTGGCCCACATTGTCCAAATCATTGCAAAACAAAAAGCAGGGGCACCATACATTGTGCAGGCAAGTGCTAGTTTTAATTCAGAAGGCTCAAGCAGGCGAGCCAAGTTATGTGCTTACAGGGAAAACAGTTGCAATGTTGCTATATATTAGGAGCAGGGGGGCGTGTGGCCCTCCAGATGTTGTTGAACTGCAACTCCCATCAGCCCACACCATTACTTATTAATTTTGATATCCCATCTTTTTTCCTGCAAGGAACCCAAGGCGGCTCACATAATCCTCCTCTCCATTTTCTTCTCACAACAACCCTGTGAGGTAGGTTAGGCTGAGAGTCAGTGACTGGCCCAAAGTCACTCAGTGAGCTTCATGGCCGAGCAGGGACGAGAACCCGGATCTCCCGAGTCCCAGTCCAACACTCTCACCACTACGCCACACTGGCTCTCTTTACCATTAATTTAATTTACCATTAGTTATTTTGGCTAGGGCTGATGGGAATTACAGTCCAACAACATCTAGAGGGCCACATGTTCCCCACCCCTGCTATGTATGCCATGGTGCCCAACTACACCCAGAGCATGAAGTAATGCAGATGCAATGCATTCTCTCAAGAGTGAAAGAAATGCATACTTTTTTTTTAGCATACTTCACCCTAGGATTCACTCTCAATCTTCCCACATGGGAAATTCTAAGTGCGTGGAAAGCCAGTGGCCTGTAGCTTGTAGCCAAGGGTTTCTATGCACTCCCCTCCCGCCCCGCCGCCTTCCACAGGTCTCTGTGCAGTGGCGGGATTGGGTCAACACACAGCTCTACATAGTGAAAACTGCCCTGTAGAGAATGTTAAGGCAAATGGTTATGCAAGTCCACACCTGAAAACAAAAGGAAGGGGTGGAGACACTGTTTACCAGGCTCAGTGGGCAACAAGTGAGGCCCCAGTTCAAGAAGCATCATGTATGTCTTTTCATACTTTCATCCAAATTCATTTTGAAACCAAACTTTTTATTGTTCCAGAGATAATATGCTATGGAAGCTATGTCCAGGGTTCTCCCCTCCACCCCCATCTAACACTTAAAAATCTTTATTTTGGTTTATAGTTCACATTTCTGTAAAGGGTTTGAATGCAGTGATTCCACCGTTTGGAAAGTTTGTCATGTCATACCACAATGGTGACCATAGGCTGACCTCGCCACACCCTTCTTGCATCCAGGGCACCCACTGGCTCCTTACAAGAGGTAGAAAACAAGCCATATAGCAGGGGTGGGCAACTTGTGGCCCTCCAGATATTGCTGGGCTGAAACTCCCATCATCCCTCACCATTGGCTATGCTGGTTAGGGCTGATGGGAGTTCCAGTCCAACATCTGGAGGGTCACACGTTCCCCACCCGTGCCAAATAAGCTAGCAGAGCAGCTGAAAAACTGCAGCATGTTTTTCACCTTCATTGTGTTCCCCTGGCTGAGGCCCACTTCATACTTTTTCTACACATATTTTCATCTCCATCTTAGAAAAAAGTAATATAAGAAGCAACACAAGGTTTTTCCATGTTAAGCACCATATTTAAAAATAGGTTTCTGATGCCTGGATTGGCCACCGATTCCAAGAAACCCTACAGGCAGCCACAGATGGAGCTGTGCTGCCCTCTCCCTGCCCCATTTCCTGGTAAGGTGAGATGGTGCCGCTCACCCTCTCAGCAGTGCCTCTCTGGTGTTGGCTGTGGTTTAGAGGGGGAAAGTGCAAGGAACATGGCAAGTGTCATGTTGGATCAGACCAAAGGCCCATCTACTTCCACTTTTAAGAACATAACTGTGCTGGATCAGACCAAAGGCCTATCTAGTCCAGCGTTCTGTTCACACAGTGGCCACCAGATGCCTGTAGGAAACCCACAAGCAGGAGATGAGTGTAATAGCGCCCTCCTGCTTGTGTTCCCCAGCAACTGGTATTGAGGGGTGTACAATGGTAGTTGGTTCCATTGTGTTATTGCTCTGACCAGGGCCGGCGCTACCGCTAGGCAGACCCAGGCGGCTGCCTAGGGCGCGTGGCGGAAGAGGGCGCAGAGTTTCTGCGCCCCTTCCTCGCCTCCGCCGCGCTCCTGCCCTGCCTGCCGCCTCCACCGCGCCTCCCCGCCCGCTTGCCGGCCGCTGCCGCCGCCACACCTCCCCCCCCGCGCGCGCGCCCGCCCGCCCGCCAACCACAAACACACACAACACCCCACAGTGCTCTTCTTCGGCTAGTTGTCACTTTCCCCGCTTCCCATTCCTCCTCCCGCTACGCCACCTTAGCCTTTCCCCGCCCAAGAATACACACCTCCAAAAGAAGGGGACAGGAGAAGTCCCCGCCGCTAGTACTGCCGCCCTTGCTGCGGCCACCTTCCCGTCGTAAAGCGCGGGGGTCCCATCGCGTCGGAGGAGGAGGCGGCGGCAGCAGCAGCAGCCAGCAGCGGGGGCAGGGGGAAGGTAGGTGGTGATGGCGGTGGCGGCGGCACGGGGGGGGCCTAGCGGGGTCTGCCTAGCGGTAGCGCCGGCCCTGCTCACGGGGCTTGTGCCAGCATCGTCTACCACCCCACCCCCCGTTGTGGCGGAATTTGGGCTTAAGCTCTTCAGCTTCTTTCATTGCTAGTCAAGTTGCGAGAGGAATGAAGCATGACTCCCTCTCCCTCGTCAGCCATTTGATTTGGGGAAAGAATGGCCACGTGACCCTGCGACCCAGCGATCTGCTGCCTCGCGCTATTCAAGGGCGAAGAGATCCCAAGTTCCCGCGCGCCCAGTGCCTTCCTTTCCTTATTGGCCAATTTCCTGGCATGGTCCCTGCGTGACAGCAGTTAACGACAACACCTCCTCCTGCCTTGGTTTTTCAGACAGACTTGGAGGAGAGTCCTAATTCTTCTTCTCCAAGTGGCTCCTTCTCTTTCCCAGGCAAGATCGTAAAGCGGGGGGGGGGGGTGCAGAGCAGGGCTGCTTTGCTCCGGAGCCCCCCCCCACGGCACGAGGGGGGGCGCTAAATATAATTTGGCCTAGGGCGCCAAACAGCCCTGCACCGTTCCTGGCTCTGACAGTCAGGAAATTTTTCCTGATGTTTAGGTGGAATCTGGGTTCCTGTAACTTGAGCCCATTATTCCATGTCCTGCAAACTGAGATGATCGAGAAGAGATCCTGGCCCTCCTCTGTGTGACATCCCTTCAAGTACTGGAAGAGTGCGATCATATCTCCCCTCAGTCTCCTCTTCTGAAGGCTAAACATGTGAGAGTTGGACTGACCCGGGTTCAAAAGCTCCCCTAGCCAATGACCCTCAGTCCCAGTCACGCAAGCAGAAGGAGGAGATAACAGCAGTTAATAAAGATTAAAGAGTTTATTTGTAAGACCCAATTACATGGGATTAAGGCAATCAATGCATCTCTACTCACTACATCATTGCAGACTCAAATCCTATACCCCAGTGGTAAGGCTAGATGAAGTGAAGTCCAAAACAATACATGTCGAGACGAACAAGCAGCAGAGAGAGAGATGAAGAGGAATGACGGAATGAAGCTATCAACAAGTGTGCCAGCTTATATACCGCAGACCCTGCACCTATAAATAGGATATTACTCACCCCAGTGTATAACCTATTCATCAACATGTTGATCTGCTAAAACCTGTTCAAGGCTGCTGAGTCATATCACCTCGAGACCATGTCTCCTGACCAAAGGCCTTGTATACTTGAACTCAAGTAACACCCACTAGGTCAGGTGATAATCCCGATGTCAGGTGATAATCTCGTTCTGCCTATGCAAAACCCAACATCCCCCTGCTTTTGCATTTGCCCAGAACGTGGTCATTTACTTCATACAACAGCAACAGCTTTGTTGACATCTGATGCTGTTCCTTCATCTATGAACTTTGATAAAAAACTTTTTCAGGAATGACTTTACCTGCCAGAAATTTGAACCACCATCAAATCACTTCTGATGTATCCCTCCTTATGACACAGTTTTATTTGCAAACCCAAAACGTTGTGTATTGCTATCTGCCTGCAGCATAGCAATCCTGGCTTTGGTTTCCTGAAAAAAAATAACAAACTTCAGGTGTGTTCTTGTTGTTCTTACTATCACAACCACAACTGGCATTTCTGTGAATCTGTAAGCCACCTGTGCTCTGACTTGTAAATCTTAGTCTGAAGTGTGATGTTCCCTCCAGATAACACTCAACTCCTTTTCAGAGCTCTTCAAGCATGTCCTGTTGGTCTAACAGTCTGCCTATTACACTGACAGCAATACCTGGCCTTGTTGCTTGTACAGTAAAGCTCAACAGCCCAATGCTTCTGTGTAGCATTCAAACTGCTTTTCCATCAGCATGTGCTTGAAAATCCTCAATTATTTGGAGTCTCTCACTGAGTTAACTATCTCCAAAATTCTCAATCACATCCATGATTTTTCTCTGGTTTGTTGCAGTAAGTTACTGCCCTCTTGGTTCTCCCTCAACTTCTATTTACAAATAAACAGTTGATCCACCACCAAGCAGTTTCATTTCAATGAAATTCCAAACCCTGGATCAATTATATCATTTTGCTTTTATCTGTCCAGAAAAAACAATAGATCACCCATCTAAACAAAGTACATACAGTCTATGTCCCTGTTCTTCCTGTTTAACAAACAAACATTGATCTGCCTCTCTGTGCAAACCTCAGTTCAACAATGTTTGAGTTCAAAAACAGAATTCCAGCCTCCAGCTGATTCTAGCTTTCCTACAGAAAATTCTCACAGTTTTCCATTTAAAGACTTCCTCTCATTTAAAATGCTTATGTTCCAATATTTCAATTGTGAAATATTCATACATCTGCACATTCTTAAACATCAGTCTAACTGTTTCCAAAGCAAATTGTTGTTGCACTCATCCATGATTATCCTGCTCCTTTTAACTTGAGCAAAAAACCACAAGCAACCAATCTTGCTATTTTTCATATAACTTAACCTTTGCCAATCTGGTTAGTTTTCACTTAAAAATCTATCTGGTAACAATGAGTTCCATGGACTGCTGTTTGTTTCCCAGCTTCCATGTTTTGTTCTTTATCCAAAGAATTCAACTCAGCTTGCATAGCCTGAAGCTATGGTTCAGCTTCCTTAACAGACAATTTTTCACCTCTTTGAAATTTTGAAGTTTCAAATGGCTTTTCCTGCAAATTCATCCTGATATCTCACAGGTTGTTTGACTCACCTGTTCCTTACCTCATCAGTTATCAGGTTCCTGTTCCAATAAATTTGCACCAATGATGAACATTTGTCTAGCCTCCTCTAAACCAAATGTGTATCAGAGTTTGTCAAATTTACCTGACTGTCTTTCAGCAAATGCTTTTCTATTCTGACTCTGAGCTTGATGCATCCCCTGCATTAACAGAATTAATTTTGAAAAATGATCTCACCTTTTTCATTTAGCATTATACTAAACACTTCTAGATAATCTCACTATCCAAGTGTTTTTCATGTAAAACACAATATTCTCATTTCTAGAAAATCTCATGTAAGCTCCCTTACAGATTTCTTCTAACTTTGAGGTGTATGTACTTACATATCAGATCTAAGATCCTGAAATGTTTCTCCAGAAGATTCCTCCTTCTACACTACTTTCTATAAGGTGTACAGTTCATCACACAGAACTAAAACTTCTATTATGTACATAATTAAAACATCTAAGAGCTTCTACCCAAACCTCATTATCCAAATTATTATCACCTCTTCTGAGTGTTTGTTTACTCTTCCACACAATCCATGTGTTCAATATCACATCCTGTTAGAAATGCATCAAAACATGCACTGAATTGAACTTCCCCATATCTGAAAAGAAATAGGTAACATGGGTAATATGCTTGTTTCCCATCCAAGCACAAAACACCTTGACTTTGTTCAATACTTCAGCTTTCTATCTAACATGTACACAACCTGTACCTCGTGTATTGATCAATTAACATCATGAAATAATGTGCCTTTCCTCTAAAGACCATCAGAGTATCCACAAGATCACCAAGAACAAATTTAAATGAAATGAACTGTTTTTTACAGCTTGCCTTCCAGTTTACCTGTTGAAGCTAGCATCCCTTGTTTATGTGCACAAAATTCCTTTCATGTGAAAATTACATTTTCCCAATGCTTTCCCCACCAACAGTTTGCATTTTCTTTCACAAGCCTGTGAATCTAAATGATCAAACAATCATGTGATATGCATGCATGTACATGTCATACATATAAGCATTTAACTTTTTATAGTTGCAACAGTACAACTTTCCATTTCTTTATTACACCATTACAGTATAAAAGAAATAATCCATCTCTTAGCTTTGCCATATAAACATACCTAATTATTCAGTATTTTACATTTTGCTACAGAAAAATCCACAATACTCAAGTCATATATACATTCAGTACATTTCCTGACATTTCCAGACCATATATTACACTTTCTTGAGTCCAAGTTATCCAAACTTTCAAGAAATACATTTTCAATAACATGACTGTTAAACCTCTGACCATTTGCATAGTCCTCTTCCTGTTTATTTATGTCCAACACAGAAAGCTTCGTTTAAACAATCCACTGCTTCTGCTCACAACAAAATAATGTGCATTTTGTTATGTCCTGGGTTAAAACATTAAGTTTTTCCTTCAGCAGCACCCCTGCTGATTTCAAGCTCCTTTCTTCTGTGATCCCACATGAAGAAAATGAAGAACAGCTTCACATTTTAAGCACAGCTTTCTCTGTTCAAAACTGCCGCGCTGCTTTTCTCTTGCTGTTTAAAACCACGCCTCCGCTGGTTTGATACAGCCTCCGCTGTAGTATCAAGTTTCCCAAGATACATTTCTGTCACACGTGACTTTGCTTTGCTGCGACATGATGCTCCAGACGCTTTACCCACGTCAGACGTAATCCACGTATTTGTAATCCAAGCCACTTGTTGATACAATGCAAAAGATAGCTGATCCGCTGCTGTGTGAAGAAGTAAACTGTAAAAGAAATATGATCCTCCTGCCTGTAGCCTTGACTCAAAGACACAGAGCCTCCTGGAGATATTTCCTTGCCCGATACAGCTCCTTGACAATCACTCCAGCAAGCTGTGGAAAACGAAATCCTTGTGTCCAGCGTTGTTGACTGTTCAGCCTAGTAGCTGCCCGAAAGCCTTGGAATTTGCCAAGCCTGGCATCTCCGTTTCAGCTGCTTTCAAAACGAAAAATCCTTCGTCTCTCTGCATTCTTCAGTTGTGCTGCATTCCAAGCCGCTGTTATCAGCTCCCAGCTTTAGCAACACTGCATTGCCTTCCGGTTTATTTACAAACCGTTCTTACAAATAGTAAACAAATTCCTTTAACTCTATAACTGCTGAATTTTTCCGAACTGCGTCTCTGTGGCTTATCTGCCCATCTGAGATAACCATCAGATCCTAATTCTGGGCCCATAACCGATGTGAGAGTTGGACTGACCCGGGTTCAAAAGCTCCCCTAGCCAATGACCCTCAGTCCCAGTCACGCAAGCGGAAGGAGGAGATAACAGCAGTTAATAAAGATTAAAGAGTTTATTTGTAAGACCCAATTACATGGGATTAAGGCAATCAATGCATCTCTACTCACTACATCATTGCAGACTCAAATCCTATACCCCAGTGGTAAGGCTAGATGAAGTGAAGTCCAAAACAATACATGTCGAGACGAACAAGCAGCAGAGAGAGAGATGAAGAGGAATGACGGAATGAAGCTATCAACAAGTGTGCCAGCTTATATACCGCAGACCCTGCACCTATAAATAGGATATTACTCACCCCAGTGTATAACCTATTCATCAACATGTTGATCTGCTAAAACCTGTTCAAGGCTGCTGAGTCATATCACCTCAAGACCATGTCTCCTGACCAAAGGCCTTGTATACTTGAACTCAAGTAACACCCACTAGGTCAGGTGATAATCCCGATGTCAGGTGATAATCTCGTTCTGCCTATGCAAAACCCAACAAAACATGCCCAGTTCTTTTAGTCTCTCTTCATAGGGCCTTGTTTCCAGTCCCTTTATCATCCTTGTTGCCCTCCTCTGAACCCTCTCCAGTTTGTCTACTGTCCTTCTTAAAGTGTGGTGCCCAGAACTGGACGCAGTACTCAAGATGAGGCCTAACCAGTGCCGAGTAAAGGGGAATTATCACTTCCCGCGATTTGGAAGCTATACTTCTATTAATGCAGCCCAAAATAGCATTTGCCTTCTTTGCAGCCACATCGCATTGCTGGCTCATATTTAGTTTGTGATCCACCACAATTCCAAGATACTTCTCACTTGTAGTATTGTTGAGCCAAGTGTCCCCCATTCTGTAACTCTGCATTTGGTTTCCTCTCCCTAGGTGCAGCACTTGGCATTTATCCCTATTAAATTTAATTCTGTTGTTTTCGGCCCAGCGCTCCAGCCTATCGAGGTCACTTTGAATTTTGTTTCTGTCTTCCAGAGTATTAGCTGTTCCACCCAACTTTGTGTCATCTGCAAATTTGATAAGCATTCCCTGTACCTCCTCATCCAAGTCATTAATAAAAATGTTGAAGAGCACTGGGCCCAGGACCGAGCCCGGTGGTACCCCGCTCGTTACCTCTCCCCAGTTTGAGAAGGAACCATTGATAAGCACTCTTTGAGTCCGATTCTGTAGCCAATTGTGGATCCACCTGATAGTTGTTCCATCTAGCCCACTTTTAGCTAGCTTGCTAATCAGGATATCATGAGGCACTTTGTCGAAAGCTTTGCTGAAGTCCAGATATACTATGTCCACCGCATTCCCACAGTCCACAAGGGAGGTTACCCGATCAAAAAATGAGATCAGATTACTCTGGCAGGATTTGTTCTTGTTTCATGGGATGACCCTGGGTTCTATAACCTAAGCCTATCCATGTAGACGTTTATACACCTTTTATCATGCCCCCCCCCTCTACTCGCCTTTCTTCTAAGCTAAAGATCCCCAACTGCTCATAGAGGAGTTGCTCCAACCCTTTAATTGTTTTGGTTGCCCTTTTCTGCACATTTTTCTAGCTCTAATATATAATTTTTGAGGTGTGATGACCAGAACTGTATAAAGTATTCCAAGTGTGGTCACACCACATATTGGTAGAAAGGCTCTATGTTACTGGCAGGGAAAGACAGCACATCTTAATTTGTGGGGGAAGTGATCGGTGCTTGCTCCTGCTTTTGGTCAACGGCTGGATTAGATCAGCCTTCCCCCAACCTGGTGCCCTCCCAACGTGTAAATCTCTGGAGGGCGCCATTTTGGGAAAGACTGTTACTGCCTAACAGTACCTCTGCTGGAAATGGAGCCTGCCACCGACACACACCCAATGTCTGCATATGTCTCATGACATATTCTTGTAAACCGCCCAGGGAGCCTTTGGGCTGATGGGCGGTAAATAAATATATTAAATAAATAAATGATGCCCAATTCTTTTCAGTTCTACGATTCTACCAGAAATGATTATTTGCTTTTTCTGAGTTCAAGCTCAGCTAAAATCATATTTTTCTGGTCTAAGTTTGGGGTTGCACAGCCCGCTCTTCCTGAGGCTCTGGACTGCATAGCTTTGAGGCTAGAAATTGACTTTCACAAAAGAGACTCTTAAACCTTTTCACAGAACTCACTTACAGGTCTGATGGCAAGTTCTAGCTCATCGAGAAGTTTTGATGGGAAAATCAACCCATGGAAAAGTTGTTGCGCCCTTGTTGATGCCTGTGTCAACATTCCATGACCCAGCGTAATTCCTGTTTCCTCCTCCTTCTCCTACAGTCTGCGAGTCCTGCCAGGAGTATTTTGTGGATGAGTGCCCAAATCATGGCCCACCCGTATTTGTGTCAGATGCTCCAGTACCCATTGGCATCCCCGACCGAGCTGCGCTGACCATCCCACCTGGCATGGAAGTGGTGAAAGAGCCCAGTGGAGAGCGGGATGTGCGCTGTGTGAGTGAGGTTATCCCCAAAGGTCGAATCTTTGGACCGTATGAAGGGAAACTCTCCAGTCAGGACAAGTCGGCAGGATTCTTCTCTTGGCTGGTGAGTATTCTAACAGTGTTCCCAGTGGCGTAACTCTTGAAATGATTAGTGGGGTTAAGGGCGCAATCCTATGCCGCCTAGGGTATTTGTATATAGGCGGGATCTGAAATGAATGAATGAATGAATAAATAAATAAATAAATAACATGCATGTTTAGACAGAAAAAAGTCCTACAACTCCCAGCATTCCCCATGCTGGCTGGGGACTGCTGGGAGTTGTAGGACTTTTTTCTGTCTAAACATGCATAGGATTGCACCTATTAATGCTCTGAAACTTTTGCTAAGAAAATAAGTGCCTGTAGCTTAGTTACAAGAGTAGCTCTTCCCATTTACAGCCAGGAGAAGTTTGAACTGCAGACTGGAAAAGAAGGCTTGGACATCAAGAACAAGATTTTTGTATTACTGAAGCAGAGTTGAACCAGTCACTTAGAAGTAAACAGTTCTGTAGGCTGTTCCCCAGCCCTCTCCCAAGCTGAGAGGTCATGCTGTCCAGAAGATAAGTAGCAAGTGGTGCCCTAGAAGTGAAACATTAATTACTCCATTTCCTTACACGTTTGTTTTTTTTCAGATTGTTGATAAGAACAACCGCTACAAATCCATAGATGGGACAGATGAGACTACATCAAACTGGATGAGGTAAGTCTCATGCTTGTCTATTATTTTTCCTTCTTCAGTGGTATTTATGGCCTAGAGAAGGAACAATAACTTTTTCTTGTGGTTAATTCTTCGGAAATTACTATTTCTGTCTGAAGCATCTGATTTCTAATTTTATCATTTAAACATACTTACAAGAGGCACTCTTCTGTTTTCTCCTCTGCTTCTGCATTGAGCAGTAGGGCTTCACTTGAGGCAAGCTCTTGGATCATCACTCAGTGACTCTTTCTGAAATGGTTCTCCATCACTCTTTATTTTTACTATTCCAGTGTTTTAAAAACAACTTGGTTTTTTTTTTTTTTAAATTCATACTAATTTGATCACTCTTGGCAAATTATGAGAAAACCGTGTAGTTTCTTTGGAAAACCATACCAATCTTGTTTGAGTTTGTTTGTTTAGGGTTGTTGGCTGCTTTGTTGGTTATAATGGTACAATTGCAAAATAAGAAAGATCCACAATTTCATTTTGAAAGTTCTCTTACTGCTTCTCACTGACCTTTGCAAAAAGTCCCACTTCATTTAAATTCCTTTGCCACCCTATTCAACAGATTAGCCAGTAGTGAGGTGTTGCTGTTTTCTGATTTCTCAAAGCAGAGCTTTTGTGGAAAAATATATGTATGTATGTGAGTGTGCTACAGGCAAAACATGGTTCAATAGCAACAGAACTCAAAACACGTTGACGATACTAAGAATGGCATTGCATTTTTCCCATTTAACAATGGGATAAATGATTTGGTATCTATATGGCAGTGTTCCCCAACCTGGGGTCCTCCAGCTCTGTTGGACCACAACTCCCAGAATTCCTCAGCCAGCATAGCTGGGGACTTCTGGGAGTTGTGGTCCAACAAAGCTGGAGGACCCCAGGTTGGGGAACACTGCTATATGGTATCCTCAGATAGAGAAATAATGTATTTCTTGAAGCCCACTCTTCCTTGAAGCCCCGAAATTGATGGCAGTTTATAAATTCACATACAAGGCTGTAGTTTGAAAGTTGTCATCTAAGGCATAGAGAAATTCCTTCAGATCAAACAGTATGCTAGCAGCAAATTTTGGATGGGGCCGCATATTTTCACCCCAAACAGCTCCTTGTGATTATGAGGCTACAGTTCATATTTACTCCTATTCGTATTTGCTTGGGGCTAAGACCTATTAACTGGGCTTCACTTACTTCTGAGTAAACATAGGGTTGGGCTGAAAGTTTGATAACTATAGAGACTGAGCAGGGAAGATGTTGGTTGGTTGGCCAATCAAGAGAGTACTTCTCAAATCGGGGAAAAATCTGTACATATATTGTGTTTTGTTTTTCTCCCTACTGTGCTTAGTGTATGACTTCATTGTTTTATAAATGAATAAAGGAGGAGTGAAAGAATACCTTGGTGTGTACAAACCAATCCAGCTAGGATATTAACAAATTGGTTATATATTAAATGTTGCGCTTTGGAGTGCTTTTGTTCAGAGTTGCAGTCAGCCAGCCACACCCTCTTTAGGATTCTTTGTTCCATTCCCCCTTGGTTTTCAGTCCGCACCACCAGCAAACGCTCAGCGTCTGATAATGCTCAGTCTTTCATTGGGCTGTTTTCAGTCATCTCCGCGTAGGGTTTTTTTTTTTTGGGGGGGGGTTGTCTGAACTTTTTTGTACTGCATACCTTGGGGCTCCCCCTAGCCTGCTGATACTTCCCTCTTGTGCATAGATGGTGCTGTGCCACTGTGCCTACATGCAGATCAGCCCTCGGAGAATGAGGGTTTTTAAATGTATACATAGGCCATGAAGAAACTTGTTGGTATGTCCTAGCGTTGTAAGCATCAGTGTTGTCTGAACTTTGCAGTAGAGCAGATCTCCCCAGCAGGGTACCCTCCGGAGGTGTTGAACTGCAACTCCCATCATCCTTTGCAGCCAGCAGGGCCTTGCTGGCTGGAAAGGATGATGGGAGTTGCAGTCCAACACCTCTGGAGGGTACCAGGTTGAGGAAGGTTTGCATAGAGTATGAAGGTGTTTTAACCCTTTAGGTTGCTACCGCATTACTTTTCTGTTCTGAAATGCTCTCCTGTTGCCGCTGTCTGTACTTTCCTTTCCTGGGTCCTGCATTGCTCCTTGCCTTCTAGAGATGCATATTCTGCTACTTCTGCACAGAAAGGTACTTCCTTTTCACAGGAAATGAAAGCCAATCAGTCCCACTTGGAGGGTGTGGGGAGAGGAGGTGCTTGTATACTCCAAAACTGGGCACCTCTGGTTGCCCATTTTCCTCCTTGCCTCACTGAGGGGTGGGGGAATGTGCTATGTCACGCTAGCAAAGGTGAATAAGAGGGCTTTTGAATTGCACTGGTGTTATAGCTAAGATTAGATTCAGCAGAATACAGAAAATACAGCCTTTAGACCAAATAGAGTACAGCAAAAGCCTCCAGAGTGAAAGTACTGATCATATGACTGATATGATATGGAATGGAATGTTTTCCTGTGATAAATTTATCCTTTGCTAGCTTGCTTGCCTATTTTGAGGGAACCTCTTATATCTGATGAAAATGTGCTACTTGACACAATATGGATCTAGGAGGTACAACACCATGTTCTTCATAACGTGTGTTTTGCCAGGTGTTGGCTATACGTACATTTGATGGGAAGTTTTATTCGGGTCTAGGGAGTGAAAAAATATGCACCTTGCAAGTCACAGGGTATGACACATATACCATGGGTACCTGCCAAATATGCACAGTGTGAAGTGGCCCTTAGATAGCAGAAGTGAGATGGAAGTTTTGGGTATCAAGCCTATACCGTGTCATGTACGAAAATACTGTGGAACAGCATAGTTGGGTTAATCTGCAGTGGGGTTCTTGCAGGTGCTTTCACAGAGATGTCCACATCTCCCCCCCCCCCCCAAGCCCAGTTGTAGGTTTTGAATTCACCCATGGTTCTTTTCAGCATCCCATTGTTTGTTTTTCTCATGCCTCTTTTATCTATTAAAACCCACCTGTTTTGAAAAAGATGATATTTGCAATACAGAACTAAAAATTGAGGAGAACAATCCTGTAAAGTTCTCTGTAGGAAACCCAGAATAATTTGCTGACTTCTAATTTTAAATAGTCATATTTAACCCATTAAAGTCATGGCTGGGTGCTAAATGTCTTCAGTGACCCATTTTTAAATCAGTCCATGTAATTGGAAATACCTAGCATTTATTTTGTATCAAAGAGTATTTTGGTTTGGTTTCTTGTCAAAGAATGATTAAATCACTCAATGTGGACAGAGCCTCCCAAGTACCTGTTTGTAGATGCAAAGGTTACATCTGCTACAAATAGAACATGGTACAGAGTGTGTATGTGAATCTTTTCTCCCCAACTTTGATAACGGGTATTTTAAAAACAAAATATCTGCCACGTTCTATATTTAGTGGGAAAACTGAAAGCGTTGTGTTGCGTAGAGGAGAGGAACCTCGCCAAGCTGGGAGTGAATGCACCATTGGTCGTGTTTCTTGGTTATATTAGTGTGGGTACTTCGCATTGATTTCCTTTTACTCGTTTGTGCTTTGTGGGATATTGAACTCAAGGAACATGACTGAACGAAAGAGGAAGCCAAAGTTCTCCAGGGAGGAGCTGGACATTCTGGTCACTGAAGTGACCCGGAACGAAGCCGGGCTGTTTGGAAGGGAGACGATACGTCTATCCCATGCAGACAGGGACAAGATCTGGGAAGGGATAGCCAGAAAAATCACATCGGTGAGCCAGGTCCCCAGGTCTGTGAAAGATATTAAGCACAGATGGGACGACATGAAGAGAAGGACCAAAGACAAACTGGCGTTCATGCAGAGGTCCCTCTCCAGTCCCAGCAGCCCGGGGAGGCCCTCGGCCATTGTCCTGACCGCCCACGAGAGAGCCATCGAGTCGACGCTGCATTCGTCACGCCAGATACACGGCTTCCGGAGAGCGGATCTGGACGTGGTTGACAGCCCATCAACCAGCTGTAAGTATTACTTCTCCTGCTCTGTCCCCTGCTGCCCAGATCAGTTCTGACAAAGAAGTGTATGATGCAAAAGGTCGTCTTTCCCTTTTAGTGAAGCCATTCCCTCCGGTTAGTGTTCCTGGCTGTACTTGGTTCTTTCCACCCTGTTGCCTTCCTCATTCCCAGTTTATGAACAGATTGTGTGCAGCTGCACCTTGAAGGAACTGGTATGAGCTCTGATCCTTTGGTCAAGTTAGCATAAAGGGTAGATAACGTGAATGCTCCCAGTCTATGGAACAGCAGATGTGAAGAAACGTGGACCTCGCACATGCACACTCACACACACACACACACACACACACAGTAAGAAAAAGAATGAAGACCAAAACTTTGAACCAAGCCTTTATCATTAATAAATCCAGCATATGGGTAACTAGGGGTTAGTTCACAAACTCATAAATATGTACATTGTCTACACTGGGCCAGCAGTGTACAAAGGAAGTGCCATGTGAATTTGCCATATGCACATAAGAACATATGAGTGCTACCCTAATTTCAGTTATCCTTCCAGACAGTGGGTGTACAGTGTGCAGATGCATATACTTGACTCATGTGGTACTGCCTATGTCTGCACTTCACCGCCTATCTAGAATTTCCACATTTGAACATGGCTCTTACCTGTTTATGATGGTGTTTGGGGTTTTCCTGCTCAAAGTATTTTATCTGGAATTTTTCAGCTGGATCCAGACTTAGTCATGAATAGAGTAGACCCACTGAAATCAATGCAACAAGTTAAGTCGTGACTATTGATTTCAGTGGCTCTACTCTGAGCATGGCTAAGTCTGGATCCAACCCTATGATATTCGGACAAGCATCACAAATGTATGATGAGAAGTGTTTTCATTGCTTTTGGGGGAAACAAGCAATTGGCTCTGTGCTCCCGATGTATTGAGTATAGCAGTTTATATAGCAGACCAAATCCGGGGCAAGTTCCAGAAGCGCCTAGGCTGCACTGTCAGTAAGGTCTTCTGCAGTTTTCCCTGTTAGGCAGTACAATGGTACGGGGTTTTAAGCCTCAGTTAGGTACAGGCAGGATGGTGTTACAATATGATTAAGCAAGGGAGAGGCCTGTGGCCCATCACCTCATGCTCAATTCTAGACTGGACCGTGAGTACTTGTAGATGCTGGGGTTATAAAAATTATTGCCAAAAACCTTCCGGTGAAGTATGACCAAGCTCCTCTTTGCTGGTTTTATTATTCTGTACTGGTGTTGAACTTGCTCCTCTAGATTATGTTTGATGGGGGAGAAAGGATGCAAAAAAGTACACTAAGGGCGCAATCCTATGCATGTTTAGATAGAAAGAAGTCCAACAACTCCCAGCATTCCCCAGCCCACAGCGCTGCTGGCTGGAGAATGCTGGGAGTTGTAGGACTTCTTTCTGTCTAAACACGCATAGGATTGTGCCCTAAGTCAGTTTACAGTGGTAAAGCCTCTTCACCCTGTAAAGAAAGATCTGTGGTGTTTGCAATGGAATTGCTGGTATAGCCACTTGTGAGCTACTCCTTCCTTCCTTCCTTCCTTCCTTCCTTCCTTCACACACACACACGAGTAGCTTGTGACATCATATAAAGTTGCGTTTCTATTCTGTCAAACGTTGGTCCATCTATCTCGGGGATGGGGAATGTGTGGCCCTCGAGATGTTGTTGGACTGCAATTCCCAGCATCCCTCACCATTGGCTGTGCTGGCTAGGGCTGATGGAAGTTGCTGTCCAATAACATCTGGAGGGTCACATATTGCCCATGTTCTATCCAGTCCTGTCTGTTCCAGCTTTTAGTGGTTCTCCAAAGTCTCTTGTCAGAGGCCTCTTCCCACCTTGCTACTGAGATCCTTTATTTGGTGATTCTTCATATCTTCTGCATGCAAAGCATGAGCTCTGCCACTGAGCTAGGGCTTGTCTTGGGATATGTAGTCTCATACAAATGCTGGAAAAGATTGCTTAAGGGTGCAAATCTCCCCACTGGGAGAGGCACACACAGGAAGTAGTTCCCTGCAATATCTGCCAGATGTGCTGACGCCAGAAGCTCCTGATACATAACCATCAGAATGTGATTGCCGTTGTTGCATTTTTGTGTACACTTAGGAGTGTTCTTAGTAGACTTTTATTGTAGGAAGTGCATAATTTCAGTTTTCGTTGATATTTTTCTACTCCAAATAGTAATCTCTAGTTGCCATGCACCTACTGGCTTCAAAGCAGTGATAATCATATAATTTAGTGATACCAACCAAATACATTGTGCAAACGTAATAAGTAGCTCCAGTGGTGTTACAGTGTTCTAGATACAAATGGGCACAGCTCTAGGCTGCTTGGAGTGGGACATTGCCTGTCAGAGCATCTTTTTGTTTTCAGCTTTTGGTAATATGGCTCAGATACTCAGGGTGCTCTGCTTTGACCCATGATGGTCATTTGCCTTAGCCAGGTTGGTTCTCCCGTGGCTTGCTAGCCTCCTGTATTTTGTTTAATGAACATAACATAACCTTGTGTAATGTTTAATGAAATCTCCCAATAGTTTAGAAAAGCTTTTGGATTTTACCAGCATTCCATGTTAAATGTTGATTTCTCCTGAATATCCTGAAGAAGAGATTCTCAAAGGAAAGTCTTCATGCAAATAACCTGGTGTTTCTTTTTCTGTTTCAAGCTGACGAAGGTGAGGAGGTGCCAGGCCCCTCACGGCAACATCGCTTCTCATCACTACAGAGGAGTGCAGAAGAAGCTGACCATCTCTCTGTGCCGTCTTTCCTTCATCCGTCATCTTTGTCAGATCACTCAGATATTATAAACCAAAGGCAGGAAGCGAAGCACCCAGACTCATGTTCCCAGCCCTCCAGTAAGCCCCCTCGGCCATGTGCCCGAAGCCCACCCATCTCTGGCTTTGACCATCAGCTCTTCAACTCCAACATCCAACAGACTGAGCTATTCAGGCAGTTCTGTCAAGAGCTGGTGACAATCCACAGAGACATGGCAAATCACATGCATGTGATCAGCCAGGGGATGTCTGACCTGACTGGACAGGTCAGCCAGATGTGCCAGACCTTGACCAAAATCAAGGATGAGCTCCAGACTTTGAATAAGGGTCAGATCTCTGCTGCTAGCCAGGGAATTAACCTGCAGACAGCAGCATCAAAGAGCCCCTCTGACCCCAAGGCAGGGATTAACCAAGGTCATCCCAAGCAGATTCCTCTTGCTCGGACTACTAGGTCACAGAAGAGAAAACACCACTTCTAGCTTACGTGGTATTAAATTTTTTAAAAAGAGTAGGTGATGCTGAATTAATAAATATTCCTTCGCATGGTTATTAGGGAAGTTCAGTGAGAGTTCCCTCTTAAGAGTAATATAAATCGTGGCAACTTTGCTCTATGCACTTGGAGACATCGCACCTGGCCTGTAGAGCAGATGCGACTGAAGCTGTGAAGCAAATTAAATAAAAAGAGGTGAATTGTAAGGGCCATAAGGATCTTCCTGTTCTGCAAAGCCCAAAGTGCATATAGATCTGTTTCCTTGACCTTTCTATGCTCAGGAAACATTACTTAGGCTTTGTATTAATTGCACTTAAAATAATGAACGATCCACAAAATTACCTTTTCCCTCCTCTTTCTCCTGCTCTGCTTCTGCAAACAGCACTGTATAGGCATGGATCTAAGAGAACTGAAGCACTCTTACAGCTATAAAAGGCTCACGCAAATGGCTTCGCTTCAGAAATAGGATGCTTTGGCCTCCTCCAGCAGAGTTCTTCTTCTTAGGCTCATTTCCTTGACCTTAATGAGGGGCTATTGAGGTTTTGGGTTTGGATGTTAAAAGTGGGTAGATACTAGCAAAAGGAGGGACATGCAACAGTGCAGGAAGCATTTGTTCACAATTCGGGGGATGTCTTCTTCCAAAGCATGGGAACAACTACCCAGAAGACTGTATTTTCTCACCTACAGTCTCTGACATTAAAGTAGCAAAAGCAGTTTTGGCAAGCGGGAATGATCTGGCAGAAACTTGTAAAACTGCAGTACATAAAAATGAGCTTAGGAGTACGGTCACAAGGAAGTTAGTTGCACTGAAATCAAGTTGGTTAACTTGCAAAAAGAACATGTCTCGGATAAGGGTTGCTACTGGCCAGCTTATTGACTTTTCTTCTTTGTATCTGCAGTTCTTCAGGATATCGCTAGTGCTGTATGTCTAATGGCTATAACCAGGTTGTACCTTTAAAAAAAAAAAAAACTTTCCTCTTTCAAATGTTTGCTTTCTTCTTTCAAATGTTTGTGAGGTGGTATTGATGCAATCCTCAGTTCAAGATTGTCCTGAACTGAGAACTGAGCCATACACACAGCAGTTAGCATTCTCATATACCGCTAACCTTTTCTGAGAGGATGCTTTGGCCTCCTCCAGCAGAGTTCTTCTTCTTAGGCTCATTTCCTTGACCTTAATGAGGGGCTATTGAGAGGGCGAGATGTTCAGGGCCTCTGGGTATCTGGCACTTGTGCTCTCTGGTGCTTAGTAACACCGAAGTAGATGAGCTGGGCTGTCTCCTTCAGAGGATAAGAAGCCTAAACCTGAAAAATGTGGGACATGGATATATAGAGAGAAACAATATTAATTTATCTGTGCAAATGAAGGTATATCCCACAATTTACTTTTCTGTGGGGAATTAGCAAACAAGGGATGAGTTCTCTGCTCTGTGAAAAGCTTTCTTTGTATCATCCCACAAGGGATGCTTCCTTGTATGTGGTTGTTTAAATCCGGCATGTTTTAAGTGCCCCTGTTTGACTATATTGCTGTGTTTACCCTGATACTTATATATGATGGAAATTTATGTTTATGACTATTTTTGTTAACAATAAATATATAGTACTTAAAACTCAAACTCTTCGTTCAGTCACTTGTTCTTTTCTCTCCATGTGTGTCGGAAGTTGTGCTCAAAAATCCTGAGATGTTTTGTTCCATATCAAACACAATAGTTTCAACATTCATATCTCTCCCTTGTCCGTGATACGTACAAGTGACACTTGTCTGGTCAGACACAAATGTCAGATCTCTTTTGCTACCTTTGATTGCCCGTTTAAAGATGATGAGCAAAGAGAAAACGCTTGGTTTGTAAATGTCCCTGGTATCATTCATTCACATTCCTAAAAAAAAAAATTCTATGTACATACTACAAATCTGCCTATTTTCACCGATATACAGAAAAGCAATTCAAGAATTCACTTTCCAGATTACATACCGGTACCTATAATCTTCATGAGTTCAGTACCGTGGCTAATCCCATATAGCCTAATAGGCTCAATAGGTAAGTATACTCCATGAGAAACTTGTAGGTTTGAAATATGAAGAGCCCAATCAGAGGCCTTTTCCAAATTTCATGTTCTTGGGATGGTTTGTCCCAGTGTATTTTGTGTGTACATGCATGTATACATACACACACAATGCACAGAAGAGTGAGTAATTCCTTCAAATAGATTACCATAATCTTTTCATAACCAACTGAGTGTTGGCCGCTGCTTGTTGGTTTTCTTGTGCATCTTGAAAAGGGAGTGGATGTTCACTTGTGGGTATCCAGATGTTGGACTGCAACTCTTCATCATCCCTCACCATTAGCTATACTGATGGGAGTTGCAGTCCAACAACATCTGGAGAACCACAAATTGCCCACTCCTCATTTAAATGAATGCATATATGGAACCACTCAATTTAGAGTTGACTCTAAGCATTTTTTTAAGCAGCAACAGCCAGAAAAGGAAAACCTGGTAAGGGCAATTCCTGTCTCCAGCTATCTAAGCAGTTTATCCAGTTGCGGCAAACACATGAGAACTCCGTGCATCTGGAAAAGGAGTGAATCTTGAGAGTTGTCACTTAGCTGGAATGGCACCGTCTTCCCCTGGCCTAGCAATCCTTGGCAATGAAGCCAGGCGGGGAGACTTAATTGCAAGGTCAGACGCGGCTCTGTTCTTTGTGGCTTACCCTACACTGCCCATATACCTCTTCCTACATTTGTATAGACCCAATGAATGCTGTTTCTATGGTCACTAATAGTATCCTTGGCTTGGTGTAGGTGTCTCCTTATCAGTAACTCAGAAATTCAAAGGGAAGCAGGCCCTCTCACTGGAATGTGTAAGGAATTTCCTGCACATGAGTTGCATGTATATAATAAATCCGTGGTTAATTTGGCCAGAGGATAACTAGATCTGATGTGTGGAAATGAGCATAAGCCACTCATGCATATCCTTCTAAAGTGTCTATATATCAATGCCAGGTTCTAAACTGTTCTTCTCCTAGCACTGTTTTTCTCAGTCCATAAAGTATGGCGGTTGGGGAGTCTGTAGTATTTATTTGCATGTCTCTTTTCTAACATCGTGATTCATTATTTGGGTCACAAAAGAAGTGTACATTATAATAGGAGCATGAGTATAAAGCTTGATGCTCACACACACATTAGGAAGACTTTGCCAGTAATGGAAATGGCCAATGTGGGATAAATCACATTGTGGGTAAGAACTAAAGATTCCTGCCCCTCCCTTATTCAAGCATTTGCTGGCTTCATGGTGTAGGTGGAATCCACCCAGCACAGTTTGTGCACAGTCATCTTTAATTTCAATTAAATCGGAAGCAGGGCTCCCTTACAAGTCCTGAAATGCACTCTTGTTTTAGCAATCTCTTTTATACTCAGAAGATAGAAGTTTGTAGTGTTTTATTTGCATGTTACTTCTCTAAATGCATATACCAAGGAATGGCATGATTACCCGTAATTAGAGAAAGTTAGTGTAGCAAGGTAGCTCAGAGGCAAAGCTGTGAACAAGGACATTCCTGATTCAGATCTTGCCTCTGCTGGCAACTAAGTGGGCGATATCCAATGAGATATTTCCACTGATGGAATTAGTTTCATCTGCAAAACAGCCGGGGGGGGGAGCGTTTCCTTGCAGCTCCCTGCACACCCTCAAAATTTGATCTGGAGGATTGTGGGACCCCCTGGAGCAGATTTTCAGGGGGCGCAGAGGGCTGTAGAGGGAGGAGAGAAGGAGAAAGGCCCATCCCGTGAGTAGGCTTCCGCTCACACAGCATTGGCTTCTGTTATTAGGTTTCCTTAGGCTGACTACAATTTCTCAGCCCCTCTATCCACAATATGGGAGCCAGTGTGGTATAGTGGCTAAAATGTCAGGCTGTGACTAGGAAGACTCGGGATCAAGTCCCCACTCAGCCATGAAGATCACTGGGCAACATTGTGCCAGTGATCTCTCAGTCTAACCTACCTCATAGGGCGGTCATGAGAGTGTATGGGGGGGGGGACCATATATGCCATCTCGAGCACCTTGGAGCAAAGGTAAGATATAAATTTAATAATTAAATTATGGAAAAATAAGACTGACCAACCCTACAAGATTGTCATAAGGATTACTAAGATAATACCTTTGATACTTCCAACACTCTAAAGTAAGAATTACTATTATCCATAAGTTTAAGCTATAATTTGGTGGATTGGTGATGGTGAAGACATTTGATTTTCTGAAGTTATCAGTATGGCATCGTATCTTCATGAGAACCAGTTTTTCAACGGGCAGTGTTTTGTTTCTTTGTTTTGCACTGGTACAGTGGTTGCTTGATAGCAGCCTTCCTCCTTGTATGGCTAGGTGTTATGCCTTCAGTATAAGAAATCTTACCACGGCTTGCCAAAGCTGTCCCTTTCGGTTTGGATGCCTCAATTAGGTGACACAAAAATAATGAAGAGATATCATTCAGGAAAGCAACACGTAGGGCTGTAAGAGAATTTCATTTCAGTTGATTTATCATCAGAACTTTCCCCGTTTGCCCCCACAAACATGAGCACATTTTGGGGGGCAAAACTTAAGAACTTCAGAAGAGCTATGCTGCATCAGACCAAAGGCCTATCTAGTCCAAAATTCTGTTCACATAGTGGCCAACCAAGCCTGCATATTCCTGAGCCTGCAATTGCATTCGCAAAATGCATTCATCTGAAAAATATACACTTGGGGGGGGGGGGGATACGCATTTAGTCAATGGGGGAAAGTATGCATTTGGGTGCACACTTTTAAAAATGTGTACCTAAATGCACACTGTTCCCATTCAAACAAAAACAACAAGCTTGCATTTGGGAACGGGAACAAGGCGGACTGAGCTTTGAGGTGGGACTCTGAGAATCTCAACAAGCTCAAGCTTTGCTGATTCTCCCGTCCCTAAGCTGCAACAGTGTGTACAACATTTTCAGATCCTCAGATGCTTCTCACCTCACAGCTGCTGCATGGAGAGTGCTCAAAATGGCTTCATTACGACAACTGTTCCACGTAATGGCCAGTTAGAAGAAGCAGCTCCAAGCATGGCGTGGCAAGAGAAGCAATGGAGTCCGGGGGGCCAGTTACTGCATTTTAAGCCATTGTAATCGTTTTACAAACACGTATACGCTTTTAGCTGGTGAAACGCTCTGGCAGTATTGATGGTAATTAGGTATCTTCCCAAGCAGAAACAACAGGCATGTACCAGTCTCAAGAAGTTGTTTAATATTCCCTAGGGGTGCATCATGTTATTTTCTTACAGCTCTGTCACTTTGCATGTCATTATTCATGCCACCCAATGCGCCTGCTTCTGTGGCTCCCTTTGAAGGTCACCCCTACTGCAACTCCTGCTGAGGTATCTTAAATTTGTATTAAGCCTGCTTGCAAGTCAAAAACCTGCCTCATCCTTGTCCTCAGGTATGTGGCCATATCCCGAGAGGAGAGAGAACAGAACCTGATGGCGTTCCAGCACAGTGAGAGGATTTACTTCCGGACCTGTCGGGACATCCGGCCAGGGGAGAGGCTGAGGGTCTGGTACAGCGAGGATTACATGAAGCGATTGCACAGCATGTCTCAGGAGACCATCAACAGAAACCTCACAAGAGGTGGGTGTTTTTCCCTTCTTTACTCCCTCTGAATTTTTTTTAAAAAACACACCAACAATGGCATGCTTACCAGACAGGTGAGGTTCTCAAAGGAGCTACAAATATCTATATCTCTATATATAATAAACCAGGAAAGAAAAATCCAACATCACAAAACAATAGACTGAAACCAGCAGAGAACCCAGTTGGAGCAAATTAATCAAATAGCACTATTTGTGGAGTGCGTGTGTGCGTGTTGACCATTTTATTTCATTAGCCTGAGAGACGTGTCCTTTGTTTGACTGGATTTTCTGGTACATTTTGTGATGTGCTCTTCCCCTTGTAAAATATCTATAAGGATTGCTTAAATGTTTGTCATCATGTTTATCTGTGACCAGGAGCAGCAGCCAGTAATACTCACTGGACACATCTGGCCTATTATATATATAGGAATGCTCATAAGATGTGCAGATAATGCCAGTGGGGGTGGTTGGGGTTGGGGGGGGGGATTCCTGCAGGCAAATCAAGGGTTTCTGCCAGTTTATCTCAAGGAGCGCCTCCAGCAACATCAAGTAGGCCGCTCAACAAGGTCTGCCACGGACGGCCTTCTCCTTATCCCATCAGCCAGAGCAGCCAGGCTGGTGGGGACTAGGAAGAGGGCCTTCTCTGTGGCGGCCCCCACATTATGGAACTCCCTCCCTAGTGACCTTCGCCATGCCCCCTCCGTGATGAGCTTCCGCCGTGCATTAAAAACATGGCTGTTCAGGCGGGAATATGGGGTGGGTTAGGTTTTTAATGAGAATTTTTAATATTGTTTTAATTATTATGTTTTATTGTGTTTTATTGTATTTTAATTGTACATCGCCCAGGGTGGCCGGGTGACCGGCCAGATGGGCGATTGATAAATATAATAATAAAATAAATAAATGATCGAGACCCCAAGCTTGCCAAAAATAGTGGAGGAGGCCATAGGGATGTCGGAGAAATCCACAACGGATTCAAATGAGTTAGGATTTCTATGAATCTGACCTGCGGATTCCTCAATGGACCGCCTTTTTCCGAGTCACGCAGACTTGTGGTGCGGTTTTTTTACTTTGGGGCAGATTTGTGCAAGTGGGCATTTGCAAATAGGAATGAAATTCTCGTACATTCCTAAAAAAACAAAAAACACCAGTTCCATCAGTGAGCGGACAACGGAATGAAAGATGCCTGACAATCCGTGAAACACAGACAGAACAGGTTTAACAAAATCTGTACATCCCTAGAGAAGGGCAAGGTAACAGAAAACTCTCCAAATTCTTGTGTGTGCACTAGCCGTAGGATAACAGGGACCTCCTAGTCTCTGAAGCTAGCACACATGCACCGCTTGGGGAACTGTTGGTTTCCTCCTCCCTTACTAGAGCAAGAGCCAGCTTGTGAGAGTTGCTTCTCTCTCTCCCACCACCTTTCATCACTGCTGGATCTGCTGGGGACTACTTGAGATGGAACTGCTGCTCCTTGTCACATATAAAACATGATAGCGACATTAGGTTTGTCCCTCTGCCTGCTTCTTCCACACCTCATCATGGGGACTTCACTCGTATGGAACCATTTTAAAAATGTTAGCGTGTGAACTGGTCCTGAAAGAGAAACGGTGTTTGAAAATGCACTCAACAGCACTGCTGAGGCACGAGTCCCATTGAAATGTCCATCCCTACTAGGAGTGCTGACTCACCTCTGCGCTGACCTTTTGTGGCTTGAATCCTGCTTCCTTCACCAGCCCCCTTCTTTATTTCCTCAAAAGAAGTTTCCCTGAGTTGCTAGCCAGGTTCTGTGATGCAGAAATTAAGACAGCAAAGCTAAAAGAAAAACAATTATCAAAACAGTTACACAGTTCAGTTTAAAGGAATCATCTGCTTCTGTTTAATAGCTAACTTGGGCAAGATCATAAAAGATACAAAGCATGCATTTTGTATCATTAAGATCCTGCGTTCAGACTCTTGACATTTCCAATTAAAGGATCTCAGGTTGGAGGGCTGGAAAATTCATGTGCCTGAAATCTTGGAGAGCTGTTGCCAGTCTTGAAATTAGACAGGTTTATGGTATGACTCAAGATAAGGCAGCTCCTTGTGTTTTATGAGGCATATCTGCATGGCAATGTCCTCCGCTGCTAAATCAGAAGTACAGGAAGTAGATCTGGGATGTTAAGGAGGTGTCATACAGTCCTCCTACCAATTATTTATTTATTTATTACATTTATATCCCGCCCTTTTTCCTCTTGCAAGGAACCCAAGGCGGCTTACATAATCCTCCTCCTCCTCTCCATCTTATCCTCACAACAACCCTGTGAGGTAGGTTAGGCTGGGAGTCAGTGACTGGCCCAATTGGATTGGGCCATCTAAAAGCGATAGTTTTTTTGCATGTCCCATACAACAGTGTAGAGATGTGAGATGCTGGGAACTGGGTGTGCTGAATGTGTGGAGCTAGGATTGTTTTAAAACGCACAGATACATAAATTACCATCAGTGTTTGTTTCATCATCCCTCAGCAAACCACAGCAGGAAATCCTGGGCAATCACCTCGTGCGTAGTCTTTCATTCAGGCATCACTATCTTGGAAACTATTGCCATTCATTTGGTTAAGGGTGGTGCCGTAGATTACACAGTTCCACATTCTCACTGTACGTAAGCATAGAAATTGTTATTGGATGCTAAAAGCAGCATTTGTGAAAATTTTAGCATTAAAAAAATAATGATTGAAGAACAACATGTAGAGTATGCACAGCCCTGATGAGTGCTTCTGTTCTAAGCATTTGATTTAAGAATCTGGTATCAAATGTTGATAAATGATGACAAGAAAGGAAAGGCTAATTAACAAATTAACAAATGATCACGTCACAAGATCCTGAGGGTTCTTAAAAGAGGTATGAAATTGCTGGTCTCCTGACAAAAATATGCAACGTCACTAAAATCTGCCTCTATGCTAGAGGCCTATAGAGTAGCCAACATAATGTTGGTTTTTAAAATAGGATCCAAAGGAGCACCAGGAAGTTACAGACCAGTTTGCCTAATGTTGGTTCCAGGTAAGTTGATGGAAAACACGATTAAAGATAGAATTATTAAGCATATAAAAGAACAAGACTTGTTAGAGAAGAATCAACAAGGCTTCTGCAAAAGGCAGTCCTGACTCACCAGTCTTTCGGTGTTTTTTTTAAAGTGTGAGCAAGTGTATGGATAGGGCTGATCCAGTAGATATTATACTTA
Organism: Shinisaurus crocodilurus; assembly: GCA_021292165.1. Taxonomy (NCBI): domain Eukaryota; kingdom Metazoa; phylum Chordata; class Lepidosauria; order Squamata; family Shinisauridae; genus Shinisaurus; species Shinisaurus crocodilurus. The sequence goes on from CM037876.1 coordinate 239,791,427, forward strand.
GATTTTCAAAAAGCCTTTTAAAAAGCCCCTCTTATGGATTGATAACTGGTTAAAGAACCGGAAGCAGAGGATAGGAGAAAACCCGGTTCTTGCAATGGCGGGTAGCAAACAGTGGGACCTGTGCTGTTCAACTTGTTCATAAATGATCTGGAGTTGGGTGAGCAGTGAAGTGGCCACATTTGTGGATTACATCCAGTTATTCAAAGAAGATTGCAAAGGGCAGGTTGTAAACAGCTCCAAAAGGATCTCTCCAAACTGGGTGAATGAATAACAAAATGGCTAATGAGTTTCTGCGTAATTAAGTGTAGTGATGCAATGTACACATTGGGGCAAAAGACAATTGCTTACCGGGAAAGAGATCTTGGCTCTGTGGTGGATAGCATAATGAAAATGTCAACTTGGCAGGCACATTGGTGTAAAGGACAAATTCCATGCTAGGTTAGGAAAGGAAACTAAGCATATGTTGTATCTATGGTGTGATCACATTTGGAATACACCAGTCATCCCATCACAAAAAGGATATTATAAAGCTGGGGAAATGCACAAAAGGGGTCGGAGCATCTTTCATTTTCCAGGTGAATATGTTTGGGACATCATAATATTTGGGAGTAGTGGGAGAAGGATGGCTAACAGTGTAATCCTATGCATGTGTACTCAGAAGCTGGTCCCACTGTATTCAGTAGGCTTACTCCCTTGAAAATTAAGGTTTTAGATTGTACCCTGGAACTCTATGCACTCTTATTTGGGAGTAATTTCCATTGAAATCAATGGGACTTTTTTCTGAGCAAATATGTATAGCAGGGGTGGTGAACCTCTTACGCCGAGGGCCGAATTCAATTTTAAAGAGGCTCTTGGGCCACATTCCAGTGGTGGGTGGGGACAAAAGCAAAATACAAAACATTCCAGCATATTGTACCTTAAAGCTCTTATTGCCAGTAACTCAGTCTTAGAAGAAGCATTTTGCAATAAGGAAAAATGCACAAAAGCCAAGAAACCCCAAAATGATGGGTGGTTGGGGGAAAGGAGGTGGGGCCATGGGAGGGGGCGTGGCCATCTGGGGAACCCTTGCTGGCCAGATTGGGACCCCAGGAGGGCCGTATTTTGCCCCCAGGCCTGAGGTTCTCCACCCCTGATGTATAGGATTGCACTTTAAGGGGGACCATGATAGAGGATTATAAAATTTTGACTGGTGTGGGCAAATGACAGTAGAATTTGGAGTTGCCCAATGAAATTGATTGGTAGTAAATCTAGGTCAGAAAAAAGAATGTACTTTTTTTTTTTTTACACAGAGGTACTTCTGCTTCTTTCTTTATTTTATTTTATTTAATCCATTTCTTAGCCACCTTTCATACCACAGTCTTCCCAAAGGAGCTTACAGTATAGAGAATTTGCTGCCACAAAATGTGGTGATGGCCACTAAAATGGGTTTAGATGGGTTTAAAAAGGGATTAGAAAAATCCAGGGACGGTAAGCCTCTTGTGGCTATTTGCCACGCCACGTTCATAGGTGGTATACCTCTGGATACTCATAGAGGAGAGCTATTGATGTCTTTTATTGGGAAGGATCCAGTAGTGTCTGGCTGCTAGTGGTACCGATGTTGCGCTAGCAGAAACCAACACGTATACGGTGCCAGTAGCGCTTGCTAGCGCAACAGGACCCATTGAGCTAGCAAGTGCTATTGATGTTGCGTAAGAGTTGGTTCCGCTATTGCAATGTAAATGCACTTGATCTGATCCAGCAGGATGTTCTTATGCATGCAGGATCATAGCCGGTGTCATCTTGCCCAATAACTACACACACATAGGTGGAAGTACCATATTTTCACTATGCTCAGCTATTATTATGTCAGACCTGAGCTCCAGCTTTCCAGTCTATCTCAGTGTTCTAATCCAGATTAATCTACACCCTGATGTGCATGGTACAGCACGTTTATCACCATTCAGAACACACGGCTGACAACCTCATTTTCTTGGCTGCCCTTTTATTAGCTATGTTTCCCATCGTATCTTCTTTCATCAGGAATGAGTAACCTTCCTACGTTGTTCCTGACGTCTCCTTGATTTAGTTTTGTCTTAGCCCAAAGCTTGAAAATATACCTCACAGGTGCATCTTAGTCCTGTCTCTCTCACAGGAATGAACCCACACTTTGAAAACATATTCAGATTAAAACAGGCTTTGGTTGGCCTCAGCAGGGCTGGTTCTCTTGTGTTATGCCCTGAAATATACAGCAGTGATCACAGTTTTGGACCATGCAGTTATCTTTTCTCTGTATCAGCCTTCTCCAAACTGATATCCTCCAGTTGTGTTGGACTGCAACTCCCATCATTCCAAGCCAGCTGGCCATGCTGGGTGGGAATGTTGGGAGTTGTAGTCCAACACATCTGGAGGGTACCCGTTTGGGGAAAGCTACTCTATCCATTATTGAAATATCACTTCCAATATATTGGAATAATATTTTCACATGTGATTTTACTGAAATGTCTAATGGAGGGAAATCTTTGGCTGGATTTACAATTATGTGGTGGGAGAACTTCATTTGGAATGTATGAAACTAGTAACCTGGCTTTAAATCTACAGACACACAACTTCTGAGGTCTTCTATTACCTACACAATGAATTCAAAGTGCTCTTCTTTCGGCAGAGGAAAATAATCATTGGAACAGATCCAGTGGCCAGTATTGGCTACATGGTCAGTTTAAAAATATTCAAGATACATACAAATCGCATCTGATCAGCTATGCAGTGCAACGTTGTGTCCTTAAGGGTATCAAGGACTCTTTTATTTATAGCGCAACCACAAATGGACATGGCCCATGAGTGGCAGTTCACCTAACTCTGAAGTTTATAACTAAGACCAGCATCAGTGTGTACAGCTGCTGTCTTGATGCTTTGACTTGGTAAAAGATACTCTTTTCGAAAACATGGCCCTCTAGAAGATGGAATTATTCTCCGCCTCACTGCTGTGAGTTTTGTGTGTGTCTACATGATGGGTACGCGCGCATGGAACATGCCATGAAGGTTTATTGTAAATAAACCCTCAAGCACAAGATTTCATTTCATCCACAGAAATACCGAAACGCAGGTACTTTGAAACATCAACACTTTTTCAGAAGGAGGAGAATGTGGTCTGGAGGCTCAAGGCGTGTCAGCAGCTATTTAAGGGATGTACCATATACAGAATGTTTGCTCTGAGATAATGGAGCCTCCTCCGCTTCTCTCCACCACCACCCTTCCCCTCTCCAGATTGAGTCTGTGGAAGCATGGGGCTGGCTAGCTGTGCATGAAGGGATTTGGCAATGGGGCAGCAGCCAAGAGATAACAGGAAGCCGGAAGCAAATTCTCAGGGCTTTGGGCAGTAAAGAGGCAACTGGAGACATTGCTTCAGCAGAGGATAAAATATTAATTGAGCCCTTAAGTACTGCTGCTGTGACAGCCAGCTCAAACTTCGCCCCCAGCTGCCAGCTGGAGAAATTCTAAGGGGAAAGCCTGGCTTGAAGCTTCCCATTCTGGCAGCATTGGGTAGCTTACTTGCTAAGGTGGATTTTCTGGATATTCTTCACTGGGAATTGAAGAGTTTGGGGGTGGGGTGGCACTTAGGCTTCCTGTTGCTCTCTGATTCTGATACATAGGGATCCAGTTGATCCTGGATCCTGCCCTGACCCCTATCAATGGAAGACCCCTCCACAAGCAAATCGTGACTCTCCACACACCTTGTACATAATTACATACACACATACAGATGTGATCTTGTGTAAGTTACTTCTTGATATAATTTCTATAGGAGAGGGTGATTGACACCCCGGTATCTTATGTAGACTAAGACCCACATTCCTGCACATATTGGCCATGATCCTGAAATTCTAATTGTTCGTGTAAGTTTTGATTGCTCTGTGGTGAGTATCCATCATTATGAAAGGGAAATGCTTGGCTCAGTCATTGAAAAATATATGTGTGCAAACGGTACATTTCATAGTAGAATGTTTTGGGTTGTGGCCAATATGCTTAAGGATTGGGGTACAAGACACTGTGCACTGAAGAATAGTGAGGCATGAGTAAAGTCAGGTAAAATCTCTGATGTTTAATTTGATTTAAAACTGATCACTTTACTGTAACTAATCATAGTGAATTGTTTTTACTTCATTTATTTCAAATGTTTTAGGATGTTTTTTAGGGCACAAAACCCTCTCAAAGCAGCTCACGACATAAAAACAAATGAAAATGGGGTCCTTTTAAGTAATTTGCGTTGTTGCTTTTCAGGGGAGAAAAATGAACGCCTTTACTCATGCCCAGTGTAAAGGTTGTATATGGTCTGCACCTACAAAATTTAAAATCCCATGCCAAAAAAGCACAAAAAACATGAATTCTGCAATCTCAATGAATCAGAGCTACAATAGTTATAATGTGATCCTATACATGTCTACTTTGAAGTAAGACCCATTGAGTTCAGTGGGGCTTACTCCAATATAAGTATAGGACTGCAGCCGTAGTTAATTAATCAGTTAGATTTCTCAGTTAAATACCTTTTGATTAATTAAAAAGGTGCTCCTGATTGGGCAGCACATTTATATATTTAAATATGTAAGATATTAAAATGTATAAAATGAGTATTAAAATATTTCTATAGTTAAAATATTTTTTATTCCACCTTTTGAAGTGTCACTTCTTCAGGGCGGTTTACAGAATAAAAATTTAAAACAATACAGTTAACTAAAGTACAATTAACTAAAACAGCAGTATAAAACATTTACAATAACAGCAACGGTGCTCATTCTGATCTAGAAAATAAGGTTTTTAAGACCTGTTGTAAAAAAAAAAAAGTCAGGGAGGGAGCCACATGCACCTTCCATGTGGCTTCCTATTTTCCCACATGCACCTTCCATGTGGCTTCCTATTTTCCCACATGCACCTTCCTATTTTCCATAGGAAAATGTTCATTATTTTTATTATAAAGCCTACAAAAAGTCTGAGTGGCAAGCATCACCTTTGAAAAGGTATCCCCTCATCTCTACCGTAAATGAGAGAATGCCTCTTCTAAGATGATGGCAGCTGCAGAAGTTTCTTCCCCCACCTTGTGTCCCCCAGATGTGTTGGACTAAAACTCCCATCACCCCCAGCCAGCAGTCATTGCTGGCTGGGATTATGGAAGTTCTAGTCCAACACATCTGGAAGGCGTCAGGTGAGGCTGATCTTTTTAAAAAAGGGGGTGCTTTTTCATTTCTTCAAAAATATTGTTTCATTCATATAAAAACTTATATATAATCAGTTAATTGGTTGATTGACTTAAAACCATTAATTGCCCTTGTGTAACATACAAATTGAGCACATGTGCATGCATTTAGTTATTTTCCTTAATTGATTTGGCTTCTATAGCCATAGCCCCTTGCTCCTCCCTATGTCAGGCATTGGAGCCATGCACATCACCACCCCGACTACTAGAAACCTTACCATGCCCCCTTGACCCACCTTCCGAGATTCATCAAGCATTGCCTAAACGCTTTGAATCCTGTTTTGATACCCACCGATGCTAGAAACTTGCTATATGTTTAAAATGAGACCTGCAATCCTCAGGTTGATCAATTCTGTATCTAATACCAAATTGCATACTGGCATGAAATCACAGATTTCAGTGCACCACTGTCCATGTTTAGCATGGGAATAGAAACCCATTTGCGAACTACTCTGTCTCGCAAGAATATTCATCTGTAACTGTCTACCTTGAATAATCTGCCCTGTTCAGTTGAACAGCCTGCCATGTCCACAGCCTCCCAGTCAGTGTCATACCCTCAAATGTAATTAAGGTATGGCACTGACTCAAGTCTTCCATACGTTCTACATTCCCGTAGCTGGATCTCAAGACTTGCAGTATAAACAGGCAGATGCTTATAAAGAGATTGCATGGCTGCGCCAGTGCAATGTCACAGAACCCGGAATTACACTGCAGCTTTACTCTTACGTTGCAAGCAGATAACTCTGTTGCAATTGTTCAGGACTATGGTGCCAGCACTTGAAATTCCATGCTTACCTTATAGCTGTTACGAAAGAACAAATGTGTTTTACAATGAAATATATACATATAGCAGCATAAAGCAGCGCCTTGTTTGGGAAACAACCATGTGTCTTGATGCTTGGAGTTATTAGCAAGACAGAAGAAAGATGGAAATTGAACCAAACCCATCATCTTCTGAATTTCCAGGTAAGGATATCTGGCTATTCCCTTTGTTCCACGTAACTGCTAATATGCATAATGTCTCTGCTTTTTGGTGAATTTTGGATAGGGGCCACACATTTAGCAAGCCATTGGGACTAGCATAGGCCCCAATCTTGGATATCATTTGCTGGGCCTAGCTCTTTTTTCTGATAAGCGATATGGGAAATGAGACTGTTAATCTCTTGCATTCTCATGTCTTGTGTCACTCTGGAATAGAATGGAAAGGTCTTTCAAGTTTACTGGTTTCACATAGAAATCTCTGGATCTCAAACTTCATGGACTATTTACCTGATACCTTTTACCAAGTCAAAGCTATCACTACATTTTCAGCAAGCCAACAGACTCAACGTTATAGTTTCATTCCAACACAGGTTGGCTACCTGTTACATTAAACCAGCTGCCTATTATAGTTGGTCTTCTCTTTGAAGTGTTTGAGGCCTACTTCTGTATGGCTACCTAGATATCGTTTAACAAAAAAATCTTCTCCAATATTAGGGTTCCTGAGTTTTTATTCCAATAAGTTTCCTTATTGGTAATGCAACATGTGAAAATGCAGAAGTCTGTCCTCCCTTTTTTTGCTTTAGCTTTGGTGTAAAGAATGTGGCACAATTCCCACTGATAATCCCAACTCCTGATTTTTTGTTCCAGGAGATAAAAAATTACTAAGGGAAAGGTCAGAAAGAAATATAGAAAATCAAGAGGATATGAGCTATCCCCTCGAGCTCACCACATCAAAGCAAGGGAAGAGCTCCTACAAGCGCAGCTTTGAAGAAGGTGTATCACAACCCCAAACAAAGAAAAAGAAAATAGATCTCATCTTCAAAGATGTCCTAGAGGCTTCCCTAGAGTCAACAAAGATGGAAGAGCACAAGATAACAAAAAATTCCGCTCCTTCCACTAGAAAGTCCTCCCGATTCCATGTTCAGGATAGCTCAGAAAGTTGTGGAACTGGCATTCAACACAGCTCTTCAAACCACAGTAGAAGCAGAAATGAGGGTGAGTGGAAGGTCCCCCATGGTTCCTCTTTCACCATGTCCAAAGAAATTGGCCTGCTGGAAGATGAAGGTGAAGAACCTTTGTCATTCAAAGTGAACAGCCCCACTGATATGTCTCTGGCATCGACTCAAGATGATGCTCTCGAGATTCCAACAACCTCATTGTGTCCCAACTGCATACGGTTAAAGAAGAAGATTCGTGAATTGCAGGCTGAACTTAATATGCTAAGATCGGGCAAGTTAGCTGAGCCACCTCTACTACCTCCTCAGGTACCTGAGTACCAAGCATTTTCGTACCCCACAGGTAAGTCACACACAATAAAAGTGTTCCTCAAACACTGTATAAGGAGAGTCCTTTTTTCCATTCGTGTCTAAATATGTTCCTGCCTTGAGTGTTCTGAGAAGCATCATATTTCACTGAAGCCTTGTGGTTGGGTTTTATGAAGCAGCACCTTAGTCCTCTGAGCAAGTAGTGGTGGGATTGTGCCTGTAATGATAAAACATCGTGGGGTTTTTTTTTTACTGTAATCCATGCACTCTCAATAAAACAAAATCCATTGCAGCGAATTTGTTTGCTGTATTCTTGATGCATTCCCTTACAGGAGAAAGAATAGCATGTTGTTTTGAGTCCTGTTTAGAAAGTATGATTGGTTTTCTATGTTGAGTGTGAAATATACTGGCTCATCATGTGTGTGAAGTGGATGGATATTTTTCCCTTTCCCCTCCTCTAACGGAACTTGTGATTGACTCTGTTGACTTAATGCAACTGTGTTTCAAGAACTCTTTAATTTCCTTTCAGAACATGCTGTCTCATTAATACCTTCTCTGATGGTGAAAGTAGTCAGAATAATAGGCTGGGGTTTGCTGCCCAGAGTTGCTTGGACTGGCAGATAGTATGATTTTAAAAATGGAAAGGGTCTCAAAATATTTATAAACCAAAGTTTCCTCTAGTAATGTGTTCAGTTTTGCTGAAAACCCAAGTGCATGTGTAGCAAAGGGTGGAATGTGGGGCAATTGTCTTACTGTTTTGGCATTATTTCTTAGAACTCTCTTAAACTCTCCATTTTTTTTCCTTTGCAGCTTCAGAAAGCATCATGTCTGTTCCCACCATCATGGAGGATGATGACCAGGAGGTGGATTCAGCCGATGAATCAGTCTCGAACGACATGATAACAGCCACAGATGAGCCCTCCAAGATGTCTGCTGTCACCAGGAGGATTCGACGCTTCAAGCAAGAGTGGCTAAAGAAGTTTTGGTTTCTGAGGTACTCCCCAACGCTGAATGAAATGTGGTGCCACGTCTGCCGGCAGTATACGGTGCAATCTTCTCGGACTTCAGCCTTCATCATTGGCTCTAAGCAATTTAAGATACACACTATAAAACTTCATAGCCAGAGCAACCTCCACAAGAAGTGCCTGCAGCTCTACAGGCTCAGGATGCACCCAGAGAAGACAGAAGAGATGTGCCGAAATATGACTTTGCTCTTCAACACAGCCTACCATTTAGCGATGGAAGGCCGGCCCTATTGTGACTTCAGGCCTCTTGCGGAACTACTGAGAAAGTGTGAACTCAAAGTGGTGGATCAGTATATGAATGAGGGAGACTGTCAAATCTTAATCCATCATATCGCTCGAGCTCTTAGAGAGGATCTCGTTGAACGGGTCAGGCAATCCCCCTTCCTCAGCATCATTTTGGATGGGCAGAGCGATGATTTACTTGCTGACACGGTTGCAGTTTATGTACAGTATATCAGCAGTGATGGGCCTCCAGCCACTGAATTCCTCTCTCTCCAAGAGCTGGGCTTTTCTACAACAGATAGTTACGTACAAGCATTAGACAGAGCCTTTTCCTCCCTGGGAATAAGGCTGCAGGATGAAAAGCCGAGTGTTGGTTTGGGAGTCGATGGTGCTAACATTACTGCCAGCCTTAGAGCTAACATGTACATGACAATCAGAAAGACTCTGCCTTGGTTGCTCTGTTTACCCCTTATGGTACACAAGCCACACTTGGAAATATTGGATGCAATTAGTGGGAAAGAGCTTCCATGCCTGGAGGAGCTAGAGAACAACCTGAAGCAGCTGCTCAGCTTTTACCGTTACTCCCCAAGGCTGATGTGCGAGCTGAGGGTCACGGCTGCTACTCTCTGTGAAGAGACTGAATTCCTGGGAGACATCAGAGCAGTCAAATGGATAATCGGAGAGCAAAATGTCCTCAATGCTCTGATCAAGGACTACCTAGAAGTGGTGGCCCATCTCAAAGATGTCAGTGGCCAAACACAAAGGGCAGATGCATCTGCTATTGCCTTGGCTCTCCTGCAGTTCCTTATGGACTACCAGTCAATTAAGCTGATATACTTTTTGCTGGACGTAATTGCTGTACTTTCACGCCTTGCCTTCGTCTTCCAAGGTGAATACCTCCTTGTGTCACAAGTAGATGACAAAATTGAGGAGGCCATCCAAGAGATCAGCAGGCTGGCCGATTCTCCTGGTGAATATCTCCAGGAATTCGAGGAGAACTTCCGTGAAAGCTTTAACGGCGTTGCTGTGAAAAACCTACGGGTGGCCGAAGCCAAATTCCAGTCAATTCGAGAAAAGATATGCCAGAAGACCCAGGTGATTCTAGCTCAAAGGTTCGAGCCCCGCAGCCGGGCATTTGTGAAAGCGTGCCAGGTGTTTGACCTTGGCGCTTGGCCAAGAAGTGCAGAGGAGCTGATGAGCTATGGCAGGGAAGACATGGTGCAGATATTTGAGCATCTGGAGGCCGTGCCGTCCTTTTCCACAGAGGTCAGCAGGGAGGGAATGGACTCCAGGGGGAGTTTGCTCATGGAATGGCGAGAACTCAAGGTGGATTATTATACCAAAAATGGTTTTAAAGATTTAATCAGTCACATTTGTAAATACAGACAGAGATTTCCCCTTTTAAATAAAATAATCCAGATCCTCAAAGTCCTTCCCACCTCCACAGCCTGCTGCGAAAAGGGACGCAATGCCCTTCAGAGAGTGCGCAAAAACAATCGTTCTCGGCTCACTCTGGAACAGCTCAGTGATCTTTTGACAATTGCTGTCAATGGGCCACCCATTGCCAACTTCGAAGCCAAGAGGGCACTCGATAGTTGGTTTGAGGAGAAATCTAGCAATAGTTACGCACTGTCTGCAGAAATGCTGAGCAGGATGTCCTCCCTGGATCAGAAACCAGTGCTGCAGGGCATGGACCACGGATCGGAATTTTACCCAGATATTTAGCAAGGAATGCCTCTCATTTAGAAAGCTGTTGAATCTTTTTTTTTTAATCAATACTTTAAGCTTTGATATATTATATGAAATATATATATATATTATATATATATATATGTAATGTATGTAAACCCCACACTGAAAATGTAAACTTGTCTGATGGAAGCTAAGAGGAATTTTTTAAGAATGAAAAACAACACTTAACATTTACTGACATCTTCAACCGTGGCAGCTGCAATGTAGGTGGCAACATTTCATTTCTTCAGAAATATGTACTGGGGCCATAGTCTGCATTTTTCAAACTGGTTGGATTTATAAGCTAGACGTGGCAGGCCAATGTCATCCTACTTCTCACTATGCTTTTCTGTGTGTGTGTCTCTGTTTTATTCTTTACCCTTTGTTAGTCAGCTGTTGAGCCATTTCAGCTCTTTGCTTATGATCATGGGGTTTTCTGAGCCCTGTTCATACCTCTTGGAATTCCTTTCCGGCTCCCCAATTTCATTTAGGTTAGGGTGGATTCTCGCACATTCTTCTGATGGTATGGTTAAGCTTTTTGTTTCTGTCAATTAATCCTTGATGCCCCTTTCTCGGTATTACGCACCAATGGGCATTTTCAGTGTAAGGCAAAACTCCTGTGAAAATTCTACTAACAAGTCATATATCTTACAATATTGGTAGCATGATCAGATGGAAATAGCATAATGCAGAAGACAGGGAATTGGGGGGCGGGGGAGGGTTGTTTTTTGCATTTATATTTTTATATAGTAGGGAATAAGAAAATCAATTAAAACTCTTTACTGAAAACCCGGGCTGCTGTTGAAGCTAGATAGCCAGTGAGCCAAATCCCATAATAGGGTAGAGGCTCCAGGGCGTAAAAATATATGTATGCTAATTTTATGTTATTTATACTCAGTCTTTATAATCATAAATGGGTTGTGTCTTCTGTTTGTTTGGTTTTTTTAATAAGTGAAAGAAATACCTGCTATATTTCTGTGGCAGGGGATATCAATGCAAGATCCATCTTTGGTTGTTATCACATGGCAAGGTCCTTCTAGAGGTTCGCATATCCTGCTTTGTATAAGGTTTAAAGTTCCACTGTGTGGCAAAAGAAAAAATGGAACAACGTGCATATTCTTGTGAAAGGGTGCATAGTCTGGCAGACATGTGGAAACTGGGATTTACAGCTGAAATCATAAATGCATTTGTGGAGATCTCTCTCTCTCTCTCTCTCTCTCTCTCAACTCCAGTGGTTCAGGTTAAATAAGCCCAAATGAGCACAAAATCTCCACTGCTGTTTGTGCCCATGCCCTGCCAAATATGCCACAGGGCAGTGCCATGACAATACTGGATAATCACAGGAATCAAAGGAACCCCTTTTGCCTAGAAAAACTGCTAGGATGGCATGTTTCCAGAGGGACTAACCTCATGCCAGTCTGCATTATTTTGGAAATACAGCGATGTCAATTACACTGAACCTTTCCATATTCCCCCCCCCCTCCACCCCCATTTTTTCCTACCCCTTCCCATTGGTCTTGGTGCTAAGGTATCTCTGGAACCGTTGCTGCTAGATTATAGCTTCTCATTTACATATATATATATATATATATATATATATATAATTTTATTTTTAAACAGTATGTTTTCAGTGATAATGTAGCATGTTGTTAAAGCAGTCTCATTTAGGGTATATCTGCACCGGTGTCCTTCGCCGCATCTTTTTCTCATTTCAATTCATCCTTCGTTGTCCCAGTAATAATCTTAGCATTTTCCTCATACATATGTGATTCTTATTTTCAGGACTCAAGGCTCTTTAAAAACTACAGCACACACATACAATAACTTTGATGCAGGCACAGTGCCTTGATGCCACCATCTCCATGGGATTGTAAAGTAGCTGGAATGGTCAAGATAACTCATGCTGGCCACCTCCAGACAAAAACTAAGGGTAGGGGGGAATAGCTGAAGAGCGTAGTGTGTTGTCTATAACAAATGTACAACATTAGCATAAGAACCTTTTTTTAAAAGGAATCATATGATGAGGTAAAGGAGGGATGGCTTGATGGGAGGGGAGTGGAGTTAGGAGGTGGGACATAACAAACATTTGTCCAGCTCAGTTGCACAGAAGTTGCTATTTTCGTAACGTGATACCGATTTCCATGCCGGTAGGGGGGACAGGAAGCGGAAGACTAATTGAGGCAATCAGGGACAGGAAACAGTATGATGTGCAGACTGCATCGGCTCCTTGTACAGAAAAACAATCTGGTGCAGATATACCTTTAGTCACTTCTACTGCTCCAGGGCTTATGCACTGCCTTCTCAATCCACTTCCCTCACCTCCATACACACACACACAATGAAAAAGAAGCACAGAGATCTGTGCCTTATCTGCTTTCCAGTAGTATCTCTCTCAACTTTGCAAGCAGCATTTTATGTTGGACTTCAAAAATGCATCTTCTCCAATATCACCCACTTTGGGGTGATGGTGGGGAATGAGATTGATGCGGAGAGAAGGAAGATGCTTTCGGAAATATTAAGGCCACTTAGTTTTGAGTGTTTTTGACTAGTTATAGCACTATGAGTATCGGCACAGCTACAATAACTAATGTGGAATATTTTTACAGGACTGTACCACAACATTTTTCTAAGCATGGCAAACAACTGTTGTGATTCAGAGAGCATTGATGTGACCAAAGGCAACTGCATACCATAGGCAAAGAAAATAGCATTAGCAATAATAGTTTGCACCACTAAGAAGACTCCATTCGCCAGTGATATAAACTCCAAGGCAGCTGTTACCACTCACTGAAACAAGACACAACAGTTTGCTGTTTATTCCGGCAAAAAAAAAGGGGGGGTCACTTCTACTATTTCCTTATTGTCAATGTTTTTGGGTCATTTTATAGGCCCTGTAAATTATCTGTTACTCAGTCACTCCCATATAATCTGGTTAAATAAAATGTTTTTAACTGTCTGATTTTGAAAGGGTTCAAATGAATAAAAGAGCACCTGGTCAAAATAGTGATATACACGGATAAAGATAATTTGCAGGATTAAGAAGATGGCTTATGCTTTACAGTGTTCCCTTTCTATATGTGCTAGTGTTATAGCAGAGTGAATAGACTAGGTAGAGTCAATCCAAACCACAGTTTACAATAATTAAGAGACTTTTCTGAAAAACTGACATAGAATTTTTGAAACCTTGCCCCCAGACAAGGACCAGGTAATTTGCATTTCAGTTTGCCTCTTCATTATCATTCTGAACGAGAGATTTTGCTAGAACATCGATTATCCTTAGCCTCTTGCAAGAGAGTAAGACTCTACTCATTTAATGTACATGAGCCCATCTGAATCATGCCCCTTTTACAGTCTTCATTTATCTTTGCTAAACTGTAAAGAAAGTCAGGATAACTATTCTTATGTCTGATTTAGACATAGGTCTTAATGGGTTCCAGGAGGCACAAAATTAAATCACCTGCAGAATGTGTATGGAATGTTCTGTATTTTTAGGGTTTTCAGAGCAGTCCATGAGTATGTTTTTCAGTAGAAGAGGCAATTGTGCTTATTTCACTCAATTCAAAATTAGTGCTGCTTAGCCTTGGCTAGATCATACTCTACTTTTTCTGGCAATTTTTAAAAAAGTTTTCTACTCAGGTGTAAACACTTAATCTAGCTTGGTCAAAACTAGACTGAAATCTTCTAGGAGTCAGTTTACATTTACAATTTTATTTCTGATGTTACAAAAACGCGATGGGTTTCCATAGCTGAGCTCCAAAATTGTCATCCCCCCCCCCAATATAATCTACCATTTATTGTCCCAAGTTCTTAACATTTGATGGAAATGTATGCAATATTCCATCTCTGAAGTTACATTACTTACAGATTACATCCGTTAAATATGCCAGTATCATTTAGCTTCTGAAAGCATGTTACGCCTGGTGACTAAGTGTTGCTTATTTTAGTTAAATAAAAAGATAAGAAATTCCTAGAATAAAATTGTGGCTATGTTGAAATTCATTCCACTTCAGTGAAGCCATAATGGTCACACCTAGTATTCACTAGTAGCACAGTTAGTTGTTTAGCTAGTTGCCAAGAATCCAACTGATAACACTATGCAACATAGCATTTGTCTCATGCTATAACTAAAAGAAATCATTTGATAAACGTTCTAATGGACAAGAATAACATAAGGACTTAGTGAGCATGTGGTCAAATGTAACATGTTTAGAGGATTGCATATCTAGATCATATAATATCCTCCAAAGACAAGAGTTTCTACAGCCAGGTGTATAAGAATGCTGGATGAGAATTACAATAAAACCGTATTGCTGGGTAAAACAGACTTGTATTGCAGTTGTGAATCATGTTTTGGGGGAGCGGGGCTTTCAGTAATTGCATTGAATCAAATATTTCTCTAAGCTTAGTTGTTATGCTCTAGCTATCCATTTGGTAACAGTCTAAATCAGACCAACCTAAAGAAGAGGCTGGGGAAAATGTAATGAAAAATAAAGGACACTAGAGGGCATCGGCCATTAAAATGTTTGTCAGTGCCTAGTGCTGTGCGGCAGAAGAGCACAAGAGAAGCGCTAATTTGCCTGCTGCTAATCTCCTGGATGGTACTTATTCAAAATACCTTGTACAGTTTTCTCCTGCAGTGAGGAGATAAAAGGGGTCAAGCTCAAAAGTATCCAGTCAAAGGGTCAAGCTCAAAAATATTCAGACCTGGGAAACGAAATGAAGCAGGCATCCTATTATGTACAGGCACAAGGTTATTGTTATGAATGTGTGATCTCTAAATGATAAAAAGGTACCTTTGGTAACCAGATGTTTCCATCCTGTTCAGCATCTGACCAGGATTAATCTGTGCATATCTATCTCCACACCTAGACTTCCTATGGAGACTTTTAACTAATGGGATCTGATTGCAGATTCCCCAGCTAGCACTCTTTTAACTCAGGCTCTTCTACAGGTGTATGCTTCTGTTTGACAGAAACATACTAAGAAACACTGATGTGACCTTTCATGCAGCCTGCCAGCGGTGCATGAAATCCATTTCCCAAGGCCATCAAGGCAAACTGCAACAGGGATTACAGCAGTGAAACAGGAAACCAAAGCTCTTCCAACATCAGCGAAAGCGCAGTGAGCACACATGTATAGACAATGCAAGCATGTGCTTTTACAGTGGGCATTAGAGCTGATCTTTGTGTTGATTGTATCTGTTGTTGCTTGCACTTTTGCTGATATGGGTTCCCAACTACCATTCAAATGTTTTGATCCCACAGCCTAAATGTGCCCACTAAGAAGTGTGGGGTTGTTGTTGTTTTTTGCTAATGTTGTTTCTACTAGTAAATTAGGGCTGACGTTTGTATAGCAAAGAGTTGGGTTGCCCATAAGCTCAGTTAGAATCCCTCAACTTAAACCAACCAAAACGTCTCTTAAGCAGTATTAACGTAGTACGCTGTCCCTCAGCCATTGGACTCCTGGTAATATCTATGCAATTGCTGTCTCACTTTGGAGGCAGGTAAAATGAGTCTGCATGAAATCTGGTTTATGCACACGATACCTACTTGTGTAAGGTGCAATCTAAAGAAATCAGTGGGACGTGAGCCTCGGAAATCCTGTTACTTACCGTGGGACTTCAGCACACACAACTTTCTCTGGCTTGCACTCATTGGGTATGATCCAGCTAAAGTCAAGCACTTTAAAGCCCCATTGATTTCAATGGGAGCCTGTTGCGCACCTGCACAATTCTCCCATTGAAATCAGTGGGACAAAAGACTAACTTTGGCTAGACTATGCCCGTCGTCTGTATATGGCATAACAGTCCATATACACCACACCATGTAAAGAAATGTATCCACATGCCTATATATCACTATATAAATAAAAGACTCTATATTTATATGTTTCTATGCTTTCGGTAGATATAAATATGAAATTTAAAGAAAGAACTGACTGCCCTGGTGCAAAGGCAGGCCCTGTGTTTAGGTGAGAGGCATACAGCCCTAAAGAAGACTAACGTCCTCAGGTCTTTAAGTAAGGCTAAAAGTGTGGCTTTTACTTTTACTGTTAAGGTCTGCCTAAAGAGAGAGCTGTCTAGTGAAAAATATTTTGCTATGGCTAGAAAAGGGAATTCTACTACTGGCATGGATGGCGATGTGCTAAATAAAGACTGTGCGACAGTATTGGAACCATCTTGTGAAGGATGAGGGTAAACACTTACCTGTTGCTGTTACATAGACTGTAGATGCCTGTGTTCTCACTTTGGATATATATATATACCCACTTGTGCACTTTCTCCCTCTGCTTTTATTGACTTAATGAAAGCAGATTGCAATACAGCTTGTGCTCCGGCCTGGTTGTTGTGACTTGGTGGACAGCAAAGCAAAATGGTCTGATAAACTTGGAGTGCAATCCGGACATCAGTTGTGCGTGGGCAAGTCCCATTGGTTTTAGGGGCATTTGCTCTCATGCAATGCGCTGTAGGAGTGCAGCATTTGTTTGTAGGAGGAACACAGGACTTGAAGATGGAGGAGAGAATGGTGTGTGGAGAGGGGATGCGGAATAGGCATAGGAATAAAGCTCTGAGTGCAATGTTAAATAGGTGAATGTATTTAGCTGGGGAGTTATGCCACTGGCGTTCCCTGTGTACATGCAGTTGCATTGCTGTTCCTTGGCTACTACTATCCTGTTTGGTTACATTTCAAAGAGCAGCTACTTTTTCATTGTTAACTGAGCGAACTGGTTGACTGTCTAAATGGCTTTCAGGGTTGTCAGTGGACTTGTATCGTCAGAAAGAGAACACTGTACCCGGAACTCTGAATGGATTTCCGTAACGTTGGGTTATGCATTATGACTGAACCACTCCAGCAAAATAATGTTAATGTGATTACGTATATCCTTTGAATATGAATGGCAGATTCATGCATTCATTGCAGATCCAAGTCACAGTTTTCACTGATGGTCCTTTGTGAAATAGGTGCAGAGAGGTCTTTGAGCTGGACAACCCCTTTCTTTGCTCTGATTTAAACAAAGCCATTCAGATTCTGCAGCTGAAAATCATCTTCTGTTAGTAAAACAGGTACCCTACTTCTTAGGATAACGAGAGTCTTTTAATTCAATGCTAGTCACGTTCACGTACTCAGTTGCTTTTTCCCAGGAAGGGGGCGGGGGGAATATAAGGTCATCCAGGCACTATGTAATGCCTTATGCAAGTTTTGTTGTTGTTGTTGTCATTACGATTATTGGGGGGCTGTTGGGGAGAATGTGGGAATCGTTTTTCCTCAACCGAGTGACTACTTGCACTGGTGTTGCGCAGCTTTTATGTTGAGCAAGCTTGTGCCACACACCTCTGATGATGCAGTTTTGTTATCCTCTTGTGATAACGTCAGGGCTTTGCCACCACACAACTCTGGAAACCCACCTCAGTTACAAACCTGGCCTACCTGAAGCTTTCAGGACTGTAGAGTGTACGCCCATACAGGACGGCTACCTAGAAAACATTTTTCCTCAGGACTGAACCTCATGGGTAGTTAGTTACCTTCTCATGGCTACTGGACTCTTCTCCAGCCCACATGCTGCCAACAAAGCACCCTTGCTCTGTACTGAAATCTTTCAAGCACTGCACCTCATGTATAGAGAACTCCCCAGCCAATGCAGGGGAGACACATCACACAAACTGTAATTATAGAAATGCAACGAGGAGAGCGGCTGGATTTCTCCTTTTCAGGCATCTCCACATACCGTACTCACTTTACAAGAATCAAGGGGTGAAAATACCTCCTCATGTTTGCCTTTCCCCCCCCCTTCCCCTCACAAGCCCAGTCCAAAACTGTTAGTTTGACCATGCACACATGTAAATGAGGGGAGGGGAGAAGAAGCAATCTAGAAATCTATTATTACATATGTATTAAAATGTTAATATCACACTTTTTTCTGACAATGTTTTAAAAAAATGTTATTACTTTGCAGACTATGCTTTATAGTACCTGTGTGAGAGGGGCTAGGACACTGGATACGAATAGAGCTATGTTGATATATCATAGTATGTACACGAGATCTTTCCTTTTGTCATACGTTATACTTGTAATGTAAGATGATTATTAATTAAAAAAAAACACTTCAGTTTATTAAGTTGGGTGAAGCGTATCTTTTTTAAACATATTAATTGAACCCTCCCTAACATTAAGATGGAAGCCAATAAGCCTGCTGGAGAGACTTCATAGGTGAAGTGTTTGCCCTGCTCCTCGACTGAGGGGGCCGCCAACAAAATGAGGTAACAAGCAGGAAGAAGGAATGTCTCATGTTCCAAAAGCTGTAGAAAGACCCACTGTTCAGCCTGTATGCACAGAGCTGCTCAAAGACCAGCACTTACAGATAAATGTAATCATTCAATAATAGGATCTTCCTTAAATCTAACTTCCTTTCTAACACATTTCAGTCTTTTGATCAAGGTCAGCATATGCAGGAATGTTGGGCAAGGCTTAACAAAGCTTCAAGATTTGGTGATGGTTTAGGACACAATGTCAGGCAAGGTGAGAGCTTTCCCTGACAATTCAGTCTGAAGTAGAAGACTTCTGCTAATAAAGGCAGGCCAAGAGGAGGAGAAGCCCCATCCATTTTGTGTTACAGCCTTCCCCAACCTGGTCCCCCCCTGCAGATGTGTTAGACTACAATGCCCATCCTCCCCAGCCAGCATGGCCATTGTAGTCCAATATATCTGGAGGGCACCCAATTGGGGAAGGCTGATTATTATTTTTGCTTGCTTGCCTTGGAGAGAGGAACAGAGACTTGTCCTTTGCTCTGACTCATTGCAGCCTGCTGTTGGGCCATTTGTGCCTGTGTGCGTGCTTTTATTTTCTACTTTTGTATTGGGCTATGTAGTTATGAGACTTTTTTTTTTAAAGTGCACATTTGTGTGTGCAAATGTCCAAAATGCACATTTCTTAGAAGCAAACACATTTTTGCAGTAGTGGAGGACAAAACATTTACTTTAAATGTGTGTCTCCCCCCCCCCCCATTTTTACTCTAGTGCAGTAACCCTGATCCAGATTGGGACCCTGGGGTAGGGTGTATTTTTATTTATTTATTATATTTATACCCTGCCTTTTTTCCTGCAAGGAACCCAAGGCGGCTTGCATAAACCTCCTCCTCTCCATTTTATCCTCACAACAACCCTGTGAGGTAGGTTAGGCTGAGAGTCAGTGACTGGCCCAAAGCCACCCAGTGAGTTTCATGGCTGAACGGGGACTAGAACCCGGATCTCCCGAGTCCCAGTCCAACACTCTCACCACTATGCCACACTGGCTCTTTTAAGATCTGGCCTTTGTGCCTACTCCATAATAAAAATGAGTAGAAGACAAAGCTGCTAGTCACAGATTTAAAGTAATGTCTGTTTTGGCCCAGAGAGTTCTGAACCAGCACTCAGCCTTATAAAAAATGGAACCAGCAGGATATGCCACTTTTCACCAGCAGGGAGCATCTTTCCCTTTAAAAGCCTACCGATCCAGCCCTGCCCATGAACCTCCTGATTGAACCCTGATGGCCCTGCAAGAGATAAAATACAACAGAACCTCATTTACTTGCTCTCTTCTTGTCACCGGCCTTTATTCCTCCAATGCATTCTGTCTCCTCACCATAAAAGTGTGACAAAGACTGTCATATGGAAACTGCTTTTTGATTGCCCAGTACTAAATCTTCCAACAAATTGCGAGCAAATTGCTAACTTGAAAGGCAATGTTCTATTGAAGAATAAAAGAACCCATCCCTTCTGTTCAAAGCAGCATTGTGCTTGCCTGGAGTGGAAAGGCACAGTAGAAAAGCTTACATTTGGGTATAACCAAGTAGGGCTGGCAGCTTTTCTTCTGATCTGAATGTCTCTTTCTGTGACAACAGGGCTCTGGCTGTGAAAAGGAGCATATGCATTTTAAAATGGAAGCTCTTATTACTCTTTAACAAATGGATTTTTCTCATCAAATCTTTTGTGGTTCTACTGTTTTGCTATATTATATTGATATAGCTAGACCTGTGGAAACAATACAAAGCAATCTCATAACAACCCGTTTGATGAGGAGTTTTCAGTTGAGGTTTCCAAGGGAGGTGAGGAGAAAAGGGATCTATGGTGAATTTTCTGTTAATGAAGCTGACTGGTTTCTATGGTAATATTTGCTATCCTATTCCATCTTCATTTTCCTGCCTCCCCTTCTCCACCCTTCCTTAAAGCCCAGGCGGATTAGTCAAGCTAGAGTGAAACGGACATATCAAGTTGACGATACAGCTCTACAATGCACGCTGGGATGGGCATATAAGACAAAATAAAGAGGCCCCGATGAAGTGGTCACCTTTTACCTCAGACAAGGACAACGAGGACCAACTCGGGTTATTGGAAAAAGGTTTATTGTGCACAATAGGTCCTGCGGACTGTGTCGCAAAGCAGAACCCCGGGCAGGGCTTTTACAACCACTTTTATAGGATACATAAGTCTGGTCATTTGGCAACAATTCTTTACATTGGTCAGCAAGGTCAAGACAAAAGGGTGGCTGCTTTAGGGGAGGGGGATTTCCTTACAAGGAGACAGGAGGATGATCTTACAATCAAGCAGCTGGTAGGTATTATCTGATCTTGGTCACGTAGGCAGGGTGAGACAGCAAAACACCTCAACCCTTTTGAATCAACATAGCCATTGTCGGCCATTGTCAGTCATTGCCACAGTCATTACCCTGGCAATCTGTCTACATGCTTGGCTAGAATCTCTTGTAAGATTTTATTTTAACTATTTCGTTTCCTTCACTCCTCCCCTTGAAACTTCAACACCTATCTGGAGTTTCACCCTGGGGGATGGGGCGATACTCCCACACAGCCAGGACCTGGGCAGCCGCCCTTTTTCTGCCAATAGGCTCAGGCTATTTTGGATTGTCCGGACCACAATAGGGAGGATACAAGGGAGCAGGATGCAACCCATTGCGATTAGCCCTATCGCTTGCAACCCTGGTACTTGGGGAACCATCTAGAGAAAGCTTTTCCTAGATCGAGCCCTTCCTAGGTCTGGACTGGATGCATATGTAAGCCATAGGATTACATTCAAGCAGAATAACAATAAACATTGGCTACAGGTTATGCGTTTATACAATATAGAAATCACATTTTGAAACTACACTTTACCACATTCTCTCCTTTTGATTCTAAGTGAATGCACACTGAGGGTCACTTTTAATTAAGGGCTGATAGGTAAGGCTGGTTCAGACTGAGCTGGAGTTGACATCAGTTCATCTCGTCCGATCCTCTGGGTGTTGTCTTTGATGGTCGTCCCGTCCGAGGTCTGAGATGATATTGATGTTCTGGCACAAATTCTTCTGTTTCAGGGGAAGAGGTTTCTAGCACGTTCCCCCGAATCGTTGGAGGCGTTATTATGTCCTCATTCTTGTTTCAGGTTTGAGGCTTTTTATGGCTGAAGTCCTTGGCACTTCACAGCGTTAAGTACACCTCTTTTCGCTGTACTTGAATATGAATCCATTCACCTGGGACAGAGTGTCCCTCCGTGCTGGGCTGGTGCTGAGCCGCCTTCACCCGTGAATGAAGAGTCTTCACACATCTCACCAGGGCCTTGCAGTAATTCTGAATTGAATGTCTCATCAACATTTTACGAGGGATCAGGTCTCACCACTCGACCTGGCCTGGATCTCACACACACAAGGGCCATGGAAGGTGCATCTGGCCACATCAGTCTTGTCTCTGTGCATACTTTGGCCAGCTTGTCTTCTAATATTTTAGCAAAAAGGATTCTCTCTCTCTCTCTCTGCCCGCTGCCGTGGCATTAGCTCTCACACAGGGGCATGTTCTACTTAATTAGAACCATACAAACAACTACAAACACATATTTATAGGAACAATACTTAGGCATTTCAACAAAATCAAATTGTACACCACAAAAAAGGTCTTTAGGGTGACGTTGTATGCTCACCCTGTCTTTTACAGGTTTTCCAGTATTATGAGCCTGGCACACTGTACACTGGACAAAGTACTGAGTTACTGCAGATGTAAAATTAAATTCAAACCACTCTTTGTTAACAATCAAACCCATAACTAAATCTGCTTTTCTGACTGACGCTGTACATAGTCTTTAGCAGGAAAGCAACTTGCTAATTTGTGACTTTGCTATAAAGAATGCAGGAGAAACTGACTTGTTTTGAGTTGGAAGGGACTCACAAGGCCATCAAGCCCAACCCCCCCCCCCCACTCAATGCAGGAAACCAGAGGAGGGGTTTCTTATCTAAGTAATACCCAGGCCTGACTTTGCTCAGCTTTCTACACTTTAGATAAGCTGAGAACCAGCATGAGCTACAGACTTTTATCTTTAGCAAGGCAAATCAAGCTTTTGAAAATCACATAAAACACAACAGGTCATTTGTACAACTTTTTGAAAACTAACTTAACAACAACAGAAGGATTGCAATTTTTTTTTGTATTTTGGCGCCATTGTGTTATGCTACACTTAAATGCTTATTGTACAAAAGTGCTTTGTTAGCTTGCTATAAAAGCCACTAGACAAGCATACAATTTGCAACTAAACTGTTCAAATTTACCAAAGCTGCCCTGTTGGGTTGCCTTTGGCAAAAACTAACTAAGCATACATTTTAAAAAAGACAATAAAGAGGGTAAAATTTCAGGAAAGCCCATTTCAACAAAACTGGGCACTAAAACGTACAGAAACTGAGTTAGTAGTTTAGATTTATCTTTGATAGCTGCACTTCTTTTATTGCTTGTAAATAATCATGCCCCCCCTCCCCTTGCTTACCCTTCCCTTCTGTTGGGAGCAGCAGCAAGGTGGCAAGGTTTTAAGTGACACAGCATTTTACAATTTTTCTTTTTGGATTTTTCTCTTTACAACAACCCTTTGAGGTAGGTACAGCTGAGAGTCTGTGACTGACTCAAAGTTACCTAATGAGCTTTATAGCATTTATTGCTTCTCGAGGGAGTGGATATTGCAGCATATCTCCCTTTTCTTCTGTTTGAACCAGAGAAGTAGACTTTTAAGAGTCTTACTTCTTTTGTTTTTTTTTTTTTGGTTTTCCGCCTAACATTTTGCTGGTACCAAAGCCAATATTGGCGGAAAGCCCTGTTGTTGTTTTTTTTCCCAGAGACTCAGCAAATGCCAGGAGAATTGGGACTACATTCTATTGTAGCCCTTAGTTTACACAATCTATTATGACTTAACAGAACCATTTTTCATTTTTTTCTTTCAAGAAGACAAGAAAACTTTTGATTTTTTTTTTCTGCCTTGTTAAGAACAGAACTGCACGTTACTTCTCAATATATATATATATATATATAAAGATACGCATTCTCTTTTTTTGTTTGTTTTTTTGACACTGCTTTACACAACTTTCTTTCAAATAGCTTTTTTTCCAAAATCTTTACTTTTTATTACATTTTTTTTACAACTTTCTTTTTCCTGCATACCTTGGGCAGAGAGGGTTTTATTTCTTTTTCTATGCCCTTTGTTTGCAACTCTAATATTTCTTTTGCATCTGCCCTTGTCCAACCTTTCTCTTTGCCTAGTCTTTATTTTTTTTTTTTTTTTTCCCCTACATTTTTTTTAAACTTTTTACTTACTATTTCTTTCTCTATGGCCCTCTTCTCTCCCCCCCCCTCCTCAGGGCAGAGGGGACAGCCTACATGCCTTTAAATAATCATCTCTTTTCTTTTTTCAAAAACTTTTGGGCTCCACTCATTGGTGAAGCTCTTGAATTTTCTGTGAAAAATAGTTAACCATTTCTTTTTGAGCTTAGTCTGCATCAGCTGTAGTCTCAGAGAAAAAACCTGCCTTGATCAGGGGCAGACTTTTTCTGACCTTTTAAAGCTAACACAGTTCAATTCTCAAAAGGCACTAACACTTTGTTTATGCTCAGAAAACTTGCATTCTCAATACTCAGACTTTCTCAATTACAGTTCTTAAAAAACACTTTAGTATCGTTTTTCGCTCTAGTGGTTAGCTGCTGATTCTCTGGGAGCGTGAATGGCCAATTCTTGCATACCAGGAAACCTGCCATACAAGAGGAAGCAACCTCGCATTTGCATAACCAGAAGCAACATTTTTTTTTTCTTTTGCTTACTTCAGAGATTTAACCCACACTCAAAACAAAATAAAAACCTTTTCAATTTACACCATTAACTAGCCCCACTTGGAAGAATAAACATTTAACTTGAACATAAACCTTCTTTTTTTTCTTTTTGGCTACACACATGGCTTGCAGTAGCCAGAATCTCATTTACATGTTTTTTCTATCCCCTTTGAGAATGTTTTACAAATGGATATTACTAAAGGCTCATTTATTTATTTATTTATTTATTTATTTATACCCTGCCTTTTTTTCCTGCAAGGAACCCAAGGCGGCTTACATAATAATCCTCCTCTCCATTTTATCCTCACAACAACCCTGTGTGGTAGGTTAGGCTGAGAGACAGTGACTGGCCCAAAGTCACCCAGTGAGTTTCTACCCCTCTAAACAAGTGGATTTGTTGTTTTCACCAGTACAGAAATTGTGCTGGAGATTATGCTGACAACTGCAAGCATTCTTTAACTGTTTTCAATTGCTTGAGTTCTTAAAGTTCTTAAAGCATCATGAAGCACTTTTTGTCTGGTGAACCTACTTCGGAAGGCTTTTGAAATCTCACTTCTGTCTAAACATACCAATCATCCAATTGTCCTTGGAATTTGTTCTCTAGGGCCACCAGAAGGTCTCTCAGGTTTCATTTTTCTTAGGACCCATTTTGGGCCAAGTATTTCTCCCTCTGCATGGCCATTCCTCAGTACAAAGAGTTTGCCACTATGTCTTTGACAAAGTCTTCCTTCTAGGTAAAGAGGCAAATTCTTGGAGTACTATTGCTAAAGGTGCCCCTTTGGAGCATTTTGGTTCCCACCTATGATGTACTGTGGCACAGAATTCTACCTTTTGAGCTCACTCTGTGTGTGTGTGTAGTGCTTTGGTTTAATTCACAAACAGGCACACAACATTCACATGTCACTGGATCATGGGAGGGGGGGTTCAATCAGGCCCACTTGCTTTTGAAACTCTGCCGCAACAGAGATCAGGGCGTCTTGACCTGATTTAATCCCAGATCTTGTTCAGCGACTTATATGCATTCATCAGCAGGGAGGTTTGGAAAGAAGGGGGGGGGGGTGTCCCTGTCTGTTGACTCTGGTGGGACTCGAACCCACAATCCCCAGCTTCAACAGCTTATGAATTCTAATAAGCGAAGGAGAGAGATGGGCCTGTCTGTCTTTCAACAGCTTATGAATCTAATTCATGCACACAGACATTTTCACACGTACATGTATACTACCCTTATTGAAGGTTTCCCTCTTTTCTAAACCTTAAACCTTTCAACATCAATAACAATAACACAATGCAATAATCAAGAGCCAGAAGAAAATGAAAAGGAGGTATTTCAATTCATTTCTGCCCATTTCCTTGGAGAACTGTTTGATTTTGCTAGCAGCTATAACATATATATATTTTTTTCTTTTCATTTTGGGACTTTTCACCTCTAGTTCAGATCTGAGGAAGTATGTGCTTTGGGTTAGGAGCACACTCTTTTCCTTTTCACTAAACACAGGACTGGTGGAGACTCCAAAAGGCACCAAAACTTTGCGTATGCTCAGGAACTCTTTGCAAAAAAGCTCACAAACATTTTTGTTGTTGTTGTATTTCTTTAACACAACACAGGGTTCTTTGAGTACCCGTACTTCTTGCCATTCCTAGATCTTGTGTTTGACTTCTAATCCATTATGAATGTGATTAGCTAGTCTGTGCTTTTCTTTCTTAGGCAACTGGGCGAGCAGACAGAGGTTTTACTTTAAAGGGACAACTGCACTCACTTATTTATTTTTTTTCCTTTTTCTGCCTTTCTTTTGGTCTGGCGCGTTCCTCTTTTCTGGGCCAGGGCAGGGTCTCTTTCCAGGCAATCATGTGTGCTGCCCCCATCTTGCACTCCTTTTTAACCATGGGGTGGGTTTGTGCTGGCCACCCCACTCCCATGGATGGCCACTCTCTACCTTGCACAGGGTCTGGAGAGTTTGGCGTTTGAGTTTTCGCCCGTAGTCTCTCCCAAACCCTGCTTTGAAATTCTTTTCCATGCATTGAAGCTGTGTCCTTGGGACGCTGCTTCCCTCCCACCCCATTCTCTTAATTCTAAGACCAACAACAAGAACAGAAACAGAAGGGTGGGGTATGGACAGGAGAGTAAGGGGTCTCTCCTGTTAGACGTTAAGGGATTTCACACATACGCTCCGCTGACCCGTGGCCCCGGACGTTCCACGGTCACCTACGGGAACTGCAGCGGCATTCACACTTCACCACACATACCAACACATTCCCTCCCGAGATCTCTTATATTCCTTTACCAAAAGGGAGGCCAGTTCAGCCTTTTTCAGCTGCCTCGTAGGCCCAATCCTTTATTCCTTTACCCAAAAGGGAAAAAAAACCAGTTCAGCCTTTTTCAGCTGCCTCGTAGGTCCAATCCCCGGAGGATGGCCAAATCCTCCTCCCCTTGTTCCTATTCTCTCCTGTAGGAACCCTAGAGTATACTCGCCTGTTCCGCCGGTCCGGCCCCCTTGGTCCTAGTTCCGCACCGAGTTTTGTTGGTTCTTGGAGTCACCGTCCGACCGCTGCTCCGTCAGGCCCCCTGTTCGGATTCCCTCACAGCCAAGTGCTGTGATGCGCGCTGGGAGCTCCGCAAGGCCTCTCCTTAGGGGGCAGCGGTGGGCTGTGCCCCAAGCAAGCTACAAAGCTTCCTTGCTGTCCCTTCGTGGTCGCCAGATGAAGTGGTCACCTTTTACCTCAGACAAGGACAACGAGGACCAACTCGGGTTATTGGAAAAAGGTTTATTGTGCACAATAGGTCCTGCGGACTGTGTCGCAAAGCAGAACCCCGGGCAGGGCTTTTACAACCACTTTTATAGGATACATAAGTCTGGTCATTTGGCAACAATTCTTTACATTGGTCAGCAAGGTCAAGACAAAAGGGTGGCTGCTTTAGGGGAGGGGGATTTCCTTACAAGGAGACAGGAGGATGATCTTACAATCAAGCAGCTGGTAGGTATTATCTGATCTTGGTCACGTAGGCAGGGTGAGACAGCAAAACACCTCAACCCTTTTGAATCAACATAGCCATTGTCGGCCATTGTCAGTCATTGCCACAGTCATTACCCTGGCAATCTGTCTACATGCTTGGCTAGAATCTCTTGTAAGATTTTATTTTAACTATTTCGTTTCCTTCACCACAAGGTGTTGTAGTTTCAGTAACAGTAACGACACTCAGAGTTCACTGATTGTGCTGCTTAGATTACTGGTCTTATATTGTGGGAATCTAAGCAAGGGGTGGATATGAGGAGACAAATTGCCGGGCTATACAACCAACGGGGCTGCTGTTCAAACCATATTTCAAACCCTATTTATAATAAATAAATAAATATTTGAGTTACCATTTACAAAGGACACTAAAAATAGCAAAGATATTGGGAAACATGAGACTGCAGCAGAATTGGAAGTAGGAAAGACAATTCAATCAACCAAGACTGGAGAAAAGAAGGATGTCTTATGAAATAGACCATTTTCTTCCCTCTTCCTATGTCCGTGGTCAGGCTCTGATGAATGAACACAGATTCAGAGGGGGGCAACCAAGATGGTCAGGGGTATGCAAAACAAGCCCTATGAGGAAAGGTTGAAGGATCTGGGCATGTTTAGCCTGAAGAACAGAGACTGGGGGGGGGGGGGGGAATATGATCACACATTTCAAAGACCTGAAAGGCTGTCGCATAGAAGAAGACAAAAGACTTGTTTTCCTCAAAAGGCAAGACCAAATCTAATGGGCTTAAGTTACCAGAAGGTAGATTTTGGTTGAACATTAGGAGAAAAGTCTTAACAGGATGAGCAGTTCAACAATGAAACCAATTATCTGGGGGGAGGAAGGAACTTTTCCTGGCTGGTCTTCAAGGCATCTGTTGGAGGTGCTCTAGCTCTGGATTTGCTGCATCAAGCAGCAGCTTGGACTAGTTGGCCTACAGGGCTGCCTCCAACTGTTATGGAGTATAGCTTAGTGGAAAAGCACATGATTTCCCTGCAGAATCATCTCCAGTTCAGTCACTGGCATTTCCAGTTAAAAAGTAATAGCATTGTGGGAGAGCCCCAGAGCCATTGCACTGGGCTAGACAGACCAATGACCTAACTCAGTAGCCCTGCCAACAAGTTCATTTGGGTAGAAATGAATGGAGGGGATCAGGGTAATGTCCTCTGACCCTTCCTCCAACCCAAGGCCAGCCCTTCTATGAGGCGGGGTGAATCCCTTGCCTCAGGCTGTAACAATATGAAAGAATGGCTGGATTTGGCCTGAATGGGTGTGCTTCCTGGGAGGAGCCAGGAAGTGGTGGAGGGCAACACCACTGCCATCACCCTCATTGTTGTTGAGGGAGGAGGCCACCCGCCCATCATCATCGTTGGTGAGTGGGTGAGCAAGCAGCTGCCGCCGCCACCCCTAGTCCAGGAGCAGGGCAGAGAAGGCAGCAGCGGAGGGAGGAAAAGGAGGTGGAGGAGGGCAGGTGTCAGCTGCTGCCATCATCATCATCAGGGGGACGGGCAGGTGTGGCGGGGGGGGGAGAAGACAGGGCAGCAGCATAACCTCCTGCTGCCTCAGTGTTTTGCTCCCTGAAGCAAAGGACAAGATGGCCCCCATACCATTCCAAGTATAAAAGCTGGTAGGACTTGAATCTTTTCTTCAGTGCTGAATCTTTGAATAGTAGTTGAATCTTTCTTCAATGCTGGTGATGGGACAGCATCCTCCACTGCACATGAAGGCAGCAGGCTAGCAGAGGCAGCACAGGGCAGGCCACAAGGCGCACGGCTCTCTCATCCATCCTTTGTTGCCACCTCCCAGCATCTGCTGCCTGAGGCAACCACCTCATTCTGCCTAATGGTAGGGCCAGGGCTGCCTTTGGCTGTGAAATCTTGTTTCAAGCAATCCACAATAGTATTGCTCAGGAGGCCTTCCTCAGAGCAGTTCCAATTGCACTTTTGTGGATTGCATATTTTGATGTTTTATTATGATCACTGTAATGATCTTTGGTCATATAATCAACGGTTACTGATGATAAAAATGTTGTCTTTCAAATGTACAAGCAACTTGTATTGTAATGGTGTGCAGGGCTCTCCAACCTTGGGTCCCCAGATGTTGCTGGACTACAGCTCCCCGAATCCCTTGCCATTAGCCATGCTGGCTGGGTATGCTGGGAGCTGTAGGCCAGCAACATCTGAGGACCCAAGGTTGGAGAGCCCTGGTGTGTGTGGAGAGAGCTGGGAGGACATCCAAATAAACAGGACAACTCATTGATCCAACTCAGGTAGTTTTTATTCATGGCTGAATTTTATTTTATTTTATTATTAATATTATTATTATTATTTTGTGCTGTAAAATTAGCTACCAAGGCTCATGCTTTTATTTTGTGCTTTGGACAGTGAATACAGTGACAACAACAAATACCAGATTTATACAATGAAGATATCCTTTAAAATGGTTAATCAATGTGATCTCTCCTGCTGAGCCCATCCATCGCATTCTGCTCTGGTATTTGATATTTTCTTACTTTGAGATTTTGTCATACAAGTGCTAACAATTGTGTGCTATTTACAATCAATCTTTCACATTGTTATGGAACAAGCTTTTGAAGCAGATAGTATACACGTCCCCAGAATTCTGAAATTCTGCCAGGGTGATCTTCAAAAACGCACATACAACAAGGCAAAGCCAGCTTGTTGCCCTTATAGCTGGGTTGGTAAATAAAATCAAAGTGGTCTTTGGCCTCTTCTGCTGACGTCGGCTGTTCCCTAGCTCTCCCTTGTTGCTACTGCATCATAATCTGCATCATGCACTTACTTTTTACAGATGTCAACTGAACTTGTTGCACAGAACACTGGGACAACAAGTCATTACATTACAAAGCACAGATAAACACGAGTGAATCCGGTATGTGCAGGGGATCCGATGAGACAAATCTACTAGAAGCCATGCCAAAATGCAGGCTATCATTCTAACCACCATCGATATTCGAAACAACCGGTTAATATAGAAAGACATGCTCGGCCTGGCCAGTGCTAGAACCCTCCAGGTGCTTGGCTTGTCTAAATGAAGAGTCCACACCCATTTGGAGTCTGCCTGTAGCAGACTCAAATGCTCTGCCAAAATAAAACCAACTTGTAGTTGGTTTTGTCGAAGAGCTCATTCCTATAATCCAAGGTGCTCATAACATATGGCATGGGGGCCATAGCCTTTGTGCATGGATCTGAACCCAACCTCAACACTACTGCACAGGTTCTACAGTACCCTGTCCTGTCTTGACCTGCCCTCTTTGGGCCAGTCACTGATTCTCAGCCTAACCTACCTCACAGGGTTGTTGTGAGGATAAAACGGAGAGGATTATGTAAGCTGCCCTGGGTTCCTTGCAGGAAAAAAGGCGGGATATAAATATAATAAACAAATTAAATAAATAAATATTAGATTGCTGTGCTTATCCTTAAAATGAACGCCCTACATAAGCAGATAATGTTCCCCATTATCTGCATTTGGCACAGTTCCACTTGTTGCCCCAGCAGTGAAGGTACCGGTATGTACCAAAAGAAAGTCAGGCAGTGAAGGTCAACATAATCGAGGGAGATTTGCATGGGCTGAATTCAGGTCCCTTCACTGCCTTCTTTGACCCACACACAAAACAACACAGATGATTTGCACCCTCAGAACCAGCCATGACAATCATTTGTTTGGTAAGTGCATATATTGAGATTTGATCCGGATTCTTCCAGTCCAAGACTGACACAAACATCATCTACATCACAGTGACTCACTGAACAGATGTGTCTGTTGACTTGCTCTTCAAGGCAATTAAAAACGCAAAAGAAAAACAAGAAGAAGATCTGGCTCAGTTTTGTACCTATCTTTTTTCTGGGAATGACTCGAGCAATTGTATTTCTATAGCAGTTTCATACATTTCTTTTTGAAGCTAGCATAATGACTCCAATTAGTCTCACGTTTTAATGCTCCCAGCTAAAGCAACAGAGAAAGAGACCGTCGGTATATTACTATGCAAATGTTTAAATGAAGAATTAATGCCCTGCCCAAGGTCTCACAGGAGCTGCACACACAGGCAAGATGGTGTGCCAAACTGCAGCTCCTATCTGATAGCTAGATTAAGAATTCGTAAGTCTTATCAAAATACATAGGTTTGCAGTCTAAGGATCCCCACTCAAATAGTTTCTGGTTTCTTCTCCCACTGCTATGATCAAAGCCTCAATGAAAGCTGTAGCTGTTTTCATTTGTCTTCAGGAGAATTCCCACCCCACCCCCCTCAGTATTCCATAACAAATGTTTTTACCCCTTAGGTCTGCTGTGAGTGACACACGGAACTGGCTACTGCAATTGCACTCACTGGCTATTTTCAATGCAAATACATAACGTTATGCTTTTATTTAAAAACGGAAATAAAAAAGTTGCGCAAGACAGATCTGCTCCACACTTAGGGATTGGAAGACGGTGGGCAGCATGATCCTATGAGGCTGCCCATCACCACCACCACCCCAAACTCAGAGGATTCATAGATTCATAGATTCTAGAGTTGGAAGGGGCCTACCAAGGTGGCATGGAAACCTAAGCAGGGTCAGGCCTGGTTATTACTTGGATGGGAGTCCCCTCCTCTAGTTTCCTGCATTGAGCAGGGGGTTGGACTCAATGGCCTTGTAGGCCCCTTCCACCTGTATAATCTATGAATCTATGAATCCTCCGAGTTCGGGGTGGTGGTGGTGGTTATGGGTGATCATGCTGCCCACCGTCCTCCAATCCCTAAGTGTGGATTACGGGCATCCTATTGAGGGCGGGAGGAGCGCCTCATCCGTTGAGCTGCCCTCACCCTCAGAAAACATCTAGATGGCCGTTTTTGGCCATCTAGATGTTTTACCTCTCCTCACGAGGAGGAGAGGCGGAGACATGGTGTGGATTCCTCGGAATCCTGCAGTGCCTTGCTCCTCCCATCCCCTCCCCTGGGGACGCCCCCTCCCCACCATGGGGGAACAGAACACGATCTTCTATGTTCGGTACCCCTGCCAGTGCAGAAAAAAACACACTGGCTATGAGGTATGGGAGCAGGCACTCCGCGGTGCGGCAACCTCGGAAGGGGTTTCCGAGTCCGTAGCGCCTTCTATGCCCAATCCTATGGCCTCCCAGACAAGGTCGAAGGGAAATTATAAGATCACACCCTAAATGGGGAGACTAATTCTAGAAAGAACTGGGTTTGTTGATGATTTAGTGTGGGGAGGCAGGTTTTTCTTTGGAAAAAAATATCTAGGTATTTCTAAAACAGTTTAGGGACATTTTAGCTATTGCACTGAACATCGCATTCCCAATTTTTCTCCCAGAGGCCACCTAATGGTGTCTTAAATAATCAATATAAAAATGAGCCCAAAGTTTATGGAAGGTGCATTTTGTATAATATAATACTTAATAAATAATGTTCTATATCCTTAGGATGCTATAAAAGGCTATGGCCGGCATCACATGTGCATTTTAAAATGTACAGTGAACACTGTCTGGAATACCACCACAATTCACAAGTTATGCTTTTTCTTCTTTTTCTCATCAACCCCCTTCCTTTAGGCATCAGACCAAGATCTGGCTCTTCACAAAGAATTCCATCTAATGTTCTCCAGTCATTCTTGAATTTCGCTTTTTAGCAGTGATGCTGTTTTATATGCTGTTGATTGTTTTATCCTGCTATTGTGCAGAATTTACTGTTGGGAGTTGTCAGACTAACAATTTTCTTTCTTTCTTTTTTGTGCTGCTTTTGCATCTTGCCATTGCATCTTGTATTTCATTATGTGTATTCATTTTTGTGATCTGATTTTATTTACTATGTATGCCGCTTTAGGCCCATCTTTGAAGGAGATATGCATGATATTAATCATGATGATGATGACATAGATCATAAGAGTTGGAAGGAGCCTACAAGGCTATCGAGTCCAACCCCCTGCTCAATGCAGGAAACTAGAGGAGGGGTCTCCCATCCAAGTAATAACCAGGCCTGACCCTGCTTAGCTTTCCACACTCAGACAAGCTGAGCCAGCGTGAGCCACAGGCCTGTATATGATAAAGATGATGATGTACCCATCCACCTCCATGCAGTATGGGAGTAGACAGCCCAGCACTTGGCATAGCTCAGTGACAGAGTGCTCACTTGGCAGGCAGAAGGTCCCAAGCTCAGTCCCTGGCATCTTCAGTTAAATGGTGTGAGTTAGTCAGTGATGGGGAAGACCCCTGCTGGAGAGCTGCTGCCGGTCAAAATAGACAGTCCTGGGCTAGATGGACCAATGGTCCCACTTAGTATAAGCCAGCTTCCTATGTCCATGAGCAGTCCAGCTACCCGTCCTCCCTGCCAGACTCAGACCCAATCCCATCATGATGTGGTTGCTCAGAGTATGTTAACTTGAATTGGGATGAATGCTGCTATGGCTTCAATGGGGTTTTGAAGTGGCTCTTCTTACTGTTTGTAGAGGGAACATTGAACTTAGACAGTGCGGCATAGTGGTCAGAGTGTTGTACACTGGGACTCGGGAGATCCAGGTTCTAGACCTCTCTCGGCCATGAAGCTCACTGGGTGACTTTGGGCCAGTCATGGACTCTCAGCCTAACCTACCTCACAGGGTTGTTGTGAGGAGGAGGATTGTGTAAGCCCCCTTGGGTTCCTTGCAAGAAAAAAAGGCAGAATATAATACAATATAATAAATAAATATAAATAAATAAACTGTTTCATGATTTTAATGTAAGCCATTTGGGGGACGTAGCAGTCAGAAAGTCAAAACTTATTTTAAGCAAAACTTTAAACTTAAAAAACTGTCTAGGGTGGTCACTTACTGAGGTTCTCCTACCTACATCCCCACTACTGCCATCATTAGACTCAATAATTGGATTCCTATTTAGACTCACTAATTAGACTTATCAGTTACTTTAAAGTAAAGTTACTTTAAAGACGTAGCAAGCAGCTCTGCCTTTTTTCTTTTTTGTTCTAGAATAAGTGCAGGGGCCCCAGTCTCGACTGGAACCCCAGCTTGGGGGTTAGGCGGACTTTAACCCTTTCTCCCCCACTGCGATCCCAGTCTGGGTCACAGATCTGCAAGTTTATATTGACAGTGATCTGCTTGCTTTACTGGCTCACTTTTGGCAATGTATATTGCAGACAAGGGGACCCATTCAGATCTGGGACCAGCAAGGAGGAAAAGCTTAAAGGCCCCGTAGCCCCCAAGCTAAGGTACCAATTCGGATCGGGTGCCCTGTGCTTATTCTAGAGTGAAAACAAGAAAAAAAAATGCTGCTGCTAGCTATGTCTTTAAAGTAATGGGTTCTCTGGCCCTTTACCACTCCCTCTGCTCCTGAGGAGTGATCCGAGGTGACTGTGTAGGACTGGGAAGAACATTGTAATACTTGAGTTGAGAGCACCTCATTCTGCACCACTGTCACAGCTAAACAGGTCTAGACCACTACGAACCACACATACGCTTCTCCAAGCTCTCCGCAAGACAAGCTGGAGATAAGTGCAATAAATTAAAACTCCTTTGCTGAGGAAACTGCACTGGCTGCCTATTCACTACCGGGTCAGGTGTAAGGTTTTGGTACTAGTGTACAAAGCCCTAAACAACTTGGGACCAGGATACCTGAGAGGGCGCTTTCTCCCTTACCAACCTGTCTGGTCACTGAGGTCATCAGATGGCATGCTCCTAGTGGTTCCACATTGACTATGGCCTGAATGAAGTCCACCGGGAGAAGAGCCTTCAGTGTAGTAGCTCCATTTCTCTGGAACTCCCTGCCTCTGGAGGTCAGGCAGGTGCCAACATTGTATTGTTTTCAGCACCTCCTGAAAACATCTTTATTTCAGGAAGCCTTCCTGAACTAACCAGCCATGGTTTCATTGATTTTGTTTTAAACATACTGTTTTATTCTCTTATCTGTTTTATATTTTATTGTTCACCACTCCGAAATCACCATACCAGAATATGGAGCGGTATATAAATCTTGTAAGTAAATAAACAAATAACTCCCTAATCCATCCCTGTTTAAGAGAGGACTCTGTTATGAAGGCTGTGTGAGGATCTGTCTTTGTCTCGTAGCTGCACAGGTCCTAATTGGCATTCCTGGTCTCCTTTCCAACCTTGAACAGCCCATATCTAAAAGTTTAGAGACAATGCTTCTATCCTCTACTTTATTCCTCTCTTCCCCTAGCGAACGACATAAAAGAAGACATAGGTTTTGATCTTGAATGACTACATCTCATTGATGTAGATCTTAGAGGGCAATTAAAAAAATAAAAGCAAGAGGGTGGATTATCCTTCTAATTAAAAAAAAACCAACTCAAATATTTGCACTTGTATTTTAACATTAGACATTTCTGCAAAGTCAAGCCTTCTCATCGTCCTGATGAGGCCTGCTGTGGGGGGAAAATACATAGAGAGACTTTTGTCTGACCTGAAATGTTTGGTGACCAGAAATACTTTCCGTCCAACTGTTTCTCCAGGAGTTCCAATCTGGAACATGTTCATAAGCACTAGAAGGTCTTAAACCCTCATCAACATCTTCCTTTAAACTTATTTATAGCTCAAATCAACCCTAGAATCTTCCAGGAGAGGCTCCACAGTTAAGATCAGGACTAACTGCAGGAGAGTATGATGATGATGATGATGATGATGATGATGATGATGATGATGATGATGATGGTGGTGGTGGTATGCCCTCTCCAGGGAGATCCACCTGGCACGTTCACTGTATATATTTAGACAGCGAACGTGTATAAAAACGTGTATGAAGATTAAGACCTTCCTCCTCCAACAGGCATTTAAGGTGCCATCCCATGCATGTTTAGACAGAAAGAATAGCTGTGGAATGCTGGGAGTTGTAGGGCTTCTTTCTGTCTAAACATGCATAGGATTGCATTTTTAATTTCTAATCTGGTACTCTGACTTTATTACTGGCTCTTTAATATTTTTTAATGTTTTTAATATTTTAATATTGATATTTTCATCATTGTATTTATTGTTTTGGTTATTATTTTATTGTATGTGTGTTGTAATTATAAACCATCCTGAGGACATATGTCAGTTGGGTGGCAATAATAATAATAATAATAATAATAATAATAATAATAATAATAATATAGCTTCCTATCTGCTCCTGGATCCTGCACAAACTTCTCATCCTTACCTTCAAAACTTCTTGACCCTGCTCCTTTTCTCTTCACTCATATCCTGACACATTCCTACCTGTGACCTTCACTTGTCCATCTCAAGGTCAAATGTTTCCTGAAACTATTCTGCCCTTCTTCCTTGCTACATCTCATGCCTGCACCTGCATCCTAGAATACCTTCAGGAGATCACCTCCCTTACTGCCTTCAACTCCCTCCTCAAAACTCACCTTTCCTGTCCTGTGAAACCAACCTCCTAGACCTAACACCTCTATAACTGTATAGATGTGAAGTTTGATTGCAGTTAACATCCACAGTTTTTGTTATGTAAACAGCAGCTGTGGGGAAGCATGAGCAAGTTTGAGACCACAGGGTGGGGAGGGAGAGGAGAAAGTTTCATTCTTTCTCTCTCTGCCACAGTAATCACCTTTCCAAAGCTGCTGCTGCTTGCATTTCAAAGGGAATCTCCATTGGCATGAGCAGGAGCAAATACACCTTCAGAGAGGCATTCTTTGCCAGGACCCTGGCAGGGAGACAGAGTTTTAACCCCACAACTTCATTCCCCACAGTCCCAAGGTTGCTCATGCTATGTAATAGCAATCAGGGAACCTTGAGAGATAGGCACATTGGGCACCTGCTGAAGGCCCATGCCTCAGCAGGGGTCCACTGACAAGAGCAGCCAGGCTGGTGGGGACTAGGAAGAGGGCCTTCTC